>JARGCV010000124.1:41627500-42290000 GCA_034064705.1 Bothrops alternatus | reverse complement strand
AAACAGTTACAACTAGCTGTGTTCCATCCATTGAGCTAATTATTTTGTTGGTCACACAGTCAGCCAGATGTTCAGACTGGATTTTGTATTTTTATCCACCTATCAAGTCCTTCCCAAGGACCTGGGATAGGCAGATGTGGATGTTTGTGGGTGTTATAGATACCATTGGAGGATGTAAGCTGTTCTCAGCAAAGCTGCCTTTTGCAATTGACAGATGGTGAATTTGTCAGTGTTGTTGGTGTTCAACTCATGCTCCTATTGTTCTGGGATGGCTCCTATTACTATTGGTACTATTCCACCTTTATTATTCTTATTATAACTCAAGGAGATGAATACATATAATACTCCTCTTTCTCTTTTCCTCACAATAACAATTCTGTGAGATGGGTTGGACTGAGAGAGAGGGGGGGGCTGGCCCAAATCACTCAGATGCTATTCATGCCTAAAGTGGGATTAGAACTCACAGCCTTATGTTTTCAAGCCAGGTGCCTTCACCGCTAGGCCAGACTATGAGGTAGGATGTGCAGAACTGTTGACAGGGCTCTTCTGTGTTATTTATGTCACACTACATAATCACCTCACATCAGAAATGTTTTTTCCCCATGTGAAGTGAAGAAGACTGAAGTTCATTTGGACACTTTGCAAGTATCAAAATAAGAGCAATCCAGATTCTTCAGGCAAATGTTTTTATTAGGAAAAAAAGGTGCTTGGTGGAATTTACTTGTGGGGAAAATTTCTCAATCTTCCCACTCTGTAAAAGGGGAACATCCAAATACATTTCGTCAGGTTTCATCATTGATTACTTTCACATCCTTGCTACATATTTTAACCTGAAAATAGAGGCTGCAGTCCTACCTGCCTTGAAAAGCATTAAGTGTGGGCATTGGCCATTGGCTCAGAAAAACAAAGCTATCTTACCTTGACACAGATATACACAAGAGTTAAGAATGAAAGAAGACTAAGAAAAAATAAAGTTCAGGACCAAAATAAATAATAATAATAATAATAATAATAATAATAATAATAATAATAATAATAATAATAATAATAATAATAATAATAATAATAATAATAATAATAATAATAATAATAATAATAATAATAATAATTTGATCATCTCCCATCATCCACACACTGATCCTTTGATTAAGTGTTTCTTTTCTAGGAGATTGCACATTTGTTTGCTTAATTTTGGACAGATGTTTAAGCTACTAAGTTAAATTAACCCCTTTACTTTGTCAACACAGACTTGAAAAACTAAAGAAAAAAATCAGAGATATTGGCTCTTTCTATTCTGGTGCTTCAAGTTGTTTGCTGAGAGCTACATATATCACATGGCCTACTCACAGTGCAGTGAAATTCAGAGCATCCTAACAAAACACTCTTCATGCAGCATGTGTAGAAGGCCAAACATGGTCAAATATGAGAACATCTAAATCAGTGGTTCTCAACCTGTGGGTCGCGACCCCATTTGGGGTCAAACAACCATTTCACGGGATGTTGTGATAAATGTCCATTTCTCCTTTAAGAAATCCTTCTCTGCCTGGATGGGCTTCCCTTTTCCCCCCCTTACAGGCTGTCAGCTGACAGCTGTACTAGGGGGGTGGAGGAGAAAGCAGGGAAAAGTTTCGTTTCTTGAAAAATACGTCATGCTTTCAAAGTGTATGTTTTAACTATCTGTGTAATGTAATTGGCTGTAAATCAGTAGGGTGACAATTTGTGGGAAGAAACGTTTGATGTGTAATAAAAGGAGATGCCTGGCTTCTGCCGGGGCTTCCATCCCGAGACAAACTCAGGTCTCTGTCATTAATCATGGTTGCCGGGACGCCAGGGACACACTTTCGCAACAACAGGGGTCGCCAAACACCTCAGTCTGCCATTTTTTCCCCTTTGCGATGCGGGCCGTCGTGCCGCGCATGCGCGATGCGGGCCCGCCATTTTTTTTTGGTCGGCCATTTTTTTGGGTCGGCCATTTTTCCCCTTTGCGATGCGGGCTGTCGCGCCACGCATGCGCAATGCGCCCGTGGCACCATGCATGCGCGATGCGGGCTGGGGTCGAGCCCCGGAAAAGGTTGAGAACCGCTGATCTAGATCATGTGAATCAAGGATCTATGCCTGACAGGTAGATGAGCATATATACAACTTACAACAGTTTATTTAGTGAACGTTCGAAGTTACAACGAAGTTAACTGAAAAATGACTTATGACCATTCTTCACACTCATGTCTATTGCAGTAGCCCCATGGTCATATGATCAACATTCTTGGCTCATATTTATGACAGTGGCAGTCTCCTGGATGTCAAACTGACAAAACTACTTTGGCTACAGATATCTTTCTTCGTTTTTCAGCTTGCCACAGCTAAAGGGGAAGGGAAGATGCATTCTTCAAGTTCAGTCATAACAATAACTTTCTTGTGGGAACCAAGATCAAATAGCTCAAGTGTTTGATGGGTTAGAACACCCATTAGAGAGCCTGCCAAAGGTGTTAATTGGAGAATGTGATTTATTACATCTTTTGTGGGTGGGAAGTTTAACTTTTACTTTGTAACCTTTTGGCAGGGGGCTTCCAGTCTTGGTTTCACCTATGTTCGTGCTGATATTATGTAGCCATTAAAATTTGTTCTTTGAGGAAAAAAGAGTTCTTATTTCTATTGGTCTCATTTATCGGAACCATGACATTGGGATCATGTGACTGCCTTTTGCGATCTTTGACAAACAAAGCCAATGGGGAACCCATATTCACTTAACAACTATGTTACTACTTAACAACTGCAGCAAAACTCACTTAACAAATGTTTCACTTGGCAACAGAAATTTTGGGTTCAGTTGTGAGCATAAGTCGAGAACTGCTTATTTTTATTTATTTATTTATTTATTTATTTATTTATTTATTTATTTATTTATTTATTTATTTTGACTTATATGCCGCCCTTCTCCCCAGACTCAGGGTGGCTTACAGCAGAAATACAAAAATATATAAATCATTTAAAATAGTAATACAGTATAAAACTATAAACTATACCCACTCATACAACATACAATCCCAATCAAAGGCCCAGGGGCAGAGCACCGCTCACACGCCCCAAGCCTGTCTGCATAGATGTGTTTTTAAGAGTTTTCGGAAAGCTAGGAGGGAGGGAGCAGTACGAATCTCTGAGGGAAGTTGGTTCCAGAGGGCTGGAGCAGCAACAGAGAAGGCCCTAACCCTAGGTCCCGCCAAACGGCACTGTTTAACAGACAGGACCCGTAGGAGGCCAACCCTATGTGCTTGCAGTGTAATGACCACCAAGCAAAGCTAGCAATGATAAACAATAGATGTCAGGAGAAATTTGGAAACAACACAAAACTGATGATTCCACACAGTTCCCACATAGTTTTCAGTGCACACTTAGCTTTTCAAAAAAACTGGCCCTGAAGCTTTCCAACTTTGGCTAAAATGAGTATTGTATTTGTGGAAATGGCCAGCTGTGGAGAAAAGGGTGAGTTGGAGATTTAATTTGCGGACCTGGGTAATACGTTTAGCTTGCCGTACAAGTGATTATGAATTGAGGTCCAGCAGAAATCAAGAAGATTGAATTTTTGAAAATAACTAGATGTGGGTCTTGCAACTCAGCAGTGTGTCACCTCTCCTCAGCTGTCTTTATCTTTCTTTTTTTTCTTATGCAGATAGAATCTCACTGCTTAAGGCAAAAGGAGAAAAAAAAACTGGAACAAAGATGCTTTCAAGAAAAAGGGAAAGTAGGAGAAAAGAAAGAGCACTTATTGATAGGGATTTGTGTCTACCCGAAAAGCAAATACAAGCAAAAAGAGCCTCTAGAAACATCTGAAAGAGCGGCTTGATCAAAATCAACTTTATTTTTTTTTAAAGATATAGAAGATAAAGTGTAAAGTTTTTTTTGTGCCTGTAGCAGTTGCTTGTTCACAGTGCTCTTGAAGAGAAGAGATGGAGGAAAACAAACTTGAAAGGGTAAAAGTCACTCGGAGAAACAATGTGAAGTCTTCTTAGCTTTTCCTACATTCCACATTTCCCACTGGTCAGTCAATTTAATGAGTGCCAGAACTAAAATGACTGCACTAGAGACATCCAAGAAGCGAAGGTGCTTTTTTTTTCTGATACTGTAGTTCAGGGGTTCTCAACCTTGGCAACTTTAAGACTTGTGGACTTCAATTCCCAGAACTCCTCAGCCAGCAAAGCTGGCTGAGGAATTCTGGGAGTTGAAGTCCACAAGTCTTAAAGTTGCCAAGGTTGAGAACCCCTGCTCTAGTTGAAACGAGCTTGCAATATGGGTATTGGTCTATGGAGTTGATGAGAGGAAACACATATATCCACTAAAAATGAAGTCGTCCAGTGGTTGATTCTACATGAGACTTACAATCACTAGTATTAGATACTTCTCAAAATAATTCCTCTTCTCTGCACGTACAAGCTAGAATGTCAAGAAGAGAGTTCTAGCCCCTCTCTGGTCAAGTCTAGATTTGCACACTCTCTTCTCCCTTATTGCCCCGTGTTCACCATGCTATTTTTGTAAGTGGGTCTCCAAAAAGGGATTTGACATAGTGGTTAAGATGTTGGACTAGAACTTGGGAGATTCACATTCATATCCAACTTCAACCTTAGAACTTTTCTTGATGATTTGATGCCATACATTCCTTTTCAGCTCATTCAATATCACAAGAAACTTCCTGACAGTTAGAACAATTAACCAGTGGAGCAACGAGCTCCCCCCAGAACTCCGGATGTGTCATGATCTCCGCACCTTCAGAAGAGAATTGAAGACCCATCTCTTCAATCAAGCTGGCCTGGCCTAGATCTCCTCGGGTTTTAAAAATTTTTAAACAAGGCTGTTTGGGTTTTAGAATTGGGTTTTTAACAGGTTTTTTAGCAACAGCCTTGTATTAATATTAATATTAATTTAATTTAATTTAATTTTAAATATTTATTGTTTTTATGTTTTTATTGGGTTGTGAACTGCCCTGAGTCCTACGGGAGAGGGGCGGTATAGAATATTAATAAATAAATAAATAAAATAAATAAACCTGCCTCCAGAAGCGGTGAATGCTCCAACACTGGAAGTTTTTAAGAAGAAACTGGACAGCCATTTGTCCGAAATGGTATAGGGTTTCCTGCCTGAGCAGGGGGTTGGACTAGATGACCTCCAAGGTCCCTTCCAACTTTATTATTATTATTATTATTATTATTATTATTATTATTATTATTATTATTATTATTATAAGATGTTGTCGCAGGAATAAATTAAAGGAAATTTCCAAGTGAATTGGCTTTTGCTCCTGTAGAAATAGAACAGAATGGAACAGAGCAGAGCAGAGCAGAGCAGAGCAGAGCAGAGCAGAGCAGAGCAGAACAGAACAGAACAGAACAGAATATTCTTTATAGGCCAAGTGTTATTGGACACACAAGTAATTGTCTTAAATTTATTGTGCAATCTTTGTGCAATTAAATTCCTTATGGAGAATAGCTTGACTCCCTCTTCTTTGTGGCAGCCCCTGAGATATTGGAACACTGCTATCATGTCCCCCCTCGTCCTTCTTTTCATGAAACTAGAAATACCCAATTCCTGGAACAGGGTTTCATATGTTTTGGCCTTCAGTTCCCTAATCATCTTTGCTGCTACCTTCCAGAAACTTCTAGCTGCCACTTTTTGAACCCTAAAAAGCAGCCCCTCCCCCAAACCCTTCTTCTTGGAATGTCACCTATCTGAGATGTCTTCTGCAGGCCTCCCACAGGTCAAATGATTGAGCTGCAGCCTCTGACCCTGACTTTTTCCCCCATCTTCTTTCCAAATCAGTGCAAATGTTTGCTGATTCGGTGGCTCCTATTGTACAAACACAACAGGACAAGAATTTCCAAAAAATATATTTCACTTCAGAATAACCTTATTTTGCTCCATCATCTCCTCCCCCCCATCCCCATCTCAAGCTCCTTTCCTTTTCGTTTTGTGCTTCAGCTGCTTTTTGATCCCTAACCATCATAATTTTTAGCTTGGACCTTGAGTAATAACTCCAGGTTATTACTGTTAAGCAAAGACTCAGTAGTTATGCTCTTTCTGCCACATCGAGAAATGCTTTGTGGATTATATTACCTCTATGGATCATATTTAGTTGGCTGGCTGAAAAGGCAGCAGGTGCTTACCTTTCCTTTTTTTTTTGCTTTGCATGGGATTTACACACATAACTCCCATCAAATGCTCTATTAAACGGCTGTTAGCAAATGTATAAAAGTTACATTTCTCTGCTCCTTTACAACACTGGAATACTTTCAATCACTTAGGATTCTTTCTTTTTTTATGTTTTGAGGTTTTGGAAAATCCCTGTAATTAACGGGGCCTCACATTAGCACATCGCTAGGATTAAAGGAAGCAGTATTAGCAAAATGATAGTTCTTCTGACCTTAATCACAGACCACATCAGAATTCTGGAATGCATTTAGAAGGGGAGACAATTAACCAGAGACGATGATTTCTGTGTGAATTCCTTTTATATCAATTAAATTTTTGTTCCTATAGATGTGGTAAACTACGGGTGGAGGAGATTTGCAACGGTACATTGATCCTTGTAAAAGAAATGCAGATTTCGGCCGCCATCTGTCCTACTGTATCTTCACATTAAAAAAAAAAAAACCTCAATAAAGACAAATGCCTGTATGAGAGCTGATAACCAGGGCAATTTGTTAGCAGACAACCAGGAGAGTCTCCCTATTTTCTCCTGTTTTACCATTCCTCACACTAATGTCTATTGGCTTTGATCTTCCTTTAATGGGAGAGCTCTTTAAATGGAATTAAGCAAAGGTATTAATTTTTCTCCTAGTCCAGGATTAATTTGCTTAACACTTTAAATTACTAAAGAGGGTGACGTCTTCTGCAAAATAGAACAAAAGATTAATTCTGAAATTTAACAAGGATGATTTTTCCTCTTGGTCATCGTTTACACAAAACCAGTGGGAAGGATAATTGCATGGGAGGAAAGAACTATTCCTGAAAGAATAGTTCAACATATATAAAATATATATGTTGTTTAAAATATATATATTTGTGCTTGCAAGATGGCTCTGGGTTGAGCTGAAACAAGCAAAAGGAAAGAATGATTCCTTCCTCCCATATTTGGGTTTACAGGGTGCAATCTAAAAAATAAACACTTGACATATATGATGTCAACCCAGAGCCATCTGCAAGCACAAATATATATATGTTTTTAAAATTGTTGACAAAGAAATAAGGGATTTCTGAGATAGCTATTTCGAGTTATTTAACTCTCTTCAGTTGAGCTGAAACAGGCAAAGGAAAGAATGATTTCTTCCTCCCATATTTGGGTTTACAGGGTGCTATCTAAAAAAGAAACACTATATACACATCTTCCCTCCCTGATTACTGACAAAGCGGGAGAGAGCCTGTGGCTTAGAGGTTTAAGCATCTGCCTAGTGTGCAAGACTGCCCAGGTTCGAATCCCGGAAGGGTGAGTTCTGACTGAAGAGAGTTAAATAACTCGAAATAGCTATCTCAGAAATCCCTTATTTCTTTGTCAACAATTTTAAAAACATATATATATTTGTGCTTGCAGATGGCTCTGGGTTGAGCTGAAACAGGCAAAGGAAAGAATGATTTCTTCCTCCCATATTTGGGTTTACAGGGTGCTATCTAAAAAAGAAACACTATATACATATATATATATATATATATATATATATATATATATATATATATATATATATATATATATATATATATATATATATATATATATATATATATATATATATATATATATATATATATATATATATATATATATATATATATATATATATATATATATATATATATATATATATATATATATATATATTATATATATATGTAGAATAGACATATAGGTAGTCCTTGACTTACAACCAATGGTGGGATTCAGCCAGTTTGCACCACTTCGGCACAGTGGTGGGATTCAGCCAGTTCGCACCAGTTCGGCAGAACCAGTAGCTAATTTTTTGTTGCCCAGTCCCAGAATGGACTTCTGGAAGCGGCATCCACACAGAGAACCGGTTGTTCACATATCTGAATTTCACCACTGCTTACAATCATTCATTTATTGATCATTTGAAACTACAATAGTAATGAAGAATAAAGTAGGAATAATGAAGAATAAAGTAGTAGATAAATAATAATGATAATGAAAAATTACTAAAGCAAAATGATGTGTCTGCAAAATTACTGGAATAAAGCTGTGTTAGCAAATACGTGACTAACCCAAAAGCACATTGCATTCAGAAACAATGCATCAAGTAAGACTCTCTTCATTGTATGCCTGTGAGAAACTAACCTGATGAAATACAATGTAGATTTCTATGTGTGCTTCTTTGTTCCTGAGAAAAGAAAGCTATAAAACTGTAGTTTGGACCCCCCCTCGGGGTTCAGAATTGCTTGTGTTACTGCTTCTGAACCTTGCACAAATAAACCTCTCTGCACCCTTTGGAATTCGTAAAAGTTCCTTTCGTTTTCCACAAGAATAGCAGTGAAAAAAGTGACCTGTGACTGTTTTTCACATGACTGTAACATCATCCCCATGGTCACATGATCAAAATTTGAATCCTTGGTAACTGGCACATATTTATGATGGTTACAGTGTCCCAGGGTCATGTGATCACCATCTGTAACCTTCCCACGGGGCTGCCAACAAGCAAAGTCAATGGGGAAGCCCGATTCGCTTAACAATTGCACAATGCACTTAACAACTGCTTAACTGTGGCCAAAAGGGTGGTAAAATGGGGTACAACTCACATAGCAAATGCCTTGCATAGAAATTTTGGGCTCAACTGTGATCATAAGTGAAGGACTACCACTATAGATATCAGGTTGAGCTTATATCATGTTGTTTTCATGGACAGGAGTGGCTCTCTATGGCCTTCAAGTTCTACCTATTTCTCTGATGGTCTCCCCTCAAAGTGTTCATCACACCTTTAAGTACCACAACAGAAGCGTGGAATGAAGTTGTGATAAGATCCTTCAGGAAAATATTCAACATGTATGAGGGGAATCTATATGTGTCATCCCGCTCTTTGCATCTGAATGTTTATACTATTTATAGGCAAAAACAACGAATGGACACTGTATAAAGGTGTTATTTATGGAGTCCAGAATGACCATCAAAATTCACTTTCTAGCTGCATTTGCATTCTGCAACTTTTCCAACACGGTTCTTACTCTGAGGTAAGCAAAAACTTGCACTCTGCTGCTGAGAAAAGGGAGAATTCACTAAAGGTGCAGGCAGATATTCATCACAGCAGAGCCCCAGAGAGAAGAACAATGTAAAGTGAAGCCCATTATTAGGGGTGGCATATGATGAGGCGTTTTTTGTGATCCTTTATTTATTGGCCCCATTCCTCTAATCTATCAAAGCTGCTTTGTACCTGTTCTGCAGTATGAACCATCCCTGCAGCTAACATAACTACAGATGATTGCTGTTTCTTCACATAGCACAGGCTTCTGATGTTCTAAGGATATGCTAGTTGCTTTCCAAAGTCCTCCTGCTCCTGGATAGAAGTGGGTGCATGAAGCTTAGCTGGTGAGAATCAGAAGAATGAAGTGGATTTGTAGAAGTTCACCACTTACCTGATAAACCAAACTATCTGCCAAGAGCAACCTTGGAAATCCTCTATATGAGGGATATTGAATGCTATTTTATTTTTGTAAGTGCTGCTTTCTGATATGCTGCAGTATAGTTAGTATAGGTAATCAGCATCACCAGGTATATATCAAGAACTCTGTTTCTGGGAAGGGGACCCTGATGACCTCTAACAAAATTGTTTTTCTCACTGTTGCTTTTCACTGACTTGCCAGCTTCCAAGCAGACAGTGCTGGAGAGTTGCCTTCTAATGGGTAATGCAGAAGACAGTTACTATTGGTGATAAAAAAGCTAAGTAAATGTCCTGGTCACTTCCATTTTCTAGGACTGGCATTTCATCAAAGTCTAGTGTGACCCTCAAACTGACAGTAGTTAAGCATCTCTACTCTATTGATTTGTGGCTTGTTCTATCTATCCCCATCAAACTCTCCTTTACTAACCTGTCCTGTCTTCTCCTGAAAATAGTTAAGAGAATTACAGCCAATTTGTTTCTCAAAATAGCAACAGAACTTTCAGATCTTGCTCCAAATCCAGACTTTAAATTATATCAGCTATTTGTGATTTCTATTGGAATTGAGCTCTGGATTAAAACTCTGAATTAATTAATTAAGTAAGTAAGCTGTGAATTAATTAATTCCACCTTAATATTTTCTTCTTATATATATTTTCACTGGCATGGTTCTGATGTCTTTATGCTTTACAGAATGTTACTGCAATATCTGAGGAACAGCAAATTGCAATTTACTTTAGATTAATATAAATAGAAGAGGTAGTTCTGTTAAGGAATTTTGCCATTTCTTGTAGCATCATTTATCTGGTTTCCTTTTCTGGATACCCTTAAAATTTGTTCTACAAGTTGTATGAAGCAAACAGTTTTGTATCCAGTTTATCCTTCTTTTTCTGTGATGGCAAAACCAGAAGCTTTAATTGTTCAGTTCTGAATAACTCTGAATTTTGTGTAGAATAATTTTCATGTGTACCCTCAGGGTTACACATAATCTAAATTCAGTCCACTATGAATTTCGCACATTAACTTCTGTAAAGTAAAGAAGATTTACTTAATGTCAAGATTTCAAATTGAAAATGCTTGTGTTATCATGAGTATAATTGTCTCTTTATTGTCATAGACATCTGGAATCAATTTTTTAAAAGAAAAGTAATAATAGTTTATTCCTTCCCTTAAAGCAATGAAGCAAAATATTTTTCCTTCCTGATTTTTAATTAACTGTACAGCTATATCTGGAGTAAACTGGTGCAGTTTGGAAACAAAAGCATCAAAACAAAATGGAATAACTTTACATGCTTTATATGCCATTCCATTGTTTTCTTATAATATTCTAGAAAAATAAGATTAAAAATACTAATTTTTCATACATCTCACTCCAAATAACCATAATCAGCATTGTGCCATGAAGCAGGAATTTGTTTTATGGGAGAGAAAAGGTAAAAGGGTAGGGAGACACTACTCAGGGGCAATTTTATCATATGGGAAAGATGGAAAAAAAGATTGTCTCTGTTCACGGCTGGGCACATGTGGGTGTGTATGTATACATATGTGTTTGTGTGTGTCTTCCATTTAATCTCTGCAGGCTTCCTTAGATAATCAAAGAAAATGACCAAGTTCCCATATTGCTACGTTATAATAGTAGTAATAATACTAATACTACTACTACTAATAAAAAAATAAGTTGGAACGGACCTTGGAGATCATCTCGTCCATCCCCCTGCTCAGGCAGGAAACCCTATACCATTTCAGACAAATGGCTGTCCAGTCTCTTCTTAAAAACTTCCAGCGTTGGAACATTCAGAGCTTCTGGAGGGCAGATTGTTCCACTGATTAATTGTTCTAACTGTCATAAAATTTCTCCTTAGTTCTAGGTTGCTTCTCTCTTTGCTTAGTTTCCATCCTTTGCTTCTTGTCCTGCCTTCACGTGCTTTGGAGAACAGATTGACTCCCTCGTCTTTTGGCAGCCCCTGAGATATTGGAACAGTGCTATCATGTCCCCCCTCGTCCTTCTCTTTGTTAAACTAGACATTCCCAATTCCAGCATCCGTTCCTTATATGTTTTAGCCTCCAGTCCCCTAATCATCTTTGTTGCTCTTCTCTGTACTCTTTCTAGAGTCTCAACATCTTTTTTACATTGTGGTAACCAAAACTGGATGCAGTATTCCAAGTGGGGCCTTACCAAGGCATTGTAAAGTGGTTGTCATGGTTCCAACAGATGAAACCTTTCAAAAGAACTTCGAGGCATTGTTTTCCTTAAAGAGTCTTTTATTCGGGAAACAAAGTATCGGCACTACATAGTTGAACCCAAAACTAAATTCCCCTCCCCTGGATACAAAGTTTCAAAATACAATTCCCACCCCTAATAACCTGTCATAAAGCACATTCCCCAATAAGCTTATAGCCGGGTTTTCTCCCCAGCTCTCCAGCCCACCAAAATGTTATCAGCTCCAGACCCAGTTTGTCCTTGAATTCCCACGGCAAAGTTATTATTATGACTAACTGAGCTCGCATCACAATCCCCCCTCCCTGTACCAACTAATTCTAAAAGCAAGAAAAAGGGAGAAGAGAAAATGGCTGCTTTTTCATCTGTTGTCAAAGCAAGAACATCCGATGTTAGCAGCGTTGACAGTGGTATTAACACTTCACATGATCTTGATTTTATCCCTCTGTTCATGCAGCCTAGCACTGTGTTGGCTTTTTTGACAGCTGCAGCACACTGCTGGCTCATATTTAAGTAATTGACCACCAGGACTCCAAGATCCCTCTCACAGTTGCTACTATTGAGCAAGGTACCACCTATAGTATACCTATACATTTGGTTTTTCTTGCCTAAATGTAGAACCTATAATTTGATATGTTTGAGTTTGACTTAGTGGGTGGTGTTTGCAGACCATTGTTAATGATAATGTGAAGTTTGAATGTAGAGGATGGCAGTTTATTTACCATTATTAAGCAAGAGTGGCATGGCTAAAAGTCTTAAACATGGTCTCCCAGAAACCCTTGAGAGATGGGAGGAATCCACATCCTAAACAACAGCCAGACAAGAGGTATTTTAGTCCGTGGAAGGAACGTGGACCAGGAAAGAGCCCTTCCCTAATTTTCTGGAAAATTAAGGCAGGGGACAAGAAAAGTGCTTTCAGATTCTGTTACTGTAACATTTTAATAAAATACTTGTGGTTTGGGTTTCCTGTTTGAACTACCTTGAAGGGCTGACACTCTGGGTCAATAGTATAGTTTTTGTCTCATCCTTCTGCAGAGGCCCAGAATATGTGTGTCTCTACCTTCTCAGAGAACTCATGTCTGATCAACATCTAACTTTCCTATAATTCCTCAATGTGCCAGAATGCTTTGGGCCTTCAGCAGAACTTCAAAAGTCCTCTCCAAGCCAATCCCATAATCTTAAGAACAAGAGATCCTGAACAGAGAGAAGAACCAAAGGAAACGCCACATAAATTAGGCAGAAAAAAAATACAGACATAAAAAATTAACTAGTGTGTCAGTTCTCCGTTTGAAATGCATGTATTTTCCATCCCTCCCCACCACCCCAATATACATCCCAGAATTCTTTGCAGTGGTTAAGTATTCTAAGGCAGAAACACACATTTTTCAGCAGATAAGACCAAAGGAGATTTCCCTGAAGGTGGAACATTTGAAAACTACCGTCATTCTTTAATCAAACACATGCTCAGAGATAAATGGATTGTAAGACTGATTTTATCAGTCACAGGAAGATATGTTAGACAGCTAGCTGGGAGACACAATTATACTCTATCTAGCAAATGTATCCAGCCTATTAATTTTATTAATAGCTTCCAGAGTTCAAGGAAACAATGAGTCCTGCAAATCACAGAAATACTAGGATGACCGTGATGCTGAGGACCTGCAAAAAATAAAATAAATTAACAGGGGTCCAAGTTTCTGTTTATTTACTTAGAAGTAAGTCTTGTTATTGGTGCTGACATTTGCAGCTTAAAGCTTGTGGGAAATAATAATGCATGGACTAGTCAGAGCAAATCAGTCACTTCTTCAGGAGGACTTTAACAGGAGACTCTCCAAGAAATCAAACTTCTGCCAGTTCTGCTGTTAGCAGAAGAGTATTTCCCTTTCTTTTTTTCTCTCCCCATCCAATAGGTGGGTATAAATTAATCCACTGATACCGATTTGAGGAGTAGCTAGCAAGGCATTAGTTCCTCAGTTCTTCCCAGCTTTCTCCTTGCCTAACTATTTCCTTAGCTTTTTTTTTTATTTAATCACTTTCCAAAATTAGGGGACAAAAAAGTTTGATCAGAATATCAAAAGATTTTTAATGCCAGTGTCTTGTGGTAAGAGTAGAATTTCATTCAACTTTTACCAGATAACATTTCAATAATCCATGTTGTGCCTGAGTTTGTATCATCCTAGAAACCAAAATACCTCTCAAAGGACCATGGAGATAGCAGCCTAAAACTGCAAATTTATAATCCATCAATTCCATAATCCACATCTAAGATTTTGAAGGTGCCTAACACTTGGTATAGCATGCCCAACACAAAATAATTTTGTACTGGATGAATACTGGACAGTAGAACTACAAGGCTGACAGCATCTCCTACCAGAGGTTTGTCTTAATTTTTTAGAGGAGAAAATGAAACTATGTGATGATGTGATGGAGCATAAAGTCTCTCTTCTGCTGCATATGAACTTCCATTCCTGCCCAAAGTCAACTGGATTGAGATGGGTTGCTATAGAAATTGAATAATAACTGATTAAATAAATAAACATTTGATCCAGTTCTGACTTAAAGCAAATATCAAATTACATAAGGCTTTCCAGGACAAAACCTTACCAAATATGGGGAGTGCCTGTTGTGTGGAGTAAAATCCATTAATCTCAATGAACTGTATTTCTGTATAAATTTGTACTGACATACCTTGGTTGATACTTGGGTGACAGTGGATCCAGGAAATACAGACCAATCAGTTTGACATCAATTCCTGTAAAAATCTGGAAAAGATAATCAAGCAGCGGATCTGTGGACACCTAGAAATGAACAAAGGGATCACTTGAATAGGTTTGTTAGAACCAGATCATGCTCAACAAACCTTATTGCCTTCTTTGATGAAGTGACTATATTAGTGGATCTGGGAAATGCTGCGCATATAGTTTACTTGGCTTCAGTAAAGCATTTGGCAAAGTAGACCAGAGCCTACTTCTTGATAAGATAGACGAACAATGTGGAATAGACAGTACCACCTCCAGATGGATTCACAGTTGCACTCAGCATGTGGTTCTCAATGGAATTACGTCTACATGGAGGGCAGCATGCAGTGGAGTACCTCAAAGTTCTGTCTTGGGCCCAGTGCTCTTCAACATCTTCATAAATGATCCAGATGAGGGGATGCAGATGACACCAATCTGGGGGGAAGTGCTAACACTTTGGAAGATAGACTCAAGATTCAGAAGACTCTAATCAGACTTGAATATTGGGTCTTATCCACAAGATACAGTTCATCTTCAGTGCGCTTTAAAGGCTGGTGCTGTGACAGATGAGCACAACTCAACGCGCAGTGAAGATGTCCCCCGGAATGGAGACGAAACATTTGTAGCCAAATTGCCAAGCTCAGAGATCAAACCTGCAGCCCAGAATTAGATACATTTAACCTAATGAAAAGAAGCCTTGGGGAGACATGATACTGCGTTTCCTCGAAGGTAAGGCCTACACCAACAATATGCCCTAGCTTGATTTGGGGGGGGTGGGTCTAATACAAGCCCTACCCAAAATAAGCCCCAGTTTGGGGGTGAGGCACACACCTAAAAATCAAGCTGGGGTGGGGGTATGGAGCTGGCCCACCCGCCCCGCACCCACTTACCTTGTAGCCAGGCCTCTCCTTGTTGGCCCACATCTTCTTCTGAGCCCTCTTCTGCAGCCAGGCCTGCATTTCTCAGTCACGGGGCTTTCTGAAGGCCTGTGCAGCCTTAGAACCGAGCTATGGATTCAATTCATAGCTCAATTCTGCTATACCTCAGCAGCTTGAATCTGTAGCTCGGTACTTGGCTGCTTAGGCCTTCTGGAAAGGCCTGACTGCAAAATGCAGGCCCGAATGCAGCTGCAGAATTTCAGCCCCAGAAGAAGTGGACCAGCTGGGTGGGGCTGTCAGTGTCTGAGGTGAGATAAGGCCTACTCTGAAAATAAGACTTGTTGCCTCTTATTTTCGGGAAAACATGGTAGCAGTCTTCCAATACTTGAAGGGTTGTCAGAGTGAAGGGGGCACTGATTTAGTCTCCGTAGTACCTGATGGCAGGACAAGAAGCAATGGGTAGAAACTAGTCAAAGGGAGATTCAACCTGGAAATAAGGAGGAATTTCCTGGCAGTAAGAATGATTAATCAGTGCAAGAGCTTGCCTCCTAGAGTTGTAGGTGCTCCATCGCTGGAGGTTTTCAAGAAAAGGTTAGACAGCCATTTGTTCAGGACAATATAACGGCTCCTGCCTTGGGCAGGAAGTTGAACTAGAAGACCTCTTCCAACCATATGATTCTATGATTTTAGGATTGCCAGATCTACCAAATCTGAATATGCTAACATTTGTTGCCTTCTAGTGGTCCTTTGTATTTCCATCAGCCAGATCTATCATCTCAAATGTTTGATTTTTGCACAGAAGCATCCATTTGTCTTGCATTTCACGACATATGGGTACTTTTGGGGAAGGTAATTAATTTCTTAATGAATGCAATTTATATCTTGCTATGAATTCATTTATGTAAATTGTTTAATGAGCTCAAAAAGCAATCTGTATAGTAATTGTCTTCTTTTTTTTACTTCCAAACATAAAAAAGCAACATTATACTCAGGAAGAGATTATGAAAGGTCCATCACTCCTAGCCATTATTACTTTTATCACCATTAATCAGTAACAGTCTGCCAATAACATGCATAACAACATTTCCCCAATCTGGCATCTTCTAGATACAGTACATAGTTGATAACTTTCAGAATTCCTCAGCCAGTATGGCCATATGTAGGAATTCTGAGATTTGAAGCCTACATATCTAGAAGTTGCCTAGACTGAGAAACACTGGTGTAGAGTATCTTAGGGCATACCCTTGGGAATATTTTGAACTAGTTTTAAAGCAGTTGCAGACCTCTGTGATCTCATTTCATCTATGTTCAATTTATTTAATTTTATTTCTTGCTCTGTAGATTTTGCAGTTAGTCTGGGTTCTGATTTGCAGGGACCCCTTCATTACATTTCTTGATTTCTGGGCTTTTGATCTTACAAGGAGAAAGTTGACTTGGTACCTTTTTATTTTCTTCAGAGAGGAAGAGCAAAAGGGAGAGAGGGAAACAGAGAAAGGGCAGAGGGAGAGGGAAAGAGGACAAGAAAGGGAAAGAGAAGAAGGGGGAAAGATGGCAGAAGAGGGGGAGAGAGTGAGAGAGGGGAAGAGAGAAAGAAAGAAATAGAGAGGGAGAGAGGGAAAGTGGGAAACAGAGACAGAGGGATAAGGAGAGAGGAAGAGAGAGGGGAGGGGAAAAGAAGTAGATGAAGAAAAGAAGGAAAGGGGAGGAGAGATATACTGTAAAGGGAGAAGGAGAGAGGGAAATAGGGGGAGAGGGGGAAGAGAGAGAGAATTGGGGAGGAGAGATCATATCAAATAAATATAGACCCTTAGCAGATGGCAGCACTTGGTTAAACTTGTCTAAGTTGAAAAGCTAAACTATGACAGACCTAATTAATACTTGGATGGAGAAATCTCCATAGACTCCTATGACTTGAAGATAACCTGTGAAGTTGAAATACATCCTGGAAAAAGTCAATGTCAAATCATTTCCCTTAGCTGCCAGAATAGCTACGTGGATGTGTCCAGGACATTGTTAAGATCAACAAGAAGGAGATCAGAGAAATGCAAAAACATGAAGTAAAGACTTCCTTTTTACGTAGGGTTGGAAAGGGATATTTTTTTTTTTTGTTACTGCAGGATTTGTGGCAGCTTAAAGTGGAGCTTTACTTTTTCAATTGGGTAAGGTTGAAGACACTGAATGGGCTAGGAACAATGAATGCATGTTAGTACTATTAATGTCTGAAAACCAGTTCTATTTGTGATTACCATTTCTTGGCATGTCTTGAATTGGAGCAACAGAGCAGAAGAAGACTCTTCCATGGACTTTGCCATGGGCATTTTAAAACGGATTTGGAAGCAGGTAGAAACCTTTGCAAATTTTAAACCTTTCCAAATAAGTAAAGGAGACCAAATTATTCCGGAGTCAGCCCAGACTTATACAAGCTAACTTCATTTGTATGGAAGCAAAGTTTCAGCAACAGTAATTGCACATTAAATTAAAACTGATTATCTGCTCCCACCTAAGTGAAGCTAAGCAATTATCTGAAGCTGTACCCAAGACAGACAAATGTTAATGAAGCATCTGCAAAACTTGCATTATATTCCTTTTATATTTATTTAATAAAAATGGTTTCATGATTGCTGAATGATCTCATTTGTAGAGTATCGTGAGAAAACATATGTTTGAACATAAGCAAGTTTCTCTAGAGGGATAACCTCAACTTGTCAAGTGTGGCATATGGCACCCAAAAGGACATATTGCTATGCAAAAGACTTGCATATGAAAAGGAGAGACTTTTTCTTTTGCATTGGGCCATCTTAATTCTTCCTTGGATCTCCTCTTCCCTACCCCTTCTTCTCAAATATCTGTGTGTCTCTGTGTGTGAATCCAATACTACACACACACACACACACAGAGAGAGAGAGAGAGAGAGAGAGAGAGAGAGAGAGAGAGAGAGAGAGAGAGAGAGAGAGAGAGAGAGAGAGAGAGAGAGAGAGAGAGAGAGAGAGAGAGAGAGAGAGAGAAATCAAATAGATCAGCATTGTTTGGTGGAACCACCTGGAATTTTGACTGAGAAAAGGATTAGAGAACCAATTCCTTTCTCAGCATAAACCTATTCTTTTAGAACAGTGGTCCTCAATCTTTTTGGCACCAGGGATTAGTTTTGTGGAAGAGAATTTTTCCAAAACTGGGGGGCGGGCACATGGTTTTCGTTTTGCACTCTCACCTGCTACTCACCCAATTTCATGGAAGACAATTTTTCCATGACTGGGGGGCGGGGGAAGGGATGGTTTTAGTTTTGCCCATTTGCCCACCAATCACCTCCAACTGTGAAACCCAGTTGCTAACAGGCCACAGACTGGTACTGGTCCATGGCCTTGAGGGGGGGTTAGGGACCCCTGCTTTAGTATGAAAAGTGAGTTTGTATTGGTTGGTCCTTCAGTCTACAGTGGTCCTATGATCCAATAACACTTTTCATTTATTTATTGGTTTACTGTTTGCATTTCTGAGCTGTCCAGAAATAGAAAATAGAAAAACAGTATATAAACATTAAAATGTTATAGTGAAAATTTTACAATTAAAAGTTTTTAAAAAGCTTCTTTAAAAAATTAAAAATTGCTAAGGAGACAAGAATAATTAAACCCTGCTAAAAATTAGTTGACAAAAGCAAAAGGAGGGCTCCCACGGCACCATAACTGCATGCTTCTTTGGGTTCCCAATGCAAGGCCACAGAGCCATGTTTTAACCCCTTTTTGGAAGACCAGGACAATGGGGGCTGGAGGAAGAATGTTCCATAGGGCAGGGGCAAGAGCAGAGAAGGCTCCCTTCCTAGACCCCACCAGTTGGAATTCTATAATTGACAGGGTCTGCAACATACTGTAGAAGGAAAAGTCATGGATTGGTCCAAGCAGGGAATAAACAACATGGTGACTGCTTTACAAAGAAGGTTGCAGTTTATTGAAGAACAGAACCAGACAGAAAGATGGCTCTGGAAGAAAAGAGTCAGCACATGTAGTAGGGAGTGGGTTTTATATCCTCTTGGGCTTTTGTTTGGAGTTGTTTCCTGTTCCTGTTTGAGGCTTTATATTTCCTGTGTCATGTACCTTGATCTGAGTCTGAGTGTGCCCCTTTGGCATCTGTGGGTTAATCCTATTATGTTCTGTCCTAGAGTTTGGGTGGGGTATGTAGATTTTAGGTGTCTTTGTCTTCCTAAGCTTCTAGGTGGAGGGCTACAACCTTCCTGAATGGATTATCACATTTGCATTTCTACAGAGCTGGTTTCTGCTTGGGGGAGGGAGACTTAGACCTATTAAGAAAAATTGGACATGCTTTTCTGCCTCTTTAAGATCCTTTGAGGAAATATAATATTCTGCCCTTTTAATATTTCCTTCTCTGGGGGGGAGCTGACTTCCCACAATACCTTTCCTTCCTAACTAGATAGGATGGGCTGCTGTAATGAAATAAAGATGGTTTTCTAGATTACTTAGGACATATGAGTGAGCTGCCATTACAAAACAGACCTCTCGCTGGCTTTTCAATTATCTGTAGGCAGCAGAGGACAAATGGACAACAGTACCAATCTTCTCAGTTTTTGGTTGCTCTTGGTGAAGCTGAAAGAAAACACCTGAAAAATGGATGATGTGAAAAATTCCATAGATGTTTTCTTTTCCTTTCATGGCTCATACTGTAACTAGAACCTTTTAATCACATAATAGTTCTCAAGGAGATGGGCCAGAAGGCCAGGGAGAACTTTGGCAGAAAGAGAAGATAATCAAGAGATGTCTTGTACTTATTCTGAGTGGCACACACAAACACACACAGACATTTTTCAATAAAATGGCCCTACATATTGAGGTGAGAGGGTTTAAGTCCAAATAGTTTTCCTGCCTGTGCAGGGAAACTTCATGAACAAAAATAAGGCAGAATCTAAACAAAGAAATGGCCCCAGAAGACAGCAGATGAACTAATTGTTCATGCAAATGTGCCTAATTGATAAAATTTATTCTAATTACAACATACGAATTATCCTTCTGGTCTCTGGCTTGGAGACATTTTTAGCTCAGAACATTAAGTTCCCTGGTTTGCATGGAAACAGTGGAAGATTCTCATACCTTATGGGTCAGGATGAAATTACTTTGCACAGAAACTCATGCCATCATCTATTCCTTGTCTTTGCTTCTCTGCTGCATATGATACGTGAAATCTGATCTGTAAAGCTTCAATCATTACAAAGAATTATCCAGTCATGTTATGATGGTTTTAGGTATCCATTTCATGAACAGTTAAGAACCTTCACCGTTTTCTCTAAAGTCACCACCAGAACGTCTGCGCTTACAGCCTTGATTGTCCTTGGCACTACTTTCCCTGCTAAATCTTCTAACATCTGTTCCCTTCTTTTCTATCTTCGCACCATTTCTTTTCATAAATTAGATGGCTCAAAGATTAGAATGGAATAGAGCTGGAAGGGACCTTGGAGGTCTTCTAGTCTAGCCCCCTGCTCAAGCAGGAGAACCTATACCATCTCAGACAAGTGACTGTCTAGCCTCTTTTTAAAAATCTCCAGTGATGGAGCGCCCACAATTTCTGGGGGCAAACTATTCCACTGGTTAATTATCCTCACTGTTAGGAAGTTTTTCCAGGTTGCTTCTCTCTTTTATCAGTTTCTAACTATTGTTTCTTGTCCTGTCCTCTGGTGCTTTGGTGAATAACATGACCCTCTCTTCTTTGTGGCAGCCCCTCAAATACTGGAATGCTGCTATCATGTCTCCCCTATTTCTTCTTTTTGTTAGACTAACCAAACTCAAGTCCTGCAGCCGTTCTTCATATGTTTTATTCTCCAGGCCTTTGATCATCTTAGTTGCTCTTCTCTGAATTTTTTCCAAACTCTCAACATCTTTTTTGTGATATGGTGACCAAAATTGGCTGTAGTATTCCAGGTGTGGTCTCACTAGGGTTTGATAAAGCGATACTAATACCTCTCATGATCTTGATTCTATGCCTCTGTTGATACAGCCCAGGATTGTATCAGCTTTTTTGGCTGCTGCTGTACATTGCTGGTTCATGGTTAAATGATCATCCACTAGGACTCCAAGGTGCCTCTCACAGTTACTGTTTTTAAGCCAGGTCTTGCCCAATCTGTACTTGTACCTTTGATTTTTTCCTATCTAAATGTAAAACTTCACTTTTCTCCACATCAAAACTCATTTTGTTGGATTGGGCCCATTGTTCAAGTTTGTCAAGATATTTTTTATCCTGAGTTTGTCTTCTGGGATGTTGATTACTCCTGCCAGTTTGATGTCATCTGCAAATGAGTTCCCCTTCAATTCTCTCATCTAAGTCATTGATGAAGATATTGGAGATTACTGGGCCTATGACGGAACCTTCTGGTACTTCTCTCCATGTGGGTATAGTGCCATTGAGGACTGCTCTTTGAGTATGGTTTGCCAGCCAGCTACAGATCCATCTGGTGGTGATGTTATCTATTCCAGCTTTTTCTAGGTTACCAAGGAGTAGGTTGTGGTTACTTTATCAAATGCCTTGCTGAAGTCTAAGTATACTACAGCCATAGTATTTCGCTGGTCTATTAGTTTAGTCACTTTGTCGAAGAATGAAATAAGATTGGTTTGGCAGCATAGGTTTTAATAAACCCATGCTGGCTATTAGTTATAACTTTGTTCTGAGATAACATTTGCCAGCTCCTTCAGAACTCTGGGATGTAATCTGTCAGGCCCCGTGATTTATATTTGTCAAGGTTGGATAGGTGTTCTCTAACCATTTTCTTGCTTATTTTAATTTTTGTTTCTAATTTGTCTTTTGCAGTGGTTTTTTTGGTATGTTGGGCTATAGTTTCTTTTTATGTGAAGACTGATGTAAAGTATGAATTAAGCAGCTCTGCTTTCTCCCTTTTGCCTGTTATTTCCTTTTCATCCTCTCTCTTTAGTGGACTCACAGTTTCCTTGACTTTTTTCTTGTTGTTAATATGTTGGAAAAAACTTTTTTTATTATCCATAATTTCTGTTGCAAGTCTTCGTTTGTTCTGAGCCTTTGCTTTCCTGACTTCATCTTTGCATGTTCTGGCTATTTGCTGATAATCGGTCTTAGCTATGTGCCCCTCTTTCCATTTTTTGTATTTGTCCTCTTTGTCTTTTAGTTTGTCAGAGAGATCTTTGTGCAGCCTTGCTGGTTTTTTCTTGAATTTCTTGGTTTTCTTTTTCAGTGGTATTGTGCTGGTATGGGCTTTTATGATCGCATTTTTCAGAGTTTCCTATACTTCTTGGGTTGTTTTCCCCTTTAGGATTTTCATCCATGGGATCTTTCCTAGGTTCTCTCTGAGTTTGTTAAAGTCAGCTCTTTTGAAGTTCAAGACACTGGTTGGATTGTTTTCTGTTGCTAGTGTTTGTGTTATATTATATTCCAATATGACGTGGTCACTTTCGCCCTAGGTTCTGACAACTTCAACTCCCTCTATCACTTCTTCTCTATTAGTTAGAATTAAGTCCAGTATGGCTTTATGTCTAGTTCCTTCCTCTACCTTTTGGATGACAAAGTTGTCTGCTAAGTTGGTTAGGAATCTGTTTGATCTCCCACTCGCTGCAGAGTTTCTCTCCCAGTTGATATCTTTATAGTTACTACTGTGGTATGCTTCTTACATACATTTGTTAGCTGGTTGGCAAAGAGTTCATCTATTTCTTCTGATTAGTTGGGTGGCCTGTAATATACACCTATGGTAACGCCACTTCTTTTCTATTTTATATTGACCCATATACATTCTGAAGTGATTTTATCTTGGATCATGTGCATTTCTGTAGATATGTAGTGTTCTCTTACATATAGTGCAACTCTCCCTCCTCTTTTTGTAAATCTGTTTCTTTTGAACAATTTGTATCCATCCATCAGTCCATTCCATTCATGGGTTTTGTCCCACCAGGTTTCTGTAATGCCAAATATGTCATACTGTCCCTCATGTACTATTGCTTCTAGTTCGCTCTGTTTGTTCCCCAAGTTTTGAGCATTTAAGACTTTTATGCCTGTTTGTGGGCTTGTTTCCTGCATCGCCTGATTGTTGGGTTTTTCTTTTTTCTTGTCTGCCTACCTCATTGTTTGATTTGTTTTCTTGGGATTTATGATTGGTTTTGGGTTCTAGAGATTCTAAGGATTGGTCGCCCTCTCCCCTCAATTTTAGTTTAAAGCCCTCCTGATGAGTTGGGCCAGTCTTTTTCCGAGTACATTTTTCCCTGTTTTCATGAAGTGCAGCCCAATCCTTGCCAGGAGTCCTTCGCGTAGGAAATGCTTAATAATCTTAATAAAAGGCTAAAGCATATAAGGAACGGCTGCTGGAATTGGGCATGTCTACTTTAACGAAGAGAAGGACGAGGGGGTACACGATAGCAGTTTTCCAATATCTCCGGGGCTGCCACAAAGAAGAGGGAGTCAAGCTATTCTCCAAGGCACCTGAAGGTAGGACAAGAAGCAACGGATGGAAACTAATCAAGGAGAGAAGCAACCTAGAACTAAGGAGAAACTTCCTGACAGTGAGAACGATTGACCAGTGGAACAACCTGCCTTCAGAAGCAGAAGCTGTGAATGCTCCAACACTGGAAGTTTTTAAGAAAAGACTGGACAGCCATTTGTCTGAAATGGTATAGGGTTTCCTGCTTGAGCTGGGGGTTGGACCAGATGACCTCCAAGGTCCCTTCCAACTTTATTATTATTATTATTATTATTATTATTATTATTATTATTATTATTATCTATTGTAGCTATTTGATGATATAAGTCTGTTTAAGAAATTAATCTCAGATTCCAAATAAAGAGATCAGGCACCCTTCCGCATGCAGCTTTTATGAAAGCCAGCACTGCTATTGCTACTTTCCCCTGGGTTCTCCTGTACCAGCAGATGTTTACTAGGAAACGGCCAGGCCCGACATCCCTGCCACTGTCTGCTTTCTGCTCCATATATCATCCCTCTCCCCTCCTCCAAATATAACAAAGTAATAAGAAAACAAGTTTGGATTCCTGAATGAATTCTGTTGATGATGATGAATGAAACCAAAGAGACAGGTTGATTTTCATAAGTTAAATTGAACTTCATCGTGCCGAGTGCAAAGGCACCCAACGCAGCGGAAGGGAGGGAAAGATTGGTGACCTGAGCAAACTTGACAAGAGAAGAAGGAAGAATTTATGTGCAATGGCCTAATGTCATTTGAACAAAATGATATTTGCTCTTTGCTTAGAGGGAACCAGAAATATGTCATTCAGCCTGATGGACCTCATCCAGGAAAGCACTGAAGCATCGCTGTAGTTAAATAGGACCATAATCTCATCCAAATAAATACTTCTTGTCAGTGGATTATTGCCAAACCCTATTGCAAATCCAAGTAGATAAATACTAATGTTGTGATTGATCTGTTTTAATATTTTATATTCTGTTTTTTATTTTTTATTTTTTAAAAACCTGACAAATATATCATTAACATAACCAGCAAATGAGTAGCAACTTGTATATCAAAAAACAAGCAAACTCAAACACAACATCATTAAAAACAAAATCAGACACCACCAAAATGATGGAAATCCATGCTAAAACCTACTGGAATACTAAAAAGAAAATGTCTACAGTCTTGTAGGAAAGATGACTATGTATCTTTTTCTTTGGGGATTGGTATCATCAAATGAGAAATTTTTATTTGATTTTGAGGAAATTTCCAAGTAATGTTGTTGGTGAGTTCAGTTAAACTTTACAAGAATTGAGTTCTTAGAGAAAACTTTATACAAAGCATGGATCTTCTGTGGCCTATGCCCATGACTATTTCACTTAGACCATAACTAACAACATGGTACCTGGCTGGATATGATAGCTGAATTTGGGGATTCATTATCCCAGTAAATTATTAATTTGTTTTCTAAGGATGTATCATTACTACCACCATGCTTATCTTCAATATGCACCATATCCTGAACACACAAAGCAGTTTACATATATTGACAATTCTTAGAATTAACCTGTAGGAAAAAAATAATATTGTCCCTATCTTGCAAATTAGGGCATTTTCTACATTGTGTATTACCTTTTACATTAATCCCACTTCAATAATTTTTTTATGTTAAGAAGTCCCAATATTTTAAGCTTGTCTTCAAAAGTTTCCTCCTTTTAAATATTTGAGGTGCTTCTGAGTATAATACAGTTCACCATAGTTTTGCATAAAAACACAATCATACTTTCAGTTTTACTTTTAATTCAACTTATCATGCGCTTTGCTGAATTATTATTATTATTTTTTTTTGCTACAGCCATATGCCAGGTTTAATGTTTTCAGGAAAGCCAAGGTCCATTTTATTACAGTTCTTTAGATTAAATTACATTGTGGATAAGGCAGGCACTCTCCATGTCCTTTCCCTGAAATTCTGCCACGTAGTGGGACCTAGGAATTGTGCTTTTTCCACAGCAGTCCCTGCCCTGTGGAATCTCCTTTCTAGTGGGACCTGGAAGCCTTCCAGAAAACCATGAGAGGCTGGTTTTCCCCTAGGCCAGGGGTAGGCAACCTTGGCTCTTTTATGACTCGTGGACTTCAACTCCCAGAATTCCTGAGCCAGCTTGTCTCAGTTTGGAAACCTCTCCCTTTCCCCTCAGCATGGCTGGCTCAGGAATTCTGGGAGTTGAAGTCCACGAATCATAAAAGAGCCAAGGTTGCCTACCCCTGCCCTATATCAGGGCTCCTCAATCTTGGCTAATTTAAGACTTGTGGACTTCAACTCCCAGAATTCCTCAGCCAGCATGGCTCAGCTTGGAAACCTCTCCGTTTCCCCTCAGCATGGCTGGCTCAGGAATTCTGGGAGTTGAAGTCCATGAGTCATAAAAAAGCCAAGGTTGCCTACCCCTGCCCTAGGCATTGGGATAGGATGAGATTGAATCCCAGGGATTGCATTGCTCAATAGGCTGGAGATCGTAGATTAAGGCACTGGAACTTTTGGTTTTATTGTGTCTTTTGGTTTATGCTATTGTTGTAAGCTGCCCAGAGTTACAGTATATTTCATAAAATAAGCAGTCATGTAAGTCTTACAATTAAATATAATAAGTATGCTATCTGAATGCCCATTGTTTCACTTTGGCAAGATCGTTTTGCAAATGTTTGATGCTCACTTTTTGTGGCTGTAGTTGCAATTATGATAAATAATTTGATGTCAGCAAGCTTGAGTACTTTAGTACTCATCCCTAAATTTAAATTTCTGAACAAACTAGAAACCATCACTTCCAAAACAGACCTTTGGAAAATCTCTTTATATTTGTTCACTTGAAGGCTGGTATTTATTTTTTCCTCTTAACTTTGTAGAATTTAACCAGCTTTTGATTCTGAAGAAGCCCTATATTTTTATCCTATCACTTTTAGGCTTCCACAGATGGGAAACTTTGTTAAAAGCCTCTTAAATTCCAGTAAACATGTCTATTGGAAATTCAAATAAATACACCTACCAGATCAGTTGACATTCTACAGGAACAATTATGAGGCTTCTTCTCTGTAGAAGTCATGCTGATTTTTCTTCCGCAAAAATATCTATATCCTCTTCAACCTTGACTGATCCTGAAAAAAAGCTAACGAGAATTGAATATGATAAGTACTTGCATTCGAGACCACTCAGGAAATACCAGGGTTAAATTGGAAAATCGAAGTTTTCAAAAGGCAGCAATGACAACCCACTTGCATACTGCTGCTCTTCCACATGGCCAGTCATCAGGAGTTGAGCTTGACTAGAGGGAAGGTTTATTGATGTAAACCATTTTTAATTTAACTTGACGTGAAGTTGGAGTTAAAATTGGAATGTTTCAAGGAGAGAGAGACAAGTGTATGAATAGATGTAGAAGTTTCAGCCCTTTGAAAGAGAGCAGAGAAGGAAACCAAAGTTATGAATGCTAATACTACTTTTGTTATAAAATTACAGCAACCGAACCTTGCAAATCTGAATGGGTCTCCTCTCCCTTTATCTTCAAGAGAATGAGGGAAGGTCAAGCCTGAGATGCTTTCTCAAATTACACTTCTGCCTGGATCTCAAATCTCTCTGATATGATCATGGTCTTGGTTGTGGGTCTTCCTCCAGTTCCTCAAGGTTATTTTTATAGTCCATTAAATCCAGCATCGACCCTTGTTGCAACATATGAAAACATCATTTAATTAGTGGTCAGGAAGAAGCTAACGGATACTAACCAATTGGATAATTTCTGTCCATCTTAGTTCTTAATGCCTCATTCACACTTTCCTGAACAGTTCCATGCAGACATATTCCTTGTTGTTGTTATTGTCCTAACAGTTCTCATTCCATTTGATGAAAGGGAACTCTTTGGAAATGCTTTCAAGAGAAGTGTGGCATTCTTTTTTTTTTAATTTTTTATTATTAGATATCCGTTTGTACATGTAAACAAAGAAAAAAAATTCAAGTTAAAGCCATTCAACTTAAATTTGTAGACCTTCTTCACTCCGTATATCCAAGTTTAACTATAAGCCAACTACATTTTAAACATTTTGACTTTCACTTCTTTTCAGATCAATCCATTGGACATCAAACAAACAAGTCATCTTATTAAAGTTAATAATTTCCATGTCGATACACCCATCCCTTCAACGAGTACATTCTTAGTCTATTTGAAATATATCTTCCAATAATCAATAGATATATATTTGTATATGTAAACCAGGGGAAAGTTCAAGCTAACTGCTATCCAACCTTGTACATGCTCAGTTATGTGCCAGTTAGTGATAGGTTTGAACGTCTTGTGTCTTGTGATTCAATTTTCTATCTTGTCATCTGCAGCCTCCTTAGCTTCTCCACACATCCTTCTCAGATTGTGAACAGCCAAAAAAAGCTTCAGAATGATGGAAAGATGTGCGAAAGAAACTGACATCACTGACAACTTGAAAAAACTTCTGCGAATGAAATTAGCAACTTGGGTTTGCAATAAATGTCCTACTTCTGGTAAAATCACCAAGGCTCATTTGGCATGGGAAAAAGTAACCATTCTCATAAGCTTAAAATATCAGGATGAATTTGCAATCAGTGTTTTACAAGCATCCACTTTTGATTACTGATTTGACACACATTTTATTCCTCATTACCCTAATAAATGACTTGTTTGGATTTTAATGATTCCTGACTGCTTTATTGTTATGAGCATATTGCCTTTGAGTGCAAATGTTCCTGTGGAGAGAAGCAAAATTAATAAGTGAAGCTAAAATTGAACTATTCAGGCAATGAAATGAAAAGTGTGGGCAGATTCATTAGGTTCTAAAATCCTGCATTTGGCTTCACATGCTTAATTCTTTGACCAGGAACAAGCATGTAAAGTTGACCTGTAGCTAATGAAGAATTGGCTGACTTTTCTTGAGTGATCTACAGTTTTGTAAACATTTTAATTTAATTCTCTGTCAAGGATTCATGTTAGCAACTTGGGGTTGCTAAATTGAAACTCTAAATTTAAAAGTATTTTATATCTTTCCCTCCCAAAAAAAAACAAAACATTCTGGAACAGTATTCTTTATCTTAAGGTGCTCCAAGGAGTTTGATTTCTGAAGTTTAATGCCAACGGGGAAGCTGTGAAGCTGATTTTCGCCGCTGGTTGTTCCAAAATCAATGGTTTTAGACCCCACAGGATTCACCTCCTTTTTCTGCAGTCTGTCTGTCCTTGTCCCATTTGAACTGACAGCTGTTTTTGTAAAGCTAGAACTTAAACCTTCCTTTAATTGTCAGTTGAGGGCCAAGAAATTAATTGGAAGCTGGTGTAGATGATGCAAACTGTGAATCATGTATTCTCAACTCTCTAGAACATCAACATCTGACAACCATATTCTGGATCAGTTTTAATTTTGAAATATATTTCAAAAGGCACCTCCACGCAGAGTTTTTTTAAATAAAGCTAAACTGTGATGTCTGTGAAACCTACGAGTAACTTTGTGCAGTTTCTTTGGAATAGGGTAGAATACATTACTAATGTGCATACCTTGATGTCTTGCCATGATCAACTTTTAAAATTTATCTTTTAAAAAATTATTGTACTTCTTGATTTTTTGTTTTTGTTGTTTTAGATCATCTTTGCTTGATGGTCTGCCCTTTCAGGAACACAGAATTCAGCTCTTTCATACCACCCCTATGGCTTTCCCAAGACTTTGGGATAAAGCAATCAGCAAACTAGAAACCCGCCCTTGCATTACAGAATTTTAAGAAACACTTACGCATCTTATCATTGGCACGTGAGCCTAGTGCCTTGTAACCAATTATGGGAAATTCTCAAGCTAAGATTTTGGCAGGAATCCAAGAAAAACGAAGAAAAATGCCTTACAGGTTTGCCAACCATAAGCAGGCTCAGAAGGAAAATGTGAGACACATTTATTTTAATAATAATAATAATAATAATAATAATAATAATAATAATAATAATAATAATAATAATAATAATAATAAAGTTGGAAGGGACCTTGGAGGTCATCTAGTCCAACCCCCTGCTCAGGCAGAAAACCCTATACCATTTCAGACAAATGGCTGTCCAGTCTCTTCTTAAAAACTTCCAGTGTTGGAGCATTCACCGCTTCTGGAGGCAGGTTGTCCCATGTAATAAAAACTGAACTTTAACTACAGCTTTATTTTGACCTACCCATGAAGGCAAGTAAATGAATTACAATATGTAGTATTTTTCAATAAAAGCAGAGGCTTCCAAATTTCCTATTAACTAGGGTATACATCTAAAATACACAGCTTGGTACATCTGTGATTTTCTTGTTTCTCATCATGTGGATTTATTCATATCTTTGAGTCTCTAGTTCTACAAAAACACCCCTTATAACTTCATTGAGGTTTACATGCCTCTCTGTTCAGTACAAAAGGCTTGTTTGTCAATTATTCATAGTGATAGCTTTCATCTGCCTGGGTTTCTCCCCCTCCCAAGAAATAAAATTAAATAAAAATACGAGGTCAACCCCATCACCAGTGTGATGTTTAATTTAAAATAAAAGTCTCGCACTGAAAAAACAAACACCTTCTATGTTTCTAAAAGAAACTGTATCATTTATTGAGATCTCTTCCTGCAAAGAGTTATTGAGTTGCTTCCGTTTTGCCCAAATAGAATAATGAACAGTACAACATGCCAGATTAGAAAATGGTGAAATTGTCCTCAGATCAGTTAATCTGAAATATAATGCTATGCACTATATCTTAAAATGAAGTCAAGAGCAATACTGAACTAAAGTCCCAGCCCAAATCTGGCTTCCAGAGTTTTCAATCCTTTCTCATCTCGTTTTGTGATCTGTCCTTGTAAAATTAGATTATGGAATTGGAAGAAAGAATAGAGAGGACACATTGAGAAAACAGAATGTAGAAAGCTGATTAGCAAGGTCTTCCTCCTAGCCCACCTCACTTCCCTGACCAGAATACTGTTTGACAAAGAAATGGATTTATTTTATTTTTATCTCACCTTTATTATTTTTACAAATAACTCAAGGCAGCGAACATGTGCAACACACCTTCCTCCTTCCATTTTCCCCACAATAACAAACCTATGAGATGACTTGGGCTGAGAGAAAGACTAGCCCAAAGTCACCCAGTTGGTTGTCATGGCTAAGGTGGGACTTGAACTCGCAGTCTCCCACTTTCCAGCCTGGTGTCTTCACCACTAGACTAGACTGGCTCTTTATGACCTTGATTCTTCATTTTGAAGTCACCTGAAGAAACAGAGATATGGTTTAGGAGATTTATGCTTCCACGTTCCTTTGAACTTTCAGGATCTTGTTTTAAAAGGGAAGACAGGTCTCTGCATAAAGGAATAATAAATCACAGCACAGGCACACAGTGTTTTTCCCTGATTAATCAACAGTAATTAAGGAAAGATAACAAATAAACATACCCTCACCTATAATTACCTTTCAGGTCAATAGGAAGTGATAACATGACAAACAACTATTTATTGTAGGGCCTTTGGTGGTCTCTGTGCTTGGTGGTTTTCTTGCATGTGTTTCATTACCCAACTAGCTAATATCACCAGCACAGATAATGTTACCAATAAGACAGAGTGGCTGTGGGTGATGCCTCCCAAGGACACTTCTATCTGTCCTTTGATTACCCTGGGGGGTGAATCTATAAACCCCTCAGAGAAGGTTCGCAACTTGGGAGTCCTCCTTGATCCACAGCTGACATTGGATCATCATTTGTCGGCAGTGGCGAGGGGGGGCATTTGCCCAGGTTCGCCTGGTGCACCAGTTGCGTCCTTACTTGGATCGGGAGTCTCTCCTCACAGTTACACATGCCCTTGTCACCTCGAGGATCGACTACTGCAATGCTCTCTACATGGGGCTACCCTTGAAGAGTGTTCGGAGACTACAATTAGTGCAAAATGCAGCTGCGCGAGCAGTTGTGGGCCTTCCTCGTTGTGCCCACATTTCATCAACTCTCCGCATGCTGCATTGGTTGCCTATTGGTCTCCGAGCCCAATTCAAGGTGTTGGTTATTACCTATAAAGCCCTTCATGGCATGGGACCAGGATACTTACGGGACCGTCTTCTGCCATATACTTCCCTTTGACCGGTGAGAGCGCACAGGGTCGGCCTCCTCTGGGTCCCGTCAGCGAAACAATGTTGTCTGGCGGGCCCTAGGGGGAGGGCCTTCTCTGTTTTGGCGCCCACCCTCTGGAACCAACTACCTCCTGAAATCCGCGTTTCTCCGACTCTCCTGGCCTTCCGAAAGAATTTAAAAACCTACCTCTGCCGGCAGGCCTGGGGATGATTGTTGATTGTGGTGTGACTGAGGAGTATGTGTGGGGTTTATTTTTAATGTTTTTTTTCGGATTTATATTGAATTATTTGTATGTTGTGAGCCGCTCCGAGTCTGCGGAGAGGAGCGGCATACAAATCCGAAAAATAAATAAATAAATAAATAAATAAATAAATATCTGCAGGAAATATCTGCAACCAAGCTCAGAGAGCACCCAGTACCTCACAGTTCAACCCTGAGCAGCAAATATTTCTCTTCTATTAACACAACTATTTATTGTCTGACATATAACTCATTTGATATGATTAGAATTGTCAGTTTGAATAACTAAAGTGATATGCTTTGAAGTTTGATTTGATCAGTATGACAGAACTCCCAAATTAATTAGTAAATACCTATATGAAAGCGTTGAGCTGATATTAAGCGATATAAATTTAATACACTGAATTATAATCAAAATCACCCCCAATGCTTCAGATCAAAATTTCACACAGCCTTACTATTGCCAGCCTCAAATAAAGCTTCCTTTAAACCTGGCATGTCAAACTCGTGACGTCACATGATGTCGCGCGACGTCTCGGAGCTTTTTTTCCATTGCCGGCAATGGGGTGGGCGCAGTTTTGGGATGACGCGTCCGGCCCACGGGCTGGCAGTTTGACACCCCTGCTTTAAACAATGAAATTGTTTTGAAATTCTTTTCTCTTTGGGAGTCAGTTTTAAAACAGAAGCAACATGAAATCCAGTGTAGTGTTGGGTTTGAATTGTTGGATTATAAATGGGTAGACAAAATTCATTTTTCCATTTGGATCAGATAAGTTAAGTTTGATTTCATGGCATCATTTTCACTTAGTCCAATATACTGCACCTAATTATTGTTGGGAAATCAGATGATAGAACATCCCACATAGACCCTTGAGTTTTCAGAGGAAATATGGAACATTTATGTTGATGTTATTATTGCTGTTATTATTTTGCCAATGATCTCTGAATTGCAGTTGTACCTATGATGTATCACATGCTGCAAATGTTTTTATGATGTCTCAGTATGTCCTTATTCTAACATTTATTATATAAAAGGGTGATTAGAACATTGATTTTGGGAAGTCATAAATAGACTAAGATCCAGATGGATTTGAAATAAGATTTTAAAATTCATTATAAAAAAAATCTTCCGGTGGGAAAATACTATTGGTCTGAATAGTTAAAAAAAATTGATAGGATGGAACTTTGGTTTGACATTAGAGGGAGCAAGAAGGATTATAATTAAACAAGAACAATTAAATTTGATTTACTAATACAGAAAGAAGTAAAATAGTTAGCACTGGACATATTGGAGGATATTTGTGAACAACGAGTCCAGAAGTTAATTTTAAGAGTTTCTGCCCCTATATATAGATGGTGTTTCAAATATGTTATGGAAGAAGAACAAGTTTTACCAGACAAGACTGAGACTGATTTGAAAGTAAATTTAAAAATGATAAGACTACAAGGATGATATGGAAAAAGATGCAACACTGGACATACAAATAAAACTAGCTGATGTCTTAATAATTAAAATAGATTTACCAATAATAAACCAAGAGCATGTTCTAGATAATTTTCCTATATTGGATTTACAAAAAAGGCTTTTATTATAGCTTTGAAAACATTTGCAAGAAGGAACAAAGAAAAAAAATTAAAATACATGAAGTTGTAGGATATTATTTGAAGAAACTGAAGACCAAGATTGTTTATAATAAAAGGAAAGAATATAAATTTGGTTTATTTGATCAAGGTTATTACAGATCCATTGTACATCTGGTAACCCTTAACGGACTTTTGTTGCCAAGGTCTGAACAAAGGGGTTTTAAAAGATTTGTTTAAAAGATGAGATATCAGAAAAAGGGATTATATTTCAAAGAAGGGGATAAGTTACTAAAATTGTTTATACTTGTGATGAAGACAGAAGACATTTTTTTATATATACCTTTCCTTTTTTATTATTATTTCTCCCCCTCCCTCTTTGGATTTCTTTTTTTCTGCACTTTCTCTGTTTTCTTCTTCTTTTAATTTGTACTAATTTTTAATCTTTTCAGTTGTCATGTTTAATAAATTACTATTTTTTTTAAAAAAGAAAAGCAATAGCCAATTAAGTCTCTAAAAGAAATCTATTTTGTAATAACAGGCGGCTCCTGAGCGTGCAAATGAATAAAATGGACAACATGCCAAATAGATTTTTTTTTTCCCCTGCTGTTTCCAGGCCAGGCTGAAGTGTAGCCAATGCAAAAAAGCACGTTTCTCATTTTGTTTAACTATAAAATGGGAGGGGGGGGGAGATGAAATTTTTTATCCCTGCTTAAAGGCTCATTTTCCATTTGGAATCTCTTTGTAAAACTGTTAGGAATGCCACATGTCGGTATAAAAGAGACAGCGTGTCAGTATCAACCCCAAGGAGAGAGTAGACTGGGTGTCACATGGGTTGATTTGTCCCATCTTCCTTCTCCTCCCCCCCACACACATAGATCCTGGATTTATTTCTTTCCCTCTCTCTTTTCTCTGAAGGGTAAAATACACTTGACTATGCAAGAGAAGCTCACAAATATTATTAAAGTGAAATAGCACCCCCGCCAGGTTTCAATTACACACTGCGTTTTATGCACAGACAGAAAAATATATAGCAAAATGTTGGCAAATTGAACATTTTCTGCACTAAAACCTCTCCCTTTATTTGGAAGAAGGAAAGGCAACATATCTGTTTAATATACGGGCATGGATCTCTCTGCATTGCGTTAGGCCCAGGATACACAACTCCTTTTGGTGTGAGAGTGTTCTAGAGCAGTGTTTCTCAACCTTGACAATTTTAAGGCATGTGGACTTCAACTCCCAGAATTCCACAGCCAGCAATGCTGGCTGTGGAATTCTGGGAGTTGAAGTCCACATGCCTTAAAATTGTCAAGGTTGAGAAACACTGTTCTAGAGCAAGGGTCTTCAAACTTGGCCCTTTTATGACTTGTGGACTTCAACTCCCAGAATTCCTCAGCCAGCGTGCCTGTTCTAGAGTTTGTACTGCACACTGAGGGGAAGGATGAGGGAAGGATGAGGCTCGAGCCCTCATTTTCTGAGGGGGATTTAAAAACTGTTTGGAATGAAAGTCAATAATTTTGTTCTGACACACTGCCTACGATGCCAAAACGGGACCAAAATTGAGGGGGAAGGTCACAGGACTATAAAAGTAATCATGGAAGACCGTTTTTGTATTTCTGAAATAGAATTGTACAGGTAAATGTCTATGCAGATTTTCAATCATCCAGGTCACAGTTGTCCCAAAGGTGCTTTTCAAAAGCCAACAGGACTTGTTAGTTTTTTTCTTGAAAATGTTCTGCTTCTCATCCAAGAAGCTTCTTCATTTCTTGAACTTGGGTGAGAAGCGAAATATTTTCAAGAAAAAAAAACTAAGAAGTCCCGTTGGCTTTTGAAAAGCACCTTTGGAACATTGTATGGGTAGTCCTTGACGTATGACCACAATGGAGCCCAAAATTTCGGTTGCTAAGCAAGGCTGTTCTTAAGTGAGATTTATGACCTTTTCGCCATGGTTATTAAGCAAATCACTGAAGGTATTCAGGGAATCATGCGGTCCTTAAGCGATTCTGGCTTCTCCCATTGGAAGCTGGCTGGGAAGGTTACAAATGGTGATCGCATGATCCCAGGACTGTGCAACGGTCAGAAATACATGCCAGTTGCCAAGTGCCCAAATATTGATCATTGTTGGGATGCTGCAATGGTCATAGGTGAGAGAAACAGTCATAAGGCACCTTTTTCAGTGCCATTGTAACTTTGAATGGTCACTACATAAGTCGAGGTCTACTTGTATACACAGTGAAAAATGAGAGAAAAAATGGGAGCAATAATCTCTGAAACGAAAGCACTCTAAAAGGTTGCCAAAGACACAGGAGAACAAAATAAACTAAGTTAGATCATTCATGCATGATAGCAGTGTTCCAGTATCTGAGGGGCTGCCACAAGGCAGAGGGGGACAGGTTGTTCACCAAAGCACCAGAGGGCAGGATGAGAAACAATGGTTGGAAACTGATAAAAGAGAAGCAACCTGGAATTAAGGAGAAACTTCCTGACAGTGAGGACAATCAGCTAGTGGAACAGCTCACCTCCAGAAATCGTGGGTGCTCCATCATTGGAGATTTTAAAGAGGAGACTGGACATTCACCATCTGAGATGGTGTAGGTTCTCCTGCTTGAGCAGGGGGCTGGACTAGAAGACCTCCAAGGTCCCTTCCAGCTCTATTCTATTCTATTCTATTCTATTCTATTCTATTCTATTCTATTCTATTCTATTCTATTCTATTCTATTCTATTCCATTCTATTCTATTCTGTTCCCTCTCTGAGGCACAGTAGACAAATGTGGGTTCTTTTCTGGAATATGCAGTCTTTTTTATTCGTAGTAGTATTTAATTTTCAACAAGGCTTTGATTTCACTCTGGACATTTCTAGCATTGTTTCTCATGATTTGGAGGTAAGCAGCACATAAACTTTACAATGTAAAGTAGGTACAGTCTCAGGTGATGTTATGGGCAGATCGTGACCATCAAAAAATCTACATCAACTGGGAATTATTTTTCCAGAATTTCACACCACCTGCTCTAACTGGAGGTGCCAAGGCCTGAATCTGGATAATAGAAGTGGCATTCCCACAGTGTGCTTCATCTAGTTAATGAAGATAAACTAAGCCACGTTCAGAGATACACAATATATTATACCCTAAAATAAACCAACCAGCTGGGTCTGCTAGGCTCCAAAACAAAGCAAATCTGAAAGTAACCAGACCATGCAGGTCCTTAATTGAAGTGATTCCTTACACAATTACTGGATATAAAAGCACATGTTGTAATCAAGAATGCTGGTTAGTGCAAGGATTCTGAAAATCCTTTTCTTCTGATCCCTGGCTTCCTGGGGCATCTAGGAGGTGCAGTTGGAGAAAGGTTAAGATGGTCCCTGTGTGTCCTGGGCCTGTGATTGACAGAGCAGGTGCAAGAAGCTGCAGAGAGACCTGGGCAGACCACGTGGCCTACCCGGGCTAAACAGGCTGTCTCCAGCCTATTGCGCATGCGCAAAGCAGGAAAATACGTTACATTTATTGGCTGAAGCTGTTCCCTGCAAAAGGTATAAAAGGGATCAGCGCCATTTTGTGTTGTTCTGTTGAAGCTTAAATAAAGAAGTATCTGTTGTTACTCCTGCCTCGTTTCAATGCCTTACCAACGCTCAGCAGAACAGCCCCTATAATTTTTGATTGAAGTCCTATCTCTTTGTGACCGTGGAATTGTGTGCACCAAAAGGGATGGGCCTTAGCCATGGTGGCCATATTGACATTTTTTGACCCACGGATGCTACTGTATCGCTTAAACAGCTTCCAGAACTTCTCTTTCAAAGACAGTCCTTCAAAGAAAAAGAATTATGCCCTCATGGACGTATAGAATTATTTCATATTTATTTAGATCTTTACCTTAGGTCTAAAGAACCCTCCCAATCCATTCCCTCATTCTACCATACTAATCCTAGTTTATGGAATTTCCATTCAGAAAACCCTGAGAGTGTCATCTTTCTCTCTCTCTCCACTGAGACTTCACCCTAAGTAACCTTTGGCTATCAAAAGACCTGCTTGCTTGTTCAGACCTGATCTTTGGGAAATCTGAAAGGAATGTGAAACAAATGTCAGTGTTAGCTTTGAACTTGAAAAGGGGTTTTCTGTGTGTACAATAGTGCGATACAGGTAGTTCTCAACTTACAGGCACAAGGGAACCCAAAATTTATGCCAGTAAGTGAGACATTGGTTAAGTGAGTTTCATCCCATTTCAAGAGCTTTCTTGCCACAGTTAAGTGAATCACTGCAGCTGTTAAGTTAGTAAGACAGTTTGTTAAGTGAACCTGGTTTCCCCATTCAAATTTGCTTGTCAGAAGGTAGCAAAAGGTGAGCTTAGACCAGGGGTAAGCAACCTTGGCTCTTTTATGACTCATGGACTTCAACTCCCAGAATTCCTGAGGCAGCATAGCTGGCTCAGGAATTCTGGGAGTTGAAGTCCATGAGTCATAAAAGAGCCAAGGTTGCCTACCCCTGGCTTAGACAGTACAACCCTCATAAAATGAACCAGTTTCCAAGCATCTGAAATTTGATCACATGACCACAGGGATGCTGCAACGGCCGTAAGTATGAAAAATGGTTATAAGTCTTTTTTTTTTTCAGTGCCATTGTATCTGGTCACTAAATGAATAGTTGTACATTAAGGATTATATTTATGTTGTTACCTTTATATAGGGATATGCCCTGATGATTGATTCTAAAATATGCCTCAAATTGCTTAGATTGAAAAGGGAAGGCATACTTATCAACAAACAAATGTAAGAAGCCCAAGGGTGCTGGAGTTTGCCAAATAAATAATAGTACAGTGGAATAAAGAATATTTATTTATCTCTAATTCACCCATCTCCCTGAGATCCTCTGCCCCTTCGCAAGCAAAGTTTTGAAAGCAAATTCAAAATGCAAGAGAGAAATTTTCTACATGATGGCCTTAGTTAACTGTTCTTCTCAAGTCTGTCTTCTTCTGGGGAATTGAGACAGCTTGAAAGCTATTTCTATTGTTTCGCATCTGTTCAGCCAAGTAAGCGTTGTCAGATTCTTAACTTGCTGGATTCTGATACACATTTGGAGGTGCTCAGCTAACAAGAAAGAGAAAAGAAGTGCTAGAAAGTGATTCTTTTTTTAAAAAAAAAAATAGAACAAAAAGTGAGAAGAAATTTTTTTTAAATGTCCAGCTAGATGCAAAATGTGTACATTCTGTGAGGTAGGGAATGAGATGTAGTTCTAAATGACATGAAGCCAGGCAACATAATGTAATGCTGACCTAGCATTATACAAGGATGATATTTACAAATCTATAAACACACACACAGAGAGAGAGAGAGAGAGAGAGAGAGAGAGAGAGAGAGAGAGAGAGAGAGAGAGAGAGAGAGAGAGAGAGAGAGAGAGAGAGAGAGAGAGAGAGAGAGAGAGAGAGAGAGAGAGGCAGCTAAAAGTTATTTGCTTAACCAATGTTAACGCAGGCCGCTTGAAATAATTCTTCCCCAAATAATATTTTTTCCAGATGAGCATATGCTAACTCCTCTAAATATACATAATTTATAAAAAAAATTATTTAAACATGTATGATGTGGAACAGGGGTCTTCAAACTTGGCCCTTTTATGACTTGTGGACTTCAACTCCCAGAATTCCTCAGACAGCGTGTCTGGCTGAGAAATTCTGAGAGTTGAAGTCCACAAGTCATAAAAGGGCCAAATTTAAAGACCCCTGATGTAGAAAGTAAAGCCTAACCTTTTACAAATCAACCTTCCTCTTTGTAGATCAAATGCACCTGTTTCTGTTTCTATCAATTGCTTTCTATATCCTTTGCAATGTATATCCCTGAACAATTTTGAGGAACTTTAATCCTGATGGAATACAATTCTCGGTCAATATCATGAGATTGCTTAGATTGAAACAATAGTAGCTCATCCGGAATAAATTCATATGCTAGGCATAGCTACAGGTCAGAAATTAAGATTGGATGTTGATGGTTCTTAATTCTTTAAATCATGTTTAATATGCATTTTATATACAGTAAGCATAACATTGAGGAAACATTTTCCATTCTAGTTTCTGTCCAGCGGGGGTATTCACTGGAGACAGTAAAAAATGCAAAATGGAGACCATGATCTTGTGACTGAAGCCCTTCCATTTTTAGGTGCATCATAAAAATGAACAAAAGGACACTTGTCAAGTAGGATTATTCATTAACTTGGGCTAAGCCTGAATGATTGTCCTCAGACAGAGGCACTCTTAGAGCAGTGTTCTATTCGTTGAGGACAAACATATATATAAACAAACAAAAAATGACATATATTTAACTAGTGTTCTTGGGAAATTCAAGTTACACTAAGCTTAGGAAGTCCCGTGCCTTAAAATACTTCCATCAGCAAGATGCTTTTTGTAAATCCATTATCTGATGCAGCTGAAATATTTAGCTCTTACAAAAACTGTTTTATCCATTTTTTTTCATAGAGATATCTTTTATTCATAATCTACCCACTTTACATCTCTGTGGTTTGCATTTTTCTCTTTTTTGTAGGAAAAAAATAGTCTTTTTATTTCAATTTTAATGTTAGACCTGGTGTGTTGTGTTCTAGGTAATGACGAGTGAAAATCCCCCCCCCCGCCCAAATTCATCATTCCAACAAGTTGTGTGATTATACTACATTTGGTGGATATCAATAATACTAATGCAGAAAATGCCACCTAACAGATGGAACACTGCTAATATCCTGCATCTGGGATTTGGCAACTTTAAGATGTGTGGATTTAAATGGTTGACTGACTGGCTGGGGAATTCTGGGAATTGAAGTTCACACATCTCAAAGTTGGCAAGTCTGAGAAACAATGTTCTAAAACAAACAAAATGTAGCCAAAGAAAGTTTGATTCCAAAGAAAGTTTGATTATTGTATGACATTTATTTCTAGGTTGCATCAAAAACTGCCTGCCAGATGCTCAAGTGATACCCTCTCAAAGTGATCTGTCCATCATTGCAGTATTATACTTTAGTGTTGAATTCAGACCATGCAATTCACTAGCTCAGCTAAAGATTTTGCAGCTGCATTTGCATAGTGAAAACCTAAGTTTTAATCTTGGGAGATTTCTTTCCCCCTTAGAGTCATAGCTGTGTTATACAAACTTAATACCTTTAGCTATTTGTGAGACAAAGTACGGTATTATATGAAGCCCAAGAAAGGGGGGTCTTTAATTCTGCCTCTTCTACAGATAGAGAAGAGATTGAGGAAAGCACCATAGCACTGGAGGATTGCTCAGAAACAAAAATCCAACTAGGATTTAGCCATCAGTTCAGAATGCTAGCCAGTAGCCAACCTGGCAGAAGTTCAGAACGTGACAAGCAGTTACTTATTTATAACACTTTGTGCAGGCTTTATCAAGCCAATGTAAAATGAATGATACCTTTACACAGTGCATTGAGAGGCTCTTTCATGATCAACAGAAGAAATGAAATAAAATAAAAATGCAGTCTAGTGCTATTTCTGTTTAACAGATGTTATGGACTTTACTGATAAGCATCTGGACCCTTTAATATAATAAAATCTTCAAGTGTTTCAACAGTCACTGCGTGGACTTCTTAGCAACTGTTTGCTTGTGCATATAGATAGTCCTCTACTTACAACAGTTCATTTAGTGACCGTTCAAAGTTACAACGGCACTGAAAAAAGTGATTTATGATGGTTTTTCACATGACCGTCGTAGCATCCCCATGGTCATGTGATCAAGACAGAGATGCTTGGCAACTGACTCGTATTTATGACGATTGCAGTCTCATGGGGTCATGTGATCACCTTTTATGAAGTTCTGACAAACAAAGTCAATGGGGATGCCAGATTCACTTAACAACTGTGTTATTAACTTAACAACTGCAGTGATTGATTTAACAACTGCTGCAAGAAAGGTCATAAAATGGGGCAAATTTTTTGCTTAACAACAGAAATGTTGGGCTCAAGTAATAAATCGAGGACTATCTATATTTAGTTATTTATTAAAGAAGTGACTGCTTACCACATTAAAAATCCACAACCCAGAAACCCATAAAATCCCACTCCATCCCATGGCAGCAGCAACACAATCAAGTCAATCACTTGATGGGCTCCATCCACATTTATGGCCATGACTTCAGGAACTTTTAGAAAAACAACCTGGTAGGAGCCAATTGCACCTTAGGGAGAATGATATTCTTTACAGAAGGACTTTTTCGTGGTCTCACCTGATGTACATCCTAAATCAGAGGTCTTCAACCTTGGCAACTTTTAAGTTTCAACTCCCATAATTCCTGGGAGCTGAAGTCCACAAGTCTTAAAGTTGCCAAGGTTGAGGACTCTTGTCCTAAATAGATGGAACTATGACATATCTTGCTTTTCCATCCTAGTGGTCTGGGTGGATGCAACAGGGAAGAGGCAGTCCTTCAGATAGCCTGGTCCCAAGCCACGTAAGACCTTAAAGGTGATAACCAGCACCTCAAATTTTACCTGGAAGCAGATTGGCAGTCAGCACAACTCCTGCAGAAGAGGTGACACATGCTCCAGTCTAGGCTTGTGGAAAACTGTTTAAATGGCTGAATTCTGAACCAACTGTTTCCATTTCAATGCTTAACATTTGTGCAAGAAAAATTTTGAATCCACAATTGCAGCTTGACTACAATGGACCAAAAGGAAGATTAAGAATAATGTCTCTCTGTCATCAGCCAGGGAATAACCGATTATCAGGCTTCAATTTTGCAGCAAGGACGAATTCTGTTATGGCTGCCAGCACCCACAGTTTCTGGTTGCTGCTGCTGCTACTCCTTCTATTCAGCTCTTGCCCCAAGAAAATACACATTTCTTTGCATTCTAGGCAAGGCAAAATGACTGCCCTACATTTGCTTTAAGAATATGCAGGTAGTCTTCGACTTACAATCACAATTGAGCCCAAGGTTTCTGTTGCTAAGTGAGTCATTTATTTTCCCCATTTTACAACATTTCCTGCTACAGTTGTTAAGTGAATCACTGCAGTTGTTAAGTTAGTAACTTGGTTGTTGTGAATCTGGTTTCCTCACTTTGCTTGCCAAAGTGATCATATGACCCTGGGACGCTGCAACCGTCATATATATGAATAGGTAGAATTTTGATCATGTGACCATCGGGATGCTGCACTAAATGAACTGTTGTAAGTTGAGGATTACCCGCATGTGAAACCATATAGTAGTTAGCATAGAAAATAGCTAGGATTCTTGATGAGAAAGAAAATGCTTCTGCATAGTAATGTGGAGACATTGTTGGACAAATAATTGAATTCAGCTAGGTAGTGGAGGAAAGGTCACTTAAACAAAGGCCATTTATTTCATAACATGTCGTGTTTCTTAAACATCTAAGACACCACTTAAAACAGTTTACAAATAATGAAGTGGTTGTTCCTAATTATCTCTTATAATTTTGACTGAGTTTTTCAGGATTCATGGTTTGAAGCCTTCCCCAAAATAAACCAGAGGGAGGAAAATGGACATATTATTTCCATGCAGTCAGTTTAACATTTTTGCCTTTTTCATGTTGGTATTTTTTTCCCCTCACTTTCTTTTTCTTCTCTAGCACCTTTGGGAAGGACAAATAGCAGTAGTAAAATCAGTAGCTTTCAGAGGAAAAACCATGGAGTAAGATTATCTGTATAATAAATCAGTTTGTAACCTGAACCTTTCAAACAACTATCAATATCACCAGCACCAGCCAAATGGAGAGGAGATTGCAGGCTACCCTTGTTCATAAAGTGTGAAATAGTCTTTTGATATCCAATGTCAGCTTTGTGAAGTAGTCCAGACAAGAAACTTACCCAGAAATATTAGCTCTAAATTTATGGTAAGGCTACATCAATAGAATGTAATCTGTTAAATATAACCCAAACTTAAAATAGTTTATAAATAGTGAAGTTGTTCCTAATAATCCCTAATAATAATTTTGGCTCAGGTTTTTCAGGATTCATGGTTTGAAGTCCTCCCCAAAATAATTCAGAGGGAGAAAGTTCAGCAAGGTTGAAAGTCCATCTCTTCTCCCTCATCTTTACAGTCCAAGAAACTAGGAAGGGTCCCTTCTGATACCTTTGCCATGTCCCTTTGCTTCTGAGGACTCAGCTGCCTCTTATCTGTGGAGCTGTCTGCAACTCTTTCTCCTATCTCCTAAGCTCATTCCTGTATACAATTACATCTAAATATTGATGTGATCTGAAGAGAATGTTCTGAGATGGTCCATCAGAAGTTCTATCATCCTTCTTTTGGAGACCGTCTTCCTTTTTAAGTCTTTGTTTAGCTTCCAAATTCATTTCTTGTTTTTGTTTTATAAATAAGATTAAGCTGTGCAAATCCCCACAAAGAAGTGTCATCCATTTTGTCAGAGCCTGCACAGTCTTATTGCGCTGAGATAACCCAGGAGTAAATACAGTAAACAGTGGTCTATATTAAATGGTGGTTTATATTACACTATCTACAATATCATACACCAAGAACAATATGCATGCATGTGATAATACAGCAGAATTCAACACATAGCAGTTACAGCAGGAAACGGACGAGAAAGAGATACTCCAGCGAAAGCCTTCCTTTTTATACACAGGCTCTTAAAGTGATGCAGACACAGACAGAGACACTGCTAAGTCATTCCTTTCATTGCATCATCCACCTTACATTACATCATTACATAAGCTGTTTAACTATTAAATTATTACTGTAATGTATTGATGTGAATTATTTGAAACTGTTGAAAAAACAGTCATAAGACTATGTCAGTTAAGTGCCAGACTTTCTGTTTACATGCTCATTAACTTGTGTTAAAGCGGGAACTAATACTTGAATCCTATTGGCCGCCGCCTTGTTGCTGAGTGTATAAATAGGGGTGGAGAAGCAGTTATCCAGGCTCCTATTTAAATTTTAATAAAGAGTTGTTGTTGCACCTGCTGCCTCGTCAATGCCTCACCGATCACCAAACATAATAATTACCAAAGGTTTTTACCAAAACCTTCCATGCATTGTCTGCTGTATCTGATGTGAGCATCCTTGTAAATCCCCTTAATGGTATCAGAGTGACTCCTTCAACAAGCGGTATAGTAAAAGGAAAATAATGTTCTACTTACCATTTGAGATAACTGTATATACCTTATAGTGAAGTCCTCCCTCTTTTCATTACCCCTAACTAAATAGAACAAGGCCTTGTAATAAGGTGAATTATGAAGGTCTGGATTTACTTCCAACCACCATAATTCTATATTATCATCAATGCAATTTGTCTAGAAGCTTACTCTTCTTCTGAGGGAACACACACACACACACACACACACACACACACACACACACACACAAGCAAGCAATCTCCCCATTGCCCTCAAGTTCCTAGATTTCGTCTGAATGAACCCCAGCATGGACGTGTTCATCAATGTCAAATTAGAAAGCTTTTGCTCCGCAATGCAAGCCATGTTGTGACCCAAAGTGAGAATATCCAATATGTTTCCATTAGATGTGCTGTCGTTCTTCTTCCTTTTGAAGCTTCTTTTTTTCCTCTCTTTCAGGAGTTCAGATTTCGTGGCCTGGTCCTCCTGCTGTCCCTCATCCCACAGACACCAGAATGCGGAGGAAGCTTGTGTAGTTTGCCTTCATCAAGAACCCTGTTTTCTCTTTCTGAAAGCTCCTTTTGGCAAGCCACCTGTGAGCCTTATTATGCAGTCCTTCCCACACAGGTCATACCATGGTCCTCATTAAATATAAAGCCTTTGAGAAGTTCTCCTCAGAAGACTTTCTCTGCTCAGAATGAAAATATCACAAAGTTCCTTTCTTCCTTGTGAGATCGAATTGAATGAGCCTCCACGAAGAGTCCTCAGAGGAACAGAACATGGGAGTCTTCCAGGCCTTCTTTAACCTTTTTAGTTATCTTTATTATAGCAACAGTTCCAGAAGTGAAAGAATGAAATTGAGACAGCAGTTTTATATTACAGAGTTAAGGAAGAGACTCATTAAAAAGGGAAAGGAGGAGGAGGAGAAAATGCCCCTAATAACTATTTCCACTGTTTAGGAGCATCTGTGTTTTACAAAATAGCTGAAGCAATTAGAATAATAATTAATTTGATTAAATAATAAAGCAAATCTACTATGATAATTTCTTGATAGCTATGCATTGCCAGTTGTTATGCAGCTGGAAGCAGTACTTTATTTAATTAGTGTAGCAATCAATTTTGGCTGCAAATCCTCTGTCTAGCTACTTGGGAGTAAGACCAATTAAATATAATGGAGCACATTTATTTATTTATAAATAAGGACTGAAATGGAGCTGCTCAACTTTGAAAGGGCAAAACAATCCTGTTCTTCCTTTGGCATCTGCATTTTTGTCTAATATTTGGAGTAAGTCAAAATGGACTCCACCAAAACTATAAGCCCAAATAGATCTATTTGGATATAGATCTAATTCCCCTTCTCACAGATACCAGATATACCGATGGTGGTGATGATGTTGGAACACATAAATGCTCTGTGTGATCTCATGTTATCTTTGTAGCTTTTTTTAACGCATTAGGAGAGTTTTGATTCCCATAATCCACCTTTAAATAATATTTAGGCTATGAAAAAAGTGTAGCTCCCATCATTGGCATTGCTGTATACTGTATAGCTCAAGCTGTATGCTTTCTTTCATGAATATATAATTATAAAATGAATTATTCATTGATTACATACAGGAAGGAGTCTACTCACAAATCTCATGATCTGATTGTTTGCGATCCCCCACATTGATTAATGTAGGATGAGAAAGTATCAGTCATGAGGGAAACAAGATGTCCCGTATTTAAGAGAATAGAGTCGGTTTGGCGCAGTGCTTAAAGTGCTGGTCTAGAAACCAGGTGTCTGTGAGTTCTAGTCCTGCCTTAGGCAGGAAAGCTGTCTGGGTGACTTTGAGGCAATCACCAGGAGAATATGAGTTCTAGTCTTACCTTAGACATGAAAGATGTCTGGGTGACTTTTGGCTAGTCACTCTCTCTCAACCCAACTCACCTCACAAGGGTGTTGTGAGGAAAAATAGGAAGAAGAAGGAGTATTAGGTAAGTTTGCTGACTTGAGTTACCTATAAAGTAATGAACATGGGTTAAAAATCAATCAATCAATCAATCAAAGACAGACAGACAAACAGGCAGGCAGGCAGAATGGGCCAGAGGAGAATAATTGCATAAGAAAAAAAATGCCTTTTAAGAAGTACCCTGTTTCCTAAATTGGGACTTTTTAATCTAAAACCTAATGGGTAAAAGTGTGTGTGTGTGTGTGTGTGTGTTTGTGTGTGTGTGTCTTTTGGAACAGTTTGACATACAGACACACATACAAACACCCACAGACACAGTAATCTACATCTACATCTATATATCTATATATTTATATCTATATCATCTGTCTGTGTGTGTTTGTGTGTGTGTCTGTGTGTCTGTTCCGAAAGAGACCTCTTTTGAGCATTCTACCAAAGTAAGGCTGAAAAGTCCTATAGCCAAGCCTCATTGTTGCTTTGGACAGGTTCTTTGTTTGGAATAAAAAGAAGGTCAAATGATCTTTAATAACTGCAGGAGGCCGGAAACTCTGCTCCTATGGCTGATATGAAAATGCCACCTCCAGTAAAGAAGCGCCCTTATGAAGTTTGCTGGGCAAATAGTCCACATTGATTTTGGCTATAATCCCAGAGAAAAGCCACTCAGGAAGAAGCTGGGCTTTAGAAGGAAATCACTCTGTTTAAATCCCATTTTGTCCATCCCTGTAGAGATAATGTCCCTCAATCAAATAAGCCTTTTATTTTGCACCTCCTTGCTACGTTGAGAGTGCTGCCAAAAGTCTTAGAAAGACTCCAGTGCAATAGGGAATATTAACAATATAGTTTAAGTAACTTCCATACCCAAGCTATTGATAGAAAAGTTGCCCATTTGCAAATGAATTATCTGCAGTGATTCCTGCAAAGGGACTGAAAAGAGATTCCCCCCCCTCAGAAATATCCATCTTAATGATGAATAGAAAATATGGAAAGGGGAAATTTTCACTACATTTCCTGGGAGGACAGAGGTGTGTGTGTGTGTGTGTGTGTGTGTGTGTGTGTGTGTCTGTGTCTCTCTGTGTGTGTGTGTGTGAGAGAGAGAGAGAGAGAGAGAGAGGGCGGGGGGAGGAGAGGGAGAGGAAGGGAGAGAGAGAGAGAGATATCTGGATTAAGCTGCCTCACTCTATCAAACCATAAGGCTACTTATAAATGAGTTTAATATTAATTAATATTAATATTAATGTAATATTCCATTAAGATGGAAGAACTATATTTTAAATCACCAAATTTTGGAGAAGACCTCATAGCAAAGTTAACAAGTGGCTGTCCAGTCTCTTCTATAGATATATATAGTCTATACTAAGAATCAAATCAAAAACAACCAATCATTGATGCGTGGAGTGGGTTAATTCCTTTGCAATGCTATAAATCAATATAATAAGCAGGACACTCACTACATTACTTAAATCTGATTGATTTGTGTATAACAACGATAACATAAACCAAGGCAGGCACTGTTTTTTCATTTTCATTAATTTAATAACATATTTATTCAAAGTTTTAAATAGAAATTTTAAAACAATTATTAGCTTTGACCAGATGGTGGCCTTAAGATTGTAGAGTTATACTTTTTTCAGTGTCTTTTGTGTTTGTAAAAGTTGTCATATGGCATAATGACAATGAAAAAGACAAAGAGCATTTATGTACTCAAAATATCCAGAAAAATATCCAGAAAACAGAAAAAAATAGTGGAATATTGTTATCAGTTGGGAAATATATACATTGTTATCATGGGGAAAATAGGAGTAGGACGGTGTGTTAGGTAAGTTTGCCACCTTGAGTTATTTATAAAAATAAGAAGGGCAGGATAAATCCACCTAAAATAAATCATTCATTCATTATTCATTAAACATTCTCTTATATTGGTAACCTTCATTATAAAAGCTATTTGTTGTTCTTATAAAAAAAAAACGGAGTCCAAGCCAGAACTGTCATCAGAATATTGATTACCTCCCTAGTTCTCCCTAGCATCTCTGCAAGATGCTTCCAGACTTGCAAGATCTAACCCCACCATAAAGTAATACTAGTGTTCATAACTTTGGTTTCTTAATCTGGTCTATCTCGAAGAGCTGTCAGTTTCAGGGCTTCACACTTTCTGGGTCTTAAAAAAAGAAAAGAAAAAGAAGATAGAAGCCAGGATTCCAGTCTCCCTCACAACCAAAATAGGATTGAAGGCCAGGAGAACAGGGACTTGGTGGAAAGGGACAATCCTGCAAGACAGCAGGAGTCTCAAGGCTACTTAAGCTACCTGCGGAACCATCTTCTGCCTCATGAATCCCAGCGACCGGTTAGGGCACACAGGGTTGGCCTCCTACGGGTCCCGTCTGTTAAACAATGTCATCTGGCGGGGCCTAGGGTTAGGGCCTTCTCCGTTGCTGCCCCAGCCCTCTGGAACCAGCTTCCCTCAGAGGTTCGTACTGCTTCCTCCCTCCTAGCTTTCCGGAAATTGTTAAAGACGCATTTATGTCGACAGGCTTGGGGCATATGAGCTGTGCTCTGCCCTTGGGCCAAGAAATGTCCCTCCATCTGCGATTGTGAGTTGGTTGTGCTTGTTTGTTGTATGGATGTGATTAATTTTTATTGTATTATCTTATTGTATTGTTTTGTAAGCTGCCCTGGGTCCTAGGAGAAGGGCGGCATATAAGTTTGAGTAATAAATAAACAAACAAACAAACAAACAAACAAACAAACAAACAAACAAACACCTCATTTCAAGTTCTTCCTCCATGCACACAAGTGCACTTGCATTCACACAGCATTTTGAATCAGGAGGAGAAGGAAAACACCACTTCTGGCGTAGAAGAGCTAAAGTATCCTTGAACTGCCTCAGCCATGGCTGGACACAATAAGACACAAGGTATGACATGTGATTGTGTCTTCTGGAAGTGGACAGTGGGACTCATTCCCACCAGGTCAAGAAAGTGATATGGATTTGCCCAACATCAGGGCTACTCTAGGAAAGCAAAAAGTTTCTCACAAACCTACTTCAATTATTGGTCCTGCTTGTAGATAGGCCATCTCTAGGTGTGGAAGTTGCTTAAGAAGTGTTATGTATTGACAGCCCAGCTGGGCCATGGAAACAAATGCTCAGCCCATCAAAGATTTTATTATATTAATTATGTTACTCTCTTTCCCACCCTTCTCCTATTAAAAGTATTTTCCACTTCAAAAAAGCACACAGGGCCTTGTAGGAGGAAAACCTGTTGAGAAGATGACAGGTAAATGTCTGAATTTAGAAATGTATTTCTGTGTATTTAAAATTCTGTCAAAGTTGGGATGATTTAAATGTGTGAAATTTCAAAATGTCTCACTGACACACACAAGCACACAAAGCTAATTCCTTCATTGCCTTGGGGAGATATAGCAGATAGAGAAGTTTTGGAACCTGTTAGTTTCACCATTAAAAGAAGCCTTTAGTGAAGATGCATTTTCCTTTTTTTTTTTAAGGTAATAGAGCAATCTGTCACCAGAATAAATTCCTAAGTAACTAACTACCAAGAGATACTCAATAGCATAGTACAGGATGATGGCATAGCTCCATCTTCAGCATAACAATGTTCATGATTCTGAAATATATCTTACTCCAAAACAGCTTTTGTTTCATCAAGATACATTCTAAAGCTCAGGGAATCTCTATATATTAAACTCTTTTCAGCTATTAATTATGAAACAAAGGCTGTTTCTAAACACATCCAACTCATGAGATGTTTAAAACTTTGCTAGGACTTGAGAAAGTAGATATTTAATCTCAAGAAAAGAAAGGTAGGTAGGTAGGAAGGAAGGAAGGAAGGAAGGAAGGAAGGAAGGAAGGAAAAAGAAAAGTTTAAATCTCTAGAGAATACAACATGAAGGAATTCCTCCATTTTATTCTCAAGTGGAAAGATCTCAACATCTGGGGCAGATCCAGTTTGCCACTCAAGAAGAAAACCTAATTAACTGGACTGAGTCAGAAGTTGTCTGATCCTGATTGAATCAAACTCCAAAATATGATTTGTGGAGGCTGGACATTTTTTTTTGCTTCTACTGCCCAGACTAAAAAGTTCAGAAACAGCTAAGGAAAGATCATTTTCTAATATAAAATGAAGAAATGTGTATACATGGTTGACTTTCCTGAGAGGATGAAATCAGCTCAATATGAGAAGAATGATTGAATGGACTTTGATGTAAAGTCTTACTACATTCTGTCTGTTAGTTTATTTAAATGGAAATACCAGTGTTAGATTGTTAGAGGTTTGCACAGGATTAGATGATATTTTTGGATATTTTTAGGGCCATAAATCTTGCCAAATTTTAGACAGGGACTCTAGTTTATGTGCAAAGATGCTTTTTGTGATTTGGTATGAATTCTTTTTATAATATAAAAAAGTTGTTGAGACTCTGGAAAGAGTGCACAGAAGAGAAACAAGAATGATTTGGAGACTGGAGGCTAAAACATACGAGGAATGGTTACAGGAATTCAGTATGTCTAGTCTAATGAAAAGAAGAACTAGGGATGACATGATAGCAATGTTCCAATATTTGAGGGGCTCCTGCAAAGATGAGGGGGTCAAACTAATTTCTAAATCACCAACAGGCAAGACAAGAAATCTTGGATGGGAACTGACCGAGGGGAGAAGCAACCTAGAACTAAAGAGAAATGTCCTAATGGTGAGAGCAATCAACTAATGGAAGTTGCCTTCAGAACTTGTAGATGCTCCATCACTGGAGTCTTTCAAAAAAGTGAACAACCATTTGTCTGAAATAGTATAGGGTCTCCTGCAGAAGCAGGGGGTTGGACTAGAAGACCTCCAAGGTCCCTTCCAATTCTATTATTCTATGTTCTGTGCTCTTTAATAGCCACCACTATTGTTTATTAGTATTGGTAGGCACTGTTCATGTAAACATAGATGTGTAAACAGCAGACTGTACTCTGCTTTTTAAAAACTCCAAGCTACCAACGCACAAATGAAAGATGTAGAATTTTTGCATTTCAAAATTGTTTAATTTCTGGTTTTCTTTTTCTTTCTCTTTTTAAAGGAAAAGCCTTTTTTTTTTGAAGTAGCATCAGTTAGGTTTTGCAGGAATGGAGCGCCAATATCATTTCATGAAATTCTGCCCCACTGAACATCTGTCTATGATCAAAGCAATCTTTGGAAACCTTTGCTTTCATTTCTTTGCCTTTCTCCTCACAATCAAGATGTTGCAATGGACAAACCAGGAATGTCTGCAAAAAAAAAGTCAAAATGGAGCCCCGGCTATGTAAATTAAAACCCTGTCCCTTGTTTTATTTCCATCCAGTTGCCCCTGAGCAAACTAGAGTTGAAAATAAGTAGAAACTACAGCATTCCTTCATAGCATTTGAAGCACCAGAGACCTTGCTGGTAGTCCCAATTCTGTCTTTTCATATAGATTCCAGGTCATCCCATGGGGCATTTTGTTTCAACTGGGGATTTGTCCAAATGTAGGGCATACCACCAATCTCTTCATACGTACCCTTGTAGTTCAAATACTGGCAGACAAGGAGACACCTGTCATCTTCCCCCCATCACAGGGTCATCAATGTCAATGAGAATCTGAAGTTGCTTTCCAAAAAGTGACATTTAATCCTTTTCATGCTTTGCTTATATGAAGTGGTTACACTTACTCAGTGAGCAAAGTTCCTGGGGCTTTAAAGGTAAAGGTTTCCCTATCAGTTGTACTCAACTCTAAAGGGTGGTGCTCATCTCTGATTTTTGGCCAGGAAGCCAGCGTTGTCCAAAGACAGTTTTTGTGGTCATGTGACCAGCATGACTATAAGCCAAGGCACACAGAACACTGTTACCTTCCCAGTGAAGTGGTACATATTTATCTATTTGCATTAGCATGCTTTCAAGCTGCTAGGTCAGTGTTTCTCAACCTTGACAATTTTAAGGCATGTGGACTTCAACTCCCAGAATTCCACAACCAGCAATGCTGGCTGTGGAATTCTGGGAGTTGAAGTCCACATGCCTTAAAATTGTCAAGGTTGAGAAACACTGTGCTAGGTAGACAGGAGCTGGGTCAAGTAATGGGAGCTCACCCTGTCACGCAATGCTTGGGTCTCAAACCTGGGCTGTCAGCTTTCCAACTGACGAGCTCAGCTTCTTTAACTGCTGAGCCATCAAGCCTTTTGCCATGTATAGAACAGAACAGAACAGAGCTGGAAGGGATCTTGGAGGTCTTCTAGTCCAGCCCCCTGCTTAAGCAGGAGAACCTATACCATCACAGACAGGTGAATGTCTAGTCTCTTCTTTAAAATCTCCAGTAATGGAGCGCCCACGGTTTCTGGAGGCAAGCTGTTTCACTGGTTAATTGTCCCCACTGTCAGGAAGTTTCTCCTTAATACCAGGTTGCTTCTCTCCTTGATCAGTTTCCAACCATTGTTTCTCATCCTTCCCTCTGGCACTTTGGTGAACAACCTGGCCCCCTCTGCCTTGTGGCAGCCCCTCAGATACTAGAACATTGCTATCATGTCTCCCCTATTTCTTCTTTTCTTTAGACCAGCCAAACCCAAGTCCCACAGCCGTTCTTGTATTGTTTTAGTCTCCAGGCCTTTGATCATCTCTGATCTTTTTCCAAACTCTCAACATCTTTTTTGCGTCTAATCTAAGAAGGTATGAAAGCAGAATTTCAGATTCTACAGAGTGCTGTATTATATTGTAATTCAAGACCAGAGAGCTCCTTTTCGGCATCCCAGCTGAGTATGAGGCCATGGAGAAATGGGGCAGCGAAGATGTGAGGTGGGCTACTGCACTCCCTACCCAGTTTCAAGTCTCCACGAGTTCAGTGAAATGTTTGAACAGGGATTCAAAAGCACTAATGTGAATTCTAAGCAAAGCAGGAAAGATCTGAGGCGATTTCCTGGAACATATCACATGCTGACCTAGTATTACATCTGCAACAGTTCATCGTTTGTTTCTAAATGACAAAATTGCAACGCAAGCTTGGCTTCTTTGAGATGTAGAGATAGTCTTTGACTTATGGTCACAATTGAGCCCAAAATTTCGGTTGCTAAGCAAGGCAGTTGTTCAGTGAGTTTAGCTCCCTTTTATGCCACAGTTGTTAAGGGAGTCACTGCAGTTGTTAAGTTTGTCACATGGTTGTTAAGTGAATCTGGCTTCCCCATTGGCTTTGCTTGCCAGAAGATCGCAAAAGGGGATCACATGACCTCGGGACACAGCAACAGTCATAAATATGAACCAGTTGCCATGCATCTGAATTTTGATCATGTGACCATGGGGATGGTGCAATGGTCATAAGTTGGGGAAATGGTCATAAGTCACTTTTTCAGTGCTGTTGTAACTTACTTTATTTATTTATTTATTTATTCGTTCGTTCGTTCGTTCGTTCGTTCGTTCGTTCGTTCGTTCGTTCGTTCGTTCGTTCGTTCGTTCGTTTATTTATTTATTTATTTATTTATTTATTTATTTATTTATTTATTTATTTATTTATTTATTGGATTTTTATGCCGCTCCTCTCCAAAGGACTCGGAGCGGCTAACAACATGAACAAAAAAACAACATCACAGCATTTAAAAACCAAAAAACGAGTCGACAAAGCATTTGAAAGACACCCCCCAAACACATTCATCATACAGACACAATCACAATCATCCCCAGGCCTGCCGGCATAGATAAGTTTTCAAATTCTTCCGGAAGGCCGGGAGAGTGGGGGAAACGCGGACTTCAGGGGGCAGTTGGTTCCAGAGGGTGGGCGCCACAACAGAGAAGGCCCTCCTCCTAGGACCCGCCAGATGGCATTGTTTCGCTGACGGGACCCAGAGGAGGCCGACCCTGTGCGCTCTCACCGGTCGAAGGGAAGTATGTGGCAGGAGACGGTCCCATAGGTATCCTGGTCCAATGCCATAAAGGGCTTTATAGGTAATAACCAACACTTTGAATTGCGCTCGGAGATCGATAGGCAGCCAATGCAGCATGCGGAGAGTTGACGAAATGTGGGCACGACGGGGCAGGCCCACAACCGCTCGCGCAGCTGCATTTTGAATGATCATTAAATGAATGGTTGTAAATCAAGAACTTCTTGCATTGAAAAGAGGTGCATCTTGAGTTGCAAGGCTGCAAAGCTGCTGATGCCCCTTAAATGCTGCTCAGAGCGACTCTCAAAAGAAGCCAGGATCTTATCCCATTCTACCATCCATCTTAGGTGAAGCTGGGGAGGCTAAGACTCCTGGCTCAATTGGGATGAGAAGAAATAACCAGATATCAGCCACTTCCTTCGAATTGTTCTTTATTCTAAATATTTCTTCTAAATATCATGATCAGAAGAGTGTTTGCTTTAGAAATTCTTCAAAAGAAGAATAGACTACCTTAAGGGGGAGAATGCTCTGCCTTTCACTGTGCAATCCTCTTTTCAGCCTTGATTTCCCCTCCCTCAAACCAAGGCCTAGGCCAGGGGTAGGCAACCTTGGCTCTTTTATGACTCGTGGACTTCAACTCCCAGAATTCCTGAGCCAGCCATGCTGAGGGGAAAGGGAGAGGATTCCAAGCTGAGCCATGCTGGCTGAGGAATTCTGGGAGTTGAAGTCCACGAGTCATGAAGGGGCCATAGTTCCCTCATGCTGGCTCAGAAATTCTGGGAGTTGAAGTCCTCCCATCGTCAAGTGGCCAAGGATGAGAAACACTAAGTCTAGACCAGGGGTAGGCAACCTTGGCTCTTTTATGACTCGTGGACTTCAACTCCCAGAATTCCTGAGCCAGCCAGGAGGGGAAAGGGAGAGGTTTACAAGGTGAGCCATGCTGGCTGAGGAATTCTGGGAGTTGAAATCCACGAGTCATAAAAGAGCCAAGGCTGCCTAATCCCCTGGCCTAGGGAAAACAAATCCTCTCTTGGAATTTTTTCAGGTGTAGCACTGATGCCCTGGTAAGAGTAGAGTTCTGCCCTTCAGAAACCGTGAACAAATTGTCTTCCCAATTTCTCTGACCACAAATTAATGGGTGAATTCTGAAGGGCTCTTTGTGGCTCATTTAATCACAGCCGCATTCTAGCAAATTCAGCACCAAGGTTACCTGAAAACCCGAGGGAAGAGAGGACATCTCTATGGAAGACCTTGAGGAACCCATTCCGGGAGACTTTACAGCAACTCAGGCCATGTCACAGGAAAATTAAAGTTAATTAGCAACAATGGTGTCTATGGGAATTCCATCTGGTTAGCCACAATTGCACTGGGATTTGTGGGAAATGCAATCTGAAGTGTGTATATGTAGCTAAGAAGAACAGTGTTTTTCAACAGCAGTCTTCCATTTCAAGATGCCTAAGTCCCTAATCAATTGGGTCATTAGTGAGACATTTTTGTGGTTGCATATCAAGAAATAAAGCTGACACCAGCCAGAGCATAGAACGATTCAAAGGAGTAGTGTAAGACTGGAAGATGTGGAGAGACCTGGCCCAAAGAACTGTCAAGAGTTGGACATGACTGAATGGATATCATCATCATCATCATCATCATCATCATCATCATCATCATCATCATCATCAAGAGATGCTCAAATCTTAGTCTTCCTTGATTTGAACAACCTGTGTATCTTTGAGGTAATCAGTGTATCAAAGGACAGCTCAGAGAACTTATCACATATTATAAAAAGTCATATGTTAAGCAACATGGAGAAAGGAACAATTCAGTTGTACTAACAGTTGTCCATCTGTTTCCGACTCCCTGCAGAGGGCCTTTCTTTCTTTCCTCCCATTCTCCCGTTGGTTCCTTTTCAGGTGCCCTCTTACCTTGTGTAACACTTTTTATATTGGAGGTTCACGCTGTGACCCTGTCAGAATTGCTACAGCAGGGGTGACCCCGGTAATGACCATCTAGTGCCTGCCAAGCTAAGTTGGTCAGTGCTAGCTGATTAAACTTTTAACAACATCCCCTGTGCGATAAAGGGCAAAATGACAACTTTGCCCATCGTCAAGGTGTCTGTATAATAAACTAATTAGTAAACCACACAGTCTGTGGAGCTTTTAATGAGTGCTATCGTCTGGCCTCTGTAATAAAAACCCAGCCTGCCCCCTTTTGGGATTCAATTAAGGAACAGACTGTCATATGCTTGGCCTAGCTGATCAATGAATCTATTCCGACCTTTGTCGGAGATGTTTGCAAGGTCACTCAGCATCTGTGAGGGAAGCCAGCTCGGCAGTGGGGAGGCATACCCAGTGGCACCTGGCAGGCACCAGGATCTGTCATTAACATCTTCCTGGTCATTTGGCATCAGCAGAAGTTTCTCTCACTCAAAGGTTAGCTGAAAGAGAAGGCAGAGAAGAAATCTATTTGTATTTCAGAACTGAGAGCTTCCTTTGGCTGCTAAATCACTCAGCCTTTCATATTGGTCTCCTGCAAACTTGAAGCATGATGGACGGTGAAACTTTTCAACTTTGCTTCAGAAAGCCTTTAAAGATTTTTAGAGCTTCAAAGAAAGACCGGTCAGTTGAACTATCCCAAGAATTTTTTTTCTTGTGCCATTTTTTTTTAAAGAAACTAGATCCAGCCATAATATAGTTCTCTCTGTCATTTAGGTAAGAGATGAAGCATCTTTGAAATAAAGATACTTTCTACTCTAAGTGGCACTGTCTGCCTAAAAGCTTCCCAACTGCTATTTATTTGTCTGAAAACTTCAAACTGGACATATTTGTCACAAAATGTGGGTCCTTCCCTATCCAGCTTTTCTGCTTGACACTGAACTATAGATCCACAACAAACCTTTGTTTACAGACACTAGATCTCTGCCCTTAAATACATACATTCCTGCTACAAATTTGAAAATGGCATTATAGAATATAATTGCACAATAATGGCTGTACAGAATCATAACTGAAATGTTATGCACAGTCTTCATCCTAATAAAACACAACAAAATATACTGAAGGTTGTATGCAATCATCACTGATGCGATATTAAGAATCATTATTTATTACTTATTTATTATATTTTTCTCTCACATTTATTATTTTTATAAATAACTTAAGGTAGCAAACATATCAAATACTTCTCCCTCCTACTATTTTGTCCAAAACAACAATCCTGTGAGGTAAATTGGACTGAGAGAGAGAGAGAGTGACTGGCTTAAAGGCACCCAGCCAGCTTTCATGCATAAGGCGGGACTAGAATTCATAGTCTATTGTTTTCAAGGCTAATCCCTTATAATAACAATGGCTGGGTTTATGACTTTAAGAAAGTCATAAGCCCAGATCTTCCATTAGAAATCCTTTTCAAGTTTGCTGATATCTGGTTATGAAATAGACCTTAGGACTAAAATGTCTGGTATTAATGCTTCTAATTAAAGAAAAAGTACTTTATTCTCCTTTCTGGATTAAAAACGAGGCTGGGAGGACACATGAAACTATTTTGGGGGGATCTCCTAGGTCTTTTGGGCATACTTTCTACAAAAATGTAGAACATAGACTCTTCATTTCCTTAGTCAAAACAAAGTGGTTTATTTATTTAATTAATTTATATAGTCTCTCGTCTCAACCAAGTGACCCTGGTTGGTGAACAAACAGAGCTCCAAATAGAATGCATTTCTCTTAGGTTTCTAGGTCAGTCTTCCCAAAGTTGATTTGTTGTAGATACATTGCAACTGCAACTTTAGAATTTCCAGCCCACATGACCAAATTCCACAATGGGGAAGAATCTCATCACTTGTCTTCTCAACACATTGATTTATGAGAATAGAATAGAGTTGGAAGGGACTTTGGAGGTCTTCTAGTCCAGCCCCCCTGCTCAAGCAGGAGAACCTATACCAGACTGTCTAGTCTCTTCTTAAAAACCTCCAGTGATGGACGCCCACGATTTCTGAAGGCAAGCTGTTCCACTGGCTAACTATCCTCACTGTTAGGAATATCCTCCTTAATTCCAGGTTGCTTCTCTCTTAGATCAGTTTCCAACCATTGTTTCTTGTCCTGATCTCTGGTGCTTTGGACAATAATTTGACCCCCTCTTCTTTGTGGCAACCGCTCAAATACTGGAATACTGCTATCATGTCTCCCCTATTTCTTCTTTTCTTTAGACTAGCCAAACCCAAGTCCTGCAGCTGTTCTTCATATGTTTTAGTCTCCAGGCCTTTGATCATCTTTGTTGCTCTTCTCTGAATCCGATGGGCCACTACTTGGGGAAAGTTGCTCTAGAATTTCCCCATTCTCCAGCATAACCTCCCCATGGTTGTGAACCTCTATCAAGAGCTGAGACAGTGATTTCTGTTTTGCAAGGTCTCTTCACTGGCATCTTCATTTTTAAAAGTCAGACAGGAGGCAGTCAAAAATAACTCTGCCAGCAGCTTGCTTATTTATTTATTTATTTATTTATTTATTTGTTTGTTTGTTTATTTGTTTATTTATTTGTTTGTTTATTTATTTATTATTCAAATTTATATGCTGCCCTTCTCCTAGGACCCAGGGTGGCTCACAACAACAATACAATAAAAATTTAAAAATTAATTGCATTCATACAACATACAAACACAATCAGCTCACAGTCGCTGATGGAGGGACATTCCTAGGGCCGAGGGGCAGAGCACAGCTCATACGCCCCAAGCCTGTCGGCATAGATGCGTCTTCAGCAATTTCCGGAAAGCTAGGAGGGAGGGAGCAGTACGAACCTCTGAGGGAAGCTGGTTCCAGAGGGCTGGGGCAGCAACGGAGAAGGCCCTTGCCCTAGGCCCCGCCAGATGACATTGTCTAACAGACGGGACCCGTAGGAGGTCAACCCTATGCGCCCTAACCGGTCGCTGGGATTCATGAGGCAGAAGATGGTCCCGCAAGTATCCTGGTCCATTGCTATAAAGGGCTTAGTATTGTTGCCAGCCTTTGCTGGGATAAAATTGTACATAATCTGTCAAATGCTAAGATACATTTCAGTAGCTGGATCCCAAAATCAATCTGGGACACCCCCAGTTACAAATGTATCTGGTAGAGAAGACATGATTGGGAAGACCTCTGTCCAAAGTTTGGACACACGAGGCAAAGACCAAGTGCCCTGAAGAAGGCTCTGAACCTGGGAAAGGTGGAAGGAAAGAGAAGAAGGGAATAACCAGCAGCTAGATAGATGGTCTCCGTTACAATGTCCCAAAAATGTTTTTTCCAAAAGGCAACTGGACTTTCTTGGCTTTTTTTTTTTTTGAAAGCATTTTGCTTTTCATCCAAGAAGCTTCTTCAGTTGCCTTTTGGAAAAAGCATCTTTGGGACAACCATGACTTGGATGATTGAGAATCTCCATAGACTCTCAGTTACAAAGGTGACAAGCAGTGGTGGGATTCAAATGTGTGAACAACCAGTTCTCTATGTGGATGCCACTTCCGGAAGTCTATTCTGGGCCTGGGCAATAAAAAATTAGCTACCGGTTCTGCCGAAGTGGGGCAAACTGGCTGAATCCCACCACTGGTGAGAAGTGCACCATTGGAACAGCTGAAAGACCAAGTCTGAGGCCCAACGTCATGGCAAAAATCTATATATGCGATTGCTAAGACTTGACAATGACATTGTGGCACATAATCGATCAATCAATGAATCAATCCAAAATCCTGAAGAGCTTTTGTCAGGAAAGCTGATTAATATTGTGACCAAAACTGCCTTGACATTTCTCAAAGTTTCTTTCCCCCCGAGAAAGAGGTGGCTGAAATTTATAGCTTTTTCTGAAGATGCTTAAGAATTTCCTTTGAATTTTTGAGCTGACTTTTTTTTTAACTGAAAGACCTGGAGGGGGTATTGGCTGGGATTGCATTCTGTTGCACCTCCTTCAATTATTCTAAAGCTTCCTAGGCTATCCACACTTCTCATTTATTTATTATTTATTCTTTAAAAAAAACAAAACCAAATATTTATATAGCTGCCCATCTTATATTGCACTCTGGCAGCTCCCAATCAACAAGTAAAACAACATTAATAACTAAAGAACATCATGCACATGTCTGTTTAGACCAGGTGTGTCCAATCTGTGTCTCATGGGCGGTATGCAACCCTGGATGGCTAGTAATGTGGCCCCACAAGACTGTAAACTTTTAACATTATTATGTGATTTATAGACATTAACAATATTGTGAATTTTATATGTGGCCCAAGACAATTCCTCTTCACTCTATGCGGCTCAGGCAAGCCAAAAAGATTGGACAGCCATGATTTAGACCATAAATATTAAAAAAAAACTGGCACCAACAAAATTAAGCTTTCACATGTAACCTCTCATTTTTGTTTTTCAAATATATTTATGTATTCTTTTGTCACCAAAGATAAAATGCAAAACAAAGAAAAGGAAAAAAGAGAGGGAAAAAAATAAGATCTCTCATTTAATACTCTAATCTGCTTCACCCTATCCCAGTGCAGGGCTGGTGATGGTCCAAAGCTAGATCTTAGGAACTTTTTGGAAGGCTGTGAGGGTAGAGGAAGAGTCTCTCCATATAGCTACAGCTGGCATGGAAAAAAACATACTTCCTAGGTTTCGTGAGATGGCAATATTTAGGAGAAGGGACTAGGACCATGCCCACCCTATTTACTTCCTAGGACTACGGATGCATGGGAGGCAATGAAGGGTTCAGATTTCTAGACCAATGACTGAAATGAAAGACCATACACACACATGCATACAACTTCGGCCACCTTCTAACTAATTAAATGCAAGGAATGCACAGAAATTATCTTCCATTTTCAAAAGCAAATTCTCTTTCGTCAAACTATATTCCAACTGCAGGAACAAACATGCAGGGAGGTTTTTCTCCAGAACACTGGAGTAGACTATAAACCAAGATGATCAGTATACTTGCAAGCACCTTTCATGGAATCTTCCAGAGTTCCTGCCTACTTGACGGAGTTTTTAAAGGTTTATTTTTAAGTAGAAAATAAATGAGAAATTGGCATACTGGAGAGCAAAGGGACAACTCTTAGCATCTGCTGTATCAATGAGAATGCCTCAAGTTTTGATAGATGAGTGGTGCAGTTTGTTATTTTGTTGAAAAAAAAAGTTACTCAATTCCTGTCCGTGCAAATGTTAAAAAGAAGCCAAGGTAGTGTTCTGTCTGGCCCCTCTCAGCTCATTAAAATCCACATAAATATGTCTTTAAGAGGTTTATTTAACACATTTCAAAAGGATTCACTTCAAAGCACGCTGCTGGCATTTTGCTGGCAGGAATGGCCAAGTCTCATTTATTTACATTTAGATTAAAACATGCTCTTCCCACACCTTCCAATTAACTCACTCTTTCTTTATCACATTGGCCAAGACCTCATTATTCTTCTTCCGTAGATTTCCAAAACATCAGAAGACTGAATTCAAACGCACTGCTCCAGATATCAGGCTACTCCTTGATTAACGTTGCTCGTGACAAAGGCGTAGTCTCTCTGTCCCCTTCTAATATAGTGTCCGATACGTCACTTCCCCCCATTACTTCCTTTTTCCACTTAACTGACACCGTCGCTTATCAAACCTTCGGAATCTCAGATCAAGCCATCTATCTTCTTGATCCAAATCTGACCCCTCACTTTGTGAATCTGACCCAGACTGCCTGTAAATCTCCTCCCTGTCTGGCTCAGCTGCCGGGAGGGGAAAATACCCAGAGGGGCCTGGCTGCTCTTCCTCGGCTGCCGGGAGGGGAAAACACCCAGAGGGGCCTGGCTGCTCATCCTCATACTCTGACACTTCCCAAGCTGGTCTAGGGACACTCACAACAGGTAGTAGACAGCACCATGGAGAAAGCATCAAGAGCAATTTAGAAATAGTTTTTGACTGCACACAGTATAGAAGTTAGTTTGTAAAAACATCCATTGTGGGATCTCAGAACTCCAAAGATCTTCCCCAGTCCCAAAAGTTAGACTTCTTATGCCAGAGTGGGATACTTACAACCACCAGATCTTCTTGAATTATAAAGTCCAGCAGCACCATCTCTTGTGGCAAACTGCAACATCTGGCAGGCTACAGGTTCCCCGCTCTTGGTTTTTCACATTTTCAGTGAGTAATAAGAGTAACCTTTGTCTAGTTTTTACTGTAGCTGTACAGTCTTTTCACAGTAAAAGATGGGAGAGTTTCTGTTGCCATCTGTCTAAAAAAAGTTCAAGACAGCCTTTGCTTGTTCAGACTGTTGATTTATTTATTTAACTGCTTATTTATTGGGGGTTTTCTTTTCCAATTTATTTAACTGACCACAGAAATCTCTCTGTGATTTGTAAGAGGAACACATTTCAAAGCAAGCCTTTTTAAAAAAAATGGGCTAAAATAGTAATGAAAACCAATAAGACAAGTCACACAAATTATTAAGAGTATCAATTAATCAATAACTTTAAAAAATAGACATTTGTTTTGAGGACCTTTTAAAAAGCTAATGAAGATGTTGGGCTCTTCAACTTCACAAGAATGGGGATGGCATGATAAGAAATAAGTAATTTTGGTCAAACCCAAATTACTGTTAGGAGCTATAGAATGACTTCCTCAAATAGTCTCAGCAAGTGAGAATAGGATTCTTTATTGGCCAAATGTGATTGGACACACAAGGTATTTGTCTCTGGTGCAGAAGCTCTCAGTGTACATACAAACAAGAAGTGATAAATCATGACCATAATCATCATAAAATACATTCCTCATAAATCATAAGATACAACACTTAGCGATAGTCATAGGATACTAAATAAGCAAAAAAATATAAATCATACTAGGATACTAAACAAAACAATTAATATAAATTGTAAGACACAAGCAACAAAGCTATAGTCATAAGAAGATAAGGACCTAGGTAATAGGAAAGATGAGAAGAATCATAGTAATACAGCCTTACTTGGTAGTTTGACGGTGTTGTGGGAATTAATTGTTTAGCAGAGTGATGGCATGGGGGGAAAACTGTCTTTGTGTCTAGCTGTTCTGGTATGCAATGCCATATAGCAGTGATGGTGAACCTATGGCACAGGTGCCAGAGGCAGCACTCAAAGCCCTCTCTGTGGGCACACGCGCCATCACCCCAGTCCTAGGCCTTCAACTGGGTTTTATAAAACCTTTTTGTTCAATCAGTCAATTTCAACTTCTCGTGGGAAAAAAAAGATCTTACAAAGTTGGAATTGATTGATTGAACTTTTTAGTCCCACCCAGTCTGCCGTTACCACCGCAGCCACACCTACCCAATGGGCCATGCCCACCCAGTGGGTCACGCCCACCCAGTGGGCCACACCTACCCAGCACTCGATGATGCATAAGTGGGTTTTGGGTTGCAGTTTGGGCACTCAGTCTCTAAAAGGTTCACCATCACTGCCGTATAGCATCCTCTTGAGGAAAGAAGTTGAAACAAGTTACGTCTAGGATGTGGAGGGTCTGAAGATATTTTCACAGCCCTCTTTCTTGCTCGTGCAGTGTACTGGTCCTCAATGGAAGGCAGGCTGGTAGCAATTGTTTTTTTCTGCAGTCCTAACTATCCGTTGAAGTCTGTCTCTGTCTTGTTTGGTTGCACACTTTCTCTCAGTCCAACCCACCTAAAAGAGTTGTTGTTGAGAAAATAGGAGGAGAGAGTCTGTTGGCTAGGTTCGCTGCCTGGAGTTATTTATAAAAATAATAAAGATGGGATCAAATAAATAAAGTACGTTGAATCAATCCATGGTTTGTTCTGTCTATGAATTCAGTTATTCGTTTTCCCCTCTGGAAAAAAGACAGGGACTTTTCAACTTTTATAAACCATCATTCTTTACACGTTGAAGGCAATAAGGAGGGACGTAGCTGCTAGCACGGTCTCCTGCTCTAGTACAGGAGTAGACAACTAATCAAGACTAGAGGTTTTAGGTTGAGCTACCTGGGAGTAAAAACCCACTGAACTCAGTGGAAATTACTATACTGTAAGCCTTTTTTTTTTTAAAAAAAAGGTGTATAATAACTGAGCCTGGCATAGATACCCTCTGCTGAGTTTTTCTCTTATCTCCCCTCTTCAATTCATTACTCCCTTCACTCTGATCTCTGTACTCTATTTCTTTCCTGCTGTTTCTGCTGAAAGGAGAAAGGAACGTGTGAGCATTTGCATATATGTGGATGAGCGGAAGAGAATGCTTTGCTGTGCGGTGTCAGTGTGGATGGGAATCAATTAATTTTACAAATGCCTGTTTTACAGGCAATTAACCAGAATCACTTCTTACTAATTTAATTAATATTCATTTAATTTTTTTTCTTCTGATCCCACTCTTTTCATGGAGGTGAAATGTGCCCATACATCCCGACTTACGACAGTTCATTGAGAGTCCGTTCAAAGTTACAACGGCACTGAAAAAAGTGACTTATGACCGTTGTTCACACTTACGACCATTGCAGCATCCCCATCTCATGTAAACAAGATTCAGATGCTTGGCAACTGACTTGTATTTATGACGGTTGCTGTGTCCCCGAGTCATGAAATCACCTTTTGCGAACTTCTGACAAGCAAAGTCAATGGGGAAGTCAGATTCACTTAACAAGCGTCTTACTAACTTAACAATTCCAGTGATTCACTTAAGAACTGTGGCAAGACAGGCTGTAAAGTGGGGCAAAAGTCACTTAGCAAATATCTCACTTAGCCACAGAAATTTTGGGCTCAATTGTGGTCATGTCAAGGACTACCTGTATAGGCATGCAAATATAAAAATACACACATACACATATAAATTTAATAAAAGAAAGGAACTTCAGCTCAACATTCAGAAAATCACCTGAACATTAGCACAGCATTTTTATATAACTTTTTTTTACCCCCTAATGTCCCTTTCTTTGGATGATCATGAATATCTTCTTGCTGACCTTCTATAATTGGTTTTCAGGCAAATGAGCCTGTTATAACACGTAAAAATATAAACATTAGTTTCATGAGGGAAAATAATGCTTTAGGATTTATTATTGGTTTGTTCCTGATGAGAAGGGTCACATTCCTTTTTTGTAGCACCTTGATGCTATAGTTTCATTGGGCGCATTAATGTTCCTGATTTTAAATTGGAGCAATGTCTTTATGCCTGTTTGTATGTCTGCTTACATCTAGATACAAGCAGTGGTGGGATTCAAATATATGAACAACTGGTTCTCTGTGTAGATGCCGTTTCCAGAAGACGGTTCTGGGCCTGGGCAACAAAAAAGTAGCTACTGGTTCTGCCGAAGTGGTGCGAACTGGCTGAATCCCACTACTGGATACAAGTATATATGCAGCATTTCTCAAACTGGCAAATTGAAGTTGTATGAACTGGGGAATTCTGGGAACTGAAGTCCATACAACTTCAAGTTGCCAAGGTTGAGAAACACTGAGTGAGCGATTCACCCTTTTTCCAATGAAGATGAAATGATCCATCCATGCTAAACATATAAAAAGAAAATGAGTAGCAGCTGAAGTGGAAATGGCCTGGAAATATTTTTGTGTGTATTATATTACCTATAAAGCCCTTATATTACCTATAAAGCCCTTCATGGCATGGGACCAGGATACTTACGGGACCGCCTTCTGCCACATACTTCTCTACGACCGGTGAGAGCACACCGGGTTGGCCTCCTCTGGGTCCCATCAGCGAAACAATGTCGTCTGGCGGGCCCTAGGGGGAGGGCTTTCTCTGTTGTGGCGTCCACCCTCTGGAACCAACTGCCTCCTGAAGTCCGTGTTTCTCCGACTCTCCCGGCCTTCCGGAAAAATCTAAAAACTCATCTTTGCCGGCAGGCCTGGGGATGATTGTGGTTGATTGTTGAATTGAATGTGTGTTTTATTGTTTTTTTTAGATATCGTTGTTTGGGTTTTTTATTGTAATTTTATTGTTATATATATGTTGTTAGCCGCTCCGAGTCCCCGGAGAGGAGTGGCATACAAACCCAAATAAAAGAAAAAATAAAAGAAAGAAGGAGTTCTGGCAATTCACCCAAATTGGTGGCATTACCTTTTCTTATTCTGAAATGGCCCTGAATACATTTTCATGGATATGTAAAAAAACAACAACAGTATATAAACACTAGATGTCTGAGCATTAATATTTGGGTTCGCAGAAGGGAATGTCTTAAAGTGATCTGACATATTATCCAGCACCAAGGTTATTTGTGTTTTTGTGCTATTTGTGTGGTTCCCAACTATAGAATGGAATCCATTTTTCTATGTTTTATAATTTGCAGATCAAAATAGTATAAAAGTCTGTTCTGACTCAGATTTCTGTTGGAAACCCATTTCTTGATCATCATCTCCCTTTCATTTCATCCGAATTCATTTCCAATGGCAAGTTATTAGGAAAAGGAAGGCTGAGTGGTGTCTCCACCTAGGGTTGGACCCAAGGACTTTAATCATCAAGCTACAAAGTCCACTTCTTCACATATCTACAATGTCACAATGCACAGGCAAAGGGGGACAGCCCTTGTGGTGCAATGGTGGAATCCTGCTTTCACAACTGACCCTTTTGTCTCCCACCTGCAAACTCCACTGGTTGCCACCTTCCATTTGTAGAAATAGTGTTTATTTTTGAAGTCATTCTAATATGAGACAGGAGTTCTCAGTGATTTCTAATTGACATTGTGCTTTAAAAATCATTCCTTGCTTACAAGCCTTACGCCGATTCGGGGATCGTGATAATCTACTCAAAGTCTCCTCAGATTGTGAAATGAGCAGCATATAAATTTAATAAATAAGCAAAATTTGCACACACTCCCACTCAGAAACCTTTTTTTTTACAAAGGGTTATAGAAAAAAACAACAACTGTTGAGCTAAATAAAAATACCTTTAATACCATGCACAGAGTTAATGTCTTGCAAAGGAATGCCACACACATATTTTTCGAGGCCAACTTTTAAGCTTCCGAGTATGACTATTAAATGGCAGATGGTGAAATCGCCATAGATTTAACAGTTAGCTGTAATATAAGCTCTGTTAAAGGAGAAAGAGAAGGGGAAGGGGAAGGGGAAGGGAAAGGGAAAGGAGTTGTGGAAATTTGTTGCAACTTTAAAATGAGATAACAATAAAATGTAGGAAATTTAAATGTCCAATTTAATAACAGTGCCTAATTTATCCAAAGACTAGTATAACTAGTATTATAAACTAGTATTATGAAGATGATGTTCTTCTAGTAACAAATAACAAGCAAAGATTATACATTTTTCTCACTCAAATAGATCAGGAAATCCAACAAAACTGTGGCTGAATCTGGATGTTCTGCTTCAGATACCACGAAGGCTCCTCCCAGAAGGCAACAAGGAAAACAGGGCATGAAGAGGATGTGTAGTGTCCCAGACAATCTTGCAGACCCTACTCAAGCAACACTTATGTGCTATGTTCTGGATGGGAGGGAGGGAACTGCCAATGATCTTTTCGGCCATTCTCACCACTCTCTGCACCACCGTCCTGTCTGAAGCAGTGATGCCTCTAAACCAGACTGTGATGCTGTATGACAGGATGCTCTCGGCCGTCCCCCTGTAGAAAGTGGTAAGGACAGGGGAAGGAAATTGTGCTTTTTTCATGCAACACAGAAAATGCAGGCACCGCTGTGCCCACTTCACCAGTGTCTCGCTATTTAGGGACCAAGCCAGCCTACTTGTTAAATGCACACCCAGGAATTTGATGCTGGTAACCATCTCCACAGGTGAATCATTACTGCACAGAGAAGTGTGGCTGTGCCTGCCTTTTCTGAAATCGACAATGATCTCTTTAGTTTTTCCAGTGTTTAAAACTGTTCCCTTTACACCAGTTCACCAAACCCTCAACCTCCTAGCACAGTGGTTCTCAACCTTTTTCAGGTTGAGACCCCACTTGCGCCGCCCATGCGCGGCGTGACCCCGACGAAAAAATAAAAATAAAAAAATGGCGGACCGCGACGGGCCGATCCATGCATGCGCAGCGCGCGTGCGGTGGGCCGATCCGCGTATGCGCAGCGCACGCGCAATGGGAAAAAAATGGACCGCGACGGGCCGATCTGCGCATGTGTGGCGCACGCGTGATGGCCCGAACCGCACATGCGCGGTGCGCGCACGACGAGAAAAAAAATGGCAGACCGCGGTGTCCAGCAACCCCCGCAAAACGGTTGTTTGACCCCAAATGAGGTCGCGACCCATAGGTTGAGAACCGCTGTCCTAGCAGTAATCACCCTTGGAAGGGAATTTGGAGGTCTTCTAGTCCAGCCCCCTGCTCAGGCAGGAAACCCTATACCATTTCAGACAAATGGTTGTCCAGTCTCTTCTTCAAAACTTCCAGTGTTGGAGCATTCACCGCTTCTGGAGTCAAGTCGTTCCACTGATTAATTGTTCTAACTGTCACTATCACATCCTTCTGGGTTTTGGGTTGGGAGGGGGAGGGAGGTAAATTCTATGTTGAATTTACATATTATTTTTGTAGACTGTAAATCCTTTGAACAGAAATTAGTTCTTCCTTATTTAGTTAAGTTCAGTGCACCTTTGATAACGCAGTACAGTACTACTCAACAGCAACCATAGTAAGAATAGCATTAACAGCATCTCCTAGCCCCATCTCCTTGATTCAGCAGGCAGTTATTTTCAGATTACAAAAAATAAACCAGCTGTGCATCTTAAAAATATCCCCAACTTCTGTCCTTTTTCTTATTTGCCTCCAATGGTTCGTTGCCTGATTTCAGCTTTTTACAGAAACAGCCTTCATCTTAATTTGTCAAGGTTTGGTATAAAGCTCAAAAGGTATTAATCTCTCCAAGCAACCTTTTTCCCCCTTGGTTTTTTTTCCCCCAACAAAGGCAGGCTGATTTTTTTGTAAGGTGCTTTAAGGCAAGACGTTCCCCACATTTAAACGTACACTTTTGTTCAGCTAATCATTGGGCATCACTTATTTTCATTAGTGCTGGGCGCCTTATATATCACTAGTGCCCTCCCTTCTCCTTATAGCAAATACTCTGAATTAGAAATATAGAATATATATACACAAATACACCCACCCACCCACAGGATAATTAAAAAAGGAACCTATTATCCAGGTTTATAATTAGGGACTAACATATTAAATGACCTTTACCATTTACCTTAAGCCCTGGACTTCGAGAAAACCGCCAAAGTTATGAATGCCATATTAGTAATCTTTAATCTTTATTACTGCTGTGGACAGAATTTTAATGATTTTTTAAATAGGCAGCGGTCACTAACACATCCCTATTAAAATAAAAAAAAATCTCATAAAAAATTAAATGGATTAAGACTTCAAATGTACCATCATCAAAAGTATTATCTAATTATGGAGTTCAGTGAACAGGCCAAGCGAAATGGTTGGTAATATTAGTTACTTACCACATGGGACTGTTCAGGATTTATGCACAAATAGATTCTGCTTCTGTTGCAACACAGTAATTAAGAATTTGTCAGGGAAATTTGACCCTCTGGGGTAGAAATTACTCTGTAAAATAAGAATGGCAGAGTTACTACTCGTCTTGCTGCATATAATTTAACATGATTATTTATACATCAAAGAGAGTCGGCAGTAGCGGCGATATAATATTTAAGGTAGAGGGATATTAGAAGAAGAAGCTGCATCTAGTGAAAAATCTCTTTTTTTTTTCACACACACCCCTCCCTCAAATCTCCGTGAGAAAATAGAGGAAATTTTCATAAAGCATTTCATTTTGCATATAAATTGGCACCTCGATTGTGCCTGCGAATTTACTGCTGTCAAATTTAATTTTTCTTTAATTCTTCAGGCTCCAGATGTGGAAGGCTCTGTGTGCAGGCTGCCGTTTTCAATGCTTGCAGGTAGCAAGGCAATCGATAATATCTCTTTATGAGAAATTACCTTAATGTTATTGAGTCTGCATTTGGCTTTATAGGCTGATAAGCTAATATGAAATGCCAATTCGTTCATTAAAAGGGAGCTACGTTTTTAAATGACATGGGTGACAGGTCTGGAGGACAAGCAAGGAAGAGAGAAAGTGAGAGAATCATAACCGATACTACAGTTGTAGGCCGAGAGTCAAAAATGGTTAGAAATAACCTCATATCAGGGGTTTTAACCACCTATTTAAAGAACCAGTGAGATCCTATAGAGCACGGGTCTTCAAACTTGGCCCTTTTATGACTTGTGGACTTCAACTCCCAGAATTCCTCAGCCAGGCACGCTGGCTGAGGAATTCTGGGAGTTGAAGTCCACAAGTCATAAAAGGGCCAAGTGTGAAGACCCCCTGCTATAGAGGATATGAACCTTGTATAAGGACTTTGACCCTACTAGCTGTTTCTTGAATAAGATATGAGACAATTTTGAAGGAAGATAGGACTTAGTCTGTGATGAAAATATGAAATTGCTTGATAGAAGATGTTCTGACTCATCCAGACCCAGACTCATATTTATGACGGTTGCAGTGTCCCAAGGTCATGGGAATCCCTTTTGCAACCTTCTCATCAACAAAGTCAATGGGGAACCCAGATTCACTTAACAATCTGTGTTACTAACAACTGCAGTGATTCACTTAACAGCCATGGCAAGACAGGTTGTAAAATGGGGCAAAATTCACTTAACAAATGTCTCACTTAGCAACATAAATTTTGGGCACAATTGTGGTTGTAAGTCGAGGACTGCCTGTACTCTTTATTTCAAGTTTGAATATCTCTCTATAAAGCTTCACCTTACTTATTCTTGTCTTACTTGCTTATTCTTACTTATTCCTTTGGGAGCCTTAGCGAATAAGTCTACCCTCTCTTCCCTGCTTTAATGCCTCCCCTTAGCCTTTTAATCATCCTTCATAATATTCAGCCTCCACTCCTTTGCTGCTCTTCTCTGCATGCATTCCAGTTCCTTGCCATTCTTCTTATATTGAAATGTCCGAAACTGGACAAGGTATTCCAGTTTGCAAGACAGTCTGTACAATAAAGACAATCAATCTCCTTCCCACTATAACCTGTCTGAGAAGCCTAATAGCATATCCTGCCTAATGGTTGAATGGGGCATAAATACAGGCCAGCTATTTTTATATAGCTGTATATATTTATACATAGTCACATGGAAAAGACCCAACTGTTTTAAAGAGTTGAAGACATTGTTAAGGACCTTCGTAGCCTCTGTTCAGTTTAAAATCAACGCTGAAGCATTGCAGAACTATAATATTCAATGAGAAGCCAATTTGGTCTACCTTCTCCATCAATCTGTGAAAAAGAAAAGGAAAAAAAAAAGACATAAAACCTGCATTTATTGTCAAACATTGCCTTCCTTTTTCCCAATACACAATTTGTATTTGCAACATCCCTTCACTTGCCTATTTTTGCAAGCCATCTGTGAACCAAGAACTAGATTGTTAAAAAAAAAATAAGAAGTACATAAATTAAAGTTCTTTTCTAAAGAGCATGTTGGCTGGGAACTATGAATCTGGTCAATTTGCTTGAAAAAGAAAACTAAACAACATTCTTCTTTTATCCCCTTCTTTGCTGTTTCCACCAACTTCTCCTTGCTGGCCGGCATGCACTTCAGCCTGGATTGACTAGTCTCTTTTGCAAATAAATTACCCTATTTATGTATGAAGAAGGTATTACCTTCCAACTTTATTATTATTATTAGTATTATTATTATTATTATTATTGTTGTTGTTGTTATTATTATTTATTTATACTTAAACTTATATGCCGCCCTTCTCCTAGGACCCAGGGCAGCTTACAAAACAATACAATAAAATTAATTAATCACATTCACACAGCAAACAAACACAGTCAATTCACAGCCACTGATGGAGGGACATTTCTAGGGCCAGGGGCAGAGCACAGCTCATACGCCCCAAGCCTGTCAGCATAAATGTGTCTTTAACAATTTCCGGAAAGCTAGGAGGGAGGAAGCAGTACGAACCTCTGAGGGAAGCTGGTTCCAGAGGGCTGGGGCAGCAACGAAGAAGGCCCTTGCCCTAGGCCACGCCAGGTGACATTGCCTGACAGACGGGACCCGTAGGAGGCCAACCCTATGTGCCCTAACTGGCCGCTGGGATTCATGAGGCGCTTTTGGCTTATAGCCATGCTGGCCAGACGACCGTGGAAAATGTCTTTGGACAGTGCTGGCTCCCTCCACCAAGGAGCAGAGATGAGCACCATGCTGTAGAGTCGGACATAACTGGAGAGGTAAACCTTTACCTTTAAAAGTGTGTATTGCACCAAATGGACTTGTAACTTATGCTTATGCTAGCATTTTGAATTTTTGTTTAGAAATAACAATCTGAGCTATTCAAAAACCATATTTTTATCCCTAATGTAAGGTATATTAAAATTTGGAGAGAAATCTCCTGCAATCCTTTATTTTGGGGAGATTTGGAGACACATTCAGCTTTTGATCTAATTTCAGAAGTCCTTCTTATACTATTTAAATAAGGAATACACAAACTCATGCTTGTAGATACTTCTTCTACTCCTCAGTGGCAGAATTAATTCTGCGGGTAGCTTAAATGACTCAGAAGTGATGTAGAGAAGCTGATATGAGGCTTGTCATCACAGTCCTTCCAAGCAAAATGTGCCTTGAATTATATAAGTATGAAATATAGTATTTTATGGGAGAGAGGAAAGAATTTTCTAAAAGAGGGAGAAGAAAGCATTTCTTAATATTACCCCTTGAAAGCTAAGGGTCTTTTACAATTCCCCAACACAATTGTTCACAAAAGAGCTTTCTATGTTAAAAAGGTATAAATCTATCTTATCAGTGAGATGGACGGTATGAAAATTTAATAAATAAATAAAATCTCCAAGGGAATGAGAAATTCCCCAACCATTTCTCAAGGGTAGAGCCCTCTATAGATTCCTTGGAATCTAATGCAAGCATGGGGAGCAAAGGAGACCCCAAATATTTGGAGAGGTAATATGGAGATAGAGTGGACAATAGGATATTATTATTATATTGGTTTGTTGCACAGCCAGCCAGATGTTCAGACAAGATTTGCATTTTTGTCCACCTATTGAGTTTTTCCCAAGGACCTGGGAGAGGCAGATGTGAATGTTTAATGGTGTTACATGTATCAATGCAAGATATAAGATATTCTGAGTAAAGCTGCCTTTTGTAATTGACTGATAGTGAATTTGTCAATGCTGATGGTGTCCAAGTGATGCTCCGGTTGTTTTGGGATTGCACCCAGGGCACCTATGACTTTTGGTGCCATCTTTGCTTATTATTTGTTACATTTATTTGCTACCTATCTCTTCGTGGGGCTACTCTAGCTGGCCTACAATAATAAAAAAGGAAGATAATGAACTCTGTGTAAACAAAACAGAAGTAAAATAATAGAACCCATAACACAATGAGAATATATCAATATGATAACCAAGAAGAGGGATGGGTGGAGAGCAGAAAACAAGGGGAAGAGATGGAGTCTGCCATCAATCTAGCAGCCACCTCCAGACTGAAACTCCCCCATTTGATCCCTAGATCAACTGACAGAAGCAGATCTTCAGTCTTGATTTGCCCTATAGAGTGCACAAAGTGCAAGAATACCCAGTGATGTCTCCAAATTTTAAGCTTTCATGAAAATATTGAAAGCACCGTTGTAGTAGCATGATAACAAGATCTGTCCCCTTCAAACATGGAGAACATCACGATTCCTGTACCAAACAGCTGGTGCTTGTAGTGTGGTACACAAGCCTGCTTTCAACATTAAACTCACCTTGATCTGCTTCGCAAAAGCCTTGAGAATGCTCCGCCTCAGCGATATTATTCCAGATTTGTGAGCCAAGGAATCCTCAAGCATTTATCAATGGTTGGCCCCTCAAAATTAACCTTATTTTCATAAGCAGGAGCTTCACGTTTACAACTCTTCCCTCAGTTTAAACATAAAGTTCCCCTGTGAGAAATTTCAGATGAATTCTATTCCCAACAAAAATCCCAAATTGTGGATTTCCTCTTAAAAATCTGAAAAAGGAGAGATACGGGACAGTAAGAAAGCATAGCAGGATCCCTCCTGAGGCCCAAAGACTTTTAGCCCTGTTTAGTTTCTTTCTAAATCTAAGCGACTTAAACTGGTCAAGAATGTTCAAGAACTGTACAGGCAGAAACATTTCCCCAATAAAAATGTAATTTCCCACAGGGTCATTTCATTTTCATTTGACTTTTTCTGAACTCTCAGTGCAGTCAACAACATATCTAATGTGGTTTTTTTTAGCATTCACTGGTGTTCAGTAACTGCAAAAAATGCCATACAGATTCTTCTCCCATTCTCTCTTCCTCGATCCAACACTCCATATTTTTTAAGTAATCAGAAAATTAAGCAGATCCTTCAGTTACTTCCACAGAATGAACCCAAAGGTGTTCATGATCTTCAGTCTTACAGGTAGTCCTCAACTTATGATCACAACTGAGCCTCAAATTTTCATTGCTTAGCAAGACAGTTGTTAAGTGAGCTTTGCCCCATTTTACAACCATTTTTTGCCACAGTTGTTAAGCGAATCACTGCAGTTGTTAAGTTAGTAACATGGTTGCTAAGTGAATCTGGCTTCTCCATTGACTTTGCTTGGCAGAAGGTCATAAAAGGGGATCACATGACCAACTTGGGATGCTGTAACCGTCATAAATATGAGCCAGTTGCCAAGTATCTGAATTTTGATCATGTGACCACAGGGAGGCTGCGATGGTAAATGTGAAAAATGGACATAAGTCACATTTTTCAGTGCTGTTGTAACTTCCACAGTCACTAAACGAATAGTTGCAAGTTGAGGACTACCTATCTTGTTCTTCAGTGTCTTTTAGCAGTGTTCAAAATAAAATATACCAAAATGCTCATGCCTTCGTCACTTCCAGGCTGGACTACTGTAATGCTCTTTACATGGGGCTCCCCTTGAGGTGCACCCGGAGGCTTCAGCTGGCCCAGAATGCGGCCGCGCAGGTAGTGACTGGAGCACCATGGCACTCCCATGTAACACCGCTCCTGCGTGAGCTGCACTGGTTGCCGGTGGCCTTCCGGGTGCGTTTCAAGGTGTTAGTGACTATCTTTAAAGCGCTCCATGGCATCGGACCCGGATATCTACAGGACCGCCTTCTGCCAGCAAATACCTCCCACCGTCCGGTATGCTCCCACAGAGTGGGTCTCCTCAGGGTGCCGTCGGCCAGACAATGTCGGCTGGCGACCCCCAGGGGGAGGGCCTTCTCTGTGGGAGCTCCAACGCTTTGGAACGAGCTCCCCCCCGAACTCCGTACAATGACGGAATTGCGTTCCTTCCGTCGAGAATTAAAAACATATCTTTTTCGACAAGCCGGCCTGGGATAGTAGCTACGGTACCAACAAGGCCATAATTGTTTTAGGGGGTTGAGTTTTTTAAGATTATGTATTGGGTTTTAATTGATTCTGGGACAAACTGTTTAATCTATTTTTAATCATTTTAATTTTTGTATGTTGATGTTTTTAATTGGGCTGTACACTGCCCCGAGTCCTTCGGGAGGGGGGCGGTATAGAAATCACAAAAATAAATAAATAAATAAATAAAATAAAATGAAGTAGACACCCAAAACATCCTTGAGAGTCAGAAGGGGGTGTCAGGAGAATACTGCTTCTTCTGGGTCAAGATTCTCATTTGACCTTTGAAAGACGTGCCAGTCTTAAAAGCAACGAGTAAGTGTATCCAGACTATAGATGAAATATTGTTGCATTAACATTAAATTAAAAGTAGTCCTAGAGCTACCGTTCTTCAAGCAGAGATTCCTAATTCTTTTTGTTGTTTGAAAGATAAATGGAAAACAATATTTGCCTAATAATAATAAAAATAAAATATGGTATACTCCATTTAATCTTCCAGGGAAAGATTGAAGGCAAACGAGGTCCAGGCAGAAGAAGAACATCATGGCTTCATAATCTAAGGGACTGGTTTGGACAAAACTCAGCAGTGCTTTTTCGTGCGGCTGCTGATAAAAACAGGATCGCCAACATGATCGCCAATGTCCGATAACGGATATGGCAGAAGAAGAAGAAGAAGAAGAAGAAGAAGAAGAAGAAGAAGAAGAAGAAGAAGAAGAAGAAGAAGAAGAAGAAGAAGAAGAAGAAGAAGAAGAAGAAGAAGAAGAAGAAGAAGAAGAAGAAGAAGAAGAAGAAGAAGAAGAAGAAAAATAACAACAACGATGATGCTGATGATGTTTTTGTTGTTGATGATGATGATGTTGGAAGGGGCTTTGGAGGTCTTTTAGTCCAGCCCCCTGCTCAAGCAGGAGAACCAATACCATTTCAGACAAATGGCTGTCCAGTCTCTTCTTAAAAACTGCCAGTGTTGGAGTATTCACAACTTCTGGAGGCAAATTGTACCACCAATCAATTGTTCTAACTGTCAGGAAATTTCTCCTTAGTTCTAGGTTGCTTCTCTCCTTGATTAGTTTCCATCTGTTGCTTCTTGTCCTGCCTTCAGGGGTTTTGGAGAATAGCTTGACTCCCTCTTCTCCAGAAATTTTCACCTCAGGTATACATACCAAATTTGGAAAGCTAGGAAAGCATAAAAAGTGACATCCGTCTATGCAAGAGAAAATGAAAAACCAGGTCACGGTTTGTCCTTTTTAACCTCTACGCCACAAAAATCTCTGTAGAAATCTGATTTGAAAATGCAAAATACCACCGATTAGCCTTTTACAAAAAGGATACTCTACGTAGGGCTTAAGTTATATTTGCACTCTGTAGATTTCCCCCCCCCCCAGTTTCAAAGTTTGGGGATCTTCACGTATTATCATAATCTAAGATACAATAATAGAGTTTTTCCACTGTGCATTTTCATCTCATTTCTTCTAAATAGAATGACTTAAGTTGAAAGACTTTTTAAAGCTCTCTCTCCTGACTGGGGAATTTAGAGGAGGGGGGGGAACATATCTATATATTGTCATCTTATTCGGGTTAGAAAATATTGTTCTAAAAATGTGGACCCTTTGCTTTTAGTTCAGTTTGTCAGATTATGGAACTGAGGCAACCATTGATCCCTAAGGATAAAAATCAGCAGATGGTTCCTTAAAAGAACAGCGCCGTGTATTCAAAGAGCGTCTGAGAAAGTCCTTCCTTTGTAGTTTGGGATACTGAAGGTCAAAATAAAAAATGTGCTACTTAGAAGTTAAGAAAAAGAGGGGAAAGTGTTAGACCGGAATTTAAATAAAATGGCAATTTAAATACTATTACTTCAGGTATTCCTCGACTTACAACTATTTTGTTTAGTGATCATTTCAAATTACAACAGCATTGTGGGGTACAAGGCAAAAAAAAAAAGGCCTTTTTTTAGCAGAGCACAAGATAAAAACACTCCAGCCTCAACTTTTTGTTTTTACACATTAATATATAACTAGCCATTTCTGTAACAACAAATCTATCTAACCTACAAGACAAAAGTCAAAGTCAACGTCTTTTTTTCCTTTCTTCCCTTGTACCTCACACCTTCTCTCCCCTTCTCTTCACCCCCTTAATTTCCTACTTCTGTTTTTTCTTTGTATTTTATCTATTAACTATAATTAAAAATATATTAAAAAAACTTACAGCAGCATTGAAAAAGCAACTTAGGATCGGTCCTCGGGTTTATGACCATCACAGCATCCCCACAGTCATGTGATCAAAATTTAGGCGTGTGGCAACCGGTATGTATTTATGATAGTTGCAGGTGTTTGATCACCTTTTGTGACCTTTCGAGAAAGATTCCAACAAGCAAAATTAATGGGGGGGGCAGTGATGGTGAACCTTTTAGAGACCGAGTGCCCAAACTGCAAACCAAAACCCACTTATGTATTGTCGGGTGCCGGGTTGGCATGGCCCATTGGGTGGGTGTGGCCCACTTGGTGGGCATGGCCCATTGGGTGGGCGTGGTAACGGCAGACTGGGTGGAACTAAAAAGTTCAATCAATCAATTCCAACTTTGCAAGATCTTTTGTTTCCCGGGAGAAGTTGAAATCGATTGATTGATTGAACTTTTTTTTTTTTTTGCACACGACAGCAGAGGCCTAAAGTGAAAAGGTTTTATAAAACCCAGCTGAAGGACTAGGACTGGAGCGATGGTGTGCGTGCCCACAGAGAGGGCTGTGTGCCACCTGTGGCACGCGTGCCATAGGTTCACCAACATGGGGGAGGGAAATGCAGATTTATTTAACAATTGCATGATTCCCTTAACAACTGCAGAGATTTGCTTAATATCCATAGCAAAATTGGTCATAAATTCAAGCACAGCTCACTTTTTTTTTATAAAAAAAAATTCTTTATTAAAACAATCAACATTAAACATAATATCTTATTAAGAAGCAGTCCTCGTAAAACCTGTAATACAACACTACGTATAGGATCATATTAAGAAGCAGTCATCGTGAAACCTGTAGTACAACACTAAGTATTAATCTTTGTAAACATCTGACTTAAGTAAACATTCTTCACTCCTCACTTCAAGCCTCAACTTCAAATGCGTCAAATTTTTTCTCCATTTCTGCCAATTGTATTACTTTCAGAGTCCTAACCCCAATATGCGGTGTTTCTGGCTTCCTCCAGTATTATCCCACCCGCAGTCCAGTTGCTGTGACCAGATTCAGAACCATATTCATCTCAGTAGTAGTGCAATCTCTTATATTTCCTAACTAAAGATTCTGAGGTAGAAATTCAATAACCTGGTGTAAAAAATTCAGTCTGCTTTTTCAATATTAAAGTAATCAACATTAAACATAAGATCATATTAAGAAGCAATCATCATAGAACATAACATACAACAACAGGTATTAGTCTTTGTAAACGTCTGGTTTGGTAAACATTCTTCACTCCTTGCGTCCAGCCTCACTCACTTAACAACTGCTTCTTAACAACAGAATTTCTGGTCCCAATTGCAGTCGTTAAGTCGAGGACTGCTTCTAAAACAGCTTGCTTTCAAAAGTTGTGGGTGCTTCATTACTGGAGTTTTGAAGAAGAGTTTTAAGAAGAAAAGTGGACATCCACTTGTCTGGAATGAAATAGGATCGGCTGCTTGAGACTTCTGAGGTCTCTTCCAACTCTGTTATTCTGATGGAGTGAGGCGATGGGGTTAGGACCAGATTGCTAAATTTTTATTTGGACATTTAATTCTTTAAAAGCTTTGAGGTGATTGGGAAAAAAAAAAATATCAGCAACAGTTCTCCATCCCTGTCCCTTCCTTTTCTTTATTCTTCTCTTCGAACTGCTGAGGAAAGCAGATAAATGGATTAAAGACAAGCCAATTGCAAATTTGACTGGGTTCCTGAATAAACCTTCCTAATGACAGGAATAGGCTGGAATGGCTTGAAGTTTTCTGTTCTTATCCAGAGCACTCATGTAGGGTTTGTTCTAAGGCAATGCAAAAATTAAAACAATTAAAAAATTAAAAAAGGAGGAGGCTCCCAGTTTAGGAAGCCTAGCCAATTAGGGGATCTAATGAAGGCAAGTAGTCCTAGACCAAATCAAAATCATGGCATCTGGCCCTCTCAATTCCTGGCAAATAGATGGGGAAGAAATGGAGGTAGTGACAGATTTTATTTTCCTGGGCTCCAAGATCACCTCAGATGGGGACTGCAGTCAAGAAATTAAAAGACGCTTGCTCCTGGGGAGGAAAGCTATGGCAAATCTAGACAGCATACTAAAAAGCAGAGACATCACCCTGCCAACAAAAGTGTGTATAGTCAAGGACAGGGTTTTCCCAGTTGCAATGTATGGATGTGAAAGTTGGACCATAAGAAAGGCTGAGCACCAAAGAATTGAGGCCTTTGAACTATGGTGCTAGAGAAGACTCCTGCGAGTCCCTTGGACTGCAAGTCATTCAAACCAGTCAGTCCTGGAGAAGATCAACCCCGACTGCTCTTTAGAAGGCCAGATCCTGAAGTTGAAACTCAAGTACTTTGGCCACTTAATGAGAAGGAAGGACTCACTGGGAAAAGCCTAATGCTGGGAAAGATTGAGGGCAATAGAAGAAAGGGACGACAGAGAATGAGGTGGCTGGATGGAGTCACTGAAGCAGTAGATGTGAACTTAAATGGACTCCAGAAGATGGTAGAGGACAGGAAGACCTGGAGGAACGTTGTCCATGGGGTCGCGATGGGTCGGACATGACTTCGCAATTAATAACAACAGTCCTAGACCAGGGATAGTCATCCTTGGCTCTTTTATGACTCGTGGACTTCAACTCCCAGAATTCTGGGAGTTGAAGTCCATGAGTCATAAAAGAGCCAAGGCTGACTACCCCTGTCCTAGACTTATGATCACAACTGAGCCCAAAATTTCTGTTGCTGAGACAGTTGTTAAGTGAGTTTTGCCCATTTTACAAACTTTCTTGCACAGTTGTTAAGTGAATCACTGCAGTTGTTAATTTAGTAACATGGTTGTTAAGTGAATCTGGCTTCCCCATGGACTTTGCTTGTTGGAAGGTTGCAAAAGGATCACGTGACCTCAGGACGCTGCATCCATCATAAATATGAACCACTTGCCAAGCGTCCGAATTTTGATCACGTGGCCCTGGGGATGCTGCAACAGTCATAATTATGAAAAATGATCATAAGTCCCTTTTTTCAGTGCTGTTGTAACTTCAAATGGTCATTAAATGAATGATTGTAAGTCGAAGTTGTACCGCTAGGGATTGCATTCTAAGTTCTCTGAATAAAAATGCACAGCAAATCTGGAAATATTATTTAGGAAAAGTAGCAGCAACATTTTGAAATGAAAATATAAAGGTGGTTTCCAGTTGCCCAAGGAGCCAGGGATGTGCATAGGTCCAAGATACTCATTATTTCCTACAGCAATATATGCAGATCATTGCTATATAATTGCCTACGAAAAAGATGCATGCCACCCTTAGGGTTGTTACATGGAAGATGGAGTAAGAAGAAGTTTAATAAATAACTAAGGCAGACTTTAATGGAATGGTAGGAAAAATTGCCAAGAATAAGAAAGATTTAATAGGGAAACCAATTAGCCAGATAAATAGTGGGTTCCAAGGGTTCAAATGGGGACTAGGAAAATCTTTCTTGAAAATTGTTGAATTTCAATTCCTTTTTTGTACCGATCAGTAGATTAGGCTGGCCCCTCCCAACTCCATGATTTAAAAACCTCTCATTGGAGTTATTAGATCTGGTTTCTTCCTTCCAGTGTTCTGAAGAGCGATGGATGGAAGATGGATGGATGGATTGATGGGAGGATTGATGGGAGGAAGGAAGGAAGGAAGGATATGTATGGGAGAAGGAAGGAAGGAAGGAGATGTATGGGAGAAGGAAGGAAAGAAGGAAGGAAGGAAGGAAGGAAGGAAGGAAGGAAGGAAGGAAGGAAGGAAGGAAGGAAGGAAGGAAGGAAGGAAGGAAGGAAGGAAGGACCTCTGGAACCTGATTTTATTACATTCACCCAAAGAAACTCCAAAGTATGCAGAAATGGCATTCGGAAACTTGCAAATGTCTTTTGGCTAATCAAACAGGCTACATAGAATCTATCAGGAAAAACAGTTCACCTGTGAAGTGTCGCCATTAGATATATTATCTATCACCTACAGTCCTCAGGGTAACTTATAGCTCAGTGTTTGCAAGCAACACCCCACACCCACCCACCCAGCCCGGCAACTGATTATCCTTCTACTATTTTGCACTTGGGATACTTACTAGAGTTCCTTTGATACTCTCAGTTTTGGAAACACCAACCCCCCCTCCCCCCCTTTACAACACAGAACAGGTTTTTCTCTGTCTGTTGATCTGGCTTTTCAACCTGACGTCAAATTGAGTGCAGAGCTGAACTTGAGCTAATTAGTCTCCACTTCCCTGGGTTTTCCTCCCTGAATTCATGTTTGTTATATTTCTATCAGTTAACTAAGGGTTTCTAGGGAACACACAGACTTGTGATTCTTCTCCAAGCTTTCAAGAAAATAGCCTAAGAATGTGTAATGAGAGTACTGTGATTTAGATGTTGAAGTAGGCGTGGAGAGACTCATTTCAATTTAGAAGTCACTGGGTGACTTTTTTTTAAAGTTTTTATTGAGTACAAAGAAAAAAAGGGTTAAAAACATTGAACGTGGTAAATCGTCTTTGACTGACATCTCAGTCCATATTGTACATTAATTACATATAATATACCTATATACAAACTATACATTTCTGGTCTCTATCTTAACTTATCTCTTTATTTGTGACTTCCATATTTTTTCCCTCCATCTATAAAATTTATTCCATATTCGATAAAATTCTGTTTCTTCCAGGTTTTTTAATCTTTTAGTTATCCTATCTAGTTCTGCGCAATACATAATTTTCTTTATTAATGCTTCCTCACTCGATTCTTCGATTGCTTTCCACTTTTGAGCAAATAGTATCCTTGCCACCATAACCACGTGAATAATTAAATATGTGGTGGTGACTTTTGACTAATGCTTTTTTCTCCATCCAACTTCCTGCAGGAAGTTTTTCCTAGGAGGCATGAAATGAATGGGTGTTTGCTGATGATCTGGTCAAATTTCCATCTTTTACATTTAGGAAAAACTGGGGAACTGGTGCAGAATCATGTCGGTGAAGAAGGGTAAATGTCTCTAACTTTTTTTTTTTTTAAAGACATTTCTGGAGTAGAGCATAAAGCAAATTGCTCGGTAAACACATTCACTTCAGAACTGGTTGGCAGCTGGGACATCATATTATAAATTAAATAGTGGTAAAATAAACATAAAGCCATGCAGCAAATATGCATGGATTTATCAGGAACAAATTTACGGGTTACTCTTATCAGTGGATCAAGCAACTTCCTTAGTAGCTTATGAGCCAAATATGGACATCGTGTATCTTAAGTGTAGAAAATATTTATCAAGAATTTGTTAGTAGTCCCAAATATTCTGATTTGCAAGATAGCTGAGGATTGGAAAGGCATGATTGTTAGGTGAAAACACATATTTAAAAGATGCATTCAAAGAATACTTGTGAATAGGCCCTAATCAAACTGAAGAGTGTTATCAGTAGGGGTGCTACAAAGTTCAGTCTTGAATGCAGTTTTCTTCAACATTTTTATTGACGATTTATATAAAGTAATGGAGACTAATTTTCAGTTGATGCAGTAAGGTAATACTGAGTAGAGCAATTGTAAAAAAAAACTCCAACAAATCAAGCCTAGGTCCTTGTGGCTACATAGACATATCCATCTACAGGTAATCCTTGACTTATGACTGATTGCTTAGTGACCGTTCAAAGTTACAGCAGATTTTGGGTGCTTGGTAGCTGGCTCACATTTATGGCTTTTTGAAGTCTGCTGCAGTCTCATATGACGGCATTTTACAACATTTTTGCCAAAATCTGGAATTTAATTCTGGTTTTCAGCAAAACCAACCCATAGCGAAATGTTGTTTTGCTTTACTACCATGGCATTTTCTTAGTACCTGCCACAAAAAGGGTAAAAATATTGGGTTGGCCATATGAGTGGCTCGCTTCATGACCATCATATACCGGGGAAATACCGGATTCTCTCATTCACAGTTTGGCAGAGTCCCTGGTTACGGCCTGGAATATGGCTGCAAAGGGGGCTCTTGACCGGATTGCGCCGCTGCGACCTCTCTGTGGTAGCAGACCCAGGAGATCTCCTTGGTTTACTGAGGAACTCAGGGGGATGAAGCGCCAGAAGAGACGCCTAGAGAAGCGATGGAGGAAAAGCAAATCCGTATCTGACCGAACACTTGTAAGATCTTATATCAAGACTTATCAGGTGGCGCTCAAGGCGGCAAGATGCGCGTATCATTCCGCCTTGATTGCATCTGCGGAATCCCGCCCAGCCGCCCTGTTCAGGGTAACTCGCTCCCTCCTTAATCAGGGGGGGGTTGATGCACCCTTGCAGGGTAGTGCTGAGGACTTTAATAAGTTTTTCGCGGATAAAATCGCCCAGATTCGGATGGACCTTGACTCCAATTGGAATGCAGTGTCGGCTGATAATGATTCAGTCGAGATGACAGGGACTCGTCTTGATCCTGTTGTGTGGGAGGAGTTTGACCCGGTGGCACCTGATGAAGTTGACAAGGCCATTGGAGCTGTGAGCTCCGCCACCTGTTTATTGGACCCGTGCCCCTCCTGGCTGGTTTCGGCCAGCAGGGAGGTGACGCGGGGCTGGGTTCAGGAGATTGTCAACGCTTCTTTGAGGGAGGGGTCCTTTCCGGCTCCCTGCAAGGAGGCAATTGTGCGCCCCCTCCTCAAGAAGCCTTCCCTGGACCCAGCTGTTTTAAACAACTACCGTCCTGTCTCCAATCTTCCCTTTATAGGGAAGGTTGTTGAGAAGGTGGTGTCACTCCAGCTCCAACGGTCCTTGGATGAGGCCGATTATCTGGGCCCTCAACAGTCAGGATTCAGGCTCGGCTACTCCACGGAAACTGCTTTGGTCGCGCTGACGGATGATCTCTGGCGGGCCCGGGATAGGGGATTATCCACTATCCTGGTGCTACTTGACCTCTCAGCGGCTTTCGATACCATTGACCATGGTATCCTTCTGCACCGACTGGAGGGGTTGGGGGTTGGAGGCACTGTTTTGCGGTGGTTCACCTCCTACCTCACTGGTCGGTCGCAGTCGGTGTTGGCAGGGGGTCAGAGGTCAACCCCTAGGTTCCTCCCTTGTGGGGTCCCTCAGGGATCGGTCCTCTCCCCTCTGCTGTTTAATATCTACATGAAACCACTGGGCGAGATCATCCGACAACACGGGGTGAGATATCATCAGTATGCTGATGATACCCAGCTTTACATCTCCACCCCGTGTCATTTCAGTGAAGCAGCGGAAGTGATGTGCCGATGTCTGGAGGCTGTTAGGGTTTGGATGGGTGCCAACAGGCTCAAACTCAACCCCGACAAGACGGAGTGGCTATGGGTTCTGCCTCCCAAGGATATTTCAATCTATCCGTCCATTAGCCTGGGGGGGGAGCTTTTGACCCCCTCGGAGAAGGTCCGCAACTTGGGCGTCCTCCTCGATCCACAGCTAAATTTGGAACATCATCTTTCGGCTGTGGCGAGGAGGACATTTGCCCAGGTTCGCCTGGTGCACCAGTTGCGGCCCTATTTGGACCGGGAGTCTCTTCTCACAGTCACTCATGCCCTTATCACCTCGAGGTTCGACTACTGCAATGCTCTCTACATGGGGCTACCTTTGAAAAATGTTCGGAGACTTCAGGTAATGCAGAATGCAGCCGCGCGAGCAGTGTTGGGCTTGCCTAGAAATGCCCAAATTTCAGCATCACTCCGCGAGCTGCATTGGCTGCCAATTGGTCTCCGAACCCAATTCAAAGTGTTGGTTATGACCTATAAAGCCCTACATGGCATTGGACCAGGTTATTTACGGGACCGTCTGCTGCCCCATGAATCCCAGCGGCCGGTTAGGGCCCACAGAGTGGGCCTTCTCCAGGTCCCGTCAGCCAGACAGTGTCGCCTGGCGGGGCCTAGGGGAAGGGCCTTCTCTGTTGCGGCCCCGGCCCTCTGGAACCAACTTCCCCCGGAGATCCGTGTCGCCCCCACCCTCTTCGCCTTTCGTAGATTGCTTAAAACATACTTTTGCCGGCAGGCCTGGGGCAGCTAACACCTTGCCCCTAGCCAGTGTATGTTTCTGTGTATGTTTGTGGAGTGATTGGTTTCTTTTAGCTCAAGGGTTTTTTATAGATATGTGTTTATTGTAATTTCTATCATGCTGTGAGCCGCCCTGAGTTCTTTGGAATAGGGCGGCATAGAAATTAAATAAATAATAATAATAATAATAAATAATAATAATCATAACTTATGTCCATAAGGGGCAGGCTCCATTATGGTCATAAGTCAAGGGCTACCTGTAATTCTCTTGCAAATAATATAAACACAGTTTGTAATTGCTTTCTTTGCCCTCACACTCTCCAAATTTGCCTTTAGTTTACAGTTCTGTTTCCTGGACATTTCCCAACCAAAGAGCAGCCTAGTCTGATCCTCCTTAGCTGTTTTTCAAGATTAGCCAAGATTCAGTGGATTCTGTTGCCTACTGCCATGTGTTAGCTAATGTCTGGAAGAAAGAAAGAAAATTCACGATGGAATTCATTTTTACTTATTTATTTATTAAACATTTATACCTCTCACTTCTGCTATAAGGTGACTCTGGATGGCTTAGAAATTATACCATATGTAAAAAAAATAATTAAAATATTAAAACTACAGGTAGTTCTCGACGTACGGCCACAACTGATCCCCAAAATTTCTATTGCTGAGTGAGACAGTTAAGTGAGTTTTGTTCCATTGTACAAGCTTTCTTGCCACAGTTGTTAAGTAAATCACCAGAGTTGTTAAGTTAGTAACATGATTGTTAAGAGAATCTGGCTTCCCCACTGACTTGGCCTGTCAGACGGTCACAACAGGGGATCACATGACCAGTCGTGGGATCCAAATACCCGGACATCCGGTTCTCTGCATAGATGGAGGCCTAGAATAGACTTCCGGAAGTGACATCCATGCACTTCCTGTGGGCTGTTCTAGGCCTGGGGGGGGCTCCTCCAGGCCTCCCAGGCCTAGAACGGACTTCCAGAAGTGATATCAATGCACTTCCAGCAGGCTGTTCTAGGCCTGGGAGACCTCCAGCAGCATCAGTTCAACATGGGTTCAACATGGGTTCTCCGAACTCAATAAAATTTAGCTACTGGTTCTCCTGAACCGGTGCGAACTGGCTGAATCCCATCACTGCACATGACCCCAGGACATTGCAACTGTCATAAATACGAGCCAGTTGCCAAGCGTCTGGATTTTGATCATGTGACCACAGGGATGGTGCGATGGTCTTAAGTCTGAATGGTCATAATGGTCACTTGTCGTTGTAACTTCGGGTGATCACGAAACAAACTGCTCTAAGTTGAAGACTACCTGTACACAGATTATACTATAAAATTATACTAAAATACTAAAACCAAGAGGCAGAAGGGATGGAGATGAGATCTTTTTTACCCCCTCAACCGTAGTGGGATTCAAATATGTGAACAACCGGTTCTCTGTGTGGATGCCACATCCGGAAGTCCATTCTGGGCCTGGGCAACAAAAAATTAGCTATTGGTTCTGCCGAACTGGTGCAAACCGGCTGAATCCCACCACTGCCCCTCAGCCACCTCCAGCGGTGAGCAATCCCCACAGGGCCACAGGCCAACTAGCAAAGCCAAATTCTGATATACTTCTGGAAGGTCAAAATGGATCGGAGAGTTCAGGCTGCAAGTGTCCTGGGGCCATTTGATTCCCCTCTTCAGACAAGCAGAGTCAGCGGGGAAGCCAGATTCCCCTAACAACCAGTTTACTAACTTAACCACTGCAATGATTCACTTAATAACTGTGGCAATAAAAGTGATAACATGGGGCAAAATTCACTTAACAAATGCCTCACTTAGCATTAATAGTACTATCTGTACTATTTGGCCCTAGCCTTGAAGAATTTTCCCTGGGCAAAACACAGCTTTACAAATTGCCTAACTCAGGAATTATTATTGCTAGTAATCATCTTACATTAGCTTTAGTAAGAGATTTGGACAGTCGTTTCCTTTTGGTTGTTATCAGGCAATCAGTCGGTGCTCTTATATGGGGATTTATTTGCTGTTAAATGTGATAACTTTGGCCATTTAGAAAACTGAAAGGGTAGTTGCCTCTCTCCCTAAATGTCAGCCTTTTAAGTGGCTTGACTTTTATTTTCTATTTACCCTGGTCAGTGTAAATTTCTGTGGGTTTTGCTGGTGTGGGAAAGAGGATTTGGGATGTGTAGTCTGTTGTTATTAATATTTGACTTTGTTAGTGCGAGCTGTTTACTGTGTGATATCCAAGGAAAGGAGAAGAAAAGTGGAGACAATTCACCAGTTGTTTGGAAAAACTCTAGGTGACCTTAAGATGCAGTGGCTATAGCTTCCTCGCCTCTTTTTTGCACTTTTTGAAACCACAAACTGGGATTGCATTTATTTCTAACTGTTTGCCTGTCTTTATATTGCAAATGTTTTATAGCAGAATAGAATAGAATAGAATAGAATAGAATAGAATAGAATAGAATAGAATAGAATAGAATAGAATAGAATAGAATAGAATAGAATAGAATAGAATAGAATAGAATAGAATAGAATAGAATAGAATACTTTATTGGCCAAGTGTGATTAGACACATAAGGAATTTGTCTCTGGTGCAGCGTATATTCAAAACAACAAAGTAGTAATAATCATAATAACAAAGGATAATGATCATAATAATGATACCAATAAGAGAAGGTAGTGGAACAGATGGGAAGGATAAAAGTAATATAGCCATACTATATGAGTAATATACTTAGACAGAACTGTGGAAATTAAGTGTTCAGCAGAGTGGAAAACCTGTGGAGGAAAAACCTGTCTTTGTGTCTAGTTGTTTTGGCATGCAATGCCCTAGACCAGGGGTAGGCAACCTTGGCTCTTTTATGACTCGTGGACTTCAGCTCCCAGAATTCCTGAGCCAGCATGGCTCAGCATGGAAACTTCTCCCTTTCTCCTCAGCATGGCTGGCTTAGGAATTCTGGGAGTTGAAATCCACGAGTCATAAAAGAGCCAAGATTGCCTACCCCTGCCCTAGGGTGCAGTCCTGAGGGGAGGAGCTGAAATAGTTTATGTCCAGGATGTGAGGGGTCTGCAGATATTTTCTCAGCCCTCTTTCTGACTTGTGCAGTATACAGGTCCTCAATGGAAGGCAGGATGGTTGCAATTGTTTTTCTGCAGACCAGACAGTCTGTACCTGTCCTGTTTGGTTGCTGTACCAAACCAAACAGAAGTATAGAAGTACAAATGACAGACTCAATAATTGCTCTGTAGAATCCTATCAGCAACTCCTTGGGCAGTCTGAGCTTTCTGAGTTCACACAAGAACTTTCTTTGTTGTGCCTTTTTAATGATGGTTCTAATGTTAGGTGCCCATAATGTATTTCCATGGGAATTATTGGCCGAAAGTTGCAAAATTGTTGATTCTTAAACATGGATCACTTCAGTTCTTGATTGGGCTGATCTTTTTCTACTGAAAATTATGGCAATAGCAAGGAGTTGTTAGTGAAGATGCTGTTTTACTAAAAGGTCGGTCCAGGGTTGTGGAGGAGTATTGATTCCATCTTATACCATCCTGAGTCCTTTCTTCCCATTAAAAACATTTTATAATTGAGGCAGAGTCCTCCAGGAAGTGCAGGGATGTAGATATTTATTTTATTATTTCTACTTTAGATATACACCAGCATTTTCTGTAACAAAAATGATTCTTATTCTGAAAAGAATGTCTTTCACATCACAACAGCCAAATCAAACATCATTTTATCCTTAGAGACCACAACAGAGCCATGATGTAAAGGATTACAAAATGTAAAGATGTATGTTCTTGGAGTGTTCTGCATTCTAAGGTGCCTGAAAAACAGATTACCCCATAATCTTCTTGAAATTCTTAGAAATTTAGGCTGATGGAAAGCATAGAATGGTATTAGGATAGGAGAGGAATGGTAGATGTGTGCTTCAAAGGGAAATTATACAGCTGGGTTGGACGAGGTAAAAAGACCGCAGGGGTCTTCAAACTTGACCCTTTTATGACTTGTGGACTTCAACTCCCAGAATTCCTCAGTCAGCATGCACTTAGACTTATATACCGCTTCACAGTGGATTTTTGGGGAAGAAATAGTGGATGGAAAGTCATTTTCAGTCCACACGATCTTGCCAAAAGTGTTAGGTACTTGCCTCCATTTGTTTGGGAAAGTCACCATCTTTATGCATAGGAGTCTGCCAAGAAGAAACCTCCTTGGGTGGCTATTCAGAAAGAGGACATTGACATGTCTGATTCTTTAAAGCAGCTGGTATTCTTAATCCGACCACTGAATGACAAATCTCTATGGTGAAAACCCAAGGAGCTTAATGACTGTACTATTTCATTTAACTGGAAGGCTGATCTGCATTTTTACAATCCAATTTTGCAGATATTGGTCTTTTCTGCTAGCCTTGGAAGAGCCCACACAACTCTCAATGCAGGATCCGACCCTCTAAAGAAAAAAAATATATATGACTGATGTTATGATAAAAGCAATGGGCTAGCCTTGTGGTCTTTAATCAAAGCACCTTGACTTCCACAGGAGCTGTACCAGGGTATGGAGTGAATAATGACTCCCGGATTTGAGCTGATGAGAATATTAATATAGTTAACTCAATATCCAGGGTCTAGTTCTCGCAGTTGATGGTGTGTGAAATTTTCTTCCTAAGGAAATTGCCTTCAATTTGGAAGTTGTGCTAAAATGTACCTAATCCCGAGTCTAGAGAAGATGGTGCCTGTTACAAATATGATGGTATGTTAATTGTTGACCACCTAGAGAGGAAACATTATATTACAGGGATAAATAATAATGTACAGCTTTGTGGTATTTTGAAGAGTGGCAATTATACAGTCACCAATCACAGCTCATACCACCTTTAACTAGCGAGTGTCAGGCACAAATAACTAGGGGCATTTCTTGATTTCAAAGTATAGAAGAGTTTTTATTATTGCTGCAGGATTCAATTGGAGTCGGTCACGGGGGGAGGGGGGCAGATGTTTGTTCTTCCAAGCTTTCAGATTCATGCTGGAGCCCATCCAAGCTTGGAAGAATAAACCTCTGGTCCCAGTGACTGACTCTAATTGGATCCTGCAACATTATCTTGGAACACATATATATATCTCTTCATTTATTATTGCTACCTATATACAAGACTCCTTTGTGGGTTACTGCCTTGTCATGGCAAAGGGATTTGTGTAATTCAACGAAGCTATGAGCTATTCTGTGCAGGGCCATCCATAGCAGAGAGTTCTGACAAAATGTGATCCACTGGAAAAGGAAATGACAACCCACTCAGTATCTTTGCCATGAAAACCCCATGGACAGTACCAAAAGTGCTGGAGAAGACTCCTGCGAGTCCCTTGTACTGCAAGGTGTTCAAACTGGTCAGTCTTAGAAGAGATCAACCCTGACTGCTCTTTAGAAGGCCAGATCCTGAAGTTGAAACTCAAGTACTTTGGCCACCTAATGAGAAGGAAGGACTCACTGGAGAAGAGCCTAATGCTGGGAAAGATGGAGGGCAAGAGAAGAAGGGGACGACAGAGAAGGAGGTGGTGGCTGGATGAAGTCACTGAAGAGTAGGCGTGAGCTTAAATGGACTCCAGAAGATGGTAGAGGACAGGAAGACCTGGAGGAATGTTGTCCATGGGGTTACGATGGGTTGGACATGACTTCGCAACTAACAACAACAACAATATACAAGAATCTACTCAACTCACAGTCAAAGCTAAATGGATGCTAGATAAGGGCCAATGGAATTTGAAGAGGGTTGTCTCTTGTGGCAATGCAATGATTCCAAAGTAATGAGACTTTTAAATCCTCCTTTCAGGTCCGTCTGCTCTTCTCCTACATCTAGTCTTAATGTGCCACCCAATTCTACAATTATCCTTTCATAGTAGGCCTATTTCCTATGCTGTTTTTTTTCTTTGAAGATTTTCTCTTAAAACGACCTAGTATCGCCTGTGTCTTTTAGGGGCAGGGTCTCTCAACCTGAGCAAATTTAAGAGAGATGGACCTTAATTTCCATAATTCCTCAGCCAACTGGCAGAAGAGTTCTGGGAATTGAAGTCCACACTATTAAATTTGCTCAGGTTGAGAATATTTAGGGAGATTCTCAGTCATCCAGGTCAGGGTTGTCCCAAAGGTTTCTTTTTCACGAGGCAACTGGACTTTCTTTTTTCTCTTTGAAGACATTTTATTTATTTATTTATTAAATTTCTATGTCGCCCTTCTCCTGGGACCCAGGGCGGCTTACAGCAATAATGCAATAACAGATAAGAAATTTAACAATAACAATTAACCATTTAATCTAAAACACATTTCATTTAGTCTAAAACACATTCATACAACATACAATTTTGCTTCCCATCCAAGAAGCTTCTTCAACTTATGTTTATGAAGTGGTTGTTTTGTTTCCCCCAATATACAGATCTGCACATGGCTCACTGCATTGTACTGCATATACCATGTTGCTCAGTTTGTGTCTGGATGTTTTATCCTTGGGATGGACAAGCTTCTGCACTAAGGCAGAAAGTCCAGTTGCCTTGTGAAAAAGCACCTTTGGGACTCAGGTTTAGAAACACTGCCTTGGGGGTTTCCAAAACCACATGATTATGCCTGGTGGGAACAGAATAATAGACTAAAAGTCCTATGGTTAGTTTGTTGTTGTTAGTTGCAAAGTCGCAACCGACCCATTGCAACCCCATGGACAACGTTCCTCCAGGCCTTCTATACCATCTTCTGGAGTCCACTTAAGCTCACACCTATTGCTTCAGTGATTCCATCCAGCCACCTCATTCTCTATCGTCCCCTTCTTCTATTGCCTTCAATCTTTCCCAGCATTAGGCTCTTCTCCAGTTAGTTTAGCATCATATTTATGGCCCACAATGATGAGCCGAGCAATGTATAGCTATAGCTCAAATGCGACTTAGTTGCTAGGGTTCTGTGCACGTATATCCTTTATTAACGTATTCTTACATATTTCATGCAAGGGTAGTTGCATCTATCAGCCACCAGGTGTCAGCAAAAATTTTTGGCAGGGTTGCAGGGATAAATGAATGTAATCATCCTACTAATTTTCTGTGTTTGCTTTACATATATGTGTTTCTAGCAAGGACTTAAATGGAAGAAGAAATAAAACAGGAAACATGTCAGAGAGCACAAAGGGTGCTTCTTAAGCACAGATGCCAATTTTATTTAACATTATCAAGTATTAAAAACTTTTGAAATTCTTTAGTGATTCCCCTCTCCCCTTCTGTTTCATTGACTGATTGCGTATTTATATCCTATTTCTATGAAAGTCAGGGGCACCTGCAGCAGAAACCAAAAGTTAAGATGTGTGTAAGCGATCAATACATGTAAATATATATGCTAGTGTAGGAGAAGGAGTGGCCGAACCTGAGGGTGAAGTTGAAAAGGGGATCGGCCTAGAATTTCTTCATAGCTACAAATGGATGGAGTCTAACATCCCCCCACAACACACACCCCTTGAATTCTTTTGTTCCTTATCTAACTCCATGACCGTGATTTGAGAAGATTCCTGTGCATAGACATAATTAACAATAAATAAGTTTAATTGAAACTTCACGTGTGGACCTGACAGATAGGACTTTGATTACATAGTTGTAAGCTGCCATCTTGAATGTCTACACCTCTATGGATGCCTCTAATCAAATTAATATGAGAGGAAAAGGGGTTTTCCCTTTTATTTTATCATCGTAGCAATAATCGTGTATGTTCTGGGCTGAGAAAGTGACTCAAAGTCATTGAATGTGCTGGCCCTTGGCCCAGTCTGACATTTTAACCACTTGAAAGACTAGCAAGGTTTCAAGGGTCTATCACTTAATAACCCCATGCAGTCCCTTGAGGGCCTGGTTATTGTCAAGCCCAGAGAATGATACATGGAGTTATTTCTGAGCAGTTTCTTTATTAATGTTCACCAAAGATAGAATCTTGTCAGACTAAAGCAATTACAATATCTACATAACTATCTATGTACTCTGTGAATTGTTAGGGATGGTCTGTCCTTGCCCTCTTCCTGCCTACCAGAGACGCTAAGCTTTACTCTATCTTAGTCCTCTGGGAAGGAGCCCCTCCCTCTTGGAACTCCAGACTACATTCCATCACAGTTACTTTACTAAAATCTCAAACGAAGCGGTTTCTTTAAGAATGAAATGAAGCTAAGTGCTCAAAGGGCTTTTCCATTATGCAAACTGCAAAATCACCTCTTCACTTTCTTGTGGTGAATCCAAACCACTCATGAAAAGCCAATATTCATTAATGGTAATAATGGTAATAATGGTAATGGTAATAATGAATCATCTCAAGTTACATCTAAGATCCAATATGGTTTAGTAACTAAGGTTTGGATGAAAACCTGAGAGAGCCACGTTTAAGTCTCCACTTGATCACAATGCTTATTCAGTGGCTTGGAATTAGATAATTCTCAGACAATTTTAAAATGGGACTAGACCAAGAACTAGCTTAGTGTATTGGATAACACACTAGGCTAGCCAAGTAGGAGTTGATGAATTCTAGTCCTGCCTTAGGCTCAAAGCCAGCTGGGAGACCTTGGGCCTCTCAGTCCCTTTTTCTCAGCCCTAGGAAGAAGGCAATTGCAAACCACTTCTGAAACCTTGCCAAGAAAACTGCAGGGACTAGTCCAAGACCGATCGAAGACACAAACACACACACACACGCACACACACGCACACACACAGGGGGGTTAGACTATGAGTGGGAATTAGTCTTAATGCTATACACCACTGATGGCAAACCTTTTAGAGACCGAGTGCCCAAACTGCAACCCCAAACCCACTTATTTATTGCCGAGTGCCGGGTGGGCATGGCTGACTGGGTGGGCATGGCTGGGGTGGGAGTGGCCACCTCGATGATGCTCGTGGGGAGGGACCCTGTGGGAGTTGGGCAGGGTTGGGGGAGATCCAGGGGGTGGGCCAGAGGCTCGTCCTGCAGGGTGAGGTGAGGTGAGGCAGGGAGGGGTGCCAATTGCTGTGGGGCAAGTCAAGGCAAGGGCCAGGGCAGCTGCTGCTTGACACCATCGGCCAGCGAGCACATGGGGATAGACGGTGTCCATCAGCAGCCACAGCCTGCCAGCTGTCCTGCATCATGGCGAACCGCACCCCCTCCCCCAGAGCAGCCCAGCCCAACCAAGATGGAGGGAAGGCAAGGCAGAGAACCAGTTGTTAAATGATTTGAAACCCACCACTGGTCATTTCCAAAGGCCGTTCACTCACTCTCCTGCCAAAATCTGCTCCTTTTATAGGTTTCCCTCACCCCACCCAGCTCTCGCAGCTGTTCCTGGACTCAACTGCGCATGCGTGGAGAAGGGGAGGGGGGCAGCCTGGCCCTACATCCCTCTGTCTGTGGCAATGGTGCGTGTGCCAACAGAGATGGCTCTGCATGCTGCCTGTGGCACACATGCCATAGGTTCGCCACTACGGCTATACACTGTCTGCAGCCGCATGAGCAGCCCAACTTAAATTCCCATTTTTAAGGAGCAATTCTGCTTTGTCTTGTGAGCTCTTGAATTCATATCTGTCCGCACCATGCTGGACCACCTATTCCTTGGCCTGATCTAGCACTCTGTACTAGAGTAGATCTATAAAGTAATGGAGGAGAATCTGGAATCACAGCACCCAATTTGACCAATGCAGACAGAGACAACCAAGATATGAAAAGCTGCCAGTGAGCGTGAGTTGGACCATGAATCTCTGGGCTCTTAAAGCTATCATCTTAAGATGTCCGTTATAATTAAAATGATGGGCTCCAAATTATCTGCTCATGTCTTCTTTCTTTTCCTTTTTTACAAAACAGTCACTTGAACACACTGCTATCTTTTTCACATAATGAACAGGAAGGCTGTACACTAAATTATGCTTTTCCACACTTCCTTTTTTCCCCGTCCCTGATTGCACAATTACCTCCTCTTCTCCTGCCCTTGATGGTGTAGAAGGTCATTTTAATTCGAGTCTAAATTACTTCTCTAAAAATGTTGCCAATTCTTACAAAAGCATCCCACTTTACTGCCAAAGCGCCTGTAAGCCACACAGCTGAGGTTATGAGAGAGCAGAAGCTGTAACTCTGTTGTTTCATTTGCATACAAATTGTCATCCTAGAAGCAAACATATTGTTAACATTATGGATTACATAAATCTGGTTCTTTTCGTTGATTTTTTTTAAGGGAGGCTAAAGAGAAATTAGGTTGCTTGGTAATTAAAATGCTATCTATACACATGAGCACACTCACAAATATATGCATTATTCTTTGCATAGCTTGTTCTTCAAAGATTCGGGAAGATTCTGGGTTAGACATCATAAGTACTCAAATTACAGGTTGTCTCTTCTCTCTGATATATGCATTAATGTGTGTGGGTTTGCTTGTAGATGTGTGTGTCTCAGTTTCTGAATCATTTGCTCATTAACTCCATCTGCTGTGCAAAACAGTACTATTTTGTTCACCTGATGTCTGGACCATGTTTACTTTATGGACTGTCCCTTGTAGATTTTGTTCTTCTTTTGCTCTTTTCTACCTACTGTTATCTGTGAATAAAACTTTCAGGATTGTTATTATTATATTAGTATCAATAATCTGAAGTCACTTCTGAAAATTACACATCAGGTTCTTTTTTAATCTTAATGTATTTATTTATTTATTTAAACTTATATGCTGCCCTTCTCCTACCGTGTTTCCCCGAAAGGAAGAAGTGTCTTACTTTCTTTTTATCCCCAAAAGCCCTTACTTTCGGGGTACGGCTTATATTGATTGGAAAACAATTGTCAGTTTTATTTTAAGTATTTTAAGTATATTAAGTACTTTAAGTATTTTAAGTATTTAAGTATTTTAAGTATTTAAGTATTTTAAGCAGGAGGCGGAAGTGGGCAGGAGTAATATGTCTTACTTTCGGGGTACGGCTTATATTAGCCGACCCCCTGAAAACCCCGATACGCCTTACAATTGGGGGTGTCTTACTATCGGGGAAACACGGTAGGACCCAGGGCGGCTTACAATAACAATACAATAAAATTAATCACATTCATACAGCATACAATCGCAGTCAACACACAGTCGCTGATGGAGGGACATTCCTAGGCCCAGGGGCAGAGCGCAGCTCATACGCCCCAAGCCTGTCGGCATAAATGCGTCTTCAACAATTTCAACAACAACAAGGAGGACCTCAAATGGTAAGTAAGTGGGCATAACCTTTTGAAGGTTATAATTTGTTTTAGGAATCTTTTCATAAAAAGAGAGAATGTTAAGGGGTCATTTACAACATCAAACCCAGCCCCCTGCTTGGTGTTGGGTTCCAATTTTGAACTGAAGAGCCTCAGCTATTCAACCTCAGCTTAAGGGTTTCAGAAAAGGAGACTAATTGCTTTACAGACTTACTCATTCTACTCTCAATTGACAATACCCCAACTTTATATTTAACAGAATAACAGAATTGGAAGGGACCTTGGAGGTCTTCTAGTCCAAGCCCTGCTCAGTCAGGAAACTCTGTACCTGCTCAGAGAAAGTCTTGTCCAATCTCTTCTTAAAAACAGTGTTGAGGCACCTACAACTTCCACTGATTAATTATTCTAACTATCAGAAAATTCCTCCTTAGTTCTTGGTTAGATCTCTCCTCAACTAGTTTCCATCTAATGCTTCTTGTCCTGCCTTAAGCTCTTTGGAGAGTAGGTTAATCCCCTCCTCTTTGTGACAGTCACTCAAATATTGGAACACTGCTATCATGTGTCCCCTGGTCCTTCTGTTCACTAGACTAGCCATGCCCAGTTCCTGCATCCATTCTCCATGTCATGGTTCCGATAGATGAGACCAAACAAATCAGAACTTTGAGGCTAAAAGTTTTCTCAAAGAACATGTTTATTGGCTATGTAGTATCGGCACAGTCAAAAGTGAAACCAAGTCTGAAATTCCCTCCCAAGAGACACACTATTACAAAGTCAAACTCCCCACCCCAGTGCTATGCGATCAGCTCTGTTCCCCAATAGAATAGTTTGGTGGGCTTTCTAACCAAAGGCTCACGCCCCCACATCTAACTGACAGAAATGACCTGGGTTCCCATGGAACAATAAAATGTTTAGACTAGTAGAAATCCTCCACACCTCCTCCCATTCATGTGGCAATCTAGAATGAGCAAAAATGGCTGCAGCCAGGTTCATTGTAGAGTTGACACAGCATATGTTTTAGCCTCCAGTCCCCTAATCATCTTTGTTGCTCTTCTCTGCACTCTTTCTAGAGTTTCAACATCTTTTTTTATATTGTGGCAACCAAAACTGGATGCAATGATCCAAGTGTGGTCTTACCAAGGCATTATAAAGTGGTACTAGCCATGTGATCTTGATTCTATTTCCTTTTTTAAAAAAATATATTTTATTGGTTTTTTACAATAACAATCTTTAGTGCTTAGTAAACAGCTTAGTATATTTAAAAATAATTAATAGTAATTAATTCCCATAATTCCCTAATCAATATATTAATTAATAATATATTTCCTTGGTCTTCTCTTCTTCTAATAGTATTCTCCTTTGTCAACATTAAACAAATATAATTCTTAATATTTTGGATACATAAAAGGTTGAATATAAACATTTTTTGTGTTTGTACAAATAACAATAACATCCATATATAACCTCTTTTCTGGTCGGCTTATGTTTCAATTGTATTTGTAAAAGTCATCTTATTAAGTCAGTATGTGTCCTGTTTTCAAAATTCTTATTTAAGCTTAATTTCCCCTCAGTATTCAAACCCATTTTATCAGTCATAATTTTCTCAAAATTGATTACCTTTAAATATCCAAACTTTTCATTCACATATACCATCCCAATATTTTCACATTTCATATATTATAAAAAATATTATACTACTTATATATCTTATAACATCCACATATAACATCTTTTCTGGTAGTCATAATTTTCTCCAAATTAGTTACTTTTCAGTATCCAAAGTTTTCATTCACATACATCATCCCATTATTTTTACATTTCATGTATGATAAAAAGTATTATACTACTTATATATATTATCCCTCTTACTGTAGAGCCCCTTTGCATCCAAAATTTATCTATTCTTTTAACCATATTCAAACAAGTGTTTAATCGTATGGTATTCCATCTGGTAGGTCGAATCAAATCTCTTGACTCTATCTCTAGCCTTCTTCTTTTGCCAAGTAGCTTTCCAAATCAGTACGTTCCACTTGCCAGGGGATTCCTGTATTTTTGTAAGTGTTGTTGGGAGTAAGAGAAACAAATTGAGTAGGATGTATGCTTTTTGTCTCCCAGATGCTAATGATTCTCCTGGCAGCTCTATATGTTAGATTTTCTTTCTTATCCTAAAATTTGTTTTGAAGTCCTGAAAGATAAAATATCTTTTCCATTTTCATTGTTGTGGTGAAATCTTGTAGATTTTCTTCTGTTTGTGTTAAGTTGTAGTTCTCTTCATTTGTAGCTTCCTTATTTAAGTCACTTTCTTCTGGGTTGCATTCAATTATCTGATTTGTTTGTACATTCTTTATCATCATTTTCTGAGAGATTTTTAATTGTAAGTTTAGGTTGATAATATGCTCATTTATGTCATCAATGTTGTTTTTAATCTCATCATGGTTTAAGACCATTGCCATTTGAATTTGTCACAACATTGCATACATTTCCTCCTGGAAAGTATTTACTTTGTCTTGGAGTATTGCTTCTGCAGATCTCTGATGTTCCAGGCTAGGGCCTTCAGAAGGGAGTATTAGGAGTGGTTTCCTGTCACTTTTAAGTAAGTATGCAACATCCATTTTGTCTCCCTCCTCCAGACAGTCTTTCACCGATACCATATCTCTGAATTAGCCTTATCAAACCAGCCAATCTTAAAATTCAAGCAACCAAATCTTATATGGTTCTTATCTTTATATATGGCTTTTGTAGTCCAATGCATTTTCAATTGTCAAGGCATCATTGAAAGCAGTTTTTTACAACAGTTCTTCTGTTCAGGGGTCTTAGAATTATCAACAAGCCAAAACTGCAGTCCAGAATGTTTATCCACCTAAAAGCCTTTCAGTAAATTCCCCCCTAGATTAGTCAAGAGTCAAAGTTTTTCTTTCTCTGCAAACAATTCCTGAGCTTAGAAATCACAGCTCAGTGAATATTTATAGTCCCAGAAGGTCAACAGTTTTAAAAACAAATGTTCTCACTCTGTAGTAAATGGCCCTTGTATTTTCTTTCCTCTGTTCCCAGCTGTTCTTTTATTTAGCTGAAAATCACTGGGATTCAAAGGAACATTTTTTTTCTATTTCTGGGCATCTTGCCAATTTCAGAGTCAATGCAGCTATAGTTATGCTCTGATTCTCCAATAGGTGTCAGTGTCTATTCATTTCCCAACTTTTAAGACAAATAATTATTTCCTTTTAGTTTCATCAATACTCTTTCAGATTTAAAATCTTAACAGTTTTCATAATCTTCAAATTTATCCAGACTATAGTGTTATTTTCATTTCAATATATTTCAGTCCCCCATAAACATTAATTCGCCATTTCCGTCTATGGAAGGGTGAAGATGTAGTCCCCTCCCTTCTCACTTTCGGAGGACTTTTTGCTTCTTGGGGATCTTTTCCAGGAAATCAATTACAAAATAGGAGAGAGAAGATCGATATTCTCACCCAGTTCTAAGCACGCTGCTCACTGTTGTTCTAGTTGGTGCTTTTGAACTTGGGCTGCCTGTAGCATGAGCTAGTCAGCGAGGTGTGGCTAGCCTTTCTCCTGTTGGGTTGGAGGGCTTCCCCTGGATTGAGCAGATCAACCACCATGGTTCCACGATCAGCGGGGGGGGGAACTCTCCTTCTTTGTCACCTATGTAGGGTGACTTTAAACCCATTTAGAATCCCTTGGCAGGGCGAAACCAAAATCCCTCGGCCATGTCACTACGATGCAAGGTTGGAAGTCAATCTTGATTTTATTTCCTGCCTAGATCACCCAAGTGATGCCATGGAGGTTCTCTCCCAATCCCTGAAGGCTATAGGGACCTTGATGGGGAGCAACAAGCTTCAAGTCAATCCTAGTAAGATAAATGGGTTTGAGCTTTTGGACCTCCTACTTCTGGGTCCTTCCATCTTTGATTCTGAATGGGGTAGCAGAGTGCACAATCTGGGGGTCCTGCTAGATTCACAGCTCTTTCTTGAGGAGCAGGTGGCAGCTATGACTAGGAGGGCTTTTGCACAATTTCAAATAATAATAATAATAATAATAATAATAATAATAATAATAACAACAACAACAACAACAACAACAACAATAACAATAACAATAACAATAACAATAATAATAATAATAATAATAATAATAATAATAATAATAAGGCATGGGAAGACAAAGCACTACATGGCCATTACATTAAAAAAATATCTGGGAAAGCAGATAACTAAATTAAACCATATTCATGTGTGTATGATATATAGCACCATCAACTAACCAACCAGTCTTGAGTTTTCCCAATTTGCTAACTGCCAAAACCTTTTTTTTTAAAAAAAGAAATGAAGAAGCAGCAAACTAACCATATTTTCCATATTGTGCAAATGCAGCTTCTAGTCTTTAACTGACATGGCTTAATCAGTTGAAAATTAATAGGCTAAATCATCTCTATCAATGGTTATTTGTTGGGGTATCTGGAGGTAACTCTAAGGGTAAGATGGAATTTCAGTTCATCCTTTTTTCCAGCCAGGTATAGGCTGTCCTCCACTTATGACCACAATTATTATTATTATTAATAATAATAATAATAATAATGAAGATGCACTGAAATTAGTATATCAGGAAGGCTTACTGACTACTTGAGAGACCAAACTGGCCTACAAGAAAGACCAAATGAAGAACAGAATAGAGGCATGGGAAAACAAAGCACTACATGGCCAGTACATTAAAAAAAATAGCTGGGAAAGCAGATAATAACAAGACCTGGCAATGGCTAAGAGCAGGAAAATTGAAGAAAGAGACTGAGGGACTAATTCTGGCTGCACAAGACCAAGCCTTAAGGACAAATGCATATAAAGTCAAAATTGAGAAGACAGCAACAGACAATAAGTGCTGCCTATGTAAAGAAGCTGAAGAAACAGTGGACCACCTGGTAAGCTGCTGCAAGAAGATCACACAGACTGACTACAAGCAGCGGCATGACAAAGTAGCAACAATGGTGCACAGGAAGATCTGCAAGAAATATCATTTGCCTGTAATCAAGAACTGGTGGGATCATAAAATAGAGAAAGTCATAGAAAATAATAAAATTAAACTGCTCTGGGACTTCAGAATTCAAACAGAGAAGCACCTGCAACATAACACCCCGGACTTAACAATTGTCAATAAGAAAGACAAAAAAGTCTGGATAGTGGACGTGGCACTGCCTGGAGACAGCAGAATAGATGAGAAAGAACTGGAGAAGATAACAAAATACAAATACCTACAAATAGAAATAGAAAGACTGTGGCAAAAGCAAGCAAGGGTAGTACCAATAGTAATAGGCACCTTGGGTGTAATCCCAAAACAACTGGAGCACCACTTGAACACCTTTGGCATTGACAAATTTGCCATTAGTCAATTGCAAAAGGCGGCCTTACTAGGAACTGCTTCCATCCTGCGATGATATCTGTAATACCATCAAACATCCACATCTGCCTATCCCAGGTCCTTGGTAAGGACTCAATTGGTAGACAAAATGCCAAATCCAGTCTGAACATCTGGCTGACTATGCAATGATCCATAATAATAATAATAATAATAATAATAATAATAATAATAATAATAATAATAATAATAATAATAATAATAATAATAATAATAATAATAATAATAATAATAATAAAGTTGGAAGGGACCTTGGAGGTTATCTAGTTCAACCCCCTGCTCAGTCAGGAAATTCTATACCATTTCAGGCAAATGGCTGTCCAGTCTCTTCTTAAAAACTTCCAGTGTTGGAGCATTCACCGCTTCTGGAGGCAGGTTGTTCCACTGGTTAATTGTTCTCACTGTCAGGAAGTTTCTCCTTAGTTCTAGGTTGCTTCTCTCCTTGATTAGTCTCCATCTGTTACTTCTTGTCCTGCCTTCAGGCGCTTTGGAGAATAGCTTGACTCCCTCTTCTTTGGGGCAGCCCCTGATGATCCATCAATTTTGCTGTTTGTATTCATTCATTCAATCAGTCAGTCAGTCAGTCAGTCAATCAATCAATCATTAATTCATTGGTTCACTGTATATCTTTTTACAATTTTTAATATTTTTAATATTTCAATCCCCCAGAATCATGGATATGAAATAAGTGGCCATATAAGTCCATTAAACAAACAAATCTATGGTCCTGAACAATAATATGCCTTCATTTAACTTAAATCTATTGTGTTTTGTCCTCTGGGATACTAGATAACAGATTATGGGTCTTCTTTACTATAATTACCCCTTCAAGAAGTTCTTCCTCTCAGAGAAGATTCTTCGACATCCAGCTTAAAATCCTTGGATGCTAGAAGAACTTTTTATTTACTAAACATTTGATATTTATTGAATAGCTATTGCTACATTTTAAACCTGTTGCTCCTTTTTTAATTTGGCCGTAATGACTACTGATTATGCGGTTTGATCCAATTTACTCAGAGTGCACATGTTTGGGAATAATTACTCTATCATGTAAATTATACAGCAGCCCCCCAAATATAAAGGTCATTAGGAGAGGACAGCAAGATCCCCAGGCCCCAAGTACCCATCTCTTATAAATATCATGCTAGTCCAACTTATACTGTACACATTTTACTTTTTAGAAAATAAGAAAGATAAATGGCAGAGTTCCAGATTTTTGCTTTGTTTTGAGCTGAACTAATCTTTTCTAATCAAAGGTGTCATCCAAATAGGGACGAAAGGATCAATCAGGGGATTAACCTCCATTTCTATAATACATACAGCAAGGAGAAGAAGTCCTAGACCGCAGGGGTTCTCAACCTTGGCAACTTTAAGACTTGTGGACTTCAACTCCCAGAATTCCTCAGCCAAGGTTGAGAACCCCTGTGACCTAGAGAGTCACAAGAAAAGGGGGGAACATTCTAGGAATCCTCGTTTCTTTATTCTACTTTCATCCTCACAACCATACCAGGGAGGAATAAATGGGTCAAAAGAAAGTAGGGTAGATAAGACTCTCACCAATTCTATCAATTGGGTTATGTGCTTGTAATTTCTATTGAATTTAAGAGTTATATAGACGATTGCACTATGAATAGAACAGAGCATCCGAAGTAAACTGGGCAGTATTAAAAGAGCATGAAAAAGAAAGCAATAACCTGGTTTTGCTACTAGGAATTTATGGCAAAAATTGTTTTGCTGCTGGTGGGATACTACAAAAGTTTGACAATTCATAATAGATGGCTTAATTAAAGTAGCTTAAGCTTAGTTGGACTCCCTTCCCCTGTATAATCTTAGAAACAGGACCCACAGCCTTCCAGATGTTATTAAACTGTAACTTCATGTTCAGTGAAGATAGTATTCCAGTAAAACCCACCGAAGCTCACTTCCCACCTGTGCTGCAAATTATGATCCAGACTTCCTAAAATTAGCAGCTTTTAAATCTGGAAGGGAGCCTCCTGCCTAAAAATGTGTTGGAAAATAAGAAGAATCTAAAGAAAAAAGAGTGATTAGTTAACTGAATATTCTGCCTATTGATCTTGGCAAAGGATCTCCTGACTGATAAGCCTCTTTCTTTCCACAGCCAAGCCTTTCAACTTGCATAAGCTTAGAAAATACCTAATATATATCCTGGAAATGTGTGAATTAGAGACCAAATAAACAGGCACAATTAAAAAGAAAGGCTCCCAGCAGCAGAAAAATAAACTTTGTTCATTTATTTGACAAACACAGTTTAACTTTAATTATTTACACTAATGCTCAGCACTATCTCATAGCAGTAAATGTTCCACGGTATATTTCTGCAAAAGTAATTAAATCTTTTTAATGTGCAATCTCATCCTGGCTCAGTATCTCTTCATATATATATCGCCCATGAGCCATGCAGTGTGCCAACTGTTCGTTCTTATGCGATAATTGTGGGATGCCCAGATAAAGGAAATTCAGTGTTACCAGATAGTAGTTAGGTGTGTGCTTCCAAAATACAGGTAGTCCTCAACTTATGACCACAAATGACCCACTTCAGAAGAGCCAGCCATTGGTGCACCCAGCTGAGGTGAGCAAAGGCTACCCTAGCCATACTTTCCACCAGCTGATGCAATAGGATATTCTAGTCCAGGGGAACCTCTAGATTGTACACCAGCTCCTTCAGGGCATGTGCAAACCATCTAGAATGATAGATAGAACAGATGGTCCAAAAGAATACCATTGTCCATGCTTGGCCCTGCTGAATGATCAAGCAGGACCAGGACAAACATGATTGCTCCCTCTTGGTCCCCCTCAAATGATCCAGAAGAATAACCAATATGGCTTTTCTACTGACAGAGATTTAGAAAATCTGCTTTATCTAGACAGGTCCGTATTTGTTGCCCTGTTATCCTTGCTATAAGCTTCGGAATAGGGGAATATTGACGATGAAGAGAAGTTTTCCATAATGGCTGGATCAAGAGATGGCATTTTGAAGAGGGATACATCCAGTGGTGGGATTCAGATAGGTGAACAACCAGTTCTCTGTGTGGATGCCACTTCTGGAAGTCCATTCTGGGCCTGGGCCACAAAAAGTAGCTACCGGTTCTGCCAAAATGGTACAAACTAGCTGAATCCCACCACTGGGTACATCTTGTCCCCTCCCAAAGAAGCATTTGTCATGTCTTATATTTGGATTCCTGGCTCCTTCCTGATAGCTCAGTAAGCCACAAAGGGCAAAGATCTAGATCTAGTCCATTTATACTGAAACTCACCCCTCAGGACATTTCCCCTGCATTATTAAAACTTTTTTTGTGTGCTATCTTCAATCTCCAGTTGCTTCATCTAAGAAATGACCTTCAACCAGCCTTCAAATTTTGCCATAGGCAAAACTCCAGAAGGGTTTTTTTTTTTTTTGGCTTACGTTTTTTTTTTTTTTTTTGAAAAAAAAATTGGATGTTAACTTAACTTCCAAACTTCTTGACAACCTGAATCAATGATCAAAAGAAATGAATATGGATGCAATGAGTCTAGATACTGTACTGGTGATAATACAGAGAGTAGTAGTAGATGTAGCACTGTGGCTTCTAGCTGCGTGTATTTAGCAATTTGTGGTTAAAATTTGTAGCAGTTGCAAAGTGAACTTATATCTTCAGCTATCACAGGCAAGAAACTCAGCAATCACCTCAAAATGTAAAAGAAAAAAAGAGAGAGAAGGAGACAACTGGAAATTAGTAGATTGTGACAATGGTCCTCAGGTTTTAGTAAAATGCTATAGTGTGATCTAATTAGCAATGAAGAAACACAAGTTGTTAGGCAGACTTAAAACTGTAGCTGGTGAAAACACTCAGCCTTCCTGCTGCTGGCATGTTTGAGAAGTTTATCAGATTCTTGGTCCTAAATGAAAGTAAAAATAGGCTTTCAAGCTCTTTGAGTTGTTCAAGCTGCTTTAGAGGCAGCTTCCTGTTTTATCTGACTTGAAGGGACAGAAAGATAGACTCCCTGTAGAAATAAATAAGTGGCTTGAAGTTCTTATGAGGAGGAGGAGGAGGAGGAGGAGGAGGAGGAGGAGGAGGAGGAGGAGGGAGAGATATTTTATTTTATGACCTTTCTTGCCACAGTTAAGTGAATCACTGCAGTTGTTAAATTAATAACACAGTTATTAAATGAATTTGGCTCATAGTTGTTGAGTGACAGAAATTTTGGACTTAATTCCTCTGTTAAGCTTCATTAATAGAGGGATAGAATTAAGATCACGTGAAGTATTAATACCATTTTACAATGCCTTGGTAAGGCCACACTTGGAATCCTGCATCCAATTTTGGTCACCACGATGTAAAAAAGATACTGAGACTCTAGGAAGAGTGCAGAGAAGAGCAACAAAGATGATTAGGGGACTGGAGGCTAAAACATATGAGGAACGGTTGCTGGAATTGGGTATGTCTAGTTTAATGAAGAGAAGGACGAGGGGGGACATGATAGCAGTGTTCCAGTATCTCAGGGGCTGCCACAAAGAAGAGGGAGTCAAGCTATTCTCCAAAGCGCCAGAAGGCAGGACAAGAAGCAATGGATGGAAATTAATCAAGGAGAGAAGCAACCTAGAACTAAGGAGAAACTTCCTGACAATTAGAACAATTAACCAATTAACAATTAACAATTAACCTGCCTCCAGAAGCAGTGAATGCTCCAACACTTGAAGTTTTTAAGAAGAGACTGGACAGCCATTTGTCTGGAATGGTGTTGGGTTTCCTGCCTGAGCAGGGGGTTGGACTAGATGACCTTCAAGGTCCCATCCAACTTTATTATTATTATGAATCATTGCACAGTCAGCCAGATGTTCAGACTGGATTTGGCATTTTGTCTACCTATCGAGTCCTTACCAAGGACCTGGGATAGGCAGATGTGGATGTTTGATGTTATTACAGATATCGTCACAGGATGGAAGCAGTTCCTAGTAAGGCCACATTTTGCAATTGACTAATAGCAAATTTGTCAATGCCAATGGTATTCAAGTGGTGCTCCAGTTGTTTTGGGATTGCACCCAAGGCGCCTATTACTATTGGTACTACCCTTGCTTGTTTTTGCCACAGTCTTTCTATTTCTATTTGTAGGTATTTGTATTTTGTTATCTTCTCCAGTTCTTTCTCATCTATTCTGCTGTCTCCAGGCACTGCCACGTCCACTATCCAGACTTTTTTGTCTTTCTTATTGACAATTGTTAAGTCCGGGGTGTTATGTTGCAGGTGCTTCTCTGTTTGAATTCTGAAGTCCCAGAGCAGTTTAATTTTATCATTTTCTATGATTTTCTCTATTTTATGATCCCACCAGTTCTTGCTTACAGGCAAATGATATTTCTTGCAGATCTTCCAATGCACCATTGTTGCTACTTTGTCATGCCACTGTTTGTAGTCAGTCTGGGCGATCTTCTTGCAGCAGCTTACCAGGTTTCTTCAGCTTCTTTACATAGGCGGCACTTACTGTCTGTTGCTGTCTTCTCAATTTTGACTTTATATGCATTTGTCCTTAAGGCTTGGTCTTGTGCAGCCAGAATTAGTCCCTCAGTCTCTTTCTTCAATTTTCCTGCTCTTAGCCATTGCCAGGTCTTGTTATTATCTGCTTTCCCAGCTATTTTTTTTAATGTACTGGCCATGTAGTGCTTTGTCTTCCCATGCCTCTATTCTGTTCTTCATTTGGTCTTTCTTGTAGGCCAGTTTGGTCTCTCCAGTAGTCAGTAAGCCTTCCTGATATACTAATTTCAGTGTATCTTCATTATTATTATTATTATTATTATTATTATTATTATTATTATTATTATTAATCGTGGTCATAAGTGGAGGACAGCCTATACCTGGCTGGAAAAAAGGATGGACTGAAATTCCATCTTACCCTTAGAGTTACCTCCAGATACCCCAACAAATAACCATTGATAGAGATGATTTAGCCTATTAATTTTCAACTGATTAAGCCATGTCAGTTAAAGACTAGAAGCTGCATTTGCACAATATGGAAAATTTGGTTAGTTTGCTTCTTCTTCTTTTTTTTTTTTTAAAAAAGGTTTTGGCAGTTAGCAAATTGGGAAAACTCAAGACTGGTTGGTTAGTTGATGATGCGATATATCATACACACATGAATATGGTTTAATTTAGTGGATAATTTAAAGAACTGCTAAAGATAACAGCAGCTAGATGATAAATCTAGTAGCATTCATCATTTGATTAGATAATTAGGAACTACAGATGGAATCACCACTTCTAAAATTTGAAAATTACCATTTCTTCAATGGTAATTTCTTGCAATTAAGGCACATAAGAAGGCCATTATTAGAGTGCCTTTTCCTAGATCAGTGTAAGGCAGCTAAAGGAAGTAGCCATGCACCAATGGACAAAGCTGTTTATATTCCCTTCCTGTGAACACATTAATGCATGAGCATTGCAAGACTTCCTCCAGGATTCATTCCACCACATGAACATCCGTAGTCACATGGTTCCTTTGGATGTGGATTCAGTGCTTCACTGTAATGTTGCCATGCTTATTAATTCACAGAGTCAATGAATGAGATAGGTTTGTGCCCCGTAGTTGCCACAAACCTAGAGAAAGTAAAAAGGAGCCGGTGAAGCTGTGATCACATACTGGTAATTGTATCATCTGCTATAGATGATATGGGGCACCACAATCTGCCGTTCTCGTGATATAATGTGCAGTTGGAGAAGAAGTAGAGGGAATGTGCAACGTTGTGTGGGAAGTAAGCCCCCCGCCCAGAGAAGGAAATATTAAAAGGGTAGAATATTATATTTCCTCAAAGGATCTTAAAGAGGGCAGAAAAGTATGCCCAGTTTTTCTTAATATCCCCAAGTCTCCCTCCCCCAAGCAGAAACCAGTTCTGTAGAAATGCAGATGTAAATAATCCAGGAAGGTTGGAGGCCCCCAGCTAGAAGCTTAGGAAGACAAAAACACCTAAAATCTACATACCCCACCCAAACTCTAAGACATGACATAATATGATTAACCAACAGATGCCAAAGGGCCACAATCAGACTCAGGTAAAAATACATGACACAGGAAATACAAAGCCTCAAACAGGGACAGGAAACAACCTCAAGAGCCCCAGAGGGTATAAAAACCCACTCCCTACATGTGCTCTCTCTCTCTCTTTTCTTCTTACTGTCTGGCTCTCCTCTTCAATAAACTACAACCTTCTTTCTAAAGCAGTCACCATGTTATTTATTCCTGGCTTGGACTGAACCCCAATGAAGACTTTTCCTTCAACAGTTGCTTCTCAGGGGAGATGCAACACATTCCAGAGAAGGGCCTAAGACAAGAGACTGCACAGTCCTGAACTGGATTGGGAAGGGAGGAAAAAGTTCAGGGTAACCACATCCTAGAATCTACTAGGGTATATCTACCAAATTAAAAAGTTATACTTTACTCTGTTAAGATTCTGTCTATTTGGTGTAAACAAGCAAGGAACTAGACTCACTTGGTCATCATGATGTCATTGTGCATAGGTCTGGGAGTTCTTGTATGGCACTTGCCCTGGGAAATCACCATAATTGCCTTGATGATTCTGGAAAAATGAGTCCATCTTTGTGCACTTGATTATGATAACCAGATACTGCATGAACACTATAATCTTAAGGGTCTAATTATCAAGTAAATTGGGCTCATTAATGGCAAAAACAATGTTCTTGTGAGCTCTGAAACCACATCCAAGACCAGAAGGGCAAAGAATGAAGTTCTAGACTACATAATCCCTACTAAATCTAAGATTCTGTATTATAGTATACGACCTTCCCTATGGGATCTTACACGTATTCGTGCTGGCAGAGAAAACAGGACACCCTATACATACTTGTTCCATACCACAACTGAGGTAGCAGAAATGATGTCCTGATGTGCATACATTTCGTCGGTGACTCAGCAAAGACTTGTAAAGCACACTGAAGCCTGATTGCATGGGAGAAATAGTGGTTCTGGATGCCTAATTATCAGGAAAAATATATTGACAATTTGGAAGGGGTTCACAAAAAAATAACAACAGACGTGTCCAGAGAATCATGAGGAATTTACATCTAAGGAAAGATGAAAAGAGCTGAATATGCAGAGTGCATTCAGGAAATAATTAAAAAAGGGTGCTGTGTGGGGTTCAGAGCAACTCCTAGTTTGGGAAGAAATGATTTAGAGCAGCATCTGGAGACAGAAGTAGAAGACATTTAAAAGAAAAGGAAGAGAGAAATAATACTGCTAAAAATTTCAGCATACCAAGAATCATTTAGGTTATGAAACGGTTGGTTTTTTAAAAAAAAATCTATGATGGTGGTATAAAATGTTAAATTATCATCTCAGACCAAGAGAAGACTTTGGGGGGGGGTCTCCAAATAAAAATCCTAACACTAAATTGTAAATGGATTTGGTTACTCTGAATCTGACAGCTTGAATCTCCCTGGGAAGTGCTAAGGCGCTAAGGGAAAAGTATGACATTGATCTCCAGAGATCATATGATTACTTAACAGCATTTTTTTTAAAGAAAGGTCTTTGTCATGTCCTTGGGTGTAAAACATTAGGTATTTCTGGAATCAGGAAAGAATTACTAGTTAGGTTTTTTTTTCTACTCATACCGATGACAGTCATTTTGGGAGCAGATCTTCAAAGATTTGCCTTTTGGTGACAAAAGGGCCCCTTATTCTGAAGGAAGTTGCAACTTTTGTTGTATATTTGGGAGGCCTGGACAACTACATTTTCCAGGGCTCCCGGTACCAATTTTCACTAGCTTGCTGGTGTTATTAGAATAGGGTAGGTGTGGCAAAAAGAGGGGTCAGAGGCCTCTAAGAGGAAGTAGACCAGTTCAGGTATAATCATCTCAAAACCTGGCAAAGATGGCAAAGCAATAGATTTCACAGGTGACACTTCCTGCATCAAAAGAGAAAAGGACAAGAAGAAAGCATAGCCAGAGAGAATTAACAGAATAACAGAGTTGGAAGAGACCTTGGAGGTCCTCTAGTCCAACCCCCTGCTCAGGCAGGAGACCCTACACCATTTCAGAAAAATGGCTGTCCAATCTCTTCTTAAAAGCCTCCAGTGATGGAGCACCCACAAATTCTGAAGGTAAGCTGTTCCACTGATTAATTGTATTCACTGCTAAATTTCTCCTTAGTTATAGTGTGGGAAGAATCCAGAGAAAGAAATGTTTTGGGGAATATTAAAAAGGCAGAATATATTTCTCTAAAGGAATAATGGAGAAGATCTTAAAAAAGAAGAAAGGAACCAGCCCCAGCCCCTCTCCCTGCCCCAGGCAGAGGCCAGCTCTATAGACATGTAGAAAAATTAAAGCCTTCTGGAGGAAGATATGGTGGACACTCCAAACCATTTTCAAAAAGCGTATTGAATTTCTACCTCAGGTTTTTTTGTTAGGGATCATAAAAGATTGCACTACTTCAGAGACGAACTTATTTCTGAACTTGATCACAGCGGCTAGATTGTTGGTGGGACAATACTGGAAGAAGCCAGACATACCACCTATACAAGAATGGACTTTGAAAGTAATAAATTTGGCGGAAATGGCAAAAATATCGGCATATTTGAAAGATCACTCAAATGAACAATACTTAACAGACTGGAAACAGTGGATAGATTATACACAAGAGAAGCATCAATCAAATAAAATGTATCTGGCGTATAGTTGAGGCTTGACGGGAGGAGGGAAGAATGTTTACCAAATCAGACGTTTACAAAGACTAATACATAATGTTGTATTTTATGTTCTAAAAAAAAGAAAAAGAAATGCAGATTTGGTGATTCATTCAGAAAGACTTGAGCCAGGAAGCGAGAAGCTGATGAAATTAGGAAGACAACATAAGGCCCCTAAAATCTACATGCCCCACCCAAACTCTAAGGACAGGAAACATAATAGGATTAACCCACCAATATCAAAAGGGCACACTCAGACTCAGGTCAAAGTACATGACCCAGGAAATACAAAGCTTCAAACGGGAATAGGAAACAACCTCAAGAGCCCTAGAAGTTATAAAAACCCACCACTCCCAGCTACATGTGGTCAGATTTCCCATAGCCATGCTTCTGTCTGGTTTTGCTCTTCAATAAACTACAACCATCTTTCTAAAGCAGTCTCCATTTTGTTTGCTCCCTGTTTGGACTGGATCCTGATGAAGATTTTTATTTCAACAATTGGTTACTTCTCTTGTTTTGTTTCCATCCATTGCTTCCTGTCCTGCCTCCAAGTGGTTTGAAAAATAGGTTGACCCCCCTCTTCTTTGTGGCAGCCCCTGAAATACTGTAATACTGCTATCAGTTTACCCCAGTCCTTCTTTTCATTAAACTAGACATACCCAATTCCAGCAACCATTCTTTATATATTTTAGCCTCCAGTCCCCTGATCATCTTTGTTGCTCTTCTCTGCAGACACTCAACATCTTTTTTTAATATTGCAGTGACCAAAACTGGATGTAATATTCCAAGTGTAGTCTTACCAAGGCATTATAAAGCGGTACTGATACGTCATGTGAATTCACAGTGAATTTACCATCATTTCAACCTTCAGCTACGAATATTCTCCTTTATTGGTAGAATTCACAATCTAATAAAACTTCTCAAATGCAGTGATTACATCAGAACATGTAGTAATGGAGAATGCTTGTATCACTGAAAGGAAAACTCAGCAAAAGGGGACTTCTTTTAAAAAAGAAGAATTGATCAGAAAGTTTGCAGCACGTGAATGGAAATCAAGATAATCCAAAAAGCTGCACATTTCTATGGTAAGGAGGATAGGAAAACTAACAAAATCAGCACCTTTGGTGCTCCTTGATCAGACATGAAGTTGTGAAGATGGAACTAATGGATGCTTAGCTCTAACTTCTTGCTCCTAGCATGCGGTCAAAATCCTAGAGTAACTCTTAAAAATGGGACTTCTCTAGGAACCCCTTCTTGCTGCTCATTCTGTGTTATGCCCCATCTTCTGTAACCACATTGAAGGTAAGAGAAAGAAAGAGGAATAATTATCCTCTCCCACAGAAGGGGTTCATCAGAACACCAACAAAAATAGGCCATTATATATCCTATCTACCTCCTCTTTTTAATGGAAGCTTTCTAACTATCTTTGCAGTTGGATAATTTCCCTGAATGGAAACCTGATTGGTCAGCCTTGCTGCCTGAAAATAGCCAATACCTTGTGATTGATAGTCAGTCTTTACTGAACAGTTTGGGGTCCCCTATTAATGTTACAATAGATATAACATATAAGATTTATAATATTATGTGTAATATGTATAATATATAAAATTATATATAATGTTGTATTTATATAAAAAGTTATATTTCTGTAAATGTTGGGGTTCCTTCAAATATAGGTAGTTCAATTTACAACAGTTTGTTTAATTAATTCAAAATTACAACAGCAATGAAAAAGTGACTTATGACCGTTTTACAGACTTACAAGCATTGCAGCCTCCCTGTGGTCAGATGATCAAAATTCAGCTCCTTGGCAACTGACTCATATTTATGACGGTTGCAGTGTCCTGGGATTGTGTGACCCCCTTTTGCAACCTTCTGATAAGCAAAGTCAACGGGGGAACCAGATTCACTTAACAAGTGTGTTACTAAGGTAACAATTGCAGTAATTCACTTAACAACTGTGCCCAGAAAGGTCATAAAATGGGGCAAAACTCACCTAACCAATGTCTCACTTAGCAACAGAAATTTCGGGCTGAATTGTAGTTGTAAGTTGAGGACGACCTGTACGATTCTTCCTTTTAAAGATGGATGGGATTGATTTTGATTTTGAGTGGCATTCCATTGGTTATTAGCATAAAACAGAAATCAAAAGAATGAATATGGTTAGCTATAAATTTCTTCACTTTTGAAGACGTCCAAAATTAGCCCCTTGAGTCGTTCAAGGAACAGCTAAGGGAACTAGATATGTCTAGCCTAACGAAGAGAAGGATTAGGAGTGACATGATAGTTGTCTTCCAGTACATGAGGGACTGTCACAGTGAGGTGGTGCATAAGAACATAAGAACATAAGAAGAGCCATGCTGAATCAGGCCAAAGCCCATCGAGTCCAGCATTCTGTGTCACACCGTGGCCCACCAATTGTACATGGGGATCTTGAGCAGAAAGAGAAGGCAAAACCCTCCCTTTCCCTTGACCCCCAACAAATGGTACTCAAGGGAATCCTGCCTGCCTCAACCAACATAGAGGTGGCACATGGACATCCGTTTTAATAATGGTGGTAGACTTATTCTCCAAAGCTCCTGAGGGCAGGACAAGAAGCAATGGGTGGAAGCCCATTAAAGCAAGATCCAATCTGGATATTAAGGAGAAACTTCTTGATATTGACTGACATTGAGAACAATTAACCAATGGAACAGCTTGCCTCCTGGAATTGTGGGTGCTCCATTGCTGGAAGGATTTAAGAAAGGATTGGACAACCATTTGTCTGGGATGACATAAGGTCTCCTGCCATGAATAAGAGGTTGAAGTAGAAGACCTCCAAAGGTCCCTTCTAGTCCTATTATTCTATTATTCTATGAATATTAATGAGACTCTTGTCAATCACTCATGGTTGTGTGCCATGTATTTTTCTTTACTTTGTTGATGGACATCAGCTACCATAAAATAAAACAATGTGGATTAAGTTCTTCCAGAGAAGAACACAGGAGTACTTTAAGAAAGAGGATTAATCTGTATGCCCCATTGCATTTTTCTACCGCTGGGAGACTTGAAATATACACTAGTTCCTGTTCATGACATTTGCATGCCAGTTTCTCTTTTAGAGAGCTGTTTATAAGTAATAAATAGAAAATGTTGCCACCAAGGGTAGGAAACCTGTGGAACAAACTGGTGCAAGAGGTCACCAAGTCATATGCTGGAGGCTGTATTTTTTAAAGGGCTGGATAAACTTTATGGCCAAATAACATCTGTACACTCATTCATGCCAGAATAATGATGATGGAATTTCATGCTTCAGAGTGTAAGATGATTGCCACATGGTTCAGGGAGAAATTTGTCTTCCCAGTTAAAAAGAGAGCAGAAATGAAATGGTGCCAAAGGAGAGGGGGCGTTGATGGAAGGCATGACTTTCTTCATAAAAACAAAGGGTGTGCGGGCATTTTTGTGTGCAAGAAAATACTTAAGAAAAGGAATAGCATCCTACCATGTTGAAATGCCAGTTAAACATCTCAGAAGGGAAGAGATGGGAAGGAATCTGTGCACTGCACATATTCTAAGAATCGTATTTTTGTATTCCTTGTGCCCCATTCAAAAAATATCTTCTTCTCCTTTCTTTATTTACAAGGCAGACCTGTACCATTATAAAATTGACTCAAGTGACAAATGTTGGAGAACAGCAGTGGTAAACTTCTCAGACCTTGCCTTGAACTTCATGCTAGAAGACGTGGTATGGGGAGGGGGGGCACCACCACATTGTTCATCTTAGGCACCACAGTTGTGAAGCTGGCTTGGTTTGATATTGTCATGCCTAGCCTACATAAGAATTTGAGGGGAAAAATTGGCTTGATCAGGAATTAACTAGACCGTAACTTGTTTTCCATAGGAGTCCAACTAGATATCTCCAATTAATCCACAATATTTTGTAGTTCTGCAACCCCAAACAAGAAAGTTCTATTCATCTTTGAAATAGTGGATCAATCTGAATTAGATTGCTAGTGCTGTCTCCCATAAATTACTTGTATCAACAAACAGTAACTTTTTAAAAAACTCACAAACTCTCCTTAGCCTTTAAGGACTATACCAGGGGCCACATTCCAAATGGCGGGGGGGGAGGTCTCAAGAGAAATCTAAATGCCATTTAAATAACACTCTCTATATTTCTTCCTACAGCATTGCTGGGCATCAAGGCTTGAATAGTTCCTAAAGCTAATGTCCTGCATAAAGTTACCCAAAATTCAAGGACCTATGACTCAGGGGTCTTTGGTGCTCTCTGAGCTTGGTTGTTTTTTTTGGGAGACATTTCAAAACACAAACTACTAACATCATCAGCACTGCGTAATGAAAATAAGAGCTGACACATAGACACTAGATTGGTGTTTCTTAACCTTGACAACTTAAAGGTAAGTGGAGTTCAACTCCCAGAATTCCACAACCATGCATGGAGACAAAGGTCTGCAAAAAAAACAGCCAAGCTCAGAGAGCACCAAAGACCCTTCATTTCAATCCTGAGCTACAAATATTTGCCTTTATTGGTACCTGTGATTCAATTCTACATGGAGAGTTTAAACTCTATGGAAAAAATCTCTGACTACTACGTGTCGGATGGCTGCCAAATAGGAAGAAACTGTTCATGTGTTGCATCCTGATGGTCAATAATAATCGAATAGGACAGGGGTCTTCAAACTTCGCCCTTTTATGATTTGTGGACTTCAACTCCCAGAATTCCTCAGCCAGCGTGCTAGCTGAGGAATTCTGGGAGCTGAAGTCCACAAGTCATAAAAGGGTATAGTTTGAAGACCCCTGATATAGGAGCTGTTTCCTTCAGCTTGCAACTTCTAGGAACTCCAAAGAATCTAGCACAGTGTTACTCACCCTTGGTAACTTGAAGATGTGTGGACGTCAACTCCCAGAATTTCCCAGCCAGCATCCATGATTGTGGAATTCTGGGAGTTGAAGTCCACACATCTTTAAGTTGTCAAGGTTGAGAAACACTGATCTACCATCTAAGTATCAGCTCTTATTTTCTACTGAAAGAGCAAATTTGGAGCAGATATTAAGTTGCGGGTAAACCATTAGAGGTAAAAGGGGTGGGGAGTGGTTAGAAAAGGACCGTTCTCAGTGTAGATCAATGGTGCACTTTTTCTTAATTAAAAACAAAAAAACAAAACAAAATGCCCACTTCCTTTTTAATCAACGCAATTTCTGATAGCTTGATGGACTAATTATCTCCGTTTCGTTTAAAACAAAAAGAAATGTTAGTTTATTTTTTTTTCCCAACCTACTCCTTTGTATATGTCATTCTTTGCTCTCTGTCGTCTCGGATGTTGATGCAGGTAGAAACAATCCAAGCGGATCTTGGCAGCTGGCACACTCGCTAATTTGCCCTCCTGACCCTAAACAGGTGAGAGGCAGGGCGCCTGGAGAGTTGTACCTCAAATCTTTTGACGCAACAGCTGGGCATATTTCACGCACAACTCACGTTTGCTGTGCATCTGGCTTCATTTAATTAGAAAAACAAAATACGACAACCAAATCGGGGGAGAGGGGAGAGCAAGGAGGATTTTGATCCAATGAGAAGAAAAGTGAGGATCAGACTGTAAATTCTTTTTTTTTTTTATCAAACTCTGGATTTCCTTTTTTTAAAAAAAAGATAAAACTCTTTCTATCTCCAATTAATAAAATAAGAAGGGAAGAAAATGTGAAACCAGATTTTGATTCCATGTTTGGGTGGGGATGGACAGACAGATAGATGATAGATAGAAGATGAAAGATAGGTAGGTAGGTAGGTAAGGAGGTAGGTAGGTAGGTAGGTAGGTAGGTAGGTAGATAGATAGATAGATAGATAGACAGACAGACAGACAGACAGACAGACAGACAGACAGACAGACATGGATAGATAATAGATAGCTTAGATTGACAAAGAGAAAAGATAGATAGAGATAGATAGATACCGGTAGATAGATAGATAGATAGATAGATAGATAGATAGATAGATAGATAGAGAGAGAGAGAGAGAGAGAGAGAGAGAGAGAGAGAGAGAGAGAGAGAGAGAGAGAGAGAGAGAGAGAGAGAGAGAGAGAGAGAGAGAGTCAGACAGATATTTTTAGTTTGATCCAGACTAAGGTTGTTGAAAAGGCCAAGATAGGATTCAGTTTCTTGCAATGCATTATAGTGGAGTGGGGAATAAAAGAGCAATGGCCCAAGTATTTGATCCATTCAGAACTCTTAACTTGGCCCAGCATTGTCCCATCTGTTCTTTTGTTAGGACTTTGAAGGGGGGTAGGCAGGAGAGAAAGACAGAGAGAATTAGATAGATTCAAGGAAAAAAAAGACCTTCGCATTTTACTTTTCAACCCTTGATTTCAAATCAAGGATTCACAAAGGGTGAGAAACAGGAGTTTGGAGTGGAGACATGCGATGGTAAGGGAGAAGCTTGCACTACAAAGCAGTTCTGGATCAACAGTCATATACCCCAGCATAAAGACTGCAAGTGGTAATGAAAACTCACTATCAATAAAGTAGCAGTTTTATGACAAGGCTGTTATGGAGCATCTTCTTCACCATTTCCCCTTCTCAAGCCACAAATTTAGTTGTCATTGGTTTGCTTAAGCAACAAAAAGTACTTTTTGTTGGGCATGGTGGAAGGGAAAGCCGGCAATCAGGAAGTCCAATCTCATATAATTCGGATAAAAATACCTGAAGACACTTTGAGCAGTATCTAAAAAAATGCTGCCTTACTTTGGTTGAGTATTGAGTATTCATATTCTCTCTCTCTCTCTCTCTCTCTCTCTCTCTCTCTCTCTCTCTCTCTCTCTCTCTCTCTCTCTCTCTCTCTCTCTCTCTCTCTCCCTCCCTCCCTCCCTCCCTCCCTCCCTCCCTCCCTCCCTCCCTCCCTCCCTCCCTCCCTCCCTCCCTCCCTCCCTCCCTCCCTCTCTCTCTCTCTCTCTCTCTCTCTCTCTCTCTCTCTCTCTCTCTCTCTCTCTCTCTCTCTCTCTCTCTCTCTCTCTCTCCCTTTTATCTGTCTGCCCACAAGATTTGGAATACTATTAATTGGTCCTGTGGGAAGCCAGCAGGCCAAGCCTTTTTATGACTGGCTTTCTTTGTATCATACACATGTGGTTATCTCTCGGGGGACAAGCAAAGAAGGGACAGCAAAAAGAGAAAAAAAATGTGTAAAAGTAAGAGAATGGGGGGGTTTGTACAGGTTTAAATACAAAATAGATTTCTTTCTTTCTTTCTTTCTTTCTTTCTTTCTTTCTTTCTTTCTTTCTTTCTTTCTTTCTTTCTTTCTTTCTTTCTTTCATGTGACAAAAATGCACCACCCCCTGTTCCACAATCTGCTTAACTCAATCTGCTTTCTCTGACTGCTGCCGCCTGCCCTTCAGAGGCATTCTGCCTCCCTATTAGAAATCAAACACCTTTCCTTCCGCCCTCCCCTCCTCTCTCTCTCTTTTCAACAAAAGGTAGAGGTGGTCTTTCTGAGAAGATAAAAAGAATAGTTGATCATAAGAGCAAACCTGGAGCCAATGCTGTGGTCCTTGGTCCCTGCAGCAGTTTCTAAAGCCCAAAGCACCTGCAGCTACTTTCCCTCAGATTGTAACACTGAGGAACTGGAATACTGAGACACATCTGATTCATTTCAGGAGTCCCTCGCCTTTCCCTGCTCCCTTAACAGCCTGTCTGCTTTTCCTAAACCAAAGGATGAAGTTAGTTTTATTGTTATGCTCTCTTCTGCTTGGAAAATTTGAATTCCAAAGCTATATGCGTATTTCACGAAGGAATGATATTGTCGTGTAAGATCAACTGCACCATATAATGAGGTAGCATTGTTATCTGTCCATGTGACAAACACTTTTTTCCACACTACCAGGTGTTTAACAGAATAATAGAACTGGAAAGGACCTTAGAGGTCTTCTAGTCCAACTCCGTGCTCAAGCAGGAAGCCCTATACCATTTTAGATAAATGGTGGTCCAGTCTCTTCTTAAAATCCTCCAGTGTTTTTAAGGCACCCACAACTTCTGCAGGCAAGCTGTTCCACTGGTTAATTGTTCTAATTGTCAGGAAATTTCTCCTTAGTTCTAGATTGGTTCTTTCCTTGATTAGTTTTCATCCATTGCTTCTTGTCCTGCCTTCAGCCGCTTTGGAGAATAGCTTGACTCCCTCTTCTTGGTGGTAGCCCCTTAAATATTGGAACACTGCTATCATGTTACTCCCTAGTCCTTCTTTTCATTAAACTTGGCATACCCAATTCCAGTAACTGTTCTTTATATGTGTTAGCCTCCAATCCCCTAATCATCTTTGTTGCTCTATTCTGGACTTTTTCTAGAGTCTCAACACCTTTTTTATATCATGGCGACCAAAACCGAATGCAGTATTCCAAGTGTGGTCTTACAAATACATTATAAAGTGGTATTAACACTCCACATGATCTTGATCCTCTCCCTCTATTAATGCAGCCTAGGACTGCGTTGGTTTTTTTGACAGCTGTAGCACACTGCTGGTTCAATAAGTGATTGTCCACTACTATAGGTCTCCAAGATCCCTCTTGCAGTTACTACTGTTCAGCCAAGTACCACCTATTCCAGTAATGGCAAATCTTTTAGAGACTGAGTGCCCAAAAACTGCCCCCGCCCCCTGCTCCGCCCCTGCTCTACTCCACCTCCGTCCCGTCCCTGTTCTGTCCCCACCCCACCTGCCTGCAGGGCCATTCATCGCCTCCATGGCCCGCCAGGTTGCCCAGGCAGCCCAGCAGCGCCATGGTGGCCATGCACCCCACAGCATTAACTGTGCGCGACAAGGCATGAGGGCGGAGTCTTGTCCCCGCTGCGCAGCTGCCATGTCGTTGGCTATGCTGCTCTGCGCAGGCTGCACTTTGGGGTGACTCTCCTCCAGGGGGGCTGCTGATGAAGAGGAGGCCGTGGGGGAGGCAGGGCTGGGGCAATGGTGCACGTGCCTACAGAGAGGGCTCTTAGTGCCACCTCTGGCATGTGTGCCATAAGTTCGCCACCACTGACCTAATCCTTACTTGTGCATTTCTTGTTTCTTGGCCCACATTTGACGTGCCCTTCAATGGAGCAAGCAGCAATGTTTGGTTATGGGTTTAAAATCCTTCCTTCACATTACAAATAGTTTTAGGAAAGTCCATAAAACAGCAAATGGGTGGGTAAAAGTTTTCATGGCTTTGAATAATGTAATGTTTCAGTAATAAGACTGAAACAGGATTATGTACTAACAATGAGCATGTTATTGCTAAAATGTGTAAACTTTTGTTGAAATGTGAGACAGAAGAAAAATGAAAGATTGTATGATAAAACGGGCTAAAATTTTGGTTACTAAATACAAATGGAACACTTGGAAAATATGTGGTTACCTTATGTTTTAATCTTAAAGATATTTTTTAATAAGATGATGTATTGTTGTATTTGTCACCAGAGAAAGTGTCTAGAATGTATAAGGGTATTTTGAATCTTTGCTGAAAATATAAACACCTTAACGGATATTTTATCAAGTTGCTGGACATGTAAAAAAAGATTTAAAAACATTTAGACACAATGTATGCAGTCAATTAATTCAGAAGATTTTAAAGATTAAATAACTGAACCTAGAAACTTTTTGTTTGGAATGAATGAGCAGGCAGTTAAAAAAAAAAAGTATGGAACTTTGTTTTTGCCTGTGACAACTGCAAGGAGACCATTATATGTTGAGAAATGGAAAGTTTGGCTACTATCCCCAACAGAGAAATGGTTAATAAAGATGATGGACCTTGCAGAAATGATTAAATTAACTGCTTTGATCAAAGAAAAGCAATATCTACATTTCGGGTTGACAGGAAATCCCTTATAGAAGTTTTGCATGAAATGGAAAAATGCATTTATGACTTGTGGTTTGGATGATTAAAAAAAAGGATAATAGAAAAAAGTGAGCTTTCTTTGTAATCATAGTGTAAGAGATAATTTTGTAATTGTACTTATATTTCTTCCTTTCCTTTCCTTTCCTTTCCTTTCCTTTCCTTTCCTTTCCTTTCCTTTCCTTTCCTTTCCTTTCCTTTCCTTTCCTTTCCTTTCCTTTCCTTTCCTTTCCTTTCCTTTCCTTTCCTTTCCTTCCCTTCCCTTCCCTTCCCTTCCCTTCCCTTCCCTTCCCTTCCCTTCCCTTCCCTTCCCTTCCCTTCCTTTCCTTTCCTTTCCTTTCCTTTCCTTTCCTTTCCTTTCCTTCCCTTCCCTTCCCTTCCCTTCCCTTCCCTTCCCTTCCCTTCCTTTCCTTTCCTTTCCTTTCCTTTCCACTTGCATTAGTTTGTGTTGGTTTTTATGTTCTCTGTAAAACTTTCAATACAATTTACAAGAAAAAAACACCAAAGTAGCTGTTTTAAACATCACTTTGCATCTCAGAAGAGGAATGGGGACTGATGGTTTAATGTAGGATGCATTGGAGCTCTTGTTTTCTTTGTGGGCCAATCTCTAGCATGTTGTCTCTGAAAAAACCAGTTTTGAGACTTTGGAGGCATGCGGACAGGAGAATTCAACGTTGAATTTCTTCCTTTAAGATCAGCAGTTTATTTTCATTATCCCAAAAGAGAAATAAATGTATCTAATGGCCTCAGGAGCAATGCCCCAAGAATATTGCTCTCAAGTCTAACACTTCCATTCTGTGATAAAACAGAGGGTGAAAGTAGCATGACTTTCTTACAATGTTTACACTATCACAAAATGGTATGATGTGACTGTGACTGAAGACTGAAGAACTACATAGTCCTGCAGTGGTTAAAGTGCAGCATTGCAGGCAAACTCTGCCCACTGGAGTTCAATCCTGGCGGGGCTCATGGTTGACTCAGCCTTCCATCTTTTGGAGAGTCAGTAAAATGAGGACCCAGATTATTGGGGACAATACACTAACATTGTAAACTAAGCAGAAAGTGCTGTAAAGAGTTAAGGGATGGTATATAAGCCTAAATGTTATTACTATTGTTATATACCATGACAACTGTGCATTATGCACAGTTAACCAACTATGCTAAAAAAAAACAAACTAGTGGATATTCATAGAAACCTTATTTGTAGCTAAAACATGTTGCAATATATGACAGTTCATAGTGAGAGACCATTGGACAACATTCAGTAAACCATTCTTATTCTTTTCCTTTTTTATCTATAAGATTTTTGAGATACACATGTGTACATGGATTTTTACACGGATTGACATGATCCAAAATTCTGACTTTGCGTGCGTATTGGAACTTAAACAATTAACTTTCAAATTTCACACTGCACTGAATTTGATGATAGAGTTCTTGGCTCAAAACAGGTGCTGAAATGTCTTTAGAATGTATATTTAATAGTAACATATGTTCTGAAATACTTAGTGAGAAATGCTGTTCTTATAATATGTATTTTATTAGATAAGCAGTTAATATTTTTATGTTATAACATTGATTTTCTTTAATCCCACGGTAAACGGGGAAATGGAATTGCACTGATTATACACCTGAGCAAACATATCAGAGTAAGTTACAGCTGGGTTAATGTTGAGTTGCATTTTAGGCAAATTCAAATGCTGAACAGGAGAATATTCTTGGAAATATGTAAGATTTTGCTTTATAACTCCGCATGACATAAGTGGCACAAGGTCCAATCCAGAATTAAAGCCATAGAAAATAAATAGTAGGGCTAGAAGGTGGTCAGCCAATGTTGTACACATTCAGGAAATGGGATAGTGGCAGAGAGGCAACAGTGGACCTTTTAATTCAGAAAAGGAACAATAGCAGCTTTAAATCTATTTTTTTCCTGTGAGATTGGATCAAAAAGAAAAAAAAAAGAGCATTTGAGATGGTTACCAGACTCCTTTGTGACATATAATCATGTGTCATAAATACAATTGTAGAGTTTTCTGCACGACTGAAATATAAACTAGAGGTATGTATAATTGGGGATGGGTGTGGTAGGCAAATAGTACTTAAAAGAACTCTAGCTCTTTGTTGATTGGTTAGAGTTGGAGAACAGGATATTCCTAAACTAAATGAGTTACATCAGAGGTCTTCAAACTTGGTCTTTTATGACTTGTGGACTTCAACTCCCAGAATTCCTCAGCCAGCATGCCTGGCTGAGGAATTCTGGGAGTTGAAGTCCACAAGTCATAAAAGGGCCAAGTTTGAAGACCCCTGAGTTACAGTATGTTACACCATTCCTAAATCATGATGCAGAAGAGAGTAATTTGCAAGAATCTCTGTCCTACCTCTAACTGTTCATGCTGTATTTTGAGAGGGAAGGAAGGAAGGTAATGTGCCGTAATGTAATTGTTATTATGAATATGTTATCATGGTGGCAGTGTCTTGTCTTTCACTGGACAATAATCTAACGCTGCTATTAAAACCCCAGAAAAGTGACTTAAGCAAACTCTCACCCTTTGCCATGTTTCACTAAGGTATAAATTCTGTCATTGAGAAATAGATATAGATTTTTTTTTCTTTTCTCTGGAGAAACTAAGAGAACTCAGCAGATAAAAAGTAGGATAAAAAAAATGGAAGGCTATTTTTAAATCCTATTCTAATTTATTTGTCACCAGTTCATATCATCAATGTAACAATTATCTTATTTACAAGGACATAAAGAAGTGGAAATGTTATGATCCACTGGTTAAGTGAAGTCCATTTTTCATGCAGCTGTTTTAATGAGCTAAAACATTAGCATTCTGTTTTCTGGGTTCCCCCCCCCCCGCAGGCTTTTTCAGTAACAATCGGCAGCTAAGCTACCATTTTGTTGACTAAAGAGAATTAAAAACCTTTCAAGCCATTTCCATCAGAATAGATTTTATGTGCATAAAGGTGGAAGGTAGGAGGGAAAAACCTTGGGAAAAACCACAATTAGAAACAGCTGCAGTCTGTAATAAGTGTAATTATGATTGATTCTGACAAACAATTATTTGCATAAATTTCCACTTAAGTGGGAGTTGCTATTCGAATGGAGATGAAAAAATAAAAAGCAAAGTTAAGGGTATATCTGCCATTAATATTATTTTTTGAAAAAGTGGGAAGTGGATTCTGGACTAATTTTAATATCACTATTGAACTCTGAATTCTCCCTTCCTTTTAAAAAGTCAGTCCTCTAGACCTCTTGAAACTCCTAACAAAATACTTTGGGCTTCCTGAAATATCCAGGAAAGTTCTGCAAACCTTTCCTGGCTAAGCAAATTTTCTACAGGTATCAAAAATCTTAAGTTAGCTTTATTGAAACACAAATGGACATTCACTGGTATGAAGAACACTTCCCTAATTTCTTGAGAACTGTAATTAAGGATCAGAGGACTCTTTCCACAAATAGAGGATATACTTTGTAAAATTATGATAGTGATATAACAATAACAATAACAATAACAATAACAATAACAATAATAGTAATAATAATAATACTTCCCCCTAAGGGTTCCAAGAGGCCATCAGAAGAAAATATATCATTGGATATGATTTTAAATATTTCTTTTGAGGGAGGATTGTTGTTGTTATTTCCAAATGTCAGCATCTTGGGTTTAAATCAGGGTTTGGACCCTTGACATGACTATTTTGCAGAATGTCCTCTACACAAACTGGTGTAGTCCAAGGATCTTGGGAGATGTAAAAATAGATTTCAGGACACATATTACTTTTCCTGGAGATATTGCTGAGTTCTCCCATACTTGTTCTAGGGCAGGGTAGGCAACTGTGGCTCTTTTATGACTCATGGACTTCAACTCCCAGAATTCCTGAGCCAGCCATGCTGAGAAGAAAGGGAGAAGTTTCCATGCTGAGCCATGCTGGCTCAGGAATTCTGGGAGTTGAAGTCCACGAGTCATAAAAGAGCCAAGGTTGCCTACCCCTGTTCTAGGGAAAGACCATTGCTCAATAGTAACAAAAAAAATTACATTATTTACAAAATGAAGTCACTAGTTTAAAAGTTTGTGAAGAGTGGTTTGTATTTAAATGACTGCTTCCTACTTAGCCTGACAGACTAATTCACTGCAAAGCAGACATTGGAAGGATAAATTCACTTATAATTGCTGCATGTCACTTCCAGACATCTTATGATTTCATTCCAACCAGTTTCAGCATCAGCCTGTAGGGTTTTGTTTTGTTTTTAAAAGAAAATGCAGATATTTTTACTATAGATCTCAAATATAAACATTCCTTATTTCTCTAATAAGTGTATTTAACCTGAGTATATATCTATATTCTCTTAGAAATTCAAAACAATAGAAAAGGAGGAAAGATAGAGAAGAGGACTGCCAGTAGCAAGGTGGATAGACTTGATCATAGTACAGCATTGATGGTTCACCATTGAGAAGACCAGGATGGATGAAGGAAATCAATCCGTGTGATCACTACAGTCAACCCTGATTTGATGACACATTATCAACAAATATGCCTATCATTCCTTAGTATTTGCATCTCGATACACATTTCCTCCAGATATATACACTTTTTTGAGCAAAGAACTGCATTGCAAAATTCAGAGAAATGGGCTGTCTGAAGAATATGAGATATACTGCAGTAGAGAAACACAGATTAAAAGCTGAAAAGTGAAAATCGAGCAAGCATTCTTACGTTTTGTAGATTTTGTTATGTTTTTCACAATTGTAAACTGCCAGGATCTACAGAATTTTGGAATTTTATAAATATAAAATAATATTGACTTACAATAGCAACTGAGTCCAACATTTCTGTTGCTGAACAAGAAGACAGTTAGTTGTTAAGTGAGTTTTATCCCATTTTATGACTTTTCTTGCCACAGTGAATCACTGTCACTGTTAAGCTGGTAACACTTAAGGGTTAAGTGAACCTGGCTTCCCCGTTGTCTTTGCTTGTCAGAAGGTCACAAAATATGATTACATGAGCCCTTAACACTGCAACCGCCATAAATACATGCCAGTTGCCAAGGGTTCGGATTTGGACCGCATAACCAGGGGGATGTTGCAATGGTTGTAAGTGTGAAAAATGGCCATAAGTCATTTTTTTCAGTGCCATTGTAACTTCAGATGGTCACTAAATGAATGGTTGTAAGTTGACATCTCCCTGTGCATACATACATTCTGGATTAAGTCCACAAAGCCATCTGCATTTACATTGCCTTTTGCTAAAGAAGAATGAGCCTTAATGTGCACTACTGCAATTTCAGTAGGAAGGTGAACGGAATATGAAATTCTAGCAATGAAAGGCCCATACTGAGCTGATGTAGGAAATGTCCTAGCCTTCCATAATTGCTTTTAGATAGGCACAATGCCAAAAGCATTACCACCTATAGAAGAATGGACTTTGAAAGTAACAAATTTGGCAGAAATGGGTAAAATATCGGCATATTTGAAGGATCGTTCAAATGAACAATATATGCTAGACTGGAAACAGTGGATAGACTACATACAAGAGAAACACCAATCAAAGAAAATGTATCTGGCTTATAGTTAAATCTTGACATAAGGAGTGAAGAATGTTTACAAAATTAAATCGATTGTATTAAGTTGGATAGCAGTTAGCTTGAACTTTTCCCTGGTTCACATATACAAAGACTATAACTTACCGTTGTATCCCATGATTTAAGTTGATTGCTTTTTAGTATGCTATTATGATTAATGTTGATTGCTTTAATATCCCATGACTATCCCTGATGTTGTATCTATGAATTATGAGGATTGCATTTTATGATTATGGATATGATAATCCCTTGTTGCCCGTATGTATACTGAGAGCTTATGTACCAGAGACAAATTCCTTGTGTATGTCCAATCATATTTGGCCAATAAAGAATTGTCCAATCATATTTGGCCAATAAAGAATTCCATTTTAAAAAAAAGATTTTATAACGGAAGTATTTATCACAGGCTTCTTGATGGAGAAGATCCACAGCTTGAACAGACCAAAAGGAAAGAAACCTGATCCAGCAAAGGACTTTATGCCCGTTGCAGAAAAACAATACCTGTCACCAACAGGTCATGGGGGGGCTTAGCATGACCCATCAGCAAATAGGATAAAATCTGAATTAGGCAACTTTCAAGCAATCCTGAATCTCCTCATCCAGAGACAGAAGCCGTAGCAAAATATAGAAGATAACACTATAGAGTGAGTTGAGATGCCAATAATATAGCCATCTTGAATTTAGCAGGGTGTGATAGAGAAAGTGATGAATTCTTTGCACATCTGTAGCAAGTGGGAATACACAATGAGAGCAAAAAGCCAGAGCCAAAAGAAAGTTTGGTCTACCATGAGTAACATGAACACCAACAAAAGATCCTCAGGCTACAGAATCCGAAGCTTAGAAAAAATAATTTAAGGGACATTGATTAGTGCCATGATATGGAGTAAGCGCTTCTGTTATTTGACACCCATTATCTACATCTGCTCTAGATCTGCCACATTCTGCAACCTTTCTCTTTATTCTGTCAAAAGCATAATGGCATAACACATAACATCAAACGGAATCCATAGTTGGGAAAAATAACTAAGACTCCCAAAAATGCTTAATTTCCTTACATTTGGGCAAGGGTATGGAGAAATATGGCTTCAATAAACTGGGAAGACAAATCTTGGAGAGAGAATAGGCACAGAGAAGTTACTTCCTGCTTGCAGTTTAAGTTTGTCTTTGGAGACTGTGCGTGAGTTAAATGTAGAACCGATAGAGGAGACTATATGCATCTCAGATTAGATTGTGGGGTCCTTGGTACTCTCTGAGCTTGGTTGTTTTCGGGCTGACATTTCATTGCCCAACTAGATAACATCACCAGTGGTAAAACAGAGTGGGGTTTTGCTCACTGTCTTCTAGCACTGATGATGTTATCCAGTTGGGTAATGAAATGTCTGCAAGGAAACAACCAAGGACTCCTTAAATGTAACAATATAGTTTTGGGGTCTAAACAAGTGTTTCTCAACCTCAACAACTTTAAGATGTGTGGACTTCAGCTCCCCAAATTTCCCAGCCACATGGGAGTTGATGTCCACCCATCTCAAAGTTCCTGAGGTTGAGAAACAATGGTCTAAAAAAAGGACATAGGATGGGCTGCCCAATGAAGTAACCTCAGTGTATTGTATTGTATTGTATTGTATCGTATCGTATCGTATCGTATCGTATCGTATCGTATCGTATCGTATCGTATCGTATCGTATCGTATCGTATCGTATCGTATCGTATCGTATCGTATCGTATCGTAATGTATTGTATTGTATTGTATTGTATTGTATTGTATTGTATTGTATTGTATTGTATTGTATTAAAGTAGACCTACCTGGAATTTGTTTCTAAAATCTATAACAAACGGATTATTTTTAATATCCCTGAAGAGAATGAATCCATGTTAATTGTTCTTCATCAAAAGTGAAAGTAAACAAGTACTACAAGACAGAATAAATTGGTATGGACAAGAAATCAACACAAAACAACTACAATAAAATTAGTATCATTAAATGAAACTTAGGTCAAAAAAATAGGAGGATTTGAATAGGTTGAATGATTTGAGTGATTTTCCACAGATCACGTGCATGGCAACATATAGTAGTTTGTCCCTCTAGGGCAGATCTAGGGACAGATTAGAAGGTTGAAGGGACTGAGAGTTGAAATCAAAACGCTCTGTTGCTTCAAAGACTGAATGGCAGGACAAAGTCCCTTATATTTTGTCATACAGTATATTGTGAGATTTTTTGGTAAAAGAGCATTAGATTTCAATGTGATCCTAAATGGAACACTGAAGAAATCAAACCACAGTCTGTTGAATCTTAACACAGAACATAGAATAATAATACTGGAAGGGACTTTCTAGTCCAGGGGTCTTCAAACTTGTCCCTTTTATGACTTGTGGACTTCAACTCCCATAATTCCACAGCCAGTATAGTTCTAGTCCAACCCCCTGCTCAATCAGGAGACCTATGCAATTCTTGTCAAATGGATGTCCATTTGAAAATCTCCTCTGATGGAGAACCCACAACTCCCAGAAGTAACCTGTTCCACTGATTAATTGTTCTCACTGTTAGATTTCTCCTTAATTTTAAGTTGGATCTCTCTTTGATGAGCTTCCACCATTGCTTCTTGTCCTATCCTCAGGAGCTGGGGAACATAAGTTGACACCGTCTTCTCTGAGACACCCCTTCAAGTACTGGAAGTCTGCCATCAGGTCTGCCCCGAGCCTTCTCTTCATTAGATTAGAGATACCTAGTTCCTTCAACCATTCATAGTATGGTTTAGACCCCATCATCTCTGTTGCTCTTCTCTGCACTCTTTCTCAACTTTCAACATCTTTTTTGTATCATGGGGACTAGATCTGGATGCAGTATTTCAACTGTGGTCTCACCAGTGCAGAATAAAGCAATAGTATCACTGTGATAATTTATAAGCTCATAAAGAGTCTGATTATTCCATAGTACTTAGAGTCAGAAGATGCAGTGCCTGATTGCCCATCACTGCATGTCTAGAAACAGTTGATCCTGAATACAACAAATAGTAGTACCTAACTTACACAAAAGATCATGTCCAAAAGATTGAAATGTCAGTTAGCACCCAACAAAAATGAGTGATCTGTTGTGAATGGGGCTATTAATAGGGTAGAAATATAAGGATTTCTTCTAGTCCATCAGTTGTAGTTTAAAGGTCAGGCTGGGTCACCTGTTTTGGACAAAGAATGTATTAATGTAGTGGAAGAGGTTCCGGTATCAATTTAAACAAAATACAACCAGTCCAATTCATTTTATGCACAAGTTGTTCCTCAATGACTCACATAAGTGACAAAAGGCAATATGAAGGACACTGAATACCAATCAGTGGTATGGCTGGCTTCCAGAAGTTGTGGGTGCTCCATCACTGGAGGTTTTTTAAGAAGAAATTGGACAGCCATTTGTCTGAAATGGTATATGGTTTCCTGTTTGAGCAGGGGGTTGGACTAGAAGACCTTCAAGGTCCCATCCAACTCTGTTATTCTATTGTGTGCTGTTCTGAGGCATCCATATGTTTGTTGGAAGCCCAGCTGTCCTTCTGTTTTGCAAAGACCAGACCATTAGTTTACATAGGCAAAGGAGCAAAATTATTTCCAAAAGTATATCACCAACATTTCATGTTCCCTCGATTAAAATATTCAGAGCTCAGCCCAAAGGTGCTTTTTCAATGAGGCAACTGGGCTTTCTTGTTTTTCTCTGAAGACATTTCGTTTCTCCTCCAAGAATGAGAAGCAAAATGTCTACAAAGAAAAACAAGAAAGTCCAGTTGCCTCATGAAAAAAGAACCTTTGTGTTGTGTCCTGAGCCTGCAACAAAGGCAGGCTCGGGACATTGCAACAGTCCTAGGCTTTGCAGAAGCTGCCAGGGAGCAGACTGAGAGGCGAGAAAAGCCATCTGTTTGTTACTTTTCTGTCCGGGATCTGAGCAGTTAAGAGAGAGGCCTGCGTGCCTTTGTGTCCTGTTGGAGTTGTGAATGCAACCAATAAAGGGCTGTTTGAACAACAATGACTCTTCATCATTCGCAACCACTCAAAGGACTTAACACTTTGGGACAATCATGACCTGGATGACTGAGAACCTCCATAGACGTTCAGAGTTCATCTTTTCCACTTCAGTAGGAACTCCAGATATTTCTGCCACAACTTTCCCGTAAAAGCAGGCTTTTCCTGTGATTGATGAAGCTGAGACAATTGGAAAAGGTAATAATTTTTCTTGTTGTTTTTTTTCCTTTTCTCCTCATTGTTCCAAACATGTGTAGTGTATTTGTGAATATAATCCCATCTCCTCACCAAACACAGGCCTTCTCTTTCATGCAGGGAAGGAGGCCATTTGGAAAGGCAGTCAAAAACCTGAATATTTTTCAAGAGGCTTGTTGATGCCTGAATGTTGGTTGACAACTTCAATAAGCGACTCAAAATAATCTGAAGGGTTTTCATCTTCTTTTTGGCAAGCTAATACTTTATTCCAATCAAGTTCGTGAGGAAAGCAAATACAAACAACCTCTTTAAGTGTGTTAAGGCAGTCTACAAATGCCTTATCATCAAGGGGTGTACATATGCTTCCCCAATTTACTTCTTTACACAAGAGTTTGTGTTTTCCTGGGTTCCGAATACTATTTAAAATCAAAGTAACATACTCATAAACTGGCCAAAGGCAGGTATAATGCTATTTTTTTTTTCAACTAGCTCTAAGAGGAAAAAAGGTGGGCCTTTAATTTAGGTATGGAATTTGCAAGTGAAACTAAAATGGAAGGATTTCCAGGATAATGTATATTATGTAAATTACTTCTCATAAGAACTTGTCATAAAGAAGCCAACAAGGATTTGACAGGGCAGAATTGACAATAATGGAGAATTCTTGCAATAGAAGTATGACTGGTGAAGATAATGCAACTTACATAGATGCAGTGGTGGGATTCAACCAGTTCGCACCACTTCAGCAGAACTGGTAGCTAATTTTTTGTTGCCCAGGCCCAGAATGGACTTCCAGAAGCGGCATCCACACAGAGAACCAGTTGTTCACATATTTGAATCTCACCACTGCATAGATGGCTAAATTGATTTCCTTGATTAAAGACAATCTCTAGATTTCTGGCTGACTGGAAACCCCTTGTAGACTTTTTTGCATGAAACAGCAAAATGCTCTTAGAAATTGTGGTTTAGATTAGGAAAAGAAAAATATACTATAGAGCAGGGGTTTTCAAATTTGTCCCTTTTATGACTTGTGGAGTTCGACTCCCAGAATTCCTCAGTCAGTGTGCCTGGCTGAGGAATTCTGGGAGTTGAAGTCTACAAGTCATAAAAGGGCCAAGTTTGAAGACCCCTGCTATAGAGTAAGAGATAACTTTCTAGTTATACTTGTATTTGTTGCAAGCTCTTCTATTTCTTTTTATCTCGTATTTCTGCACTTTTGTCTTTTCCTTCTCTTTTCTTTATTCTGCATTAGTGTTTGTTAGTTTTGATGTCTTTAAAACTTTTATTTATTTATTTATTTAAAAAAAGACAATGAAAGAGAATTCTTAGGGCCAAGAGGGTATCCCCTATCTCAAACCCATCTTCCCAAGAAAAAAACAAAGCAGTGGTTCATCTACATCAGCGGTTCTCAACCTATGGGTCGCGACCCCATTTGGGGTCGAATGACCATTTCACGGGGGTCGCAGTTGCCATTTTTCCCCCTTTTCCCCTCGGCCGGTGCAGGGGACAGCACCGCACATGCGTGGGGTAGCACCGCGCATGCACAATGCGGACTGTCGCACCGCACATGCGTGATGTGGTGCCGCGCATGCGCCGTGCTGCACATGCGCAATGTGGCGCCGCACACGCACTGCGCATGTGCGATGCGGGGCATCGCGCCATGCATGTGCGATGTGGGCCGTCGCGCCGCGCATGCGCGGTACAGGTCAGGGTTGCGGCCTGCAAAAGGTTGAGAACTGCTGATCTACATACAGTCAGATTTGCAACCACTCCATTATAAAAGCATTTTCCCAAGGGAATCATATTGTCAGCTCAGCTATAGGACATTTAAAAGACCAAGGAATGTAGACTAAATCCTGGGAGGTAAGAAGAATTCTTGGAAAAGGAAGTAAAAAGAAACTATGTGGATGAAATATCACCTCTTTTTTTCTTTCAAAACCCCATTGTCTTTGAAATCCTGCTTCATTGCTTCATAGGTAGCCTAATGTCCTTATTAACACATGCTGTCTTACATCCAATAAAATACCTGGTTGTTCTATCTAATTACATGTATATTCTCATTTGCATAAGGTCTACAAAGAGATTGTAACCCTACCTATCTTTAGACATGTCTTTGCCTCCAGGGCTGCTAATAAACCAACTTGTGCTTTAATCTACTGATATAAAATGAATACTTTGCAGGAAATATTTACTATTCCAGCAGCAATATGCGCTTGGATCTGAAGATTTTACAGAATAAAATACTGATTAATCAAAATGAGTTTCTACATTAGTGTGTCTCAGGTCAACCGAGTTAGTTGAAGAATACTGAATTTTGAATTGACTAAAATAAAAACATCCTGCTTTTCTTTTCACCTTTCTTTTACTAAGTCCCACTTCCCCAAAGCTCAAAACGTCAATCATTCTCTGACCTTTTCTTTAACTGGACAGAACCTCCTTCAAACACTGAAGCTGTTACAAATTAGCCATATCAGTTGCTGGCCATTGCCATGATGGTTCTTTAGAAGTGTAAGGATGCTATTGTTTTGGCCATGTAAATTGGAATAAATTCGTATTTGCTTTATGAAATGGATGGGAAATGTGATGAAATATAAGAAGCTGGAGAATAGTCATAAAGTGAGCCACCAAGGTTGGAAAAGTTGTCATGTCTGTTTTTAGTTGGCACAGTATTAATTAAAGCTAAATTATATTGTATGAATAATTAGGAATATCACACCACAAATAACAACTGATACATAAGGATACTGTACACTGAAATTTTCTACTGGAGTTTTCTACTTCCCAGTTTTATCTAATGGTCCTTCCTTCCTTCCTTCCTTCCTTCCTTCCTTCCTTCCTTCCTTCCTTCCTTCCTTCCTTCCTTCCTTCTTTCCTTCTTTCCTTCCTTCCTTCCTTCCTTCCTTCCTTCCTTCCTTCCTTCCTTCCTTCCTTCCTTCCTTCCTTCCTTCCTTCCTTGAGACATAAGCAAAGTAAAAGGTTTTAATTTTCCTTTGTTTGAATTTTAACATTCTCTGTGTTAAAATTACATTTGAATTGGACCTTCATTGTGCCCAATTTAACAAAAAGAACACAATTTGGTGCTCAGAAAAAAATATCAGTATAATATTAAACTCAGTGGGCCACTTTTACTCAATACTGTCTGATTTCCATACAATGTCTGGAGGGTTTTGTGCACTCCTAAAATGGAGTATGGAAATAAGTTATTTATCTCTGCTACTAAGAGTAAGAAAAGTCAAAGAATTTATATTCCAAATATCTATGAAATAAATATCCATTTCGGAAACCTTCCTCAAGCAATGCTTAAATCTGATCTACCTTTTGTATATATGTGGGAATGAGTAACTGTTAACTGTTCTGGTTCAAACTGTCATGGGATCATATTAATGAGAATTTAATGAGACTATAGCTGCATGGAGGAAATGAAATAAGCTTGGTTCATCACCCTTCACACTTCATACTTCCCACACCCTTCCTCCCACTTCTTCTTGCTTTCCCTACTTCTTTTGAGAACTGCCTAATCTTGTTCTTGTTCTATTTTGTTGCATTTGATTTTCTTGGTATAGGAACCATAATGTGTATGATAGACATATTAGGAATACCCCAAAGCTTTAAACGGAGTTATTGCATGTTTGGAAGCAGTATGAAAATGAACTGACTTGGGTTTCATCCTGCAGGAGAATGAGGAATAATCCCTAGTTGCCTCACTAATAGAGAGGAATATGAACAACCCCATCTCCAATTTAAAAAATCGTAAAGATTTGTCTTTGGGGAAAGACTCGGGTCAAGCATGTTATTTTACAGAGACATCCATGTACACAGAGGTAGGATTCAAATTCAAACCGGTGAATAACCGGTTCTCTGTGTGGATGCCACTTCCGGAAGTCCATTTTGGGCCTAGGCAACAAAAAATTAGCTACTGGTTCTGCCGAAGTGGTGCAAACCGGCTGAATCCCACCACTGCATGTACAGTATCTGTGCATGTATGTATGGAAAGTCTATTTGGTATCTGAATACACATGATTCAGGCTTGAATACACCTTGTCAGGCTTGAACTCTCCTCCAACCTCTTTCTCCTCCTCCTCCTCTTCCTCTTCTTCCTCCACCTCCTCTTCCTCCACCTCCTCTTCCTCCTTCTCTTCTTCCCCTCACCTTCCTCCTCCTCCTCAGTCCCTTATACCCATGGTGCCTACCCATAACATCCCCATATACCACCTCACAAGCACAAAAGCTTCCCCAGCTATTCCTGAATATTGCACTCAGCAAATTAGTGAGTGGATGGACACGAATATTGAGAAAGTCATGTTTGGACAGAGAGAAAATATTTTTTAAAAATCATAGAATGTGTGGAACAAACCATGCAATGAATCATAGGTAACCTCTGAAATAGCATATGCATGTGACAGAAGCAAGGGTTGGTTTGCAAGGAGAGAAAGTGGATAGCAATTCCTGAAGAGTAAATAACAATGCTATCAACTAGATAATATTCTTTTCTTCACTTCATGCCTTTATTTTTCATGCTCCTCTTTCTTAACTTATTTCCTGTGCTTTACATAATTTTACTTCCCGTGGAACATAACAGTGTGATGTGTATGTATGTAAAACTGTTTTTAGGGAGAAGGGCACGAAGAAGAAGGCAATCCTCCAAATAGTCCAAGGTTTTCTCAGTGGTTGTTGGATGCTGGTTCACTGTTGGGGAAGGGGAAATAAACCAGTTGGAAAGGGAATACATTGGCGCTTGGAGAAAACAGCGTGTCTGGTTGGCTAGTAGCAGAGCACTCTATCCCACCTGAAAATAATTAATGCCATTTATCAAATCAGCAATGTAATCCGGAAGGAACAATGCATTCTTAGGCACAAAACAATTGGTAGATCAATTTAAAATGCAAGGTTGGAGCATCAGTTCCCCCCAAAGACCCACTTAACCGCATTAGACAGCCCAGGATGTGCAAACAACAGAAGCTGGTTTCTGAAGATGCATTGATTCATGCAATCCCTTGCTTGGTTGTCAGCAAAAGTGAAGAAAATGTAAAACATCTATCCAATTATTTCCATTAATATGCAAGCATTAGGCATTCAAATTCCTAATTAAGAGAAAACATGCCCTGTCAGGCATCTGCATGGACTATTGAACATTGCCTAGATTGTGCCATAATTATCCTGGCTTAATAGCTCTAAAAATGTAAGCAATGCACACTCTTTGTGGCAATGCACCACTTATCACATAAGACATCATGGTAGGGAGAACATGCTCTGCTTTGGCATATCGGAGCTGCTGGCTTTCAGCGGAACATGCTCTAATTAACAGAGACCAATGACAGCCTGTTAGCCTGATCTGCCAACAAAGTTTTATAAGAAGAGAAAATGGGGTCTAATATTTATCGAAATAATATTTCTCCATCGCTGTCATGAAATGCTCAATTATTGCTAGCAGCTAAAACGGGGAAGGGGAGGAATTACAAGGATATATGAATATTGTACAGCCAAGAATTGGGTGATAGTCTCTACTGTAAATATATAGAAATGCCAAGATGATTCCTAGGGGCAAAGAACTTGCAATAGTTTGACTTTTGTTTTTCCTGATTATAGTTTCAGTTTTCTCCAGGTAGAAAGCAGGCAAAGGTCTGTTCTGGTTCTGCGAAAATTCCCACTCTCTTATGGTGAGTGCCTGTGGAATTCTTACCATGCTGTTGTTTGACTTGGAAAGAACAACAGCATAAACTAAGAATTTCTGCCACAGTAAATATTCCTATAGGATGCTAAGTCTGAAGTTTGTGAACTTTCTATTATGAAATAAATTTGGGGGAGGGAGGAGACAGGATGAACACACAATTTTCTGAGTTTGAATGTGCTTCAGATACAAGCTAGGTGGTTTATGGGGGTTAAAAACCCACTTGATGTTCAAGAAAGGTCAGGGATAAGCTGGTGTGAGAAGTGGGTTTTGGAAGATACAAACAGTTATGGAGAAACAGTTATGTGGTCTACTCAGTTGTGGGAGTCAAATATGTGAATAACCAGTTCTCTGTGTGGATGCCACTTCTGGAAGTCCATTCTGGGCCTGGGCAACAAAAATTTAGCTACCGGTTCTGCCGAACTGGTGCAAACTGGCTGAAACCCACCACTGGGTCTACTGGCCCTCAAAATAAATTCCAAGGGGTTTGTCACAAGGTACAATTATGTGCAGGCCAATGGCTAACTAACTATTTGAACAATGATGGTCTTTAAGAGAAAAAAACCCCAAAATAATATAATTTGGGAATCAGGGAGAGAAGAAAATCGCTATCTGTAATGGTATGTGGGGAATGACCTTGGGAAATGAGGGAAAGAGAGGCTGCCTAGAGAAAAATCAGATAAAAGGGAGAGGAGCCCACAGCTGAATAACAGGCAGGGAAAGAAATTTAGAGAGGATCTATCCTAACTTATCAGGTGGGAAAAAGAGATGGCAGGAGATATGTACTTCCAGACTTGTAAGGTTCTGTTAATGTAGCCCTACAATAAAGTAGAATTAGCTCATCTTGTCATGTTTCCTGTCTTGTCTACTAGGAAGGCTGACACTAATCTGTTTTAGAATGGTAGCTTTACAAATTTAAATGCCTTTGATCCATTCCAAAAATGTCGCTGAATTCTCCACTCATTCCTGTCAAGGAAAAAAAAATAAGCACAAAAATGATTGGAGTAAAATTTGGGCTGGGTCTCCATTTTCATCCTAACATCTTAACAGGGACTTTAAAAAAAAAGAAGAAGAAGAAGAATTCAGCCCAGTCCTCCATAGAGCTTGTAGCCCTCTCTATTTGGAAGCATCCAAAAACTTTAACATGCTTCAAGTTTTTCCCTTGCCTAAAAATCCTGAATATCACAGAAATCAGGACAGACCCCCTGCAGATGTATTTGACTTTGATCCATTATTAATTGCTTTCTGGGCCTCTCTCTCTCTCTCTCTCTCTCTCTCTCTCTCTCTCTCTCTCTCTCTCTCTCTCTCTCTCTCTCTCTCTCTCTCTCTCTCTCTCTCTCTCTCTCTCTGTGTGTGTGTGTGTGTATGTGTGTGTGTTAATGCCTAGATATCATAGCAATGGGCAATATAAACATTTAAAGTAGGAGTGATTTTATCTCTCCCCTTGGGCAGGAATACGGACTCCATTTTTTCTTATTATGTAGCCTTTCCTTCTTTTCCCCCTAAAGATAGGAAATTGTTTTTGGTCTTAATTAGACATTTTCTCCATCATGCAGCTGGCTTATAGGCCAGAGATTTATAACGGCACTTTCCCCAAGTTCATGGAAGGGTTATGTGGGGAAAATGTCTCCTCTGCCCCTGGCAAAGACAGGGATGATCCTTTCTCAATTCATTTTTTTTTTACTTTTGAATAAGATGGCATTGCAACCCATTTAATGGGGAGGGGAGGATTTCAATAAGTTGAAGGAAAAGAGTTCACCTTATCTGGGAAAGAAGGAAAGCTTCTATACAGGTTTTTTTTGTAATTACCTCTGGACATATTTTCTATAATAACAGCAGCAGTTTTTTTCCATGTTAAATCTCCCTTCAGTCTCCCTTTTTCCATGTTAAATCTCCCTTCAGTCTCCCTTTTTCCATGTTAAATCTCCCTTCAGTCTCCCTTTTTCCATGTTAAATCTCCCTTCAGTCTCCCTTTTTCCATGTTAAATCTCCCTTCAGTCTCCCTTTTTCCATGTTAAATCTCCCTTCAGTCTCCCTTTTTCCATGTTAAATCTCCCCTCAGTCTCCCTTTTTCCATGTTAAATCTCCCTTCGAACCCAGCTTTTGAGTAACGGCTACGGTTATTACAGGGAGTCCTCAACTTACAATGCTTCATTTAGTGACTGTTCGAACTTACAACAGCACTGAAAAAAAAGACTTATGATCAAATATGTGAACAACCAGTTCTCTGTGCGGATGCCACTTCCGGAAGTCCATTCTGGGCCTGGGCAATAAAAAATTAGCTACCAGTTCTGCCGAAGTGGTGCGAACCGGCTGAATCCCACTACTGCTTATGACCATTTTTCACACTTACGACTGTGGCAGCGTCCCTGTGGACACACGATCCTAATTTGAACATTTGGCATCTGGCATGAATTTATGATGGTTGCAGTATCCCAGGGTCATGTGATCACCTTTTGCAACCTTCTGAGAAGCAAAATCAATGGGAAATTTCAGCCACCTGAAAACTGTGTTTAACAAATTCAGCAGTTCACTTAACAACTTTGAAGCTGGGGCTCCTTGGACAGCCAAGAACATAAAATAGTCTGTAACCACCCCAAGGAAAAATATTCTTCTGGTTCCTCAACATTTACCCCAGCTTCAGAATCAAAGACATTTGTATGCACGCCCTGCTATACATGGTTTGAAACCTGCATGTGAACCTCAGGATTTGATAAACACCAAGTTTAAGGGAAATAAAAAAGCCAGTAAGCAAAGCAAAATTACATGACAATGCAGAAAGTGTAGAGGGAGAAATTTATTCAGGCTACAGGACTTCCTCATTTCTCCAGTCCTGAAGTTAAGGCATCCTATTCTCAAATGGGGTTGAGAGAATTACCAGCCATAAGTGGCACATCACACATCTCTAAAAGTGCTTGAGTTGCATCTTTTCAGCAGGAGCTCAATACGATGGCTACTTCCTGCTTGGTAATTTTTATAATACGTTATTTGCAACTTAATGGATTTCAATTAACTGTTCCATATTTCCTCCAAGTCTTTTGACTAATAATACACAGGTGACAACAATGGGTGGCTAGACTGGATCTGCAGTTTGTGTTTCTGCCATTTGCAGTACAAAATCTTCTTCCTCTGTTGCAGGAGAGGAATAGTATAGTGCTATACTATTATAATATAATATGCTATTAGTATATTATTAGTATAAGGGGACATGATGGCTCAGTGATGAAAGCTGACAGCCCAGGGTCAAGACCCAAGCACCGAGTGATGGGGTGAGCTCCTGTTCTTGCTGCAGCTCCTGCCCACCTAGCAGTTTAAAAGCTTGCAAATGCAAGTAGATAAATAGGTATCATTTTGGTGTAAAGGTAACAGCATTCTGTGCATCTTGGTCAGTGGTAGGATTCAGCTGGTTCGTACTGGTTCAGTAGAACTGGTAGCTAAATTTTGTTGAGTTTGGAGAACTGGCTGAACCCATGCTGCTTCTGAAAGTTCGTTCTAGGCCTCGGAGGCCTGGAGCAGGTCTCCCAGACCTAGAACGGCCCACCGGAAGTGCATGGATGCCACTTCCGGAAGTCCATTCTAGGCCTGGTGGAGGCCTTCCAGGCCTAGACCGGCCCACTGGAAGTGCGTTGATGTCACTTCTGGAAGTCCATTCTAGGCCTCCTAGGCCTAGAACAGCCCCCAGGAAGTGCATGGATGTCACTTCTGGAAATCCATTCTAGGTCTGGTGGAGGCCTCTCAGGCCTAGACCGGCCCACTGGAAGTGCGTTGATGTCACTTTTGGAAGTCCATTCTAGGCCTCCTCGGCCTAGAACAGCCCCCAGGAAGTGCATGGAAGTCACTTCCACAAGTCCATTCTAGGCCTTGGAGGCCCAGGCCTGCATCCAAGCAAAGAACCAGATGTTCACCACCACTGATCTTGGAGTATAGTCATGCTGGCCACATGACCATGGAAAGAGTCTTTGGACAATGCTGGTTCCCTCAGCTAAGAAACAGAGATGAGCACTGCCCACTAGAGTCAGACATGACTGGATGGGAAACCTTTACCTTTATACTATTAATACAGTGACACCTATTGCTGTAATGGTATGTGGGAATGACCTTGGGAGATAGGGGGAAGAGTCAGGGCTGGGACAGTAGTGAGATAAGAAGCAGCATAGTCTGGAGAAGGAATGGGGTTTGGCAAATGTCTCAGAAAGGATCCTACCTAGTTTCTTGGACTTTAAAGTGATGGGGTGAGAACTGTACTTTCAGACTTCCAAGATTCTTTTAATGCAACCTCACAATAAAGTAGAATTAATCACCTCCCCTGTCTGAACTATCTAGCAAGCTTGACATTTGCTAACCACAAGAGTCCCAGTACTTTGCCACTTAGACAAATAGTTAAACACTTAAGAGCCAAGCCATAGGACTGCCATTGTTTCAACTGCAGGATCAGCAGCCTGTTTTATGGATGGGGCTCTAATTGCTGATTAATATTGAATAGGAGGGCAATTACTCTTGCTAAAATCCCCTGACATTTACAAACCTTTCCTTCTGCTTCCATTCCCCCCCCCACCGCCTATCCCTTTCCCAGCCTAGAGAAGGGAGCTTCCCTCTCATCCACAGGAGTGTTGTCCACATAGAACCACTGGGTAGGCTGAACAGGATAGTGTAGCAAGTAGTAGTGGTTCTCCTTGGTCTTTTTTTATTCCTTTGTGCAAGGCCAGGAAAAAGGAAAATTGCAGCAGGGGGGAGTGGGGTAAGGGCATCACTACACAGCATGCATCTTTATTATGAGCACATTAAACCCTGTTGAACTGTGTAAGTGAGCAGAACAAAACTGGAGGGGGAGGAGGGAAAATTACTTTCATTTTCCTCAGTAGAAATATCCATATCTGGTGAACTAGCTCATTTTCCAAAGGAACAAATAGCTGATGTGTTCTTAGTTCTTTTTTTTTTAAATCATCAAGGAATTGGAACTTTCTTAAATACTTATGAAAGGACTTACACCAATATATGACATTATGTCTGTCTGTCTGTCCATCTATCTATCTATCTATCTATCTATCTATCTATCTATCTATCTATCTATCTATCTATCTATCTATATCTCATCAGCCACCCAGCCACCCAGTCACACACACACACACACACACACCCCAACAATTACTATTTAATTATTACTTAGAACAGTGATGGCGAACCTTTTAGAGACTGAGTGCCCAAACCGCAATCCAAAACCCACTTATTTATCGCAAAGTGCCAGGGGCCCATCAGCATTGTGGTGTCCTCAGGGGGGGCACAGAAAAACCAGGGGTGCAAAAATGGGCCACCATGCTGCAAGGTGCAAAAACGGCCACCGCTGCACCACGGGGTGCAGATACAAGGCGCTGCACCAAGTAAGAATGGGGCAGGGCTAGTGAGTATCAGGCAGGCACTAGCTCCATCTCATTTGCAGCGCGTGCATACTCACGGCCCCGTGCGTGCACACGCACATGTAAAATACTTCCCCCTCCTTTTTCTTCCAGTCCACCAATCAACGATGGTTGGTGACCTCTGCTCTACCACCTCTACTCGAGCTTGCTAGTTGGCCACTTCACCTCCTTTGTGCTAGGTGGGGCTCCTGCTCTGGGACGTGGTGGCGGCCTGATAGATTTGCTGCTGGCAGCGGCACGCGTGCCAACAGAAAAGGCTCTGAATGCCACCTCTGGCACGCGTGCCATAGATTCGTCACCACTGACTTAGAACAATGGATAACTATTGTGAATTTTGCTACTGATGCTCTTCACAAGAGACTGGGCATCTGGACTTGGTTTCTTCCAAGTTATCCATTCTGTGTACTGAGTGTAACTTGCTGAGTGTAACTTGCCAATTCTTTCTGGTATGTTCCCTATGACATATTTTTTAGCCTAGGTGTCAGGGTATTAACACTTTTTTTAGACCTGAGGTTGCAAAGAAGGGAGAATAGAACAGACATAGACACTACGTCATTCATGACATAATGATGGTCTTCTGGCTTGGGGGGGACATTGACAAGATTTATGGAGTTGTAGATGCTTAAAAGGAAAATGGATGTGGCTTTCTGAGCTATTGAACAGCAATTCCCATTCATATTTTAGCATTTTACAATAAATAAACCATTACCCCAGATCAGCCATTTTGATGCCAAATATTATCAATGTGACTTCTTTGGAAGCCACAGTGTGACCTCCTTGGCTTTCGTCCTATGCACATTTAGAATTGCACAATGGTGAACATGGGAAGTATGCTGTAATTCAACCTTCTTTCTCAATATCTTCATCAGCCGTCTTATTTTTCTTCATGAGCTGGAAGTATTGGCATAAAAGAAATCTAAACCAAACCCAGGGAACACAACGGAGGATGAAATTACTGGAGAGATACAAATGGATAAGGTGGCCTAGGATCTCTTTTACGGTACTTTGGTTGCACTTTTTAATGTAAATTTACAGCAGTGCCAGATCTTTCTAGAAGACTTTTTTCCCCCTTTTCAGCACTCCTTGTACTGTAATGACCTTATGATGAAATGATATTATGTCAAATTTGGGAGTTTATAACAATCATAATCCTGTGGTCCTTGGCTGTTACAATAAAGGGACTCTGTGACAAGGAACCAAAGTGGTACCTAGCTACTGTGTGCTTGTGTACAATAACATAAAAGAGAGGAATAGAGTAGAAAAAAACATGTAATCATTGCCCTGTTGGTAGAATTTCAAGAATGAATCAAAGAAGCTCATTCTTGAATTCACCAATGAATTTGCCAGCTGGCTCTGGGCTTGAATACAAAAGTTATTCTAAATTTCTTGACCCTGACGTCTGGACTCTAAAATATACTAATTTCCAATTACATTTTTAGCTAGTAGGGCTGATAGACATTTATAAATTCACTCCCAAGGAGAATAGGGATATAGATTAACATATACCCTATCTAGTTCACTTCCTTCTATCCAGGACATAGCATATAAGCGATGCTTGAGCAAGGTCCGCAGGATTGTCTGGGACACTACACATCCTCTTCACAACCTGTTTTCCTTGTTACCTTCTGGGAGGAGGCTCCGTGATATCCGAAGCAGAACGTCCAGATTCAGTCACAGTTTTGTTCCATACAGTATCAACCTTGTGAACTCTCAAGCTTCCTCTTTCCTCTATGTCAGTGATGGTGAACCTTTTAGAGACCGAGTGCCCCCCCACCCCTGTCCTCACTTCATTTTGCCTGCTGGGTCACCCACCACCGCCACATATCACCCAAGCGGCCCAGCAATGCCATGGTGGCCAGGACCTCCGCCCATGCCCCGCAGCATCATCTGCGCATGACGGAGAGCAAAGGCAGAGTCTTGTCCCCGCTGCCCAGCTACCATGTCCTTGGCTGCGGTGCTTTACATGGGCCGTGCCCAGGGGCGACTCTCCTCCGGGAGGGCTTCTAGTGAGGAGGGGGCCATGGGAGGAGGTGGGCTGGGGCGACGATGCGTTTACCCACAGAGAGGGCTCCGAGTGCTACCTCTGGCACATGTGCCATAGGTTCGCCACCACTGCTCTATATATTCAAGATAGTGATTAGTATTTGTATGTAAGGATGTAGGTATATACATATGTATGTATATAGCAGGTCTATATGTGTATTATGTATGTGTATACATTTGAGAGCAGGTAACAGAATTTAATTTTTAATGTGTGCCAGTGTGCCCACAGTAAAGAATGACAATAAAGCTTATCTATCGGAGCTGCAAAGATCGTTGGATGATGGTAATGTTTCTTGGGGTCTCTTATGGTGCTCCAGAGTTTTGCAGTCCAGTTTTCATAAAGGTAAAGGTTTCCCCTGTCCAGTCATGTCTGTCTTGTCTCTGATTCACAGCCAATGGGACTTGTTGTCTGCAGATGCTTCCATGGTCATATGGCTGGTATAACTATACACTGAGGCACACGGAATTCTGTTAACTTCCACTGAGGTGGTACATATCTATCTACTAGCATTTGCATGCTGGGGCAAGAGCAGGAGTTCACCCTGTCACACATGGTACCTCGGTCTTGAACTGCCAACCTTCTGGTTAATAAGCCCAACGCCTTAACCACTAGGCCACCATGCCCCCTCCAGTTTTGATAAGCCTAATTTAAAATATAGGATATTCAGATTCAAATCTCTACTCAGCCAGAAACTTCACTAGGTAATTTTAAGCCAGACACTCTCTTTAAAGTACTTATAGGGACAAAAAGCAAACCATACAATGAATTGGTTTCAGGAAAGAGTTGGTTTTTTTTTCTTTCTCATAGAAAGCTCATGGCAAAGGCTAAATCCTCAGGCAATGAGTTCTATCAACTCTTTGCTAAAAACTTTCTGCTTGTACTCCTCTTTGACTACACTATCACTACACAGCCCATGTGCCAAAGTGTTCTGCATCACTTCCCCATAATGTCGATTTCCTCAAAACCTTTTGAGATCTACCAGCCTTTTAGCAGCATTTGCACACTGTGCTTAATAATATTTTTTTTAAAAAAAAACACCAATGCCCCAGGATAAGGATCTCATTTTTAGCCTAAAGGAAGAACTTTTTGACTCCATTTAAAGTTTCCCTGTGAGAATCTCCTTGATTCTTTAAATTGATTTTTTCCAAAGAAGCCTGATCATTAGAATTAGCCTGGGAAAAAGAAGCAAACAAACAGCAAACCTAGTTGAAAATTCACCCTCAGTTTGAGGTTGGTGTGACATGGAGACTGAGCATCTGGAGAGAGAAACAGTGGAAAATGCCTTATCCATTCTCATATGTCAAGGCCTTGTTCAATTCTCAGCATCTACCTGCTCAACTTTATACATAGTTGTGCCCTGGGGAATGCCCCTGGATGGAGCATGAAAGCAGCATCTTTGAATGCAAAAGAGCGCTAAGAAGAGCAACAAAGAATGAGTAGGGAGCTAATAGCTAAAAGATGCAAAGAATGGTTACAGGAATTGGATATGTCTAGTCTATTTAAAAGAAGGACTGAGGATGACATGACAGCAGTGTTACAATATTTGAGGAGGAGGTCAAAGATGGGAGGGGGTGTCGAGCTATTTTCCAAAGCACCCAAAGGCAAGACAAGAAACAATGGATTGAAGCTAACCAAGTAGAAAAGCAACCTAGAACTATAGAGTAAATTCCTAAGGGTTAGAGCAATCAACCAATGGAATAGCTTGCCTTCAAAAGTTGTGGGTGCCCCATCACTGAAGGCTGTCAAAAAGGGACAGGACAACCACTTGTCTGAAGTGGTATGGAGTCTCCGGCTTGAACAGGGGGTTGGACTAGAAGACCTCCAAGGTCCCTTCCAATTCTATTATTCTATGTTCTAGAGCCATCATAGAACTGTAAGACAATTGACAAGTCATCTGAGCTAGTGTTTCTTAACCTTGGCAACTTTAAGAAGTTGAGAGATTCTGGAAAATGAAGTCCACACTTCTTAAAGTTCCTGAAGTTGGGAAATATTGATCTACTCCAACCATCTGTTCAAACTATATTCAATGCTAGAGAAGCCTCAATTGAGAAGTGAAGGAAAGCCACAGAAGTGAGAAAGATGGGTCACGCAATCCTGCTATGGATTCTATAACACAGAAGCTAGGCCGCAGTGGGACATGGAACCTCAGCCCAGGCAGAATCTCTACTCATTGTGCTAAAACTTCTGCCTAGAATACAAACATCCTAAAAATCATCAGATGGTATCAATGAGACTTGTAATACTCTATTTTTGTTCCCATCAAGTAATTTTCAATATGCTTGTAACACAGATATAGAAAAACTGGCTGCTGTTCAGATCCTTGAGAGTTGTGCAACCTAGACATGCTAACCGTATACTGGATCAAATTTTAGAAAATAAAGGGGGTCCCCATTGCCCCTGCCTTGGGAATCCAGGTATACTCAAGAGTAATTCTAGTAGCTAGATCTACTTTGGAGAGCACCAGCTGAGCTAGTTGTAGCCTCCAGGATAAAGGCTTCTTGGATCATAACATTCACTCTGTAGCGTTGACTCATTTTATATTTTGCATTTCCTTACATAGTCCTATTTCTTGGGCCATTGACTTTAATGAACAACAAAGAAAAAATTATATTGAAATAGGATGCAATAAAAAAAGGAGGGGGCTAAATTGAACATTCTGTTCCTGGGCCTTTGTGGCTGAGTTTGTACATGGTTTATCACTTTGGCTAAATACCAAGTACCTGCTTTTAAACAGCATACTATGCTTGATTAATTTTAACTTTGATATATGTTGTGTTTAACTCATGCACTTGGTTAATTTCAGGCCCAATGGTTGTATTGCAGTAACATACTTAACCTGGTTACTGGATTAACCCATTTTCTAGATGTGTCCAGAGTGAAATCAATAACCTGATTTCACAACATGTGCAGGTAGTCCTTGACTTACAACCACAATTTGGAACAGAATTTCTGTTGCTAAGTAAGAGGGTTGTTAAGTAAGTCATGCCTGATATTATGACAGCTTTTGGCCATGGTTGTTAAGTGGATCACTGCAATTGTTCAGGGAATCGTGTAGTCTTTAAGCAAATCCAGCTTCCTCCATTGAGTTTGATTGTTGGAAGCCAGCTGGGAAGGTAAAAAATGGTGATCATATGATCCTGAGACACTGCAACCATCATAATACATGCCAAGTACCCAAATTTTGATCACATGACTGTGGGCGTGCTGCAACTTTCGTATGTGTGAGGACCAGTTGTAAGTCACCTTTTTCAGTCCCATTGTAACTTTGAAAGGTCACTAAATGAATGGTTGCAAGTCGAGGACCCCCTACACCAGGGGTTCTCAACCTTGGCAACTTTAAGACTTGTGGACTTCAACTCCCAGAATTCCTCAGCCAGCTTTGGAGTTTGAAGTCCACAAGTGTTAAAGTTGCCAAGGTTGAGAACCCCTGCCCTACACCAAGGATTCCTTAGATTAACCAAGTAACACTAAGCAAATTTAGCATGGTTTTACCTCAGTCATGTTGCGTGAATACAGCCAATGCATTACTGTAGGTGAATTGAGAAAATGGCTTAACTTGGTAACCAGCTTTGGCACTTTATGCAAATCCATCGTGGGAGTTCTTAAAATGCCATACTCCGAGCTTCCGGTGGCACCGCCGCCGTCGCTAGAGTCTCCTCTGTGAGGCTCCGTTCCCTGGGTTTGTAAAGCCGCAAAAAACAGCGAACACCAGCTGTTTCTTGCGGTGAAAAATCCCCTCTTCGGGCGAAGAAGAGGTGAAGAGCATCAAGAGCAGAGTTGAGCTCCTCTAAAATCCCTGGAAAAAGTTTTCAGGAATTAAGAGTGAGAGCTCCCCACGCTCTTGAAGACACTCCTGCCCAGAGACGCTTCTGTCAATAGACAGAGAAAGATGCCGCGACCGCTTCTGCTTTTAAAAATAGAACATAAGAGAGACTGTTTGCAGACGGAATGAATACAGGAGTTCTTATTGGATTGCAAGTATTTTTCTTATTGTATTTCTGGCTATATATTTCTAACTTCTACAATCAACATAATGCATTCAAAATGGCGTATAGCTTTCACTGCTTTCACTGCTAAAGGAAAGTGCTTGAAAGTGAAAGTGAATTCTCCATTTTTTTCCCTTTCTCTCGTAAGCGAAGCTAGAGAAACGGCTGTAGGAATTTGAATAAAGCCAGAGCGTTTGTTTTAAAATTTAAAATGGAGTGGAACTTACATTTAAATGTTAAACCTATTTTTGATTGTATTGATGAATTTAAAGAAGAATTTAAAGAAGAATTGCGCGCAATAGTGAAAGAGTTTACTACAGAAATATTAACCAGATTCTCTCTTCCAAATAAAATTGATCTGCAACCGACTGCTGAGCATTTTATAAAACAACCCATACAAGAAGAGGACAGTATTGAGAACAAAGAGGATAAAGAGAAATGGATCTTGCTTGATAAACAGTTTATTTATGGAGTGGAGGAAGAGGATTTGTTTCAAGATAAGAGGGGATGCCCATTCCTCTCAAATAAGCCGCAAGAAGAGGATTTAACTGAGAAAAAAGAGAAATTGACCCAGTTTAAGAAGCAATTTGCTTATGGTGCTGAGGACCAGGAAAAGCAAAGACAGAGATTTGAAATGTTACCGCAACGAAACTCTATGGCTAAGAGAAACAGAGGACTAATGCAAAGGCTAAGATGGTTTATATGGATTCAAATGATATTGCAAGTAAAAAAGAGAGACTTATTATTTGGAAGAGAGGCTTTGTTATGGAGGTTTACCTGGCAGAAGAAAAAACCCAGAATTTGACTGAAGAAGTGAAATTTAAAAGAATTAAGGGTAATTTAAAATTATGGACTGATTTAAGGACCAAGATTATGAGCAAGACGCAAGAGAAGATGAGTAACGGAAGAAATAATTAAATTGATTAAGAATGTACTTGGACTGAAATGATTTAAGGTTTGACATTAGATTGATTGATAGATGGGTAGATAAGCATTATGTGATTTGATAAGGTTGAAGGAATGTAAGTTAGAAATGGATTAAATAGATTGTATTTGTTATGGAGGTTTATCTGACAGATGAGAAAGCCCAGAAGTTGATTGAAGAAGTGAAAATTTAAAATTATATGTCCAAGTTTATGAGTAAGATGTAAGAGAGGATGTTTAATGGAAGATATATATTAAATTGATTAAGAACGTATTTTTTGAATTGAGGGGTATATTGATATAAAAAGATATTGATATTAATTGTTTATTTTTTTTTTCAGAAAAAGATGATTTATTTACTTGATGTCTAATGGTTTGAAATGATTGTTTAGAATGTTAAAAGAGGGTGATTACTGGAAGATAAATATTAATTTGGGCCGGTTTGGGTGATTCTATATAACCTCCCAATGAATTGAAGTGATTTAAGGTTTGACTTAGATTGATGGATTAGATATGTAAATGAAAATTACTATTCTTAACAAGATGATTTGTTTGTTTAATGTGTAATGGATTGAAATGATTTAAGGTTTGATATTAGATGGATTGATTGATGGATTAGTTATTTATCTGAATTGATAAGGTTGAATAAATGTAAGGTAGAGATTGTATTTAGCATATAGTTTAAAATTCTTGTTAGGATTATATAATAATTTTGTTTGATGTATTGGGTTTTCCTTTGTTTTACCCTGTATTCATTCTGGGAAGTCCGGGGGGGGTAGGGGGGGTTTATAATTTTATATATTATGTTTTTCTCAACTGTAATTGGGGTTGGTGTAAGAATATATAATTATAGTTATTAAGGGTTTGCTCGGGTGGCCTCTGGGCACCACATCTGATGGAAAGAGGAAGGAGGAGTGAAGGCATATGTAAGTAGAAAGAAAGTTGGTAAGAGGGGGGATGAGTAGGGATAGGTGGGTGGAGTACAGAGAAGTAGAGAAGGAGGGAGGAAAGTAGGTAGATAGTTGGTAAGTGAGGGGGGAAGGTTAGGGTTAAGGGGATGTGGTGGTGGGGGTACCGAGCAGCTATGCTATTTGCTTGGTAAATCTGGTCTATGATTATTTTCAGTTGAGTTATTATTACTAGATGTATTGATTGAATTATGTATTTATGTTTTGTTTATGGATGATTGTTTATATTAACACTATGATGTGACTTGTGCATTTTTCTTTTTCTGTAAAAATTAAAAAACCAATAACAATTTATTAAAAAAAAAAGTTAAAATGCCATACTCCAAAGTCCCTCTCAGTTTCCTTCCTATTGTACATCAATAGACACATAGACATAAATAATATCTACAAACTATGCAAAAGAGACAACCAACAAGCCTAAAAGGGAACAAAAAGACCTAAGCACCTCTCCATCAGCAATCAGCATCCAGATGAACATAGATTAACTCCATGATTAACATCAGACCAACCATCAAGTAGACAATACTCCAATCAAGAAGCTGCCAAAGAGCCAACAGTAAACAGCCCAACCAAAGACCTTCTAAGACCACCCCCACCAACACTGACAGGGCAAGCTACCCAAATATAAACTGACGGCAAACAGCACCCTTTACCAGCACTGATGATGACACATCAGTGGGTAATGAAATGTTTGCAAGAAAAGAAGCAAACTCAGAGAGCACCAAGGACCCCACAGTCTTCCTCCTCCTCCTCCTCCTCCTCCTCCTCCTCCTCCTCTTCCTCCTCAAACCACACTTCCTTCTAGCACTGATGATGTTACATAGTTTGGGTAATGAAACATCTACAAGAAAACAAGCAAGCTGAGAGAGCACCAAGGACCTTTCATTTCAATCCTGAGCTCCAAATATTCTCCTTTTTTTTTTTGAGTTATTGCTTTTGTTTATTTTTTTTTTCATTAAACAGCCTTCCCTCTTCTGTATATGGTTCTTCTATTTCCTTATTTCAGCCTTGAAACAACAGTCTTGTAAGGTAGATTAAGCTGAGAGGGAGGGGCATGCCCAAAGCACAGGTAGTCCTCAACTTACAAAGTTCATTCAGTGACCATTTGAAGTTACAACAGCACTGAAAAAAGTGACCTATGACCGTTTCTCAAACCTACAACCATTGCAGCATGCCCATGGTCACATGACCTAAATTCAGACACTTGGCACTCATTTATGACTAGTTTGCAGTGTCCTGGGGTCATGTAATCACCCTTTTTTAAAAACATTTTTTATTAATAGATATATATTTGTACATGTAAACCAGGAAAAAATTCAAGTTAACTGCTATCCAACTTAATACAATCAATTTAAATTTGTAAACATTCTTCACTCCGTATATCAAGATATAACTGTAAGCCAGATACATTTTCTTTGATTGGTGTTTCTCTTGTATGTAGTCTATCCAATGTTTCCAGTCCAACATATATTTTTCATTTGAGCGATCCTTCAAATATGCCGATATTTTAGCCATTTCTGCCAAATTTATAACTTTCAAAGTCCATTCCTCAATAGATGGTATTTCTGGCTTCTTCCAGTATTGTCCCACCAACAGTCTCGCTGCTGTGATCAAGTTCAGAATTAAGTTCGTCTCTGTGGTGGTACAGTCTTTTATGATCCCTAACAAAAACAACTGAGGTAGAAATTCAATACGCTTTTTCAAAATGGTTTGGAGTGTCCACCATATTTTTCTCCAGAAGGCTTTAATTTTTCTACATGTCCACCATACATGAAAATATGTAGCCTCCATACTATCACACCTCCAACATTTAGGTTGGATGTCAGGGTAGATATATGATAGTTTTTTCGGATCTAGATGCCACCTATAAAACATTTTATAAAAGTTCTCTCTTAAATGTTGCGCTTGCGTAAATTTTACATTTTTCACCCAAATTCTCTCCCACGTTTTCATCGTGATAGGCTGCCCAAAATTTTGTTCCCACTTTACCATACAATCCTTGACTAGTACAGTTTCAGAGTCAATTTCTATCAATACACTGTACACTCTTTTAATATGCATGGGCCCTTTTTCTCTAACCTGTTCAATTAAACTCTCATCTGTTAGTGATAAACCCCTCTTCAGGTCTTTTTGCCATCTAGACTGCAGTTGTAAATATGAAAGCCAGGTACACACTGTTCCTTCATCTGCTAGCGTATTTGATGGCTTTAACGATAACACATTTCCTTCTTCCACTACGAGTTTACTATAGGGCACCACATCTTGACCTTGTATTCTGTTTATGTCCCCTGTTGCGTGTCTGGGGATCGTCCAGATGGGAATCTTTTTGTGTAGTAAGTACTGATACTTCTTCCAGACCCGCAACAGCAGGATTCTCAGTGGGTGCTCCTTGAAGCTCTTGTCCACCTTCTTGTCATACACTAGGTATGCGTGCCAGCCATATAGTAAACCATGTCCTTCAGCATTCAGTATTCTGTCATTCGTTATATTAATCCAGTCACTCAACGCCACCAGCACCGCAGCATAATAGTATAACTTCAAATTGGGCATTTTTAAACCACCTCTTCTCCTTGTATCCTGGATGATTTTTAATTTAACCCTCGGTTTCTTGCCATCCCAAATAAATCTGTTAATGCCCTTCTGCCATTCGTCTAGGTCCACATCCTTTTTGAGTATAGGTAGCATTTGAAAGAGAAATAAAAATTTTGGCAATACATTCATTTTTACTGCCGCTATCCTGCCCAGTAGAGACAGTTGTAATGTTTTCCACTGTCCAGATCTGTTTGTATCTTGTTCCACAACACGTCATAATTATTTTTATATAATTTCCCATTTGCAGCTTCAATCTCAACTCCTAAGTATTTAACTTTCTTAACTATTTCACAGCCCATTATTCAAGTCCTGTTTTGAGTTGTTATCTAAATTTTTAACTAGCATCTTTGTCTTAGATATATTTACTTTGAAGCCTGATACCCTACCATAGTCTTTAATTATCTCCATCAGTCTCTTGGCTGATTGTGCTGGTTGAGTCAGTGTCACCAGCAGGTCATCCGCGAAGGCACATAGTCTGTAGTCCTGTTGTCTAATCCGTATACCTTTTATGTCATCTGCCGCTCGTATCTTGTTCAGTAAAACCTCCAGCATTAAAACAAACAGCAAGGGGGATAGAGGACATCCCTGTCTAGTACCTTTCTCTATATTAAATGAGTCTGTTAAGTCCCCATTCACAATGATCTGGCCTGTTTGTTTCTGATAAATTGCCAATATGGAATTAATAAACTGTTCTCCCATTTTCATCCCCCCAATCAGTTTTTTCAGAAACAGCCAATTCAGTCTATCAAAAGCTTTTTCTGCATCTACAAGCATGAGAGTAGCGGGCACCTGGATATGCCTTTCCAAATACTCTATTATATTAAGAAGTTGTCTTACATTAGTTTTCATCTGTCGTCCTTGTATAAATCCAGTTTGGTCTAGGTGAATTATTTTTTGTAACACTGTCATTAATCTGTTAGCCAAGATTTTTGCAAAGATTTTGTAATCCGTATTCAATAGCGAGATGGGTCTGTAGTTTTCTGGCTGAGCATTGTCTTTTCCCTCTTTAGGGATTAGAGATATGTAGGTTCTTTTCCACGACGGTGGAACTTGACCACCTTCTTGTATGTTGACAAATAGTTCTCTAAGGGGTTCTACCATCTCCTCTCGAAGATACTTGTAGTAGGTCGCTGTTAATCCATCAGTCCTGGGCGATTTTCCCATTTTCAATTGTTTAATCACTGATAGTATTTCTTCTTGTGTGATCAATGCATTCAGTCTATCTCTTTGTTCATCGGTAATTATCAATAACTTTTCATTTTGCAGAAACTTTTCTATCTCATTATCTTGTGTCTTCTCTTCAGCGTATAACTTGGAGTAGAATTCTGTAAAAGCTTTCTTGATCGTTTCTTGTTGAAACTCTTCCTTTCCTTTATACACTATCTTTTCAATTATGTGGGATTTTTGCTTTTTCCTTAATATATAAGCCAGCCACCGACCAGGTTTATTGGAATTATAGAATGTCTTATGCTTTGCATATTGTATATTCCTTGCCACTTGATCTGCCATCAACAAGTCAAATTGTTTCCTTAAAATCTTGATTCCCTCTTTGGTATCTTTGTCCTCCGGTCTTTCTATTAATAGTTGCTCTTTCTTACTTATCTCCTCTTCTAACTCCTTTCTTTTTTGTTCTTGTTTGCAACGGTGCCTTTTGTTCATGTCCATGAGAATCCCACGCATGTACGCCTTGCTGGCGTCCCATATCATTTCTATAGGTGTCTCTTTATTCATATTTATGCTAAAGAATTCCTTCATAACATTTTTGCATTCATCCACATTTATATCGTATTTAAACAGGTTTTCATTAATTCTCCAGGATCTCCTAGGTTTCTGTCCTTGTCTTAATTCCATCCACACTGGGTTATGGTCTGTTAGTACTTTGGGTAAGATTTTCACCTTCTTTAGGCTAACAAGCAAGTCGCTGGTTGTTAATATAAAGTCAATTCTAGAGAATGATTGGTGTCTGTCTGAAAAAAAGGTAAATTCTTGCTCTTTGCCATGTCTTTCTCTCCAAATGTCGATCAGGTCAAAGTCCTCCTTTATATCAAAGAAGGATTTAGGCAACTTGGAGTGTTTTTGCGGATTTGGTGTTGTCTTCTTTTTATCCAGGCCGACCTCTATGACACCATTCCAGTCTCCCATTATAATACAGGATCTGTAGTCGAATTGTATTAACTTTTTATGTACCAATTTGTAAAATTTTCCTTGTTGTTGATTTGGTGCATATATGCCCATCAAGAGAATTTTCTTATCATCTTTTACTATTTCGATTGCTAGATATCTATCTTGAGAGTCTGACTCTATTAATTTAGCTCTTATATGCTTTTTCACATAGATGACTATGCCATTCTTCTTTACTGCTGCCGCTGCAACAAATTGTGTGCCTAACTTGTTGTTGGTTAAATATTTCTGGTCTGTAGTTCTGATATGTGTTTCTTGTATGCAAATTATATCATTTTTACCTTGATTCAGATAATGAAATATTTTCTTCCTTTTCTGTGGTGAGTTTAACCCGTTAACATTCCATGTCAAATATTTACTTGTCATGATCGGCTTTGGGAAACTCTTGCCAGATCACTTCCGCTTTTTCCCCTGCTTTCTTCTTTGGTCTCGCTCCCATGGTTTCCAGATTGGTATTTGTATTGCCTTGTGGGATCTTCTCTTGCTGTTCTATACGTTTAGTAGTGGCCCTCGTCTGCCTTTGATCTTTAGTCTTTCCTGCTTCCATGGTTTTATTGATATCCATACTTTGTGCAGTCGCTTCCCGAGAAGCTCCTTTGTCTTCTCCTGCTGCTGCAGCGGTCTGTGTCTCTGGGGATTTTGATCGTTGCTTTAAGTCCATTCCTCTTTCTTGTGTCCAATCTACATTTTCCAGTGTTGTGGGCAGGGGTCTCCCCGCCTTCAGTTCCTTTTCAAAAAATTCTTTTGCTTTCCGGACTGAGTTCAGGTGGTATCTTTTACCATTATAGAGTAATGACATTCCAGTTGGGGCTTCCCATCGATATTATAGAGCGCGTGTTTTCAGTTCAGTGACCAAGAACTTGTAGTCTTTTCTTTCTCTTAACATCTTGGGAGGGATCTCCTTCAATATCACCACCTCTTGCCCCTCTACATTGAATCTCTTGTTATAGGATGTTGTAAAAATAAGATCTCGGAATCCCTTTGTTACAAAATAGATAACCACATCTCTTGGTAGATTATTTTGTCTTGCGATCCATGAGTTAACTCTGTGGATTCTGTTGATTTGCCAAGAGATATTTTTAGCCTCCTCTCCTAGAAATTGTTCCAAGGCTTTTACAAAAATTCTTTTCAAATCTTCTTGCTTCTCATTTGTTGATTCTCCCATTCCCCTGACCCTGATTGCTGCCATCATCTGCCAATATTGCATCATAGTTGAGTGGTCTTGCACCTCACTTTTCATCTCAGCCAGTTGTCCCTCAACTTGTCTCTCCACCTCTTCCATCCTTTCTTCAACCCCTTCCCAGACACTCTTAAAATTTTTCTCAATATCTTCTCTCATTTTCTTATTGTGCATTTGCATTGTTTCTTTGATTTGGTCTAAGTCTTCAGTAACAGCTTTGCTTTGTTCTCCCATCTTCCTCTCCAATTCTCTGCTTTGTTCCTTCAACTTCTGTTCTAGTTCTTTGCCTTGTCTCTCCATCTCCTTTCCCATTCCCTCCATCCTCTTTTCCACTGCCTCCATCATTCTCTCTAGTCTTTCCATCCTCTTCTCAGAACTGTCCTTTATTGCTTCCAGCTGTCTCTCTATTTTTTCATACATTGCTAACATTGTGTCTTTTAAATCTTTCATCATATGCATTTCTGGAGAGGCCTGGGTAGGCAGGGGGGCCTGGGATTCTGTAGGTATGGAGGGAGATGGGGGTGCAGATAAATTGTTCCCTGGTATTTTAAGGAGCTGGCCTGGGGAGGGTGCTGCCACCTTTGAGGGTATTAGTTTGGACTGCTTAGTGGCCATCCTGAGTTCAGTCCACTGTTAGCCAAGCTTTTTTATATGCAGAAGACTAATCCTTACTTTTATATTGCCAAGATGTTTCCTCTTACAGTCTTCTTTATCCTCTTATAGTCTTTTTTTAGGTATATTTTGTAAAGTTTTTAAGGTTTGCGTCTATTCTGCCCTCTAGCGTTCACTCTCGCATTGCAATCTCGCTTTCCACTTTCTCTCTCTTCCGGCTACTTTCTCTTTAAAGTAAAAGTAGTCGCCATCTTGGATACTTTTTGTTTATTGTGAAAGTAGTTAATCAGTGGTATAATATAAGAAATACTTGCTTTTTTAAGCTCTTGCGCTCAGTCCGTCTATATCTGTGCCTCTTTAAAAAGTTTTTCTCAAGCGGAGGCTGGTCTTAGCTTCTGGGTCTGTCAGCCGACAGAGAAAAAGCTCCGGGCTGGAGCTATCATGAGCGCCCGGGGAGTCCTCTTTCTTTCCTCCCGAAAACTTTTCCAGGGAGTTTTCAGAGGCTCTCGACTCCCACTCACAGCTCTTGACCCCTTCTCCGACCAGGGAGGGGTTTTTTCTGCCGCGAAAAACAGCTGTTTTGCGCTGTTTTTGCAGCTTTTCAAGCCCCGGAGTTCGGAGCCTCCGAAAGGGGCTCTATCGTCGCCAAGGCAGCCACCGGAAGTCCAAATATTCTCCTTATTGATCAACTTCTTATGAATTTCTTTTGACATGAAAGCGTTTTAAAGCGTGGAAGCATTTTAAAGTAAGCAGGCCCTCTTTTGAATATGAGATGTTATGTTACCTTGCTGAGAGGAGAAAGCATCAGAGCATTTGATTTAGCTTAGAAACCAACTTTCAAGATTCAGCGTGGTCATTTTGGAAAGTGCTGAACCCACCCACTCTCCATGTCTAAATGAAGAGATTTGTCCAATTTGTGAAAGCTGATGAAAGAAATGTGGGTTTATTTTCTCCTGTCATCTCCAAGTCAGAGCCTTTCCTAAGAGCGGTTGATTCTGTTAAACACCAATGGTAGTTTATATTCCTTAACTATTATTGGTTGAAAATATTGACAGAAAATCAATGGCATTTAGGCCCTAAAGTGCCATCTGTGGCTTTGAAAATCTATTCCGTGATTTAACATCTCTCTGCTTCATTTTCTTCATATGGGAATAAATAAAGCACTATGTATTAACTTCACTTTCAAAGAATCTCCCAAAGAACAGAACAAGCCTTTCAGGGGCTACAGATGGACAGAGAACTTCCACCTGAACACTTTAGCTCTCTAGTCTAAAGGGCTATTGGGGATCAGACAACAGGAGGAGCTATGTTAAAAAAAATAGAACATAAGAATGATTGTTTAACTGTGTGGAGTCATTGGCTTGAGCAAGGGGAAAATGTATAGCCAGAGTTCAGGCAAAGTAAATTGTACTTGGTTTTTTTTAGCAACAATGAACATTACAAGTTGCTGTATTAGCCTTTGCATGAAGACTGGGGGGGGGGCAAATTGGGGACAGGATTCTTTTTTGCAAACACCAGAAAAATAGCAGAAATTGTCCTATGATATATCTTGTGAGGTGCTGTCCACATCTGGTAATACTCTCTACTGTCTACTGAAGGAGTAGATAACTAAGTATCTTCAGATTAGCTCTACAGTTCCCCCAGATGAAATTCTTTAAAACAGGGGTGTCCCAGCTTGGCAACTTTAAGACTTGTGGATTTTAACTCCCAGAATGCCTTAGCCAGCATGGAATTGTGGAATTTCTTGAGGAAATGCGCCTTATGAGCAGATTATCCAGTAATTCTGGTCCTTCCTATCAGAATAGAGGCGAGATAAGAGACAACACAGCCTAGAGCTGGGTCAGAGACAGAGAAAGAAAGTCAGGATAGCCACTCCTTAGACTTATGATAGCTTATATCTACTGTATTTTATGGGAAGAATCTCTTCCTCTGACCTATTCCCAATTCTCCAAAATTTCAACTGATTTTAGAAGAGGCTGAAGTAACTATGAACCAATTTCTCTGAAAACAAGGACAACACCAGTCTATTTAGCTTTCCAGGTCCATAAAAAGGACCTGGAAGAATTGGAATTTCCATGTCCATAAAAAGGACCTTTGGCTAATGACAAAGCAGAGTTGCCAGAAGAATAATATGTTTGATGGTAGAGTCCAAAAGAACCCTCAGTGTATGTGTTGTGAGTCCAAAAGAACCCTCAGTGTATAAAACCCCCCTTTTTGTACAGGGGATCACAGCATACCCTGAGCGCAACCTTGACTGAAATGAGCAACAGTTTCATCCAGATGCCTCTGCAGCAGGAAGGGTATCACTTTCTCAACCCTCTTACTTAATAAAGAAATATTTAAGACTCACTTACATGACAACTTTTTTCAGTTGATATCACATAACACATTCCATGCTCTCTTAACTGTGGGGCCAGTCCCCGTCTGTCTGATTTAGTTATTTAGAAAGAACAAGGATTGAATAATCAAACAGTGGCCCTCATCTCACACATCCTATTTATTATTTTATTTTATTTATTTTTTATTTTATTTTATTTATTTTTTATTTTATTTTACTATTTTATTTTATTTTATTTATTTTTTATTTTATTTTATTTCATTTTATTATTTTATTTTATTTATTTTATTTTATTATTTTTTATTTTATTTTATTTTATTTTATTTATTATTTTATTTTATTTTATTTATTTTTTATTTTATTTTACTTTACTATTTTATTTTATTTTTATTTTATTTCATTTCATTTCATTTTATATTTATTTTATTTTATTTTATTTTATTTTATTTTATTTTATTTTTTTATTTTATTTTACTTTATTATTTTATTTGTTTTATTTTTTATTTTATTTTATTTTATATTATTATTATTATTATTATTATTATTATTATTATTATTATTATTATTATTATTATTATTATTATTATTTTATTCCCTGCCTTTATTATTCTTATAAACAACTCAAGGTGGTAAAAATATCTAATGCACTTTTTTCCTCCTGTTTTCTCCACAACAGCCTCCCTTGAGCTGAGAGGCTTGGCTTAAGGTCACCCAGCTAGCCTTCATGGTAAAGGCCAGAACTGAACTCTCAGTCTGCCAATTCCTAGCCTGGTGCCTTAATCACTAGATTAAACTGGCTCTCTATGCTTTAAAGATCTGCACATCATGGGTACCTCTCTACAACTTGCTCCAAACCAAGGGTTGAACTTCAAGTGAATTAGAAAACCAAGAAGCCAAAGTGTTCTGGGACTTTAGAATCCAAGCAGACAAGCACCTGCCACATAATACCCCAGACTTAACAATTATCAATATGAAATACAAAAAATCTGGATAATAGGTGCTGTACTACCGGGAGACAGAAAAATGGAAGAGAAAGAACTGGAGGAAATCACAAAATGGAACTAGACCGACTGTAGTAAAAGAAAGCAAAAATAGTACCAATAGCAATAGGAGCCTGGTGTGTAATCCCAAAACATCTGGGCTACTACTTGAACACCATTGGCATTGAGGAAATCACCATCAGTCAATTGCAAAAGGCAGCTTTATTTGGAACAGCTTACATCCTTACATCCATTACCATCACCATCAAACAACAACATCTGTCTGTTCCAGGGGAAGGAGTTGATAGGTGGACAAAAATGCCAAATCCAGTCTTGACATTGGCTGACTGGGCAACAAACCATAATACTAAAACAGACACATCAAAATTTAAAATAATGAAAATCCATTATATGAAACAAGTTACTGTATAAATTTTGGACAATTATCACCTGTTATTGTACTTACTTCTCAGGGTTATTGTGAAAAAAATAAGCACCAATGAGCTATGGGGATCCCAATGATCTCTGAGCCTGGTTGTCTTCTTGCCAATGACATTACCTAGTTGGGTAATGAAATATCTGCAAGAAAATAACCATCAAGGACCCTCACAGTACGTCCCTGAGCTACAAATACCTTCTTCTATTGATACTTATGAGCTATTGATGCTTCCCTGAATTCCTGTGAGCAGAGATGTTATGATTTAATATCAGTTTCAAGCCCGAGTAACATCAAAATTTAATAAAATATGCCAAGATTTTCTTGTGACCCAAGATAGCTCTCAAATCTTCTTCAGTTGAAATGGCATATTTATATCCAAGTTTTATGGTGCTTGAACATTCAACATTAAGAGTGTTATGTTGAGCTAACACTACCGCTTGGATTGTTCAATTGACAACTAACAAATTCCTTTAATGCCATTTTATGGCACCGGAAAGGCGTTAAACAAAATATGATTGCTATTCCATAAAACACTAGAGCAGTTTTCCATACACTATATGTATGCAAATGTTTGGTACCTATCTCAGACTCCACAGCAAGTTACATTGAGGAGTTAGTTGGAATAAGTAATTACATTTTTCATGCAACATTGGTAGGGACATCAAGGCATATCTTCTTGTGTGGTTTTATACCCAGCATTCTCATCCATTCTAAAGAATGAAGAAGTACTTACTTCAGTGGCCCTTTGTAGTCCTTCTGTACAAAATGGCCTGGATCTTCAAGGCTTTATAGGCATATGTTTTTATGTCTTTTTTTAGTTTTATGCATTGCTCAGAGTCACTAGAGTTAGGCAGCCTCTAAATTTAAAGTAATAGATAATAACTTCTGCTTAGCACTCTAAGGCAGATTTGCACCATTACAGACAGTCCTCATTTAATGTCGGTAACTGGAACTGGAATTTTCAATGCTAAATGATACAGTTGAAAAGCATGACATCACGTGAAAATCCAGCATTTCTGGTTGTCATCATTAAGTCACTCCCGTGCAATCATTAAGCAAGGGCAACATATGATTGTGTGAGACTGGGGTGAAGCTGCCATACCTAAAGATGAAGCAGGCATGTACGCAGGGTGGACAAAGAGCAGGAATCTTATCTAAATAATCCCTTAGAGGAAGTAGATAAGATGGAACCAAGTTGTTAAGGAAACAAAGGAAAAATCTCCTGAAACAGTCAAAAGAGATTGGGCCTAAGCACATGGGAAAGTCCTCCCCAAACCCCATCAGTAGCTGCCAGACTTGTAAATTAACAAGGTAAGAGTAGCTGCCAGTCTTGTGAATTGGCAAACAAAGGACTTTTGGGGATAAAAGAGGTCCTAAAGCCTGCTCACTCTTTGAGTAATCTTTGGATCCAGACTTAGTCTCTTCTTTATAGCCAAGGCCTGTAGAGATGGGGGCCAGGTAGAGGTCGTGAGCAGCAAACTACCCCTCCAAAGCCTGTGTGCCTCTTCTCTCTACATTATCTCATCCCTACACATCACCATGGCAACGTGGGAAAGCACCCCAGGCTGGTACAATGACCTCACCTACCTGATATCAGCTAGCTTACACCAACAGGATGTTACAGCCAACTGCTCCCTGTTTTGGGCCTCTGGTTTCTATATTCTTAAGGATTGGTAAGGAGTTTAACCAATGAAATACTACTGCTATGCTATTGCCATGTTAAACTTTTGCTACTTGGAAAACTGTATATAAAGAATAAACGCTGCGAAGGCGGTCAGCCATATTTGCACCCTGCAATGACTGAGCACTGATTACTTCAAAGGCCCACCTACATCATGGATTTGCTGATCCATTCATAGAACAATAAAAAGAACAATTCAAAAGATCAGACAATTTGAATGGATTATTTGTTTGGAATACAATGGAGTTCCACTTTCCCAGGTTGAAAGTTATAAAAGAAACAGTTACTGTAAGAAGTTGGGTGTTGAGTGGCATTAAGGAGAATGAAGTAGCCATAGAAAGCAGAAACTGTTGCCCTCCTAACAGCAACTTAGGTACATCAGTGTGTTCAGCATGATCTGGGAATGTAGAGTAAGTAAACCACTCCATAATGATTGTAAATTGAGGATACCTGTATATCCCTTCAGGAGCTTCTCTTATTTTTCCTCACAGCAATCTTCTGAAGGAAATTGGGCTGAAAGAAAATGACTGGCCCCAGAGATTTCCATGGCTGAAGATGGACTAGAGCCTTGACTTCCCTCCTGATAATCCAGCACTTTAATCATTATACCATACTGGCTGGATCCCTCCAAATCCACATCCACATCTACCTCATATATATCTACATATATAGTATATCTATATCCACACCCACACCCACCTCCACATTTACATTTAAATCCACATCTACAGTATATCTACATCCACATCCACATTCATATCCATATCCACATCCACAGCCCCGTCTACATCTACATCAACATCAACATCAACATCATCTTCATCTATATCTATAGTATATCTACATCCATATTCACATTCATATCCACATCCACATCCACATCATCTACATCTACAGTTTATCCACATCCACAACCACATCTACATCCACAACCACATCTAAATCCATATCATCTTCCTCTACATCTACAGTACATCCACATCCACATCCTCATTTATTACATCTACATCTACATCTGCATCATCTACATCTACAGTACATCCACATCCACAATCACATCCACATCCACAACCACATCTACATCTGCGTCTACATCTGCATCACCTATAGCTACAGTACATCCACAACCACAACCACAACCACATCCACAGCCACAGCCACATCTACATCATCTACATCTACAGTACATCCACATCCATCTCTACATCTATGTATGCAAGCCTTAGCCAGAAAAGGAATTGTGTTCCTTCTTACAGCACTGTCTTATTTTTCAAATACAAGCAAGAGCCCATGTACATCTAATGAATGTAACTCATTTTACTGAGTTATAATTAGTAAGTATAATTTGTTAATTATGCTAACTAAAATTAGTGTTTCTACAAAGCGCTCCATTTTGTGCTGTCGATAACTGATTCTGAAGATTTTTCTTCTTTTTAGGCACCAGCTTTTCTCAGCAGCTTTGAGGCTATCCGCAGTAGACAATCAATAACTGCTTATTTTATTTTCAAATACATTTTATTGAGAGTTTCATCACGTCAACAGCACCCTCCTGTACGCCTATGGGGCTGATTCAAGAAGTGTCTCCAACTTGAAAATTTCACATGCCATGATAAGAATAACTAATTTTCATGCCTCCGAAGAAAGAACATCTGCAGTGTTCAGATCAAGGAACAGGTTATGGATAAGCCCTTTTTTTAAAAAGGGTGAAAGGTTGGCATTAAAGGCTACAGATATGAACCAGGGAGTCTGATGCATTCCTAGCAAATAATAAAAAAGAGAGGTCCAGATGGAATATAGAGAAAGGCAAACATTAACTGAGACATTTTGCTTTCCAGCCACCCTAATGGAATGGCTTTATTTTTAATGCAGGCAGAAAGAACAAGACAGATTTGTGGAAGATGGAGAATAAGGGTGTTTGCATGTAATATTTCATAGAAGAGGTTCAAAGACATCTTAACCTTGTAAAAATGTTACCTTTGAAACATTCTCAAGATCAGTGGCAGTATGAATTATTACCACTTTGCCTTACCCACATGGCTTTTTCAGTCTGTCTCTTACTTGTACTTTTATTAGCTGGATACCTTTCTTTCTTTCTTTCTTTCTTTCTTTCTTTCTTTCTTTCTTTCTTTCTTTCTTTCTTTCTTTCTTTCTTCCTTCCTTCCTTCCTTCCTCCCTCCTTCCAGATTTATCTAATAGCATTTTCTCCCATCCTTCCTTCCTCCCTCCCTCCTTCCCTCTCTCCCTCCCTCCTTCCCTCTCTCCCTCCCTCCTCCCAGATTTATCTAATGGCATTTTTTTCCTTCCTTCCTTCCTTCCTTCCTTCCATCCATCCATCCATCCATCCATCCATCCATCCATCATTCATATGAAAGAAGTGTGACTCTCTTTTTATCACTTAGAACTGTTACTTGTTTATTATTAAGAAAAATATCATCAAAGAATGTGCATACCAGGCTGTATTCTTAAAATCCCATACATCACTTCCTTTAGTAACAGCATCCACTCAAAATAGTAAGACTGTCATTTTGGCCAATTGTGTTTTTGGCTGATATGCAGACTGATTACACATTTTTTTATCAAAAGTAAGTTTTGATAAAATTTGATATGATATACCAAGCAATGCCATGCATGATTACTATGGTCACCCCCTAGTATTTGCATAGAATTAAAGTCTTAAATTACAACCTTAGGCAGACTTACACAAGATGGAATAAACTCTGCACAGCTGGACTTACAGTAAATATACATAAGACTAAAAATCCACTGACTAAATATGCATAAAATCCCAACTAAGTGTCCTTAAGGCTGTATACTTAGTTCAGGGTTGCAGTCTTATTTTACAGATTTATAACTGCACTTGTCTGAAATGGTATGGGTTCTCCTGCTTGAGCAGGGGGCTGGACTAGAAGACCTCCAAGGTCCCTTCCAGCTCTATTCTATTTTAAATACACAAATGGAGTGTCAGGAGCTGCATTCCCAAAACAAGTGGAAAGAAAAGGTGTGCAACAGCTACATCTTGAAATGACTATGATTCTTCAAATCGCCAGTGTGGGCCATGTAGCATGCATGCTCAGTTTGTAGCATGCATGCTCAGTTCCAAGAGGTGTGACTGTCTATTTTTATATTCTATAGTTATATAGACCATCTTGGCACTATATAACTATGAAAGCAGTACTCACTACAAGAGGTTGGTAATAGAATAGACAACTGTTGGTATTTTCTGATCTTGCATTATGACCAGAAATTTTTTATCCCTTTTTTCCTGAATGTGGATACTCATTTTTTGATATCTATCTTAAAGAAAGCAACAAGGAAAAAAATGATGCATCAGGAGATAACTGGGAAGGAAGGAAGGAAGGAAGGAAGGAAGGAAGGAAGGAAGGAAGGAAGGAAGGAAGGAAGGAAGGAAGGAAGGAAGGAGGGAAGGTGGGAAGGAAGGAGGGAAGGTGGGAAGGAAGGAAGGAAGGAAGGAGGGAAGGAAGGAAGGTGGGAAGGAAGGAGGGAAGGTGGGAAGGAAGGAGGGAAGGAGGGAAGGAGGGAGGGAAGGAGGGAAGGAAGGAAGGAAAGAAGGAAAGAAGGAAGGAAGGAAGGAAGGAAGGAAGGAAGGAAGGAAGGAAGGAAGGAAGGAAGGAAGGAAGGAAGGAAGGAAGGATTTTTACATGTTGCTCAAAAGAAATGCAATCTTCTCAATGTTTGAAAAATCCAGACTGGAGCAAATCTTTAGCGAATGCATTATGAATGCAGGGATTTTTTTAAAAAAGAAAACACACCCAGAAAGAGAGAGAAAGTGATTTGCCCACAGCACTGAGACCTCACATCAAAATAACGATATGCAAATCAATTACATGGGCACTGAAACTTCAAAGCAATGTTATAATGTGCTTGCATCCTTGATACATGATACTATTATTAACAACCTGTATTAGACATAATTTGGCAAATGCTAATTATGAGTTTTAATTAATAGTTTCATCTGAATAAGACATGAAGATTTCACACTTTTGGGGCTAATGAATTTGCGTAGGATTAAGAGAGAGAGAGAGAGAGAAAGGGAGAGAGAGAAGGAAGGAGGGAGGCCTTCATCCATTTTCTTTAATTCTAGAAACATCCGTATTTTTCCCCCTCCTCTGCTGTATAAGAAGAGGATGATTGGCTTTTTAATCCGACTTTTTAAAACTAAATAAAACTTATCACACTGGTTTTGAATATCATTTAAAATATGTCCTTGTAGAAGGTGCCGTAAATGCCAGACTTTTTAGCAATCATAATTTATGGTGACTCTGAATTTTTATGGCACTATAAAAATGCCTCGTCACGATGACATTGCTGGCTGCATTTTCTCTGAAATGCAAGAAATATTTGGAAAACTAGAAGCTTGTCATTTCTAGAGGAGAAGAAATCTTGTCTAACAGCCACAAATTAAGCCAGTGCAGATATCCTCAAAAGGCAGCCCATCTGCATGTTCATTCAGAAGTAGTCATGTTGCCTTCCCAGCCATGTTAGGAGGACATATGGTAGAAAAAAAGTGGATTTGTTTTGTGACAGAGTGGAAGATAGGAGGAAAATTGTAGAGTACTCTGTTGTAACAGAAGGAAAATTGAAAGTAGATCTAGGTCTCTTCATCCAGCCGGTCTGTTCCATTTGGGGATTTGGGAAACTTCGCCTTGGTGCCAGAATAAAAATGACAAAATGATCTGCAAGCATCTACAATACCTAGTCTGGCTCAGAGATTTGTAATTCCAGATTCCAGATCCTCATCAATCTCAGAAGCAGGAGAAAAGTGATATTGATCTTCTAGAACAGTTTGCCTACAGCCCTGTGCTAGAACTTCTTGAGTGTGAATGCCTGTGGATAGGTTGCACCATAGGGACCGGCTGAGGATCCTGGTGACATGCTGATAGTCCAGCTGCCCAGTAGAATCCCTTCCTGATCTCCTGGACCTTGTCATTGGGTTAGCACTGCAGTGCTCCAGTTTTTAGTGTGGGGAAATTCAATTTCTGGCAATCCATTGTCATCCACATTTAACGATCACCTTAGCAGCCTTGCATTTTGAGCTTTAGTCATATAGGTGGACATACACAGAATTTCATTTTTATTTCAAAGGCTTGCTGGGTGATCTAGAGGTAGAGGATGTGAATGTGGGTTTTGCATTGGTCAAATCATTTAATGGTTCAAATGAAATTTATCACTACTCAGGACCTTCTAGGATAGCAAGATCAGTTAAGTTGGTACACCTCAGGAAGCTTATGAGTGCAAAGGGTGTCTACTATCAGGTTTTTCACAGCAATCTAGATTCTTTTGATTAAGCAATGGCATCTCAATAGATCTGGAAGCCTACCTTCTCTGTAGCCCACCCTCTGGAATGAAGCTCCCTATGGGATTCAAACAGCCACCACCTTACTAGTGTTTTCAAAGGACCTGAAGACTTTGGTGAACATGACTGAAGCCCCCTTTTCTTTGTCCTTATTTGGATTTGTTACATCTGCCATTGTTGTTCTGTTCTGTTTTCGTGTTTTAATGTTTTTAGCAATTGGTAAACCTCTCAGAGGTCCTTGGGAATTGGATGGCATATAGACTTAATAAATCAATAAATCAATCAATAAATAATTCTTTTACTGCAGCATCATCATCACTTTGGTAACACATTTTCCCCTTCCCAGTTAAAAGAGGAGAGATGTAAAAATCACAGTAGCAGCTCAGCTCAGAGGCAACAGATATTTATTTATTTACACATCACATTTATATAGCTACCCAACTCATAAATGGGACTCTGTGCAGAATGCAATAACAAATATGCCTTTTTCTGCCTCATGAATCCCAGTGACCAGTTAGGGTGCATAGGGTTGGCCTCCTACGGGTCCCGTCTGTCAGGCAATGTCATCTGGCGGGGCCTAGGGCTAGGGCCTTCTCCGTTGCTGCCCCAGCCCTCTGGAACCAGCTTCCCTCAGAGGTTGGTACTGCTTCCTCCCTCCTAGCTTTCCGGAAATTGTTAAAGACACATTTATGCCGACAGGCTTGGGGCGTATGAGCTATGCTCTGCCCCTGGGCCTAGGAATGTCCCTCCATCAGCAACTGTGAGCTGACTGTGCTTGTTTGTTGTATGAATGTGATTAATTTTACTGTAAAATTTTATTGTATTTTTGTGAGCCGCCCTGGGTCCTGGGAGAAGGGCGGCATATAAATTTAAGTAATAAATAATAAATAAACTAAAAAAATATTCCATAAGTTAATCAGTATTATTAAAAATATTAGAAGAGAGCATCTTTGGTGTTACCAACAATGTAGCCATTTCAACAGTTCTTCATTTCCTCAAGACCCTGAAGCTTGGTAACAGAGCCATATTTTGAGGGAACCACCAGAAGTTACCAAGAATGGAGTTAGGATCACCTTAGGGAGGGGGATGATGTTCCAAAAGGCAGGTGCTATGGCCCATTTTCTGGATCCCACCCAATGTAGCTTCTTAACAAAAAGGACTGCAACATATTTCTTCTGTTGGACCTGATGGGATGGGTAGAGGTAAATGAGAAGTGGTGGTCCCTTAAATAATCCCACTCCATGCCACGAAGCAAAGCATGCTATTTCACCCAAAAGCCTGGAAAAGTTCAAGGCAGCCAAAATAGGTGCCTGAAAACTGATTAGTACTAAAGTTGAAAAAAAAACCTTAGTTTCTCTGCACTCCATAGAGATTAATGAATCTTGATTAATTGCTGAAAATACAAAGGATCTGCAAGCTCTAGTAATAAAAGTCAAGAATCCCAATGAAAAATGGGAGTGAAATTAAATGAAGAAGAAGAAGACTTTAAAATTAACCAAAGAAGACCAACAAGTATGACAACCAGTCTTAGAACTGACAACAAAGATACTGAAATGGTGGAAAGCTTCACCTTTTGAGACATAATAGTAAAGGAACATTTATTTACCAGATTTACCAGATTCCCTGCATGGATTGCCACTATAACTATGTAGGACGTGAAGGAAGTTAACCCAGAGAAGGAAATATTAAAAAGGGCAGAAAAATATATTTTTCCTCAAAAGGATTTTTTTAAAACCAAACCTGGCCCCAAATCTATCTCTCTGCCCCAAGCAAGAGCTAGCCCCATACGAATGCAGATGTAGAACCATCAGAAAGCTGAAGCCAGGGCACTCAAGAAGACAAAGAGAAGATCTGCATGCCCCACCCGAACTCTAGGAGTGATTAACCCCATCACCTGGGAAGCAGGATATGAAAATAGGATTAAACCACAGATATCAAGGCCTAGAAAAACACTCATAAATAGCCTCAAGGTTCATGCCACAGGAACAGAAAACTATTCCAAACAAGACTAGAGGGGGTATAAAAACCTACTGCCCATGTGTTCAAGCTCTCTCTTTTTCCTCTCTGCTCCTTGCAAGGACCATCTTTCTGCTTCTTCAATAAACTGTAACCTTCTTCCCAAAGCAGTCGCCATTTTGCTTATTTATCCCGGCTTGGATGAACCAGGATGAAGACTCACTTCTGACAGACAGATGGGGAGGAAGCTAACCACCAGACTGTGAGAAAATAAACAGGTGGTTAGGCAAGGAGACCTGAACTCATTAGTAGCAATGAACAACAACATACATTCAGTTTTGTAGCTATTACAATTGTTGGCCAATTAGGGGCAAAAAATAGCCAAAGCAATGATTGAAACCTGGGACACAGGGCCCTTTTCAGTGAATAGGAGTGCTGATTTACCACTAGTCTGCCAGGTACTTAGGAGCCGAGGGCATGGCAGCACAAGAAACAACAATTAATGACTTAATGGCTGGCCATCAACACCTTAATTAAGAACTAAAAGCCCACACACAACCGGAGACACCATGTCAATACAATGCATAGAACAGTCAAATGAATAGCATTTCTCATTTATTTATATATATATCCCACCTTTATTGTTTTTGCAAATAACTCAGAGCAGTGAAGATCTCCAGCACACTTTTCCTACAATAACAAACCTATGAAATAATAGGTTGAGCTGAGAGAACGTAATCGGCCCAAAGTCACCTAGCTGGCTTTCATGGCTAAGGCAAGACTAGGACTCACTGTCTCCTGGCGATTGGCCCAAAGTCACCTAGCTGACTTTCATGGCTAAGGCAAGACTAGGATTCACTGTCTCCTGGCGATTGGCCCAAAGTCACCTAGCTGACTTTCATGGCTAAGGCAAGACTAGGATTCACTGTCTCCTGCTGATTGGCCCAAAGTCACCTAGCTGACTTTCATGGCTAAGGCAAGACTAGGATTCACTGTCTCCTGCTGATTGGCCCAAAGTCACCTAGCTGACTTTCATGGCTAAGGCAAGTATAGGATTCACTGTCTCCTGGTGATTGGCCCAAAGTCACCTAGCTGACTTTCATGGCTAAGGCAAGACTAGGACTCATTGTCTCCTGGTGATTGGCCCAAAGTCACCTAGCTGACTTTCATGGCTAAGGCAAGACTAGGATTCACTGTCTCCTGCTGATTGGCCCAAAGTCACCCGGCTGGCTTTCATGACTAAAGCAGCACTTAAACTCACGGTCTCTGGCTTTCTAGCCTGGTGCCTTAACCACTAGACCCTGTATGTATGTATGTGCTGCACTTGTAACTTTCCATACACAATAGTTGGCGACATCTGTTTTAGCAAATGGGCAGCCACTAAGACCAATTAAGAAGGTGGATTAGGATGCAAGAGTCCATAAGAATTTAAACAAGTATCCCCTGTTCTTTTTTTTAAGCTCAGAGGCAGGAAGCCTGAAGCTTAAGGCAAGGTTTGGATCCTGATCAAAGGTTTTCTTGCCAAACTGTCTACGGTAGGATACTCTGTTAAAGTGGGTGCACAATGCCAAATGCAAAAGAGGTAATATAATAAAGTTAAACAGGTGGCTGCAAAAGATATCTTTAATTAATATGTATTTGGGCTAAGCACATTTCAGCGAATGGAATTCTCACTATTCTGGTCTCATTCAACAGGTGAATATAGCTCCATCATGGAGACAATCTCATTCTATTTTCTTCACCTATGGGGATGGGGGTGGGGGTTAAGAAAACTCCCAGAATGAATAGGAGCTCAATTTAATTTAGCTCTAGAAACTTAGTAAAAAAAAACACTAAGTTCTGAAATCTTAGAATTCTGAATTCTGCCCATTAGCTTCCTTTTCATCCTCAATATTTATATATTTAAATTTCAAGTTAACTGTGCCAGATTTAGGAAGAAACGTGTGACTTCTGTGAAAAATGGTATTTTAAAACCCCCAAATTAAAATTTTTCTCTCCTATTCTGATTTCAGAGAAAGACACTTTGGGATTGAAAGACTGGATCATACATCTTAAAAGGAAGTAAGAAACACCTGATTATCATGAGGACAACCATCCCCCACAACAGGAATGAAAGCTAGAGGTTTAGGGGGGAAAGGACATTAAACAGCTCTGGCAAATGAAAGAAACAACTAATAGAGAGGACACAATTTCCATCTTAATGTAAAATTGGCTGAGCATTTTTGAGAGGCTACAGACACATAACTAAGCCCCTGTTAAGGACCTTATCTCCAAAGGAGTTCCAGCTTTAGAAACCTGAAAGATCTATGTGGATCCCAGTGGTGGGGTAGCTCTTATAGAATAGTTTTCCCTCATATTTAAGCACTACCTGTTCCATAATGAATTTCTATAAAGAAGTTAAAATTTGGCTGTACAAGAGAACGCTTGGGGGAATGTTAGAATTTTTTAGAATCTGTTTCTGCTAAACAACCAGACACAACCCCCTGCTAAACAACTCTGCTAAACAACTAATTCCCACAACACTGTCTTATGCCCTGGGATGTCAAACCACCTAGTAGAGCTGTATTACTATTACTATTATCTTTCTCATCTTACCTATTACCTATTTCCTTAGCTTTTCATGACTGTAGCTTTGTTGTTTATATCTCAGATTTATGCTGATTGCTTTTATTAATATCCTATTATGATTTATGTTGATTATCAGTGACTATCACTGAGTGTTGTATTTTATGATTATGATTTCTCACTTGTTGCTTGTATGTATGCTGAGAGCTTATACACTGGAGACAAATTCCTTGTATGTCCAATCACAATTGGCCAATAAAGAATTCTTTCTATCTATCTATCTATCTATCTATCTATCTATCTATCTATCTATCCATCCATCCATCCATCCATCCATCCATCCATCCATCCATCTATCTATCTCTATCCATCCATCCATCCATCCATTCATCCATCCATCCATCCATCCATCCATCCATCCATCCATCCATCCATCCATCCATCCATCCATCCATCTATCTATCTATCTATCTATCTATCTATCTATCTATCTATCTATCTATCTATCTATCTATCTATCTATCTATCTTTAGTGCCATGATATTATCTGCTATATAAAGGAAATTGAATGGTGGGTTAAATGTGGTTGACAGACATTCAGCAAGGTAAGCATAATTTTCAAGAACAATCTCCCCCTATGCCTAAAGAGAAAAGTTTTCGATCAGCGTGTGCTACCTGTTCTAACATATGCCAGTGACACTAACCTCACAATCGATACAAAAGCTATGAGTGGTGCAAAGGGCCATACAAAGATACCAGCTCAGCATTACAAGACAAACAGAAAGACCTGCTCATGGATTGGAGAAGAAACAAAAGTTTACAATATCATCAAGAGAGTAAAAGAATTGAAGTGGAAATGGCCTAGTCACATAACAAGAAGAACTGAGGGCAGGGGGCTAAGGCAGTTATAGAATGGATCCCACTAGATTAAAAAATATCCGCAAAAGGGACCCAAAACAAGATGAATTAATGACATCAGCAAGTATTACTGGCCCAGTTGGCAAAAGAAAGCTCAAGACTGTATTGATTGGAAACATGAGGAAGAGGCCTCCATCTTGCAGTGGATAGACAATGGCTAAGATGATGATTGTCTGCTATATCACTTCCTGTTTCCTTGTGGCAGACTACTCAAACCATTTAGAGTAGAGCAGAATAGAAACATCAATAATCAATCACTCACACATAACTCTTTATATATCAGGTGAATCAATGGCCTTTGAAGGTCCCAGAATCATTGAATAATAGCTAGAAGACCTGTAGGAAATGGGAGTTGCTAACTACAATACAGTGTATTGGATTAGATTTGGGTGTTCAATCTTTTTAGGCTAGGAATAGTTTTTAGACTATAGCAGTGATGGCGAACCTTTTAGAGACCGAGTGCCCAAACTGCAACCCAAAACCCATTTATGTATCGTTGGGTGCCGGGTGGGCGTGGCCAATTGGGTGGGCATGGCTTTGGTGATAACAGCAGACTGGGTGGGACTAAAAGGTTCAATCAGTCAATTCCAACTTTGCAAGATCATTTTTTCCCACGAGAAGTTGAAATTGATTGATTGATTAAACCTTCTTTTTTTGCACATGGCCGTAGAGGCCTAAAGCGAAAAGGTTTTGTAAAACCCAGCTGAAGGCCTAGGACTGGGGCGATGGTGCACGTGCCCACAGAGAGGGTTCTGCATGCCACTTGTGGCACACGTTCCATAGGTTCACCACCACGGGACTATAGTGATGGTAGTCACATAGCCTGGACTGAACCAGAATAAAGAAACAAATGGGGCCATTTGAACTGAGGTCTTAAAAAAAATAATTGAATTTGAATTTAGCCCTAAATAAAATAGAATTAATATAATTATTCCCCAGACCATGAAACATTTTTATCACCCTATCCTTGGTAGAGAGGTCTGAAAATGGGCAAAGCAGTTGCTGGATTCAATGTAGAGTTGTGTAATATATATCTATGGGAATTGCTTTCTAGTCCTAATTAAGATTTCTAGTCTTAAATCCAAGTCTGATTTCCAGTCAATGGAAGGATCAAGATGAAGCAACGCTGAATTTCACCCTTAAACTCTAAATGATTCTTTCATCATGACTGCGAGAGCTGCCCCCCGCCCACACTAATATTATTAAAACTCAATGAAATGCGGTAGTGATAATGTCCAGAGTTATCCCTTCTCCTCTCCCCCCACCCCCATGAAATTAAACAACTGTCTTTGGATGGCATAATTAAAAAGTCTCTTAATCACAGCACAAGTTAGTAAGATATGGACAAGACATAATTACACAGTGAAAATTGTCTCAGCTCTGCTAACTCCAGTATTAAGATATTTCACGAGAACATGGCAAAAACAATGTCACATTATTTCTCCAATTCATTAATAAGCTGTTTTTGCACACTATTCTTCATGGTGTATTAACTTGTGACAGAGGTCAGGCTTACATTAAATTATAGAGTAAATTACTATAGTTAACAGTGGTATTTGATGGCTTTTTAGCTATCAGCTGCTCAGAAATTGTTCTGCGTAAGATTACTATTATTATTTATTATTATTTTAAAAAATGATATTTTCTGCACACATACACACAGAAAAAATCACAGGCAATAGAGGTTTTTCTCTGGGTCTTTTTGGTTCCTTCCTATATAGCCACCTGGGAAAAACTCAAGTAACAATAAAGAGGTGTACCAAAGACAATGAAATGGAACTGAATTCTACACAACTACTTTCAAGGCAGCAAAGCAAAATTAAGCAGCATAATATACAATCAGTGATAGCCATATAAAAGAATAACAGAGATCAAATAAAACACACAAGGAGCAGATTGGCACATTGTGTCAAAGAAATACATTACAGATAGTCCTCAACTTACAACAGTGTTTATTGGCCATTCGAAGTTACAGCAGCTACTGAAAAAAGTGATTTATGACCATTTTTCACACTTATGACTGTTGCAGCATCGTCGTGGTCACATGATCAAAATTCAGATGCTTGGCAACTTGGTCCTATATATGACAGTTGCCATGTCCCTGGATCATGTGATCCCCTTTTGTGACCTTCTGATAAGCAATGGGGAAGCCAGATCCACTTGTGTTATTAACTTAACAACTTCATGGGTTCACTTAACAAGTGTGGCAAGACAGATTGTAAAATGGGACAAAATTCACTTATTTACTGTCTCGCTTAGCAACAGAAATTTTGGGCTCAGTTGTAATCGAGGACTACCTGTCATAGAGACGATCAAGTTCTAAAGCCAAGAGGGGTAACAAATTGGGATATCCTAGTTCTCTTTCTGTGCATCAAAGTTCATATTAGAGGAGTTTAAATTGCATAAAATGGCTACTCTAAATCCCTCATCCCCATTTGGATTCTTGGAGTAGAAGCTAGGAGAGAGGGTTCAGAGGTGTCCAGAGGATGGGGGGAAAGCTAAGACAAGATGGGGGGCACAACTGCATGAGAGAACCCCAACCCGTGTATGAGTGCAAGGAACACACATAAAATGGGAGCAGGACTTTGACTGAAGCTGCTTTCACTACCATGTTTTATAGTACTAATATCCCAAAGATGCTGTTGGCTCTGTGGGTCTTTTAAGCTTGTTCTCTGATCCACTTATATCTTTGGGGTATATTTATGGCCATTCAGAAGGGTTACTCCTACACAGGTGTGCAAATTTTGCATCTCTAATAGAGAATAATCTTTGAAGAACATTGCCCATAGGACTGCATGGTATGGCTCCAAAAGTAGCTTTGAAGTTAGGAGGACTATACTAAGAAAAATATTACTGATGATCTGCTCAATAAAAAGTTAAATCAGTTTTGCTTAATTCTAGGAGCAATAGGATTCAGTTTTCCTTAGCACATAATGGAATTTTATTTGTGCTGAATATCGTTTATTTATGCAAACACATTGTGCCTTTCCCTCTGGCATAACTTTTCAAAGGATTGGCTCACAATTCATTATAGTAAAATAGAGTCTAAATAAGCAAATAAACAAATGCAGCACATGCAATTAAAAACAATCCATAAAAATAAGTAAAACTCAAAATTACACCCAACCAGATTTTTTTTTTAAAAAAGTAATTTATGGAGAATATATTGGGCCTTGCCAGTTCTACATCTCTCATTGTTCTGAACATTTTCATATGTATAGGGCATATGATATCATTCCTGACCTCCAATTTCATTGAAGGCCAACTTATTTTAAATCTATATTCATTCTCTTAGGATTTTTGAGTATAACATTTCTGATTAGATACAATGCAGTTCAGGGTTATCCTGCCATGGTGATAGAAATTCATCCAATTTATAATCAGTGTTCTGCACATGTAAGCAGATGAATGCTTCTGTGCTTTATCTTCATACCATCTTCTGCCTATATTAATCACATCTGATTTGTGGGCAATCTGGAGCACTTATAACCAGCACTATAGGCACAAAAGACCATAAACCTCACTTATCCTTTTGCATAGGGAGATCTAAATTAGAAATGAGCAAGGAATGGACAAAATGTTTGCTGTGACTAGATCATTCAGAGACCAAAAGTTCAGGTAACCTATTATATTTCTCAAAATCTGATCAGCTTTGATTCTCAACTTGGAACTTCTCTATTGGATTTTAAGTTTTGTCTGCTGGACTTACCAGTAATAATAATAGTAATAATAATAATAATAATAATAATAATAATAATAATAATAATAATAATAATAATAATAATAATAATAATAATAATATTGTCATTGGGGCACTGGAAACTATGTCCAAAAACTTTGCAAAATATTTCAAGAAACTGCAGCTTCCTGCAATAACTCCAGCAATGCTACAAAAAACTGTGCTACTCGGAACATCTTCCATTTTAAGGAGGTATCTGGTTGATACCTAGGATGCTGGCAGCAACCCATGTCAACCAACAGTGCCAGTCAGTTTGAATGTTCAGTTGACTGAGGTTTACTACTACTACTACTACTACTACTACTACTACTACTACTACTACTACTAATAATAATAATAATAATAATAATAATAATATTGAAAGGGGCCTTGGAGGTATTCTAATCCAATTCCCTGCTCAAGCAAGAGAACCTATACCATTCCAGACAAATGGTTATCCAGTCTCTTCTTAAAAACTTCCAGTGTTGGAGCATTCACAACTGGATATACATCTCTCTTGTTCTCCTATTCAGTCATGGAAATGCCATAGCCCAAGTAATAAAGTTTCTTAATCTCTTGGTCCCACTTTAGAGTTACTGGAAATCAACTTATCCCTCAAGAACTTAAGTCTGGGAGACTAGATGAAATCTTCTCCAGAAGAGGCAAAACATTCTTCAGCCATTATCTTGGCAAACATTGTAAAGCTCCAAAAAAAATACAGTGTTGTCCCTGCATAGTTCTTAGGGTGTTGACCCTGTGTACTTCTTAGGAGAGTGTTAAGACTATAGGCTAGATTGAGAAATTAAAACCACGAGGAAGGTTGTATTAAGCAATAACTATTATCCCAGCTTCTCAAGTGAAGTTCTGTGGCTGATTATGAATTTCATATGGGTCTCCCTAGTACTAGCCTAACACTTTATCCCAATTACATCAGTTGACTCCCATAATGGTAAATAATCTTTGAAGAAACCTTTTAAATGGTTCTTCTTTTTGAAATAGCTGGGAAAAAGGAAAATCTAGGAAATCTGACTTAGCCTTGAATAAAAGCTAGTTCTCTTCAGAAGTAGGATTTCCACCAATATCTAGATCCTCAACTTAAGGGTTGTCCGTCAGAATGAAGGTCTATAAAAATATAGAAAGAACTATGCAGAGAAAACAAGATCAGGGAGAATAACCTCTAATTCTTAATTTTGTAAAGAAGAGGAAAAATAGCTCTGACACCATGTCATTTGCCAGGGACCACTGAACTTTCTAACAAGAGCACCCTTTCAATCAAGCTGGTTAGCAACATTCCAAATACATCAGTGTTTTGTTTTTGTTTTTTACAAATGCCATATATTCAGTGGACAGTTCACTGTGTTTATCCCTGATGGATAAAAGTAAAGGAAAGTCTAAATCCATCCAAAAACCTTTTGCAATCATTATCTAGCCCTTGGGAAAGAGGCAAGTTCAGAATGTAGTTTAAACGGAGGATTAGTTTAAAATGGATTCCTTTCTCTATTATGATAAATCGGTACAAACTGGGAGAAAAAAATTGATTTTAGAGCTACCCATGCAGAAGTTTGCAGAATTCTGTGTAAGCGACCTGTTTTGAAAATGGTGCATGTGTGTGTGTGTGTACACACTAACAACAGTTATGCTTGATGTGATTATAAAGCTTTGTGTACATGTTTTGCATGGTTGAGACTCCAAATTCAATTCACAGCATTTCCAGCATACGAATGTGTAGTTAGAAGATTGTAAAGTCACTTCTAGAAAATATTATTAATAGTTGTTTCACACAGAACTTTGTGTGGGCTCAAAATGTTTTAGGGAAAAGTCAGGATCCTCTAGATAGCAACAGATATTTAACAAAATGCTTTGGGGCTTCAATCATGCAATCCCAGGGACCATCTTGACTTTTTTTGACCACTGCCTCTGCAGACACATCTGGAAAAATTTTTCTACAGCTTGGCTCATATTCATTGGCAAATCAGCAGAATTCTGAAAAAAATGGAAGAACCATAATGATATTTTTCTGAGTCAATTATACAACTTAAATATATTAAAAACAATGTATCTATATAGAACATAGAAAACTGATGGCAGAAAAAGAACTAGTGGTCCATCAAGTTTTTTCCTTGAGTTTTTTCTTCATTGCATTGTTTTCTTTTTGATTTATCTATCTATTGTTTTTAATTATTATTTTTAATTTCATTTTTTATTTTTGTTGGATGAGCATGTTTAAACTCAGTTTAAACTCCCAAGCATGTTTAAACTCATTTACTGATGATTGATCCACTACCTCTAGTGAAAGCTGGCTCCAAATTTCAGCTATGTTTTCTGTGAAGTAATGCTCATCCAAGAAGTTATCCTTTCACAAAAAACTCTTCTACTCAGTATCAACTTTTTTTTCTTATGTTGAAGATTTGGCTGTGGTAGAAATGGTAGTAAATATGCATTTAAAATAAGGATGTGCAATCCTCTTTCCCTCATTGCTCTGATATGATGACTAATAAACAGCATCAAATGGGAGATAATACCTCCCTGAACCCTGCTAAGATAGACTTATTCTCCCGTTTCCCAGTTGAACAATCACAAACTTACTTTCATATCCATTAAAATGTATGAACTAAATGATCAGACTATCCACATAACCACAAATATCTGTTTTATTTTTAAAACCAATAAGGAACATTGTTGTACTGGTAGCAAAGCTCAAAGAATGCCAAGTACAGTCAGATGTCCTTACTATTTAGATCAGCAGTCTTCAAACTTGGTCCTTTTATGACTTGTGGACTTCAATTCCCAGAATTCCTCAGCGTGTCTGGCTGAGGAATTCTGGGAGTTGAAGTCCACAAGTTATAAAAGGCCCAAATTTGAAGACCCCTAATTTAGTTGAAAATTCCCAGGGTGGTGGGCTAGACTGCGAAGTAAAAAAAGGAAAACTTCCTGGCATACCATTTCTCTGTTCTTGCCAAGAAGACACTATAAGGGTCTCCATGTTGTCAATCAACAGTGAAGCTCAACTAAAGGGTACCTTTAAAAAATGGAAGGAATTTTTTTCTTCAGCTTTGCCTATTCAAGATGCCAGCTTTATGCATTGAAGCCATTACAAGAAGAATACACAGAACCATCAGATTTTAGTCATGTTGGCTACTCCCATGTTTGTTGCTCTTCTATGGATAGCTGGATTTTCTGTCAATTTCTGGAGCGACCAAGTTATGGAAGTCCCACATTGCTAGTTGAACACTGCTTTGTTCATCTGTTGGTTTCGTTCTGAGCATGGATAAGATCAACATTTCCAGTCCACTGCTGTAATTTAAAATTGGCCTTGATATACTTTAAAGAGGAGATCACATCTTGATTCTGAAACATTGTGGTGGAACAGCCTAGAGTCCCCAAACACCTAGTGCAAAGTGAAGCACTTTCAGCTCCATTCTCTTTCAATGTATGCCTTAAACATGTGTTTAATTAGCCATGATATTATTAATATGTATTTAACTTTGCCTGGATCATGCCTTTAAAAGGATCATTTAATTTCATTCACTGTTTCTAAGCAGTCCAAATAGATGATCATATTAAGATTTGAGTATATATTATTATCATCATTTGTTTATATTTTCATCATCATTATAGTCATTATTATTTTTAATACCCTTTTTTATTTGATAACATATAAATAATGGCAATAATGATAGCAATAGCACCTAGACTTATACACCACTCCACAAACAGTATCTGAGTGGCTTACAAATATCATTTTGCCCCCAACAATTTGCATCCTCATTTTACCGACCTCAGAAGAATGGAAGGCTGAGTCCACCTTGAACCTGGCAATGGGCAGAATTAGCCTGCAATACTGCATTCTTACTACTGCACCACTACAGCTCCTATGATAATGGTGGCATTGATGATGCTATAATTAATGTACTTTGTAAAAACATAAAAATGAACATTTTACAAATTAACTTTCCCAGATAAATATCTACTTCCTATCAAAGGTCTCCGTTTTTAAAAAAAAAGTTAATGGGCATAAGTGAATATTTTAGATGTTACAACCATGTTCACAAAATGGCGGCCATGATGGAGGGGTGGCCATTCCCAAAACAGGCCATTAAGATGCAGGTAAACAAAGAATTGGCTTGCAGCGATGCACCATTTTAGTTTCTAAGAATGTCTCTAGGACATAAAAGGGGCCAGGAAACAGTTTGGTAAAGTTATGTTTTCTTTGCTGCTTGTGCTTTAAATAGAAAAATATCAGTTTCCCATTAATTTTGTTTTAATTTAAGAAATACACACATACACATTTATATATATATATATATATCTTAATTCATGTGTTTATATATTAAAACATAATGTGTTTTACACATACACACACATTAATCATAGAGCTTGGTGAGTGCATATTGTTGCCCCTGGCTCCTAGACTGGAGAAGGGCTTTTGTGGTGTCTCTGCCTTGCATTGCCAAAAGAAATTGAGAATGGCCACAGCACAGAAGGGAAAAATAAAGAGTTGTAAGCTGCCAATTGCTGTTAGACTAAATTAGACTGCAATGATTATCATGTGCCTTCACAAAAGGCATTTTGTAACATTAAGATTTTTTTTGCTAATTGAATGAACACATTACCATGCACAAGGATGTTAGTGAAGGTTGAAAAGGACAAATCAACTATTCTCATACATCACCATAATTATGCAGCCCCATGTTCGAACAATTACATTTATGTAGACCCACTGTTAAAATCAATGTTTCTTGTACAGCTAGTCCTTAATCAATGAAATCAGTCAATTTACCATGGTCACATCCTTCTTCTTAATTAAGACAGTGATATCTCTGGAGCACAGGGTCTCAAAGAGATAAATAAGTACGGGGGTTGGGAAATGTCAAAGAGGTCTCTGTCTCTGATTTTACTTGCAACTAACTTGGGAAGAAATGAGATGGTTCCCTCTGTTCAAGGAAGCATCACATCTTCTAAAGATATGGCTTAGCATTCATTAGGGAAAGAGCAGGTAGTGGGTCTGACAGAAACTGCGCTAATGAGCAGAGAGGGCTTTCAACATGCTCATCCTTCATAGTCATTGTTGGAATTATGAAGGTTGAACCACCTAAGACTATTTTAATTAGCATAAGCATGGACCTCTTTGGACAGTTAGCCTTTCTTTCCAAAAATCCATTTCAAGATGGTGTCAGGATATTGTCATAATCAAAATGGCAAAGTGATGGAATAACCTACTTAAAATGTCTGTGGCGTTAAAGCCACTATGGCAAAAATCCTCTAATGACACATGTAATAAGAGCATTAACAGGAGAACTCCAACAGAGTTCCCAGTGATATCTGAGGAGACAATTCAGTGCTAAAGGTTTTCCTCAGGAGAGCAGTTTCCATAGACCTGGTCTAAAACTCCTGTCCTATAGCTTAAGCTATTAAACCCTGAGGTACGTGTGTGGCAATAGATTTTTTTTAAAAAAAATTGAGAAATGCAGATTTTCCTGCTTTTGTCTCTTCTGAGTTTATACAAAGACTGATGAAAAAGAATGTGATTTTTAAATACCTTTCAGTGGAGAAGAGAATTTAGGAAAATTCTTATAGGTGGAGTGTCATGCTCAGACTTTGTTGCATGATAGCTAATAGATTTATGTAAGTGTAATTGTTTGCATTGTACAATCATCTCCAGATGATCTCTGTCTCCCTGGCTTTTGGTCTCCCAGGCCAGGGGTCCCCAACCCCCAGTCTGGGGACCAGTACCAGGCCGTGGCATGCCAGCAACCGGTCCACACAAACAAGGAAAATCCCATCCCTAGGATGCAGGCAGCACATAAAACCATGCCCCCTCTTGTCCACGGAAAAACCTCTCTCCACATAACTGGTCCCTGGTGCCTAAAAGGTTGGGAACCTCTGTCCCAGGCAGTCTTCACAACAATAGTCCTGCCCTAGAGGTTTCATGAGATTGGATAATGGATGTAGTCAGGGAAGTTTCAAGCTTAATGGAAAGTGGTGTTTCTAAAACCTCATGAATCCCAGCGACCGATCAGGGCGCATAGGGTTGGCCTCCTACGAGTCCCGTCTGTTAGACAATGTCATCTGGCGTGGCCTAGGGCAAGGGCCTTCTCCGTTGCTGCCCCAGCCCTCTGGAATCAGCTTCCCTCAGAGGTTCATACTGCTTCCTCCCTCCTAGCTTTCCGTAAATTGCTGAAGACACATCTATGCCGACAGGCTTGGGGCGTATGAGCTGTGCTCTGCCCCTGGGCCCTAGGAAGGTCCCTCCATTAGTGATTGTGGGTTGATTGTGTTTGTATGAATGTAACTAATTTTTAAATTTGTATTGTATTTTTATTGTATTTTTATTGTATTTGTTGTAAGCCGCCCTGGGTCCTAGGAGAAGGGCGGCATATAAATTTGATTATAAATAAATAAATAAATCAAAAATGAGCAGCAGCCATTTCCATGTTCTCCAATGGCAAAGTAAGCTCAAAAACATTGCAACATAAATTTGGAAGAAATTCCCAAGCAGCTTCAAGAATAAGGAAAGAGAAAGCTCTTTCACAGAGAAACAAAAAACTCTGGAAAAGTATTTGTTGCCCCAGTATTTATGTACTCAGATTGGAAAGGAGAATTCAGGGAGTATGCAGGAGTATTTCCATCTTAGATGGAGATACTGAAGGTTGAACACATGTTCTATATTAGTGTTTCTCAACCATGGGAAGACATGTGCACCAACTTCCAGAATTCCCCTTTCAGCATTCTGGGAGTTTGAAGTCAACATATACGGTATTCAAGTTGCCAAGGTTGAGAAACACTTATTTAGATAAATAGTTATATAGAATGTGTTATGATCAGAGCCAGAGTCCAAAATAAAATATTTTTATTTATTTATTTATTTATTTATTTTACAATTTTTATACCGCCCCCTCCCGAAGGACTCGGGGCGGTGTACAGCCCAATTAAAAACATCAAGATACAAAAGGTAAAATTATTAAAAATAAATTAAATAATTTGGCCCAATCATTTAAAAACCCAATTACCGAAAAGTAATTTGGTCCAATCATTTAAAACCAATGCTATCTTAAAACTCAATCCCCTAAAAAAAACAATTATGGCCTTGTTGGAACTGGAGCTACTATCCCAGGCCGGCTTGTCGAAATAAATATGTCTTTAATTCTCGACGGAAGGAACGCAATTCCGTCAATGTATGGAATTCGGGGGGGAGCTCGTTCCAAAGCGTTGGAGCTCCCACAGAGAAGGCCCTCCCCCTGGGGGTCGCCAGCCGACATTGTCTGGCCGACAGCACCCTGAGGAGACCGACTCTGTGGGAGCGTACCGGACGGCGGGAGGTATTTGCTGGCAGAAGGCAGTCCTGTAAATATCCGGGTCCGATGCCATGGAGCGTTTTAAAGATGGTCACTAATACCTTGAAACGCACCCAGAAGGCCACCGGCAACCAGTGCAGCTCGCGCAGGAGCGATGTTACATGGGCGCGCCATGGCGCTCCGGTCACTACCTGCGCGGCCACATTCTGGGCCAGCTGAAGCCTCCGGGTGCACCTCAAGGGGAGCCCCATGTAGAGAGCATTGCAATAGTCCAGCCTGGAAGTGACGAAGGCATGAGTAACTGTGCATAGCGAGTCCCGGTCTAGGAAGGGACGCAACTGGCGTACCAGGCGAACCTGATAGAACATCCTCCCGGCCACGGCCGCCAGATGGTCCTCTAAATACAGCCGTGAATCCAGGAGGACTCCCAAATTGCGAACCCTTTCCATGGGGGCCACTGTTTCGCCCCCAACAGACAACAAAGGAGTCAATTGACTAAACCGGGACGACGGTAGCCACAGCTACTCGGTCTTGGAAGGGTTGAGCTTGAGTCCGTTCTTCCCCATCCAGACCCGCACGGCCTCCAGGCATTGGGTCAGCATGGCAAGAGCATTGTTGGGGTGGTTCGGCGTGGAAACGTACAGCTGAGTATCATCAGCGTACAGATGGTACTCCACACCAAAACCACGGATGATCTCACCCAGTGGTTTTACATAAAAGTTGAACAGTAGGGGCAAGAGGACCAACCCCTGAGGTACCCCACATACAAGGGGTCTCGGGGTCGACCTCTGACCCCCTGTCAACACAGACTGCATCCGGCCGGAGAGGAAGGAGGCGAACCACCGCAAAACAGTGCCCCCTATACCTAACCCCTCCAACCGTTGCAGCATGATACCATGATCGATGGTATCAAAAGCCACCGAGAGGTCCAATAGCACCAGAGCAGAGGAACAACCTCTGTCCCGGGCCTGCCAGAGGTCATCCACCAACGCGACCAATGCTGTTTCCGTGCTGTAGCCAGGCCTGAAGCCCGACTGGTGTGGATCCAAGTATAACGATTCCTCCAGGTGTCGTGGGAACTGTCTGGCAACCACGCTCTCGACAACCTTCACAAGAAAGCGAAGGTTGGAGACAGGACGATAATTTGATAAAACAGCTGGATCCAGGGTAGGCTTCTTAAGGAGGGGCCTCACTACCGCCTCTTTCAGGGTGGCAGGGAAGACACCCTCGCTTAAAGAAGCATTAATAATTACCTGGAACCAGCCTCGTACCACCTCCCGGGATGCCAGCACCAACCAGGAGGGGCACGGGTCCAATGAACAAGTGGTCGCCCTAAGTCCCCCGAACAACCTGTCCATGTCCTCGGAAGTCACGGGGTCAAACTCAGCCCAGATAACAGTCTCAAGACCAGACTCCGTCTCTCCCACCGGACACACCCAGTTGAAATCAAAGCCTTCCCGTATCTGAGCGATTTTATCATGCAGATATTTTCAGAAATCCTCAGCTCTACCCTCTAAGGGGTCTCCTCTCACCTCCTGATGAAGGAGGGAGTGGGTCACCCTAAACAAGGAGGCTGGGCGGTTATCTGATGACGCGATAAGAGCAGTGAAGTAAGAACACTTCTCTGCTTTTATCACTGCTTGGTAGGACCTAATATGGTCTCTTACCAGTGTTCGGTCAGATTCGGCAAGGCTCGATCTCCAACTGCTCTCTAGGCGTCTTTTCCGGCGTTTCATCTCTCTCAGCCCCTCATTATACCAAGGGGCTGATCGAGATGCACACCGAATCAGAGGCCGCAAAGGCACGACCCGGTCTAGAGCGCCGGCCGCAGCCCTATCTCAGGCTGCTGTCAGCTCTTCGACCGAGTCGTGTATCCGAATATATGAAATATATGAAAATAAAATAAAAATCAAAATAGAATAACAGAATTTGAATGTTACAATTAGAGGCATTCTGTTGGCAGTCAGAATGTGTGGTGTAACAAAATTTGGCTACATTCAAGGAAATGAAATTGTACAGATCTGATAACACAACTGTACATAAAAATATTATGAATTTTCAGATAATTTGCCTAGCAAGTAGTTATAACCCACTTATAGAGGGTTCAGTATAACAGGACATGAACTATGGTTTCGATTGCCCCTTATCTGCAGGGGCACAGACTTAGATCATTTATTTATTTGGGTTTGTATGCTGCTCCTCTCTCTCTCATGGTTGTAACTTATTGTATGCCTAACTCATGTTCTACAAATGAGCATCAGTTATCCTTCATACAGCGCTGTGGCTTAGTTTTCTTCACTTGGGCTTTACTAATTTAAGGCTCTATTGGTCTATGTTTATATGAAGAATTAGGTGGTTTGAATTAGGTGGTTCTGGCATGACCAGAAAAGGTTGGATATCTATGAATTCCCACTTGTGGTAAAGAATAGATTATGATTTAGGATTCCTGTTGCTCACTAAATTTTATATTGCCTCAGAGCATATTAGTATTACTTTAGGCAGGATTCACCACTCTTGTTAAAGCTGTTCTGTGAGAAACAAGTCAAATGTCATTTTTCAAATATAGTCCTATGTCACTTAAGGATATGTTCCTATACACACACAAACACACATATACACAGAGAGAGAGATTGTCATGATCTTTACCTGAACAAAACAGTATATCGTACAGCAATCATTTTTTAACCAAGGTACCTCAGATGGGTTAACTTATAGAATGTGTCCAAAATCAGGCACCCACAACTCTTGAGGGAATGAAATTTGGATGAAAACAATTTTCAATATTTCATGATAGTTTCCCAATCAGTCTTCCAACCCCTTGCTCCCTCTCCTACCCAGTAGCAGCTACTTACTTACCTGCCTTCTGGGAAGGGAAGGGAAGGGAAGGGAAGGGAGGAGAGAAGAGGAAAGAGAAAGGGAAAGATAAAAGGAAAGAAGGAACATTTCTGATACTGTCTGCCAGATTCCCACAATGAAACTCAATGGAGAAGCCAGCAGAAAGTCAGATGTTGCTCCTGTTCCCACTGCTTTTTTCATCCACTGTTGAACATTCTATTGGAAATTGTTGTGAGTCCATGCCAGCCTGTGATCCTGGCAGCTGAGTCCGGGGAATCAGAGGAGGAGGAGGAGGAGCCATCAGAGTCAGAGGAAGGCTCTGATGAGTTACAAGACTCACAATCGGATGAAGAGCCCGACCCCTCCAATCATGTTCAGGTTGAGACACAGCTGTGTGGGGGAGATGAGTCAGACTTTGAGGACTCACAGCTGGATGTCATTATAGACGCTTGTAAATGAAGGCAGTTATCTAGAACAAATCAGAGGGAGTCAATACAACAACTCTAAGGGAGAGGAGAAGGCCTCGAGAAGCCATGCCTTGGGCTGCTTTATAAAAAGGGAAGGTGTGGGCGGTGCTGGTTGCTAAAGGCAACCGTTTGTAAAGAACTTCAAGGGATCATGGTCTGTTTGTTTTACCGGTGAATTTCTTGTTTAACTCCTGCTCTGTTTGCTTTTTTAACCAATTATATGTTGGAAAAGTATTCTGTTGTTTTTGTTTTGGAGAAAACATATCAGGACTGTTTATGAAATAAAAAGGGTTGGTTTTTCCAGCCTACTGATAAAAAAGGGGTTGTCCTTGTGACGCAACAAGGACAGACGTAGGCTGGGACAGAACAGAAATATATCCAAATCAATGATCTAATGAGGTACAGGTTGTCTAGTAACATTCTAAGAAGGCCTATAGAAAATTCCTGCACTAGCCAACTTGAATCACTCTTTAAGCGCTAAGCACCTTGAACCTAGATAGCACTTACGGTAGACAGGAGACCACTAGGATACTCTAAAGCATTGGGGTAGAATGGAAAGTTATATCAACGTCTCCAAAGAAGACGAGAGCAAGCCACTCCTGTCTCTAGACCTAGTCTCTAGCATCACAACCAGTGGCTTTCTTTCTACCCAGCTATGTCTTTTTCTAATCACTCTTTACTCTATCACATTGTTTCAATCTAGTAGCAAGATCAGGAAATCTCTTTTGTCAGCCATGTTTGCTCCTAGTACAATTTTGATTTAGGACTCGAGATGTGCAGCTATTCAGGCAGGAAAGGGTCTTTGGAAAGGTCCTGGATGCCTTTTCAGTCAACACCTCCTTCCTCCAATCCATGGCTGGACAATTCTGGGACTTGATTTCCACACATCTTAAAATTTCTGAGTTCCACAAACACTGTTCTAATGGTTCCTATACATACCCAGGAAAATATGTTCCACTATCTAAGGGGCTGATATTGTCAGTGTTCCAGTATCTAAGGAATTGCCACAAAGAAGAGGGAGTCAAGCTATTCTTCAAAGCACCTGAAGGCAGGACAAGAAGCAATGGATGGAAACTAATCAAGGAGAGAACCAACCTAAAAATAAGGAGAAATTTCCTGACAATTAGAAGAATTAATTAATTAACAACTGGCTTCAAGAAACTGTGGGTGCTCTAACACTGGAGGTTTTTGAGAAGAAATTGGATAACCATTTGCCTGAAATGGTATAGGGTTTCCTGCTTGAGCAGGGGGGTTGGACTAGATGACCTCCAAGGTCCCTTCCAACTCTGTCCTTCTGTTATTCTGTTATATATGTTTGAGTTCCAGGATTCATTAAGGAGTCAGTGACAGTAGGTTTTGTCCCCCTGTGTTGTGAGTTTCTTCACTGAAATGTTTATTTTCCTAGTATTGTGCAGCCATAGTGTAATTCCAGGGAAAGGTGCTAACCAGCACAAGGAGTGGGGTGGGTGCTCTCTCCAACCTATCTTTTCACTTCAAATCCAAAGAACTGTCCATCACAGCTGAGGAGCGACAGTCATATGCACCGCACCACCAACTAACCAAGACTTTTTCGCCCCACTATGTTGTGCAGATTCAACCCATATGCTTGGTTTAAGATTCAGTCATAAATCCAGAAAATTGTGTTCAGTCATGCAAATCCAGAAAATTGTGTTGAGTAAGACCAGTGGTGGCTAAAGCAGATATTCATTTTCTTTCAGTCCCTTTAAACTTCTTTATTCTCTGTAAACTTCACTTGCATTCGTATTCTACATGCATATTGCATTAGAGATTGCCCTCTTGTCAAGAATGTTCTTTTCTTTTATATTGTATTATTTTAGCTTTTTTAAAATAAAATAAAATACATGTAAGCAAAATAGAGAAGATAATGAGGAGGGGATAATCCCTCTTTTGGTCTGACTGTCATTCCCAGCCATCTGAGTTTTGAGTTAGAAGGACTGGCAGCGAATTGAAAGTGCCTCAGACTCCAGAGACATCTGCTATGGTATCTGTTCCCAAATGCAATAATGCCCAAATGCCAAAACTTATTATTCCCTGGTTATTTTATTATTTTTGGTTATTTAATAATAAGTATTTATTTAATTTTATTTAGAAAATGAATTTTGCTGCCTATTTGCACATGGCGACTCAAGGCAGCTCACACGGATGTAAAACACCATATAAGAAGAATAAAGATTTGCTTTTCTCGCCATGCATATCTATACATAATCCGAACTAGACTGGGTTGTTTCTCTGTGTCAAATAATATATGTGGGTATATGCATAATTCTGTATTTATTTGTTTATTTTTGTCATATTTATGCAGTGTATATTGTAGGTGGTGACTCTTTGAGAGCTGTATGCAACGAAATTTCATTTTAATGTATGCCGATTAGTGTACTTTCAAAGTGACAATAAAGTTATTCTATTCTATTCTATTCTATTCTATTCTATTCTATTCTATTCTATTCTATTCTATTCTATTCTATTCTGTTCTGTTCTATAAAAAATAACAAGAAGAAAAATGATAATACCCCCACCCCTGCAACAACACACATTCAAACTAGCCATTTAATGGGCTCCATCCTGCTCTGGATTCTCCAGACCTGCTGGCAGAACCAGGTCTTCAGTGCCTTCCAAAAGAGTGTTAGGGTGGGGGCCAATCTAATATCTAGGGCAGGGGACTGCAAGCTTGACAGCTATGCTGACTGAGGAATTCTGGGAGCTGAAGTCCACAAGTCTTAAAGTTGTCAAGCTTGCAGACCTCTGCTCTAGGGGAATGATGTTCCAGAGAGAGGGAGCCACCAAGGGAGTCAAAGTTTCTGTCTACTGATGGTGAACCTAGTTGGATTGTCATAATTTTGTTTTATATTTCCCCCTTTTTTAAATAGTAGGAAATGACAGCCTTTCAGTCTTTTATATAGTGGCTGGGAGGATCTCAAAAGTGGCTGTTTCCCACTTAAGTGGGCCATCTCTGAGAGTTTGCTCCTATCTCTTTGAGATCTTTGTCCCATGCTGTAGGAGACAGGCTATCAAAATTCAAGGAGGTGCAGAAAGACCTAGGATGGTATACAAAAGAGATCATGGATGAAGCATAAGGTGAAGGAAAATGACATTAAAATAAAAGCTTTGAAAAGTGAATAACATAGGTGAGTTGGGAAGTGACAAGACACATGTGAGTAGTAGACACTACTATGAAATGGAGATAAGAGAAAGCAGAGGAGAGGAAAAAGGAAAGGAAAGGAAAGGACAGAACAGAACAGAACAGGAAAATCAGAGATGCACCTAGAAATTTGACCTAGCATAATAAGTATAGAAAAGTTATATTATGGCAATGGATGAAGAACACCACATTAAAACTGAATGTCTCCCAAGTAGGTTTATCCATGTGAAAGTGATCCTCAAAAATGATTTAAATTGTGCCTCTCAATTGTACTGCAAACAATAACCACAATAAGAGGTTTTGTTTTTTTAAAGGACATTATATTTTCCTCTAGATTTTTGTTTTTATATCAAGAGACTTTCAGCAGAAGCTCAAAACAATAAAATGAAACCTGAGATGAATTTATATGGGGCAGAAATGAGTATTAAATCAGGTTCCAGGGGTGGGGTTAGGACTTTCTCTTGAAAAAGCGAATTAAGTAAAAAAAAAATGAGGGAAGCTGGAAAGATTAAAGAAGATATTTTTCTAAATGTGAAGGCAGCTGTTTGACCATCTGTGCTTACCTGTTTGCTTTGTCGTCAACTAACAGAGAGATACTTTGGCTGTCTACCAACTTGTCTTGTTTCAAACCAGTCTTGTCATGGATGGAATAGCCAATATATTTTCCCCTTACTTCTTTATACTATCATGGACAGCAAAGACAAGCTCTGTCCAAAATACAGTGTTGAAAGAAAAATCTTCATCAGGGTCCAGTCCAAGCTGGGAATAAACAAAATGGAGACTGCTTTAGAAAGAAATTGTAATTTATTGAAGAGGAGAGCCAGACAGAAGAGTGGCTCTGGGAAAGCTGACCACATTTGCAGGGAGTGGTGGGTTTTTATACCTTCTTGGGCTTTTGTTTGGAGTTGTTCCTGTGGCATGAACTTTGACCTGAGTCTGAGTGTGCCTTTCTGGTATTCTGATGGTGATGGGTTAATCCTATTATGTCCCAAAGGTCATATCCTGCTTCCCTGGGGCTGATGGCTGATGGGTGTTGGATTTTTTTGGTGTGAGGGATTGTTGATTCTAGTGATCTTTCTTTCTAATCCAAGCTCCCTGTCTCCAATCCTTCTGACAAGATTATCACATCGCATTTCTGCAGACCTGGTTTCTGTCTGGGGCAGAGAGACTTGGGGGAGGGGGTTCAACCTTTAAGATCTTTTGGGGAAATATAGTATTCTGCCTTTTAATATTCCAAAAATATTTCTTTCCCGGGGGGAGGGTAATGACTTCCCACAACAGTGACCAATCTTCTCTTACAATCTCAAAAAATGTAACTTAATTTGACTGGAAATAATAGGGGATTCTGTAATTATTTGCAGGTCTTCAATATTCCCTGTTTTACAAAAAGGTCTAACATGATCAAATCATATGCTTGTTTAACAATCTGCATGGATCGGTAGCATAGAAACTAAAAACAGATCAATATATATACCTATTTCAAAGAAGAGAGATACAAGCATGTGTCTGTATTACTGGGCTGTTAGGTTAATTTATCAAGCCAATAAAGTTTAACTTCAGATCTTACAAAGAAAATGATATGCTAAATGAACAGACATATCTCTGAAAAAGCAGACAGACATAAACTGAGGTAAGTAATATTTGCTTTATTTTGTTTAGATTTGCTTTATCCCGACTGTTAAATAGTGGGTTCTTGTAGGCATGGACCAGACCGATATAATGCAACATGCTTTATTGCAAGAATAACAGAACTGAACTCAACAGACAGACTGACAGACATTTATACATGCCGCCACTAGGCGGCCACCAATCAGATTCAAATGGTTTTGCCCGCTCAAATATGAACTTCAGTTTCCCGCCAAAACGGTTGGAGAAACACGTTAACAGTCAATCACAATACCGACTTTATTATTTTTCAAAGCATCAAACATACCTAACACTTCTTCCTCCTTTTATTTTCTCTGAAGCCCATCTAGGTGGAACGCTTAAGTGTTTTCAAGGCACCAGGAATTTTCATTGTGGGCTTGTCTGTTTTGGTTATTTACTTTAAATGTTTTTACTTTTTTGTGAGCCACCCAGGGTTGTGGTTCATAATCTGAGGGGCTTTACAAATATTTTAAACAAATGTACAATAATATAAACCAAACAACATTTAAATCAAATCACATAACATAAATAAAATATATAATAAAAAAATAAATGAACATAGTTGCCTTTTGTTTGCTTGCTTTAAATATTTTTATTGTTTTGTGAGCTACCCAGAGTTATGGTCCATGCTATGAATGGGTATACACATATTTTAAATAAATAGAAAATAAATATTATAATATAAACAAAATAATGTATAAATCAAATAAATCAATATAAGTGAAATATATAATATAAATTTAAAAATGAATGATATAAATAAAATAGGTGGATAAAAATGTCAAATCCAGTCTGAAAAAAAATCTGGCTGACTGCACAAGGAACAATAAAATAAATAAATTTATTTATTTATTTATTTATTTATTTATTTATTTATTTATTTATTTATTTATTTATTTATTTATTTATTTAACTTCTATGCCGCCCTATTCCAGAGAACTCAGGGCGGCTTACAACATAATAGAAATCAACAGTTAAAAATACATATATATAAAAACCCCTAATTTAAAAAAACAACAACAACCAATCATTCAACATACACACAGACATACACTGGCTAGGGGCAAGATGTTAACTGCTCCAAGCCTGCCGGCAGAGGTGTGTTTTAAGTAATTTACAAAAGGCGGAGAGGGTGGGGGCGACACGGATGTCCGGGGGAAGTTGGTTCCAGAGGGCCGGGGCCGCAACAGAGAAGGCTCTTCCCCTAGGCCCTGCCAGGCGACACTGTCTGGCTGACGGGACCTGGAGAAGGCCGACTCTGTGGGCCCTAACTGGCCGCTGGGGTTCTTGGGGCAACAGATGGTCCCGTAAGTAACCTGGTCCGATGCCATGTAGGGCTTTATAGGTCATAACCAACACTTTGAATTGGGTTCGGAGACCAATTGGCAGCCAATGCAATATAAAATGAACAATATAAATGAATATAAAGAGGAGGTATACCTCAGCAATCCTGTCTGCAGCTGTGTCTTTGATGTTATAAAAGAACTGAATTTGTAGGAAAAGAATGGTTCAGAATAGAAATGATGTACATGTGTACCATTTCCACGTTTGCTCCATTTACACAAAAAAATGTATTTTTGAAGATTGTAAGGCTGGAAGTGATGAAAGTCAAAATTAAAACTGGGAGCTGAAACACTAGCTATCTCTGATAGGCAGATAACACCATTTGGTTAGTTGAAAATAAAGAAAACTTAGAGAAACTTATTATTAAAGGAAAAATAGAAGTGAACAAATCTCATTGAATATTAAATATTATGGAGACAATCTTGAGTGGAAGTTCAGCTGATAGTGCAGAATTGAATTTAGAATTTTTTGGGAAAGTGATTGACAAGATGAATCTGAGAGTCAGGCTGTTGAAATCTTTTAAGGCACCAGGCTAAAAGTTAGGAAATGTTGAGTTCTGATCCTGCCTTAGATTCAAAGTTGCTTACTAATTGAGGAAACCCATTTTCTTGGATTGCCCCCAACTGGGGAAAAAAGGAGCAAATTTAATATCAGATCATTGAGATGCATTGTGTTCTTTCTCTAATAAGTACCTAACAGCAAAAATGCAAGGATAATTCTAAAGGCTGCTGTGGATTTTCTGCAACAGAAATGTACATAAGTGAAATTCAAAAGCTCTGTACAATACATTCTGAGTATACTCATTTGTGAATACACTCATTTGAATGTTAAGCCAGCTTCAATGTAGATATTATTTGGGACAAGATGCAACAGCTAGCAGCAAAATAAAACAGCACCCTTGAGAAATGACCCTGATTTTATTGCATCTTTTCCTTCCTTAATTCCTACAATGTTTTGACTCAGGAAGAGTCTTTAAGGGAAATATTACTCTGTAACTCTGGCACGCACAATACAAACATAAAATGTGGCTTGAATCCCCATTTATTTATGCTGGCTTTTCCTTCAAAATTCAACAGGGAAATGAATAGTGGTTTGTCTCACTGTGATTGCTCCAAAATGGTTATTTGCCACTTTTCATCACAAACTTATGACTTGGAGGAAGGGGGAAAGAATGAATGTCTATCAAAAACTGCTGAGCACAAAATATAGTTGTGGTAGAGCCATGGATATTACTTTTTTCCCCTTCCAGTTTGTTGAATATGTATTCACACAACCCCAGGTACCATATAAAGTCAAATTAGATTTGTTTTGATATATATGGCTTTTCATATTTAAGATCCTGTGGCATCTTACAAAATGTTGAGTTCAATAACGTAGCCCCCCTGTTGTATCTGCAGAACTTGACTGTCATTACAACTCAGCTGTAGATCAGACTTTGCTTTCTGTATTAAAAAAAAGAAGTAAAAGTTAGTGAAGAGGATCACATTTCCATGAATTTCAATAGTATAACCCAAATTACCTTTAAAAGCTGCACAGAGTAAACCAGAAAAACACTTCATCCTTGAAACAGAGAAATGAATAAATATAGGTAGCCCTCAACTTCCAACCATTTGTTTAGTGACCGTTTGAACTGATAATGGCACTGAACAAAGTTATTTATGTCTGTTTTTCACACTTACGACCTTTGTAGCATCCCCATGGTCATGTGATCAAAATTCAGCTCTTGGCAACTGACATGCATTTATGACAGTTGCAATGTCCTGGGGTCATGTGATCACCTTTTGAGAACTTCTGGAAGCAAAAATCAATGGGGAAGCCAGATTCACTTAACAACTGGGGTTTTCTTTAAACTAACAACTGCAATGATTCACTTAATAACTGTGACAAGAAAGGTCGTAAAAAAGGGGGCAAACCTCACTTATCAACTGTCTTGCTTAGCAATGGAAATTTTGCGTTCAGTTGTGTTTGTAAGTCGAGGACTTACCTATGTACAAAAAGCTCACGGTACATAAAATTTTAAGCAGGCATTAAACAGGGGAAAGGTTTTGGGACCGATTCTAGCGCAGACAAGGAGAAGAAAGAAATGGATGCCAGACACAGGAGTGTGAAGGGAGAAAAGGCTGTTGGTAAAGGAAAAGGAACATTGGTTGGGTAATCATCATCATCATAAGGTAATGATTCTGACAAAAAGCACCAATAGGAATACACTGATTTGCTTAACAAATGCCACATTCATTTAATGGCCATAGCATTCACCTAACGATTGCCACTGAAAACTTCTAAAATCAGGTTCAGTCATATAGTTGCCTTGACATAAAAGCGTCATGACTTAGAATGAAATTCCAGGCTCCACTATGGTTGTAAACAGTGGTGGGATTCAGCCAGTTCACACCACTTCGGCAGAACCGGTAGCTAATTTTTTGTTGTCCAGGCCCAGAATGGACTTCCGGAAGTGGCATCCACACAGAACCAGTTGTTCACATATTTGAATCCCACCACTGGTTGTAAGTCAAGGATGGCCTGTGTGTGTGTGTGTGTGTGTGTGCGCGCGCGCGTGCGCGTGCATGCGTATAGGCTCAGAACCAATCCTATCAAACTTGTTGTCTTTTCATTATATGATAAGGAAAGGTAAAGGAGTCCTTGTGGATTTTACTCCACTAGTCATTGCTGATTATAGGGGCATTGCCTTTCGTTTCCAGATGGTTGAGGCAGTGCTGTCCGAAGACATTTCCATGGTCATGTGGCCAACGTGACATCATCGAGTGCTGTTACCTTCCCACCTGAAGTGGTACCAATTATGTACTTGAATTTTACTTGCTTTTGAATAGAGCTGAGGCAAGGACAGGAGCTCAACCAATCACGTGGCACTGGGGTCTCAAACCTGGGCTGTTGGCTTTCCAGCCAACAAGTTTAGCACCTCAACCACTGAGCCACTGTGCTGCCTTATTATGAAAGGAGTGGGGCAGAATTCTGAGACTTTCATGGTGCCTACATTGTACTTTTCTTTCAGTAGTAAGAACGTTAGGTCAATTCAAACATCTCATGATGGGAAGGAACTGGAAATGAATTTTTTGAGTATCTGAAAAATAAAACGAACCTATTCAGAATAACTTTTTTTTTCAAAAATATAAATGCAAGGCAGGTTTTGATACCATGTTAAATGACATTTTCTTCCAATATCCCTATTAGAAGTCAGAATTTCCTGACTTCAGAAGCTGGGAAAAATTATCTCCAATTTATAAGATTGTTAAAAGTCACACTGGCAATTTTATAAAAAAAAACCCCTCTCTTTCTCTCTAAATGATAAAATATCAGTAGATGAAGACATAACCTTAAACCTTGGTCAACAAAATGCATTTTTGTGTTTACATTCATGCTATATCCAAACAAATAAATCGCATTATGCTTCCGCTCAGGTGCTAGGGTTTTTTTTCCAAATCAAAATTTGTCTTCTCTTAAAGAACCTATCAGAAGGTAGAACAGTTCTGACAGTTGCAACCCTATCTGCAATTCCATTCACTTTTTTTGGAGACAATTGTATAATTAATGCAATATTTGTGACTTTGGGTTAATCTTACTGGCATCTGCTTTACAAGCCATTCTCAGTCACCCAGCAATTGATTTTTAAATGTACAGTGTAGTTGTAAAGAATCTACCAAAATGCAATATTGCAACAATAAACTATTGTCCTTACAAGGCAAGTATGGTTCTTTAACAAGGTTCTTTAACAGTGTTCGGTTAACTGTAGCTGGGTGATACAATCCATCTTTTGTTGGTGTATCACATAACTGCTTTCAATGTTGCACATTAATGTTGTAAATTGATTTCTATGTGACTGAGAATGAGTAATAGACAAACAATTCACATAAGAATGTTGAAATGAATTTATCATAGCCTTACCTCCTAAATGTATATGACAGTGCATATAGGAAAACTGTGTGAAAATAAAATGAATTTTCTCCCTCAAATTAGACCAAAGTCCATACAAAAATATATTATAGTGGGGAAAAGAATACACACATATATGACTGATTTATTTCAGGGGAAATTGCTAGAGATAAATATGTAAAGAACAGGATGAATAAAAATGGCTAAGAGACATTTGTAAATGTCTGTGCATTTTTCTTGACTGTCCAAATCTGAGAGATTTAGTGATGATTTGCTGTTTCTTCCCCATAATTTTAACCTGACTTTTCTTGACTACTGAGGAAAACAAAAAAAATGGTTCTGAATAATGAATGAATTCAAAATGAATGACCAATTATTATATCATATACAGAACTCTTTCAGAACTCTGATTCTTCTCCTCCTCCATGAAATCCTCAAAGGAATGATCAATGAAAAGACAGGGCTAACTCATCTCACTTTTTATGAAAGAGCATAAACTTACTACTCAAAGGGTGGAAGAAGCTACAGCATTAATACAGCTTTGTAGGCTTGAAGGTCACAAGCTGAAACAGCTAATGGGAGATGCTTAACGAACCTAAAAACGATTAACTATCTAAGAGGTTAGTAACATGAAGCCAGGAAAGATGGTTATCAGCTGCCTGAATCAAAGGAAGAATTTCCCCCAATCTGAAGTTCAGAAAATATATGGAAGGGAAGCTGGAAACAAACCCAGAACTTGAGAAACTCAAAGTGGTAATTTTTTAAATTCAGGGAATATAAAGTTCTATTAAAGAATTATGCATGGAAAAAGGGAAAGCTGCTGCTGCTGATGATCTTTTTTAGTGAAACCTCTACTTTGCCTCTTGTGAAAAATTTCTGATTGGACAATTTGAGTGCCTCAATAGTCATGGTATTTGCTGAATGCTCAGTCTAATATGCCCTCATCTGCAGGGCAAAGCTTAGTGACTGGGTCTACACAGGGTGATTATGCAGAGGGAGTCAATTCCACGTGTAGAAGAACAACTATCAATCAATCAATATCAGAATAGAGCTGGAAGGGACCTTGGAGATCTTCTAATCCAGCCCCCTGCTCAAGCAGGAGGTCTTATATCATTTCATACAAGTAGCTGTCCAGTCTCTTCCTAAAAACCTTGAGTGATGAAGCACCCACAACATCTGAAGGCAAGCTGATCCACTAGTTCAGACATGTCAAACTCACAACGTCATGTGACGTCGCGTGACATATCGGAGCTTTTTCCCCGTTGCTGGCAATGGGGTGGGCGCGGTTTCCTCATGATGCGTCTGGCCCATGGGCCAGAAGTTTGACATCCCTGCACTAGTTAATTGTCCTCACTGTTAGGAAGTTTCTCCTTAATTCCAGGTTGCTTCTCTCCTTGCTTAGTTTCCATCTGTTGTTTCTTGTCTTGCCTTCTGGTGCTTTGGAAAATAAATGGACCCCCCTCCTCCTTGTGGCAGCCTCTCAAATACTGGAATACTGCTATCATGTCACCCCTAGTCCTTCTTTTCTCTAGACTGGCCATTCCCAAATTCTGCAACCGTTCTTCATATGTTTTAGTCTCTAGTCTTTAATCATCTTCTCTGCACTTTTTCCAAAGTCTCAACATCTTTTTTGTAATGGGGTGACCAAAACTGGATGCGGTGTTCCAAAGTGGTACTAATACTTCACGTGATTTTGATTCTATGCCTCTGTTTATACAACAAAGGATTATATTAGCTTTTTTGGCTGCCACTGCACACTGCTGTCTCATGTTTAAGTGATCATCCACTAGGATTCCAAGATCCCTCTCACAGCTACTGTTTTTAGCTAGGTTTCACCTAATCTGTACTTGTACCTTTGGTTTTTCCTGCCCAGGTGTAAGACCTTGCTTTTCTCCACATTAAATATCATTTTGCTGGATAGGGCCCATTGTTCAAGTCTGTCAAGATCTTTTGGGATTCTGAACTCATTTTCTGGGGTGTTGGCTATTCCTGACAGCTTAGGGTCATCTGCAAATTTGATGAGATCCCCTTCTATTCCCTTATCTAAGTCATGGATGAAAATCTGGGCCTAAGACAGAACCTTGTTGTACCCCACTGCTTACTTCCCTCCATGTAGATGTAGTACCATTAAGGACTACTCATTGAGTATGGTTTGACAGCCAGTTACAAATCCATCTGGTGGTAATGCTGTCTATCCCCCATTTTTCTAGCTTATCAAGAAGTAGGTTGTGGTTTACTTTGTCAAATGCCTTGCTGAAGTCTAAATATGCTATGTCCACAGCATTTTGCTGGTCTACTAATTTAGTCACTTTGTCAAGGAATGAAATAAGATTGGTTTGACATGATCTGAGAAGTAGGGAGAAAGTGTTTTGAGAGAGATACATACATATACAGAAAAGTAAAGTGTGTTTGTGTATGTCAGGAATTTTCATGGCTTTTATTTCGATAGATTCATTTCCAAGAATTTTAATTCCAAATGGCTATTTTATTTCCATGTTCAAACAAATAGGGCTTTCACATCTGAAGATCAAAACACATCTATTCTTTTAGTAACAGAATAACAAAGTTGGAAGGGACCTTGGAGGTCTTCTAGTCCAACCCCCTGCTCAAACAGGAAACCCTATGCTATTTCAGACAAATGGTTGTCCAACCACTTCTTAAAAATTTCCAGTGTTGGAGCACCCACAACTTCTGAAGGCAAGCCATTCCACTGATTAATTGTTCTAACTTTCAGGAAACAATAATGGGATGGCATCTATTAAAAGCTATAATCTTCAGGAATTTGGGGGAAAAACCCTCTTGGGTATTACTTACATTCATCATTATTGCACGTATTGCAATATTAACATATTTACATGCCTTCTTACTGCTGAAATGTTAATAAAACAAAAGACAAAATGATGGGAACTACCTCATCTTAATGTTTTTATTATGTTTCATTACATTATTATTATAAATATAGATTTTTCTCCCTAATTATAGTTTAACAAGCAAATCTTAATCAATATGCTTCCTATTGGATCCAGCATGACTTCAAGTGACCTGCTATAATTTTATTCATTATCTGTAACTGTTATTACAGTCTGTATTTGACACATGTGGATATTATTTGATCTTTTCAAACCACATTCATTCTCATTAAGAAAGCCCCAAGACACTTTCTTGCAGAATAGTTTTTGAAATATTCTGAGAGTTTGCTGCTAATTTGAAATGTGACGTACCTTTCAAGTCCTTTATTATAGTATTTTCTCCCAATTATGTTTCCAGCACATGACTGCGTCATTTTTCAGTTCAATATTTAAGCAATTAGCAGCTGTATCTTCAAATTAATACATCTCTTTCGCTAATGCACTTTTAATCATATCAAATAAGCAAGAATTGCTTCTTGCGTTCGTTCTCATTTTCTTTTCTTTTTTTAATAATATTTTTATTAATTTACTAATTTTACATTTAGGTATTTAAAAAGCAACATGGTGGCTGGGTTAATCAATAGTTCAGTAACATACAAAAATCTTTAGTACAAATCTCAAACTACAATCTCAAATATTACCTCTCTTTTTCCCTTAATATCTACTATCTCATATTTAAGCTAATACAGTTCTTATTATATCAACTAAATAAAACATCATTATTACATTTATCAATAATTTTTAGCTTATACATATCTTAATTACTTTTACATTCAATCATTACATTCAATCAATGTCCTGTTATTGGTTTTTCCCAATTTTTAGTTTTTCATCAATATTCAAATTTAACATTTGATATTTATAATTTCCAGGTTTTAGGTAACCAACGTTTCCTTTATCTCAATTCATAACAGAATCTAATATTCAAAATACACATCTTATCTATTTGGGTATAATCTTGTTCTATTTCCTAAAAGTTATCTATTTTCCCCCATCTTACATTATCTAATTAATAATACAGTATCCCCTTTAATAAACCTTTCTTGCGAAGGTTGTCGAGAGCGTGGTTGCCAGACAGTTCCCACGACACCTGGAGGAATCGTTATACTTGGATCCACACCAGTCGGGCTTCAGGCCTGGCTACAGCACGGAAACAGCATTGGTCGCGTTGGTGGATGACCTCTGGCGGGCCCGGGACAGAGGTTGTTCCTCTGCTCTGGTGCTATTGGACCTCTCGGCGGCTTTTGATACCATCGATCATGGTATCATGCTGCAACAGTTGGAGGGGTTAGGTATAGGGGGCACTGTTTTGCGGTGGTTCGCCTCCTTCCTCTCCGGCCGGATGCAGTCTGTGTTGACAGGGGGTCAGAGGTCGACCCCGAGACCCCTTGTATGTGGGGTACCTCAGGGGTCGGTCCTCTCGCCCCTACTGTTCAACATTTATGTAAAACCGCTGGGTGAGATCATCCGTGGTTTTGGTGTGGAGTACCATCTGTACGCTGATGATACTCAGCTGTACATTTCCACGCCGAACCACCCCAACGATGCTCTTGCCGTGCTGACCCAATGCCTGGAGGCCGTGCGGGTCTGGATGGGGAAGAACGGACTCAAGCTCAACCCTTCCAAGACCGAGTGGCTGTGGCTACCGTCGTCCCGGTTTAGTCAATTGACTCCTTTGTTGTCTGTTGGGGGTGAAACAGTGGCCCCCGTGGAAAGGGTTCGCAATTTGGGAGTCCTCCTGGATTCACGGCTATCTTTAGAGGACCATCTGGCGGCCGTGGCCGGGAGGATGTTCTATCAGGTTCGCCTGGTACGCCAGTTGCGTCCCTTCCTAGACCGGGACTCGCTATGCACAGTTACTCATGCCTTCGTCACTTCCAGGCTGGACTATTGTAATGCTCTCTACATGGGGCTCCCCTTGAGGTGCACCCGGAGGCTTCACCTGGCCCAGAATGCGGCCGCGCGGGTAGTGACAGGAGCGTCGTGGCGCTCCCATGTAACACCGCTCCTGCACGAGCTGCACTGGTTGCCGGTGGTCTTCTGGGTGCGGTTCAAGGTGTTAGTGACCACCTTTAAAGCGCTCCATGGCATCGGACCCGGATACTTACAGGACCGCTTACTGCTAGCAAATACCTCCCGCCGTCCGGTACGCTCCCACAGAGAGGGCCTCCTCAGGGTGCCGTCGGCCAGACAATGTCGACTGGCGACCCCCAGGGGGAGAGCCTTCTCTGAGGGAGCTCCAACGTTTTTGAACGAGCTCCCCCCCGAACTCCGTACGATGACGGACTTACGCACCTTCCGTCGGGAACTGAAAACTTTCCTTTTTCAACAGGCCGGCCTGGCATAGAAGCTCCGGCTCCAACCGGGTGAAAATGTTTTAGGGGGATTGTGTAATTTTTAGGATTTTTGTAATTTTTAGGATTTTAGGATTTGTATATATTGGGTTTTATAGATTTTATGGCCTAATTTGTTTAATTTATTTTTAAATATTTTAATTTCGTACATTTATATGTTTTTTTTTAAATTTTAAGGCTGTAAACCGCCCCGAGTCCTTCGGGGGAGGGGCGGTATAGAAATTTAAATATAATATAATATAAATATAATATAATAATATAATATAAAAAGCCCATTATATATATTGTCTGAGTTAATCAATAAATCAAACATATTCATAATTTTTTTCTTTTGGGTCTAATTTTTAAGTATTAAACAAATAGCATCCTTATTTTCAACTAATTTCCAAGTATTTTAAATTTAATGACCAAAATTTCCCTTATCTCAACTTCTCCCTTTGACCCTTTAATTAGTAATATGAAATCCCCTCTGATAAATCAAAATCCCAATTTTCTTCAGCCTTATTCTGGCTTTCTTTCTTTGCCAACTAACCTTCCGTGTCAACGCTTTTAAATCATCAAATAGATCTCCCTCTATTTTTATATATATTGTTTGGAATAAGAGAGACCATTTAGTTTCCATTTTTTCGGAAGGGCTAGCCCATTTTCCTTAAATCGTCTCCCTATTATTCCAAATCCCCATAATTGTCCTGGTATGTTTATCTTCCATTCAGTCTGTTCTTCTTTGTGCTCCTCAAATTTCTTCTGATTTATATAGAAAGTCTTTTCTCTTTTCAGTGTGGTCAGTCCCTTTTCTGGATATTCCACTGACTGTATTTGTTGGTCAATTAGGTCCTCTGTCTTAGTATATGATTGTTCCACTTCTTCTGTTACTTTCTGCATTGTTAGTTCTTCAGTTGTAGTCAAAATTTGGGTTTGTATATCTAAGGTGACATCTTGTTCTTTTCTGTAATATCTTCTTTCATCAGAAGCTGAAAGGATGGTTTCATGTATTGCTTTCAACATGGAAACAATCTTTTCCTGGTCTTTCTCCATCTTCTCTTAATGATGCATTAAGTTGAGGATTTTGAAATCAGACGATGAAAATAATTTTATAACTGGGTATGGGACCTCTATTTCACGTGTTTGTAGATAGTCTTTATAGTAAAAGTTGTTTGTCAAGTAAGATTTTATAATCCAAGGTATTTCATCATCTCAAATAATGACCAATATTCCTCAGATAAGACTCTTTTAACTTTGATAAACACCACCTGTGAGAAGTTCAGCTGTAAAGAGAACTTCTGAGTGGAATGGCTGGCCTCCTTGAACTATGAATATAAATCTTTATTGATTTTTACAGCTGTATGTGGGGAATTGTCTTCTTACAATGACCAATATTCCTCAGATAAAAAGGTAAGAAGACAATTCCCCACATACAGCTGTAAAAATCAATAAAGATTTATATTCATAGTTCAAGGAGGCCAGCCATTCCACTCAGAAGTTCTCTTTACAGCTGAACTTCTCACAGGTGGTGTTTATCAAAGTTAAAAGAGTCTTATCTGTAATCTGGGCTTCAAGCCAAGTCTCCTTTAGGCAATAACAAGTTGTAATACCAGGCTTCGCCACAAGATGTCACCAATGCAGCTTAAGGTTTTTTAAGTCCAAAATTTTTATAGTCCTTTTTCCAATTTTATTTCTTTTTCATAGATAAAAACAAAAGTCTTTGGTGAAAATAAGAAAACTTTTGGTCTCCAAATTTCAGAAACATATAAATCCAATTAGATTAAAGTTATTATTTTAGTGCTTTAACTCCCCTGGGTAGTCAGTCGCCACTATTCTTAGAGGGTGGAATAGAAATTCCCTTCCCTCTCTCCTCAAGGGGAGAAAGATACTTTGGGCAGTTTTTACAGGAAGAAAAATACTTAGGATCTAAAGAGAAGATCAGATCTCACCCAGTTTCATCCTTGTTGCTTTAGAAGTGTCTTGTGGTAAGTTTGACTTTGGCTGTCTGCAGCCTACCGACAATCCATATTGCTATGGCAGGTCTTTCCTCCACCGGTTTGGAGGGCTGCCCCAGATTGAGTGGAAGGGCTGCTGCCCTCCCATGATCGAGCGGAGGTCCCCTCCTTGCTCGTCACCCCTACAGGGCGACTTTTGACCCTTTCCAGGGTCCCCCAGCGGAATGAAACCGAACGCAAAAGACGGAGCTTGCCTTCCAGCGTCTGCAGCAACCACAATGGCAAACCAGAAGTCTTGCTTTCATTCTCATTTTCACTGTTTAAAGTAATGTTTATTAAAGTTGAAACAAAATGAAACTATCTGCATGGGTGTGGGCAAGTAACATTGAGATGCTTTCAGTAATTGTCTTTTTCCTTCCTTCCTTCCTTCCTTCCTTCCTTCCTTCCTTCCTTCCTTCCTTCCTTCCTTCCTTCCTTCCTTCCTTCCTTCCTTCCTTTCTTTCTTTCTTTCTATTTTTTAAAAAGACAACCGGTTGAAGCAACACTTCAATCTCCCTTAAAGGAAGTTTCCTAACTCTTCCATAGGAACAGAAGTTGTTTTCATATTTTTAAACTCACTAATTGCTGAGTATAAAGATGTCTCCCTTGACTTCAAATCCATTAAACTTATTTGAACTTTCCAGACAAGCCCAAGCCTTTGAATTTTAAAAGTTCTCTGATGGAAATTGCACTTAACACTCATCATTAAAGTCTGCACTGTGAATTCTTTTGAATATGTAACATGGGATACTTTATACTTTGCAATAAAATTAGCCTCTTTTAAATAGTTGGATCAACTCTTTTTCAGGCTGTCCAGGGATAAGGAATGTCTAAAATGATTTTGATAGTCACAGATCCCATGTTTTACCAAAGGTGTTCCTTAGGTGGAACAGCTTCTTAATGGAGAATATTTTTATCTAATGTTGAATGGCATTAAAGACTTATTGCTTTCACTCAAATACACTTGAGCCCTGATATCCGAGAAAAGTAGGCATATAGAGAAAACTGAATCACTGGGATTTCTTCATGGGATATAAAGGGAGCTGAGTTGCAAGTAAAGACACCTTAGATAAAGGAAGTCTTTCCTTGACTTACAACTGCCAATTCAAGCTAGAACTTCTGTCACTAAATGATACAGTCGTTAAATGAGTCATCAAGTGACTGATCCCTACTTTATGATCTTTTTGTGGTGGTCATTAAGCAAATTCAGCTTCCACCTTTGACTTTGCTTTTCAGAAGCCAATTGGGAAGATCACAAATGGCAATCATATTACCCCGGGACATGACAACATGTAAATATATAATGTTTACCAAGCACTCAAATCACAAACATGTGATTGTAGAGATGCTGTGATGGCTGTAAATGTGAAAATCATAAGTAAACAAAGTAATAAAAGGTCAGACACTTTTTTAAAGCACACTCATAATGTTGAATGGCTACTAAACAAGTGGCTCAGATGTTCCTAAGTCAGGAACTACTTATATTTATTTTTAGCATCTACAGCCAATGTTATAACCTTGGTAGCACCAGAAAGGTCTCTGCCAAAGTAGTTATGGCTTCAGTGGGACTTTCTTCCAGATAAGGATGTGTGTATGGGTTGCAGGAGGCATGATTTACAGGCACAAATGATCCCTGTGCATGTGTAGTTCTGATCATGCATACACTACTGTTGTCATGGTTCCGACTAATGAAACATTTCAAAGAACTTCCAGGCATTGTTTATCCTAAAAGTCTTTTATTCATGTAACAAAATGTCGGCACGGCATGAATGAGGGATGCCAAGATCTAAATTCTCCTCCCCTGAGCACATATTTTGCCAGCATGTTCCCTCCCTTAATTTGCTGTCATAGATCACGGTTCTCCTATCAGTTTGAAGGCCAAAGGTTCTCTTCTGTTTGCAGCTCAGGATTTTTATCTAATATAATTACCCACATACATTCTTTCTCCTCCCCTCCCAGTGTCATCTGAGTTAACTCTAAAAATACCACACAGCTCTGCATATTTTGTCAGAGCAAAAATATCCAGTGTTAGCAGCGTTGACAACTGTCTAAAATCAATGTATAGCTTTTAAACATTCTTAGATAAAGATAACATTTCACATTACCGTGATCAGTGGTGGGATTCAAATATGTGAACAATCGGTTCTCTGTGTGGATGCTGCTTCCGAAAATCCATTCTGGGCCTGGGCAACAAAAAATTAGCTACCAGCTCTGCCGAAGTGGTGCAAACTGGCTGATTCCCACCACTGAGAGTGATCAAGAAGAACAGCTATTGGTAAGCCTTAAAGGTGCTTTTTTCTTCAAAAGGCAACTGGACTGTTTTTTTTCCTTGAGGAGAAAAGAAGAAAATGTTTCGCTTCTCGTCCAAGATGGTGCAGGATGGAAGGATAGGTTCTGATAGGATGGTGGGGGGATGGAAGGATTGCATTTCTTTGCAACCATCTGGTCGTTATCATTCTCTCTGAGAACTGTTGAGGTCACCTGGGGGTTTATCTGTGCCCTCAGGGTCAGCTGAATAAGATGGAATTGGTTGTGGAATCTCCTTGGAACTACTGCAAGGGCTGCATTGCAAACTGGAGGTAGGTGATGTTTCTCCTCTCTACAGTTCACGTTTTGGATAAAGAGGACGATTAGTTTGAAAGAGGGGTAAAAGAATCCAGCTATGTTAGAATTGAAGACCCTTCCCTCAACAGAGTGGGATGAATAAGACACCACCTGTCAACTGTCCAGGTGGCATTTCCAGAAAAGGAAACTCCTGGGACAGGATTTTACCAAGAGTATAATACTTTACTGAAAAATTACATTGGACAGAAGAAAAAGAAACCAGTTCTGGTTTTGCCACTCAAAGGCTTGCTTAGTTAAACGACAGACTCCCTCACTCCCACCCATCAGGTGTTCACATTGTCCAATAATAATATTTCTTCTTGGTATGGAAACTATTCCAATTCTCCTTTGAGCAGCTGGCCTTGATTATATGTTTCCTAGACATCACCCCTCCCACCTTTGCATTCCATTGTCAAGATATGAGCAAAAGAGAAAATCTAGGTGAAAAGGGAATCAGTCTTGACACCACCTACCTTCAGTTTACAACACAGCCCTTGCAGCAGTTCCAAGAAGATTCCACAATCATTTGCACTCTGATTCAGGTCACCCTGAGGGCACAGATAAACCCCCAAGTGGCCTCAACAGCTCTCAGAGAGTGCTAACAACCAGATGACTGCAAAGAAATACAATCCTTCCATCCCCCCACCATCAGAACTGATGAAGCTTCTTGGATGAGAAGCAAAATATTTTCTTCTTCTTCCTCAAGAAAAAACAAACCAACCAGTTGCCTTTTGAAGAAAAAAATACCTTTGATACAACTATGACCTGACAATCTCCACAGACTTATTGATAAGGTAACTTGACTGGGAATCTGTAAGAATTGCTGTCCTCAGTTCAGAACACTATAATCCTAGCAAGATCCCTGGGATCCCTGCTCTAATGTTTAGTCCTGCTTAGACACACACACAAAAACCTCTTTTAGCTACATAAAAACTAATTTCTCCAATTCGTTTTCTAATCCTACTAGTTCAAAATGCGTAATAAAAACCCTACCACACAAATCTGATTTCCTTATTGCATTCTTTTGTTAATCACCAATTAATGATTTCTTACTCTTGCAAAAGAAAGGCTTCTATAAATATTTTAGGTCCATGCTGATATTTTGATGAATGGATTTAATTGACCTGCAAATAGCTTTCATTATATCCTATTCCCATCAATAGACTTGTTCCCATGTATCCAAAAGGTGCTAGAGAAAATAAAAATACAGGAGGCTGGCAAAGAAATCTTAACAATAGCTCTCAAGGTAAATTTTAAATTATGCATAATGTTCACATCAAGATACTTCTCTGCCTGATTATACATTGATTATTCTTAGTTGTTGGGTTTTAGAAAGTGAACAAAAGAATAGGATGAGAAAAATATATTCAGGGATCTCTGAATATTAAGGGCTTGGGAGGTGACATTCAGTGATCTAACCATCTTAATTATGTCTTAGCATGTGGGAAAAAAATACACCTCTTCCTTAGGGAGTTTGAGTTTTCAATATTTTTGTTTGCTTTCTGTTGCTATAGCCTGAATATGTTTAAATGGTACTGAAAAACAAATAAGCCGCTCTGGGTCCCCTGGAGAAGAGCGGCTTATAAGTCTAATAAATAAATAAATAAATAAATAAATAAACTTTTATTGAAAAGGATGGCCCTTCTAAATGTGGTCCTCCTTTATTTGGTGAATGAGTAGGGTTGGAAGAAAGCCAAGTCCAGGTCCAAGCTGGGAATAAAATGGAGGCTGCTTCTGAAAGAAGGTGTGTTTATTGATGAGCAGAACCAGCAACAACATGCCATTCTGGGACAGCTGACCAATTGGAGTTGAAAGTGGGTGGGTTTTTATACTTTTTGGGGGCTTTGTATTTGAGGTGCCTGTTCCTGTGCAATGTACTTTGACCTGAGCTTGAATGTGCTCTTTTGGTATTCTAATGGTGGTGGGTTAATCCTATTATGTCCTAAATGTCCTGTCATGTCCTTGGAGCTGAGTGGGGGAATGTAAATTCTTGATTCCTTCAGCTGTGGGAGTGGAAGGCATTTTGCTTATGAATAGATTGGCCCCAGTCTTTCTGAATGGATTACCAAATCTGCATTTCTAAAGGGCAGCCTCCTCAGGTTTCTGTCTAAATTTTTCTCCATTTCTCCCTCAGGGGAAATATTATATCCTGCCTTTTTAATATTCCCCAAAATATTTCATTCTCTGGGTTGGGGTGCTGACTTCCTATAGTAGGTAGACCTTCCACCTAGCCCCAAGCCCCCTCTTCCTTCCTTTCTAAGAATGCAATCAAGACAGTTCTCTCAAAGCAATACAGTACTTTCCCTTTTTGCCTCTGGTGCCTGAAGAGGATGATGATGATGATGATGATGATGTTATTCATTCAGTCATGTCTGACTCTTGATGATTCTATGAGCCAGGTCTTTCCACATCTTCTGATCTTGCACTATTTCTTTGATTTTTTTCCTATGTTCTGGCTGGATATCTCAAAGCTGTGAATGCAGCCCAGAAATGAAACATCAGATTGCACTGGGTTGCACAGCAATGGTGAACATGAGCCAAATATGGAAAAGTAAGGACATCAGCAACCTACACCAAATGTAGGTTAGTCCACTCTATTCTGTTCTCCATAGCTGACTATGGTTGTGAAAGTTGTAAGACAAGAGAAAATTGATTCGTTTGAGCTGTGGTGCTGAGAAGGCTCCTGCGTATTCCTTGGACAGCAAAGGTGACTAACAAGCAAGTACTGGAGCACATAACACCAGACATATCATGAAGGCAAAATCACAAAACTGCTATGCAGGGGAATTCACTGGAGAAAGCAATTATGCTTGGAAGAGTTAGTGGTAAAAGGAAACCAGACCACCAAAGAACATGGTGGCTGCACAGCATCAAAGCTGACACCAGCCAGAGCATAGAACAACTCAAAGCAGTAGAGCAAGATCAGAAGATGTGGAAAGACCTAGACCACAGGTCAGCAACCTGCGGCTCCGGAGCTGCATGCGGCTCTTTGAGCCTTCCCCTATGGCTCCCAGCTTCCTCTGCCATTTGCAGAGAGAGATAGAGACAGGCACGTGCGCTTCCCTGCTTCTCTATCTGTCTCTCTCTGTGTGTGTTTTTGTGTGTGTGTGTGTGTGTGTGTGTGTGTGAAAGAGAGTGGACTCACGGTGTTCTCCGACAAGTTGAAAAGCTTTTTGGGAAGGGCGCCTCCCTTTGCTGCATCTCTGCAGGAAGCAGGAAACAGGAAGCAGGAAGGGCAGGAGAGAGCTAGCTAGCCCAGCTATGCTGACTCAGGAATTCTGGGAGTTGAAATCCATGAGTCATAAAAGAGCTGAGGTTGCCTACCCCTGAGCTTGTTGGAGAACAGCTTTAAGCCAGCTTGCCAGGTAAGCAGAAGATCGGAGAGAGGGAGAGAGAAGGGGAAGAGAAAGATAGAGAGAGAGAGAGAGAGAGAGAGAGAAAGGAGAGAGAGAGAGAGAGAGAGAGAGAGAGAGAGAGAGAGAGAGAGAGAGAGAGAGAGAGAGAGAGAGAGAGAAAGGAGAGAGAGAGAGAGAGAGAGAGAGAGAGAGAGAGAGAGAGAGAGAGAGGAGGAAGGGGACTGGCAGACCAAGGGCAGAAAGAGAGAGAGGGAGGGAGGGAGAGACAGAGAGAGACCCTTTTGACATCTAAAATGAAGATAACACTGCATATATCCTTTTTTATCTTTATGATATATATACCTTTATCATAAAGGTAAAAAAGGATATACTGTATGCAGTATTATCTTCATTTTAGATATTAAAAGGGTTTTGTGGCTCCCAGTGTTTTGTTTTTGGTGGGAAATGGGTCCAAGTGGCTCTTTGAGTGTTTTGGGTTGTCTTGGACATGCCTGAATGGATAACATCACTATCACCATCATCATGCTCTGGCTGGTGTCAGCTTTGATAGGGCTCTGGTGTCTAATAGGTTGCAACCTAAAGAGTTCTGGGAAACTGGACTGAGGGAATTAATGATCTGGAAGATATCTTGGTATCTTATATCCTGGCTTTGCACAAGGTCCTCTCTCCATCACACACATACACACATCTGGGGGGGTAGAGGAAGCCTTTTACCCTCTCTCTCTCTCGCATCTTCTGAATATGATGACCTGATAGAGCAACATTGTAGGATCACCTGCCAAACATGGGCATAAACCATTCTCAGAAGAAGGTATAAGAGAGGGGGTAACCTTCAAGCCCCTACAGATGAACATATTGGGGGGAGGGGTCTTTTCAAAAATAAAAGTACAGACAGATTCACCTCCTTTTCCCATTTGTATAGTAAGACAACCTCTCTGTTGTGCTTTCCTTCATTAAATTTCAAGAGCAACTTGTCTTTCTTTATTTTTATAAACAACTTAAGGCAGTACTACTTCCTCCTCCTATTTCTCCCATATTCCCCCTCTTCCTATTTCCTCTGTGGTGTGAGTTGGGATGAGAGAAATTGATTGGCCACCAACTGGTCATCTGGTTGACTTTCATGTCTAAAGTGGGACTAGAAATCACAGTGTCCCAAATTCTAGCCTGGGCCTTAACTACTACACCAAACTGGTTTCATCATGGATTAAAGCACAGAGCTTAGCAGAATGCTGTGGAAAGTTGAATGGGTTCTAAGTTTTAGCTGGCTTACAAATAAGCATCTGGTTGGCAATCAAACATCATGATCCCAAATCCTTAATCTCTACCCACTCCGACACCAAACAGCACCACTTCAATTGGAGCAACACAAACATCTTTGGCCATGCCACCCACCATACTCATGAGTTCATCGAAGCCTGGCACTCCACAAGCAATTCCATCAACAGACATATTGACCCACAACCAGCCTATGAACCCCTCAGAATCCAGATCAACCACACAGCCAACCCGAGACAGCACCAACCCTCAATCAACCCGCACAAAAGCTCCTCATCCAATCAGCACTTCACCTACCAATGACCCTCACCTGATGTAACTTCCCCATCAGAAGACCCATCACAAGATTTTCACTGATGACCCATACCAGACCCATCACAGACATACCCACACTGAAGTCCTTATAAGCAGCAGAACACTGACATTGACATCCCCTAAACTCCACTGAAGATGTTACCTAGCCTGGTAACGAAATGTTCAGAAACCAACCCACAAGCTCGGAAATTGAAACTTCACCCTCATAAGCCTCTGTTTCAAGTGGATCGTGGCCAGTGTGCTCAACACCGAACATTGTTCCACCTGCATTTGGGTTACATTATAACTGTGACAATCGTTACCATTGCATAAATATTTAAACATAACTCATCTCCACCTGATTTCGCTCAGCGTATGAAAATGTAGCTTCCAAACTGATAAGATGATATTACTGTAGAATATGCGATTTGGTTGAAAAGTAACCAGATTTGAAGCATCCATCAATCACAGCGCGTGCACACACAGGTTACTAAAGCTGTCAATTTCAATCAAGTCTGTAATTAAATACATCACTGATATAGATTTTGTGTACAAATGTCACTTGTTCTTCAGATGCTGCTTCTAGAACAAATTGTGCTTCCCTGTCTTTGAACGTGCTTTTAAAATATAGAGTTTGTTATTCTTTTAATGCATGACATCTCCACCCATTGCATTCTAACATCCTGATCTACCTTTATTTCAAGACTAGATGCTCAGGTAGCCTTGAACAATTTCCTCCCTTCTGTTTTAGTCTCAGGGTGCCTAAGAATTTATTTCTATTTTTTTTCTGGTGGGTTGTTTTTTGTGTTTTGTTTTAGTTTACTTTATTCTTGTAGCAATCGAGAATGCTGTTGTCGATTTGCTCTTGCTGTGTTCTGGCTGTTGTTTTCCATAATACATATTTCTCCCTGCTTCTCAATTTGAATATATCCACCCTTTATCTTTCAGCTAATGAAAGAAGTACAAGAATTCCACATCTCACCACTCGGAATATCACCGGATCTTTCCTTTGTCAAAAGCACCTTCTTTTCCTATCAAATGGAATGAGAACTGATATAAAAATATGCAGGTGGATTTTCTGCATAACACTACATTTGCCTTATAAAATGAGACAAAAGGACACCGAGGGCTGAAAGTCATGACGGCTATATGCTCAGGGTCAATGGAAGCTTTTGTTTCTGAAAACCAGTTGCTGAGAAACAGTAGCTTAAAAAGGGTATTGTCCTCATCCTTCTAGGAAGCTTGTAGAACAGAATAGAATAACAAAGCCAGAAGCGACCCTGAAGGTCTTCTGCTTCAATGTCTTGCACAAGCGGGACATCCTATACCATTCCAGACAAGTGGCTGTCCAGTGATGGAGCATCCACAACTTCTGGAGACAAGCTGTTCCACTGGTTAATTGTTCTCACTGTTAGGAAATTTCTCCTTAGTTCTAGGTTGCTCTTCTCCTTGATTAGTTCCATCCATTGTTTCTTGTCTTGCTTTCTGGTGCTTTGGAAAATAAGCTGACCCCCTTTTCTTTGTGGCAGCCTCTCAAATATTGGAACACTGCTATCATGTCACCCCTGGTCCTTCTTTTCACTAGACTAGACAAATCCAATTCCTGCATCTGTTCTTCATATGTTTTAGCTTCCAGACCCCTAAGCATCTTTGTTGCTCTTTTCTGCACTTTTTCCAGAATCTCTACATCTTTTTTATAATATGGTGACCAAAACTGGATGCAGTAGTGTGGTTTTGCTAAGATTTTATAAAGTCATACTAATACTTCACATGATCTTGATTCTATCCTTCTGTTAATGTAATTTAGGATTGCCTTGACTTTTTTGGTTACTGCCACACACTGCTGGCTCATATTTAAATGATTGTCCACTAAGACTTCAAGATCCCTCTCTTATAGGCATCTGGTTGGCATTTCTGATGGAAATGATTTGAGCACCAGTTTCTTCTTAGGTTCTTAATAGTTATTGATGTGATATGAAGGTTTCCACTGAATGGAGATTACCACTAAATCAGGCTATGTGGATATTGGGTTTTGAAGTGCCCTTGCTGGCATAGGCATCCATAGAAGTTTCGTGTTTTTGCCAAAAATAACCAAGGAAGCATCATGCCCTTGTGCTACAATTTCCACTTTGTTGGGTTGAAAGCCCTGCCCTTTTGGGACTTATATGTGACACGTGTAAAAAAAGGTAGGGTTTACACTGCAACGGAGTGACATTTTTTTTCATCATTCTGATCTTTCTCAGTCCATCCCACAGACATTGCAGCCTTTTTGGAATATGTAAACCCAACAAATATTTTCCTGAAAAAAAGCTGTTTAAATTACTTTCTGACTGGTGCTATGTGCTTGTCTCTTTATACTCATCTAAATAGTCAGCAAACTGCATTCTAATGTGATGAAATCAAAATATTTTTCAATGTATTTTTATTCTGCATTTCTAAACAAGTTGTTTCTAGAATTCATGGAGTGCATGCAAGGCTAAATCTCACTAAAATTGTTGGGATTTTAGTTACTGGGATTAATGGTCTTCCTGCTCCTTAGAAATCACTTGGGCAGGATTCAATAGGTAGATAAAAATGCCAGATCCAACCTAAACATCCGGCTGATTATGTGACAATCCCTAATAATAATATCAACCCCCAGTGAGGCACTACCTTGATGTAGTTGTGGGACTTGTGTGCTCTGAGGAAAATTAGAGCTAGGTGTGAATATATCTCTGACTAGACTGGAGGGAGATGTTAGAGGCTTAGTTTAGTGTTAGATCTAAAAATCCCTAATAATAATATCAATCCCCAGTGAGGCACTACCTTGATGTAGTTGTGGGACTTGTGTGCTCTGAGGAAAATTAGAGCTAGGTGTGAATATATCTCTGACTAGACTGGAGGGAGATGTTAGAGGCTTAGTTTAGAGTTTTTGCAGTACAGAAAGTGGCACAGGCCTGACCTCTCTCAGAATCCTTGACGTGTTATCTTGGCGTTCCCAAGGGAATGCAGTCAGTCTGGTGAGATTCTTGTAAAACAGTTGACTAGCAGTAAAACTCCTGTTTGAAACTCTTCATGAGTGGTTACATTATGCCAGAGGTTCAATCATACTGGACAAGTCTCATCAGGGAAGCCAGACAAAGAGTGTCTTTCCCATAAATAATATAGTGAGGTATAATTTACAGAAACCCCTACTGGATCACAGTTGTTGCCCAGGACAACAAAAATCATACTAGATGTTAGAGTTCCTGGACATCAGTGAAAATGGGCTATAGGACTTAGGACTGTTGGTTGAGCAATGAAGGCCACACCAGATCAGCCTATCCAAGATCCTTGGGAAAGATTCTATAGGTAGTTAAAAATGCCATATCCAATCTAAACATTTGTCTAACTGTGCAACCAATCAAAATTGGTTGCCTATCACAGAGAAGTAAATCTCCAATTTTAGTTTCACCGGAGAACAAAATTGTTTTAACTTTTTTAAGTTTAAGTTTTACCACCAAGTATATATTATTTGGCATTTATTTAATCTTCAAATAAGCTTTAGAACTGCCCCTGGACAGTTAAAATCTTCAGTTTTCTAGCTCATGGACATTTTTTTTAAAATTGTCAGGGAATTATGAGTTGGCTGAATAGAGGGAAGAAGAGCATCTTATCCCAGTTGACAATGAGGTATCAAGAACCCTGCTAGCAAATTATGACTTCTGCAACATAAAAGCTCTGTTAGACTGCAATATATGAAGGTGTTGGTTTATGAGAAGACAAAGCCTCCTTGGGGGGTATCTATCCAAATCTGACAATAGCCCAGTTTAATATTTGTTAATCAGTGGAGCAGATCTTTGAGAAAGTGATTGCGTTTGATGAACGCTTGAGAAAATCTCCCACTAACTGAAGGTGCTTCACAACGCAACACGACTCCCTTGTTTCTAAGAGTAAAGTAAAGCAACCATCTTGCTTTATTTTGCTAGCCTCAACACGTGCTCACTCTAGTTGAGATGGCCACCAATTACCTCACCTGTTCACCTTTACAAAGGGAATTGTATGGTTTTCAGCGGGAAAAGCTCTTGATTCAGATTAATCCATTTTCCTCTAGCCTATTAATCAGCAGTACAGTCTTTTCTATGTCTTATAATTTTTAAATTTCTTTATAATACTTATAATCTAGCAGGCCTTGAGCTCAGGCAATTTGCAAAGCCACTTGAATGTTACAGTACTTTAAGTCTTTTGTGCAATTCCAGTAGAGCTGTTCATTATTTTTGTACCTCTTATTTTATTTTATTTTTATTTGTTTTTCATCCTCTTTCTGCATTCAGCAATAGGCAGCTGTATAAATCAAATCAATCAGTAAGTAAAAAAAAAAAACCTTTATGTTTAAAACAGATCAGAGCAGCATTCAGGATCCATTTTGGATTCCCAGAGCACCTCCCATAATAGGTGAAGCCATGATTTGGGGATCATTCTGATGCAGTGTTGGAGAGTTTGAAATAGATTCCTTAAGATTATAGGGAAGGGATCACCCCTGGTTCCTTGGGCTGTAAAGGAGACAGCAGGAGAATTATGCTCTCAAACTTGCAAGATTTTGTTTATATAGCTTTAGTAGAATAAAGTAGAATGAGCTTACAACATCTGGTTTTGTTTCTTACGTTATCTACCTGGTAAGGCTGACATAATTCATCTTTAAAGTGTGTACTTGTGTTTGTGTGTCTCTATGTGTGTGTTGAATGGAAACTTTAAGCTTTCATATTGCAAACACTGATGAAAAATTCATTTAAGAGTTTGGTCATATGGGTTGATTGGGAATTGTCAAAGAGGGAACCGGTCTGGTCTAGTGGTTAAGGCAGCAGGCTAGAAAATAGCCATGAAAGCCAGCTGGGTGATTTTGGGGCATGAGATGATGAATTCTAGTCCCGCCTAGGCATGCATATATGCATGCATATATGCATGTACATACATACATACATACATACATACATACATACATACATACATACATACATACATACATACTCCTGGAGGACATTAGATCATTCTGAAATTCTCAAAACTCACACCTTGTCGCAATCCTTTCCATGTTATGAAGGAACTACTGTTTCTATGCAAAAGAGATGGATTCTTTTATGGAACTCAGAAAAAGGAAGGAGATTTTAAACACTTTTTGACTAAGAAAAATTGCATGGAAAATCATCTTTCTACAGCTTACCAAGAGAAAGTGGAATAAAGTTACAGATACATTAAGCTCAATTTGCTGATTTAAGCTTTTCCCCCTTTCCCCCAAACTTTCTCAACCACCCTTTTCCCTGGTCATCAGCAATAACAGGTGATAACTTCTTGGCAATTTCTAGTGAATTATATGACACAGTTCATTATGTTGCCAAAGAATCCCTCAAGCAGGGCTATAATTCACAAGATCCCATACCCAGAATAAAATTAAAGAATCATGCAGGTGAATCAACCTACAGATACCATATTCTCTTCTTGTAATATCTTTGATGGAAGAATTAAGGAAGTTTTGAGACACTAAATAGTGAAACAGGATTTGTAGAATAACAAAGATAATAAAAGGTTTGGCAGATTGGTGTTCTGAGGAAAGCATAGCATTTTGCAAGACATCCAGAGTGTCAAAGTTGGGCAGCCTCAAAGAGAGAGGGAGGGGGGAGGGAGGGAGGGAGGGAGAGGGAGAGGGAGAGGAGAGAGAGAGAGACAGAGAGATAGATAGAGAGAGAGATCCTGTATTTACAAATAACTTTTCAGAGACTGTTATTAACATCTGATATGGTAGTTGCCTTGAATCAGTAGTACTCATAAGGTGCTCCACCTTACGAACCTTTTCTTCATAAACCCTTTTCATTTTGAAGAAATGATGCCCTGTTCAAATAGTCTTCCAAAATTTCCTATAAAAAATGTAGATGCTTAGTAAAGCATTTGTTTAAATTGTCCTAGAAGGAGATATTATTCCACAGTTTCTCAAGAACAGGACTTCTGCCTTGTAGTGAGAGTGGTGTCACCACTGAAAAAGTCCTGTGAGAACTTACATTTTTTCTGTCAGATTAAATATAAGGGTAGGAAGCCACAGATGAGATGAGTGTATAGCTCAAGGCAAGACATCCATCTACTCTACGTGGTCACCTTATCACAAAGTCACCTCTCTCATTCAAGCCACCTCATTGCAAACCTCATCATTGAAAAATCACTGCAGTTTTCTTCTGTTCTGAACGATGCTCAGAAGCAGTTTGTCTTTCATATGATGGAATGCAAACTGGATTTGATTTCCCCAGTGGTCCAGAGTAACATGGCTCTGGTGCTCTGTGAGATACTGAACTGTGTGGTATTATTGAAAACTCCGAGGACTATAAGTCAATGAAGCCCATCCCACCAATGGGTTCTCAGAACTTGCTCAAGATATCCCGAAACTTTGAGCCAAAGCCTAGAGAAGGATTTCAGCAGAGTCAGCTCCACCTTGAACTTGCTATTTGAGATAAGAAAAGGCTTCATTGTTTTCTTCATTGGTGCCATTTCTACCACTGCACATTAGCTAAATAACAGTTGGTTGGATGCCCTTTCAAGGGACCTATGCAACGAAGTAATTGCATTGGACTGGGAAGTCAATTGCTCCAGTCTTCTACACTCCCAGCTAGTTGCTCCAAGGTGTTGCTCCATTTCTCTTAAATATAGGGCCAGCTTTGGAATTTAATGGTGTATCTGTTCTCTGGAATATCCAATATTAAAGGTAACATCTTTTAAGAACTTGATGGTAGGCAATTGCAAACTGTTTCAGTTGCCTAAGAGATATGCTATATCTAGAAGGAGTAATTCTGAAGGCAAGGCCTATACTAAGAACTTGAGAATGGATGATCTGAAAGCTTTAGAAGTTTGGTAGATAAATCAAGAAATCAGTTTCACCCCTGTATTCTCTGAGATACTCTACCAGAGTGAGACAGGGTATTCAAAGAGCAAGGCTACAGACAAAGATGGCCATAGGATCAGTCAAGGTTCGGCAAAGGACAAAAGCAGTATTGTGTTATTCCTATGGGCATTGTGATACTGTACAGGCATATGAAAGGGGAAAAGCTTCTGTTGTGATGCTGTATTCATCATTTTGATGAAGGAATCTAACCCTGCAGATGCCTCTCATTACAGAACAATGAATTTATAATCATGTGGAATGAGCTGGTCCCTTTCTCCCCTTGTTAAATAACTGAATTTAATATAGTAAATCATTTTTATTTTAACATTTAGAACAAAGTTCCCTTTAAAACCTTGCTGAACTGAGGCATGATAGAACTCTGGAAAGGGAAGCAAGGAAAGTAGAAAAGAAGGAAGGAAAGTTTTCAACAATAAGACAAATCAATATATTTTTTAAAAGAAACCCATTCAGTATTACTAATCTTATACTGAGGAAAGGGGGTTCTTAAACTCACAGTCTTAGTGATGTATGGTATCTTCATTTCAAGCACCAATTTAGAAGACAGGAAGTATGGGGCTACTATAAAAGTATGGGGCTACAAAATAAAAGTCTACAAAATAAAATAAAGATGGAGAAGATGGAAACATTTTTGAGAAGGACAAAATGTAGGAAAAGAGAAGAGTTGCTAGCCCAAGTGTCTGCAACTTGCATGGCCAGGTAACAAACTGGAAATAGGAACAATGAAGCCTTAGCTTATTCATTGCAAGGTCTTCAGAGGCTGTGAAGTTTGACAGAACTAATTCTATGTGGCAGTAGGTATATCTGGAAATAAGTTGGAAAGGAATGTATCCTTCCTGGTTTGTGGTTTTGTGGATCATTTGATGAATAGAGGTTGGATTTTTGCATCATGTTTGCTGGTCGACGCTAAGGTTTATTTTAATTATCAATATTTATATCTCTGTGTGTAGTATGGGTAGTGTTGTGATTCCTCGTTAGCCAGTGGACCCGGCAGCTGAGTCTGAGGAATCAGAGGAGGAGGAGGAGGGGCCTGGAGTGACATCAGAGTCAGAGGAAGGCTTTGAGGAGCTCCAAGACTTACAGTCTGATGAGGAGCCTGACCCCTCTACTCACACTCAGGCTGAGACACAGCTGTGCTGGGAGCCTGAGTTGGACAGTGACGAAGAACAGTTGGGACAAATCCAGGATGCACGAAAGTGCAGGCAAGAGAAGCGAGTAGGACAGAGGAATGCAATGGGGCGGCTCCAAAGGCAAAGGAGAAGGCATTAGGAAGCCACGCCTTGGCTGCATAATAAAAGGGAAGGTGTGGGAGGTGCTGGTTGCCAAAGGCAACTGTGCGTGTTGAGGATCGAGTTTCTGTGAACTGTGTTTGTTTGTCTTGGACATTGACTCAGGTCTGTGAGAATAAAAAGGGGTTGGTTTTTTCTTACGGTTTCTGCCTGCTTGTTGGAAGAGGGGTTTCTCCTTGTGAGTTTAACAAGGACGCACGTAGGCTGGGATAGAACAGGTACATATGTATATATGTATGTGTATTTTTATGTATTCGTTATTTAACATTTTTATCCTCCCTTTGTTATTTTCATAAAAAACTCAAGGAGACAAGCATACCCAATATTCCTTCCTCCTGTTATTTTCCCCACAACAATAACACTATAAAGTGAATGGGGATAAGAGAAAGTGATTGGCGCAAGGTCAGTCAACTGGCTCTCATGCCTAAAACAGAACTAGAACTCACAGTCTCCCAGTTTCTAGGTCAGTGTCTTAACCACTAGACCGAACTGATGGTGTATACACATCATATGAGGAACTGGTGGGAAAAGTCTTTTCATATGAACTTTACTGTAGGGATGTTCAAGGGTTCAAGGCTGAGTACGTGGGGTAGAATTTTAAATATTTCCTTGATTAGAAATGAGGTTAACATTCCTTAAGACCATGGAAAGAATTTCATAATAGAACTTTGTTATTTTAATAAATGTTGTACTCACTTTCCACCCACATGTTCTTTACTATTTGTTGCGCCCCACAGACTTTGTATCTTGGGGTCTGCCCTCTTCATTGCACAATCCCCTTTTCATTCCTGATGAGATTAAATTGCCTGGGATATTGGAATGAAAAGGAAATTGTAAGGCCTCCTCCAGTTTGCATTAGAACCGGGGTAGGCAACCTTGGCTCTTTTATGACTCCTGGACTTCAACTCCCAGAATTTCTGAGCCAGGGTGGCCTACCCCTACATTAGAACACTGAATCATAGGGCTGGAAAGGACTCAGGGGTCTTTTAGTCCAACCCCCTGCTCAAGGCAGCAGACTTTGTACCATCCTGGTCAAATGGCTATCTAATCTATTTTTGAAAACCTATGTGATGGAGCAACCAGAACTCTAGGAGGCACGCTATTCCATTGATTAATTATTCTCACCGTCAGGAAATTTCTGCTTATTTCTAGACTGGATCTCTCTTTAACAAACTTCTACCCATTACTTCTTGTCCTGCCCTCTGGTGCCTTGGACAATTAGTTACTTCTTTCTTCTTAGTGACAACCCCTTAAGTACTGAAAGACAGTTATCCTATCCCCCCTAATCCTTCTCTTTGATAGGCTAGACATAACTTGCTCCCTCAAGCGATCATCATACAATTTAGCCTCCAGATCCCTTATCATCTTTTTTGCTCTTCTCAGAGTAGGAGAAGAACAGAGAAAGTCAAGAAGGAGATACGAAAAGATTTGGGGGAGAGTCTCATACATCCCCAATTTTTTTCCCATCCCTGAAAAACAAAACAAAACCTTTTAACATTCTTGAACATGAGAATCCAGTCTTCTCTACATTGCCAATGGAACAAATTCCTTCTTGCATTTTCAGATGAAGGCCTGTTTATTTTCATTAGCTGCCTCCCACTCTTCTATCATGCTATATTTATATTTGCATTTTCTATTCCTCTGGGCTATTCTGTTAATATATTTTAATGACATATGATTGTTCTCTAAGCAAATTGAGGGCAGAGTAGTAATGGGAAGAGGGCTAGCAAGGAAACAGCTAAATAAAACAGCATATTGTGGAAGAAGCCACTTTATGTCCATGCAATAAAAATTATTTATGCAATAAAATAAACCTGCATCGAGTTCAATAGAGATATATCTAACAATCTTCTGCCTCTTTTCTGCCCCCACAGCACCCATCTCCTGATTTGGTACCAGGGCGCAAATGTTCTCAAAAGCCTTCAAGCCTTCAATTTTTTTATATAATTTGAGGAATAGCCATTTTGCTGATTATTAAATTAAAGGCAATCTAACCTTGAAAACACCTCTATCTGCTGAAAGAGCAATACTCTATCACCTATTTTGATTCATTAATGTATCGTTTTAACTCGGTATGACACACGTTCAGCAGTTCTAATTACATTATGGCCTTCCTATTACATCAACTCGGCTCCAAGTTTCTGTCGCCACAACTCCAATTTTCCAACACGAAACAATCCTGGGCACTCTTTCCTTATTAGTGTCATCTTTAATGTAGCAGGGAGTGTGAACCATTTCTTGGCACTGAGAGTTTAACAGCAATTAACCCCTGCTGTATCCCCAGGGAAAGGTACATCAGCAAGTTGCCAAAAGAGTGTAAACAAGCTGACCAAGATCAATAGAAAAAAACCACAGTGGCTGCAAAGGACCTAGTGTATAAATTTAGGTGTGTGTGTGTGTGTGTGTGTCTGTGTGTGTGTGAGAGAGAGAGAGGGAGGGAGGGAGGGAGGGAGGGAGATCCCAAGGAGATACTTTACAGAAGGCGCAGAATGTTCTTAAAACTAGGAAGACAAGCTACACATTCTATTTATTCTTACCTGGAAGAAAAGCAGATTTAGAATGGGCAAAAATACTCCAAGAAATTTCCCAAGTAATGTCAACATTCTTTCGAATAGCCCCCCACCAAAACAAATTCCACCAATAATGCAGCAAGACATCTACAATTACTGTATTTATTCGTTAGATTTTTATCCCGTCTTTATTACTTATTACTGTATGTTCAAGGTGGTAAACATACAGTAACTAACACTCCTTCCCCCTCCTACTTTTCCTTACAATAGCAACTTTGTGAGGTGGCCTGGGCTGAGAGAGAGGGACTGGCCCAAAGTCACCCAGATGGCTTTCATACCTAAGGTGGAACTAGGATTCATTGCATCCTGGTGATTGGCCCAAAGATCCTGGAGCAGTGGGGAACTACTGGAGGACAGTTCCATCTTCAAAAAAAGGGAAAAAATAGATCCAGGAAAGTACAGATCAATCACCCAGACTCCAATACCTGGGAAGATTTTGGAAAAGATAATCAAGCAACAAATCAGCAAACACCTAGAGGCAAACAAAGTCATAACCAAAAGCCAACATGGGTTTGTCAAAAACACATCATGCCAGATAAATCTTATTGCATTCTTTGACCAGGTGTCAAAATTAGTGGACCAAAGGAATACCATTGATATAATTTACTTGGATTTCAGTAAGGCATTTGATAAAGTAGACCTTCTGATAAGATAGAAAAATGTGGGTTAGACAGCCTCACCACCAGATGGATTCATAACTGGCTAACCAATCACACTCAAGGTGTAGTCCTCAATGGAACTGCATCTACATGGAAGGAAGTATGCAGTGGGGCACCCCAAGGCTCTGTTTTAGGCCCAGTACTCTTCAATATCTTCATCAATGATTTGGATGAGGGGATAGATGGGGAACTCATCAAATCTGCAGATGACACCAAGCTGGCAGGAACAGCCAACACTCCAGAAGATAGGTTTAAGAGACAGAAGGATCTTGACAGACTTGAACAAAATTAAATTCAATGGTGAAAAAAGTAAGTTTCTACATTTAGGCAAGAAAAAACAAATACACAGATACAGTATAGGTAGTACCTCACACAATAATAACTATGAGAGAGATCCTGCATCCAGCTTTGGTCACCACTATTTAAAAAAAATGTTGAAACTCTAGAAATAGTGCAAAGAAGAGCAACATAGATGATCAGGGGATTGGAGGCTAAAACATATAAAGAATGGTTGCTGGAATTGGGTATGTCTAGTTTAATGAAGAGAAGGACTAGGGTGACATAATAACCATGTTCTAATACCTCAGGGGTTGCCACAAAAAAGAGGGAGTCAAATTATTCTCCAGAGCACCAGAAGGCAGGACAAGAAACAATGGATGGGAACTAATCAAGGAGAGATCCATCCTAGAACTAAGAAGAAATGTCCTGACAGTTAGAACAATTAATCAGTGGAACAACCTGCCTCCAGAAGTTGTGAATGCTCCAACATTGGAAGATTTTAAGAAGAGATTGGACAACCATCAGGGTTGGATTAGACGACCTCCAAGGTCTCTTCCGGCTTCTATTCTATTCTATTCTATTCTATTCTATTCTATTCTATTCTATTCTATTCTATTCTATTCTATTCTATTCTATTCTATTCTATTCTATTCTATTCTAGTGACTTGGCAAAGAAAGAAAGTGAGAATCAGATTTAAAAAACAAGGCATGGCCTTCTAGAGGCGGTGTTATATGTTTAAATACTCTTTTGAATAAGATTAAAAGAATAGAAGACTTTTAGATATAGTTAGACTGTTACAATGAAAGATATGATTTAGAATTAAGGTAGCATTTTTTTCTTTTTTTGATATGGGAAATATGAAGATAAGAGGATTGATTTGAATAAAACTTTCAGCTATATAAATGTAATTAATATTGAGGAAATCATAATTGATAGATATTTCAAATATTGATGGGAGATCAAACTTTAACAAGAGTACAAAAACAGGATATTGATATTACTGTTATTTGTACGATATTAGTAAAATATGATGAAGATGCTTATATCTAACTTTGTATACATTAACAGTACCAAAAAATGGTAATGGTGTAATGAAGGGAAAATGGAAAAAAAAATATGGAGAAGAAAGGAGGATCAGGGAAAAAATACTGGATTGTGTAGTATTGAACAGATTTATATTGAAAAAGTTAATGTTAAATATTTGAACTCGGACAACATGTTGTTTACTAAGCACTAAAGACTGTAATTTTTAAAAATTTAACAAAACTTTTATAATAAGTTGGCCAATTGTCCTCCTTTAGGGAGGACAGTCCTTCTTTTGTACTCATTTAAATAATAATTTATAGGCATGTAAGCATAATTACAATATAAAATGTTATTGTTACAAATGTTTTTTGTTTATCATATTATAGTGTATTCTGTATTGTTGCAATGAATAAAATGTTTTATTTACGATATTTTTTCTTCAATTTATTTGTGTCCTTCTCATTGTAAAAAAGTTGGTCACCTTAATATATGTGTGTGTGTGTGTGTGTGTGTTTTTAATATATATGTAGGTCTTTGGTTCTTCGGGTTTTCTCCCACGTAGAATTTGAAGTGTCTTGGCGACGTTTCGACGAAGTCTCATTCGTCATCTTCAGGCTGGTGCTTTCGGCTTCTGCTTCTAGGAGCAATGTGAGATTTTAGCTGTTTCTTCCTTTTAACTGCCAGTGGGAGTTTAAACTGATTGGCTGGGAGCTCAGCTGTGTTCTGATTGGGTGGAGGTGTGTTCTGATTGGTTAGGGGCTTGGCTGTGCTCTGATTGGATGGGAGGTTGGCTGTGCTCTGATTGGCTGAGGGAGTGTTCTGTTTGGGTGGGGGCTTTGTTGTGCTCATGTTAGTCAGTGTTACAAGGGGATTAGAGATGGTAAACTGTATAGCTGTTTGGCTTTGCGTTCGTGGTCATGCCCCATCTTCATGGTGGGTGTCAGTTTGCTTCGTGTATGGATTGGAGGAGTTTAAGGTGGCTAATGATGCAGCTGTGGTCTGGCTTCTGGTTTGTGGTCGTGCCTCCTCATCAGTGTGGGTTTGGGTTTGCTTTTTGCCTGGATGTGTGGTGGTGACATCCTGCGTGGTTTTTGTGAGTGTAGGTCTGGTGTCATTCCCCGTGCTATGGACTCGTCTGTCAATAAGGGCGGGTTTCCAAAGAAATAAGATTTCCAACTTAATCCAAAAAGAAACTCCCACTAAAATCCAAGACAGAGAACAAGAAAACGGCAAAGCCCTCCTCCCATACATAAAAGGCACCACAGACAGGATCAGCAAGATCCTTCACAAACATAATATCAAAACAGCATTCTGCACAAACAGAAAAATATCCACCATCCTAAGAAACCCTAAAGACAAAATTGAATTAGAAAATCAAGGAGTATATGAAATCCCATGTACTGCCTGCTCCACCACATACATTGGACAAACCAACAGAAGAATAAGTGCACGCATTGAAGAACACAAAAACTCAGTCAAAAAAGAGGAACCAACTTCTTCCCTGGTCCAACACCTCAAAGCCACAGGACATGAAATTGATTTCAAAAAGACCAGAACTATCGCCAAAACTGGACACTTTAATAACAGAATAATCAGAGAAGCCATCGAGATAGAAAAACGCCCACACAGCATGAACAAACGAGATGATACCTCCCGCCTACCAGCCATTTGGAAACCCGCCCTTATTGACAGACGAGTCCATAGCACGGGGAATGACACCAGACCTACACTCACAAAAACCACACAGGATGTCACCACCACACATCCAGGCAAAAAGCAAACCCAAACCCACACTGATGAGGAGGCACGACCACAAACCAGAAGCCAGACCACAGCTGCATCATTAGCCACCTTAAACCCCTCCAATCCATACACGAAGCAAACTGACACCCACCATGAAGATGGGGCACGACCATGAACGCAAAGCCAAACAGCTATACAGTTTACCATTTCTAATCCCCTTGTAACACTGACTAACCTGAGCACAACAAAGCCCCCACCCAAACAAAACACTCCCCCAGCCAATCAGAGCACAGCCAACCCCCCATCCAATCAGAGCACAGCCAAGCCCCTAACCAATCAGAACACACCTCCACCCAATCAGAACACAGCTGAGCTCCCAGCCAATCAGTTCAAACCCCCACTGGCAGTTAAAAGGAAGAAACAGTTACAATCTCACATTGCTCCTAGAAGCAGAAGCCGAAAGCACCAGCCTGAAGATGACGAATGAGACTTCGTCGAAACGTCACCAAGACACTTCAAATTCTACGTGGGAGAAAACCCGAAGAACCAAAGACCTACATACAAACACCCGCGAAAACCTCAGAAACATATGGGAAGGGTCCTTCCCTACTTTGCAAGGAGGAAAAGATGTCCTTTTAGATTTGCAAGATTCTTTAGCTGTATTGGTAGTGCTAGTATACATGGTTCTTGTCTCAAAGGAATGATTTCATGGCATTCTGTAAATTGGCTATTTGTACATCCGCTTGCTGCTTGTGTTGCAACAATATTGTACTTCCTACGTGCTTGGCAGCCAAAGGTGCGCCTTGGAGATCTGAAGCCATTTCTAAAACTCCATGTGGCATCTTCTGCCTCTCTTAGAAAAAGAGTAGGAGGCCTGCAAGTTTAATGTCAGCTGTTCCAGGCAGTCCAGACAAGAAACCAATACCATAAATCCTAACACTACATTTATTATAAGGTTACAATAATTTGTTGTTGTTGTTAGTTGCGAAGTCATGTCTGACCCCTCGTGACCCCACAGACAACGTTCCTCCAGGCCTTCCTGTCTTCTGCCATCTTCTGGAGTCCATTTAAGCTCACGCCTACAGCTTCAGTGACTACATCCAGCCACTGCATTCTCTGTCGCCCCTTCTTCTATTGCCCTCCATCTTCCCCAGCATCAGGCTCTTCTCCAGTGATTCCTTCCTTCTCATGAGGTGGCCAAAGTACTTGAGTTTCAACTTCAGGATCTGGTCTTCTAAAGAGCAGTCAGGGTTGATCTCCTCCAGGACTGACTGGTTTGATCGTCTTGCAGTCCAGGGGACTTGCAGGAGTCTTCTCCAGCACCATAGTTCAAAGGCCTCAATTCTTTGGCACAAAGAACAACTCTCTCCCCTTGTAATGGTATGTGGAAATGATCTTAGATGGCGGTGGGGGAGAGGGGAGATATTGCCTAGGGCAGGGGTAGGCAACCTTGGCTCTTTTATGACTCATGGACTTCAACTCCCAGAATTCCTGAGCCAGCCATGCTGGCGGGAAAGGGAGAGGTTTCCAAGCTGAGCCATGGAATTCTGGGAGTTGAAGTCCACGAGTCATAAAAGAGCCAAGGTTGCCTACCCTTGGCCTAGGGAACAGTCAGAGAGAGAGAGCTTCAGTTTGAATTTCTTCACTGCATAGGAGGTCAGCTTCAATTCTTCCAGACCTACAATTTGGTAAAGTCTTGTTTTTAACCAACATGTTTCTTTAAAAATGATCCTTAGTAAAAAAAAAAAAAAAAAAAGCATATGTAATTTGCCTAGAAACATTCCCTTAACATGAGATATTAAGATTTTTATTACATATTGGCGAAAGTACGTCCTCAAAACCGAGCCAAAATTTATGTTGCTAAGCCAGACAGTTGTTAAGTAAAATTTGCCCCATTTTATGACCTTGCTTGCTACGGTTGTTAAGTGAATCACTGCAGTTCTTAAGGTTGTTTAAGTGAATCTGGCTTCCCCATTGACTTTGCGTCTCAGAAGGTCACAAAAAATGATCACGTGACCCCGGGACACGGCAACCCTCGTAAATATGAGTCAGTGGCCAAGAGTCTGAATTTTGATCACGTGACCGTGGGGATGCTTTAACGGTCATAAGTGTGAAAAATGGCCATAAGTCATCATCTTTCGGCTGTGGCAAGGACATTTGCCCAGGTTTGCCTGGTGCACCAGCTGCGGCCCTATTTGGACCGGGAGTCTCTTCTCACAGTCGCTCATGCCCTTATCACCTCGAGGTTCGACTACTGCAATGCTCTCTACATGGGGCTACCTTTGAAAAACGCTCGGAGACTTCAGGTAATGCAAAATGCAGCCGCACGAGCAGTATTGGGCTTGCCTAGAAATGCCCACATCTCAGCATCACTCCGCGAGCTGCATTGGCTGCCAATTGGTCTCCAAACGCAATTCAAAGTGTTGGTTATGACCTATAAAGCCCTACATGGCATCGGACCAGGTTACTTACGGGACTGTCTGCTGCCCCATGAAACCCAGCGACCGGTTAGGGCCCACAGAGTTGGCCTTCTCCGGGTCCCGTCAGCCAGACAGTGTCGCCTGGCGGGGCCTAGGGGAAGAGCCTTCTCTGTTGTGGCCCCGGCCCTCTGGAATCAACTCCCCCCGGAGATCGGTATTGCCCCCACCCTCTCCGCCTTTCGCAAATTACTGAAGACACATCTTTGCCGGCAGGCCTGGGGCAGTTAACTCCTTGCCCCAGCCAGTGTATGTATGTTTGCATGTCTGTCTTGGATGATTGGTTTTTAATTAAGGGGTTTTTATACTGTATTTTAATGTTAGATTTCTATCCATGTTGTGAGCCGCCCTGAGTTTCTGGAATAGGGCGGCATAGAAATCCAATAAATGAAATAAATGAAATGAAGTCACTTTTTTCAGTATCGTCGTAACTTTGAACAGTCACTAAATGTTGTTAGTTGAGGACTAACTGCAAATGAGTGAGAAGAATTTACATGACTATCAAAGAAGATAGGAGAAATTTCTCAGAGACCCCAAGGGTATGACAACAACTTGGATTGTTAAATGAACATTTTGTTGGTGTGGTCTCCCTTACCCAAACTTGATCTGAAGAATTTATTCATGCCCTAGGAAAAAAATTGGAACTTAATTTGACTGTGATAGTTAAACCTTAAATTACATTAAATAGTAAAATTCCTGACTCTGGATCTTGAATATCAGTGTATAGTTATTTGCCCTAATGAATTATATATATAAAATAATATATGTTCATGCCTTTTGAGTTAGTTTTGATCCTCTGGAGAGGATCAAGCAGTTTTCTTGACAGGATTTTTGGAAGTGGCTTATTCTTGCCTTCTTCTTCCTAAGGCTGAGAGACACAGACTGTCCCAAAGTCACCAAGCTGGCTTGGGTCTACGTCAGAACTAGAACTCATGGTAGTTTGATTTTGTTCTTTGTTGTTCTATTTTCCTTTGAGTTCCAAACAAATAGGGTAACCCTATTTTCTGTGACAGCCAAGTTTAACCATTGATGTTCTACCATACCTATTACTGCTTCAATATTTTTTTCTTTAAATATTAATTTAAAGGGAATTAGTGACATAATGCAACCCATCGCATGCTGTTTTTGAAAATGCAAAATCTTAATTGAATGCTGGCTCCTTGCCACTGACATGGGACAAGTTCAAAAGCAACAGCTGGGAAAAGCATCTTTTTAGATTTTAATTGCCATCATACGCAAACACTTAGCTTTCAACTCCTTTCTCCCCCGACATCAGAAATATTTCTGTTTTGCAATAATGAGTACAAAGGGAGTCACTAGTTAGGCTATGAAAATTTTCTTTTCCAAGATTAAAAGTCTGTTTCTATCTGTGACCATTCTAGATTAGAATTGGGAAAATCTGTGGAGCTATCTGCCGTTCCATGAGCGAGAACAATCTCTTCCCCGTCATGTAACTTTAGGTCCCTTTCATTGAGTGAGTCCAAGTTGTAGAATTACAAAAGACAGATAAAACTTTTTTTTTCTCACTCTTTTGCATAATACAGATAGTCACTGATGGATTCTGTCATCCAAGCTATAAGTTGCAATGGTCATTAAACAGGTCACCCACATGGCTGATTTTATGCCCTTTTTGTGGTCATTAAGGAGGAAAGCTATGGCAAATCTAGACAGCATACTAAAAAGCAGAGACATCACCTTGCCAACAAAATTACTTATAGTCAAGGCCATAGTTTTCGCAGTTGCAATGTATGGCTGTGAAAGTTGGACCATAAGAAAGGCTGAGCGCAAAAGAATTGAGGCCTTTGAACTCTGGTGCTGGAGAAGACTCCTGCAAGTCCCCTGGACTGCAAGGCGATCAAACCGGTCAGTCCTAGAGGAGATCAACCCTGACTGCTCTTTAGAAGACCAGATCCTGAAGTTGAAACTCAAGTACTTTGGCCACCTAATGAGAAGGAAGGACTCACTGGAGAAGAGCCTAATGCTGGGGAAGATGGAGGGCAATAGAAGAAGGGGATGACAGAGAATGAGGTGGCTGGATGGATCACTGAAGCAGTAGGCGTGAGCTTAAAGGGACTCCAGAAGATGGTAGAGGACAGGAAGGCCTGGAGGAACATTGTCCATGGGGTCACAATGGGTTGGACATGATTTTGCAACTAACAACAACAACAGTCATTAAGTAACCAATGGTTTGCTATTGGACTGTTTTGCTGAAAAATTGTGTCAGGTGCAAGAAATCAGAAAGCAGGGTTATTCAAATGAGTACAAGTTTACAATAGTGGCAAATATCTGTAACTCGGTTGTAGGATGAGGGTGAGCGCTGGTTCTCCAGTCTTGTGGGTTGGTTTCCAAACATTTCATTGCCAGACGAGGTAACATCTTCAGCGGAGTTTATGGGATGTCAGTGTCAGTGTTCTCCTGTTTATAAGGGCTTCAGGCGTGGGTGTGTCAAGTGAGGGTTTTGTGATGGATCAGGTGTGAATCATCAGTGAGAGTCTTGTGATGGGTCTTGTGATGGGGAGGTTACATCTGGTCAGGGTCATTGGGAGATGAACTGCTGGTCGGGGTCTTGCATGGGTTGGTTGAGGGTCGGTGCTGTCTCTGGTTGGCTGTGTGGTTGATTTGAGTACGAGTTTATTCTCTTCTATCTCTAAGCAAGAATCTGAACTACTCATGGTCAAGGCGAATTGGAAGTTGATAAGAATCAATGGAATTCAAGAAGGGCTGTGTAATGATGCTAAGAAAAAGATGCAGGCATTTCTTGAGCAGAGGTTTGAAGCTGCAGGACACAGCTTGACAAACTCTTGAGTTTATTGCTTCTTATATACTTGTTACATACATAGGCTTTACATTAAATGCTGACATTTTACATTCATAAGTTTAACCATTAGATGCTGACATAAAGTTTCTTCATTGGAAAATTCCTTCATATAAGCAACTATTTTCTAGTAACATACTACCTGTTCAAAGACCAGGTAAAAACAAATACAGGAAGATGAAAAGGAGAAAGAACTAACAAAGACAGGAAGAGATAAGAGGGAACTTAAGCGTATTATTTATTTAGGTAGGTGAGGTATTAAGTCAAAAGGGGGTGACCTTTGGCTGCTTCCTTGGGACAAAGGGTATCAAAAGGTTATGAGGTTTGTGAGGGGCGGGGAAAGCATGGTTTGCTGCGCGTGCATTTTTCCCCACAGGGCTGGACTTAAATCTTTTGTGGATACAAAAGGATTCCAAACAGATGACACCCTTGACCCCTCCCCCAGGCTCAGCTTGGTCATCGCCTACAATCGGAAGTAAATGCCAGTTTTAAGCAAAGCATCATAAAACACAGTCATGTGATCGCGAGATACAGTAAATGGCTGTAAATGGAAGCCGGTTGCAGAAAAGCCAACATGCAGTCATATGACGAGAGATATGTGGCCACCAGAACTTTGGAACCTGATTGTAAGTATGCCCAGGGAGGTCTGTCATAACTGAATAGTCATTAAGTGAACAGTCATAAGTTGAGGATGACCTCCATTTTGAAAAAAGAATTTGGCAAAGCTTTGTTTAGTTCAGTAATAAATACACACAACAGATTTCATTTTTAAAAAATACAAACGAAATGTAGTCAGGAGAATCAAAAGCCTTGACAGTGGATTTTCCCACTATCCTTTTTTAATTCCTTGAAGTTATTTGAAAGCACTTGAGATTTGGTATTCTTACCCTTGCCCTGTGCAAAAAAGTCAAGTTAATGTGGAATCTGGTGATTTTAGTAGGAATTAAAATATTTATTATAATTATTGCAGGAGGTTGCTTTATAGTTATAATTTGATGAGCCGTTTTTTTTGTTTGCCCATGACTATTTAATCAGGAATGATCGCAGTTATGTGCAATGGAGCCCTAATTTCTAGATAGCGAGGAAGTATATCATTAGTTCATCTTTTTTTTCTAAACGTAAAAGCTCTAAAACTTAGAGTGTTGATTTTGAAGCGACATCAAAGATCATCTTGGCCACTCACTTGCCAAGGTGGGAGATCCATTATTCATGGCTTTAGTCTTTGATCACAGAAAAGACCCTTTGGCTTCCAGTTCATTCTGGATGTCCTTTACCATATTTTCACTAGTACTATGGTATATAAAGATGGGATAAAAATCTAGTAATAATATTTTTTTTCTGAAGTAGAAATTGTAGAGTAGGCAGCTTGAGCCCTGGTGGTGCAGTGGTTAAAGTGCAGTATTGCAGGCTAACTCTGCCCACTGTCCGGAGTTCGATCCTGACCCGCTCAAGGCTGTCTCAGCCGTCCATACTTCTGAGATCAGTAAAATGAGGACCCAGATTGTTGGGGGCAATATGCTGATCCTGTAAACCACTTAGAGAGGACTGTAAAGTACTGTAAGGTGGTATATAAGTCTAAGTATTATTGTTATTGATACTGTTATAATACTTCGTATGTTTGTGTGCATGCAAGAACTTCACTTGACTCTTAGGGTCTCTTACCTCGAGAAGTCCCTACAGTTTTCTTGGCAATATTTTTGGAAGTGTTTGCTTTTGCCTTCTCTTCTCTGAGCCATGGTGGTGCAGTGGTTAGAATGCAGTACTGCAGGCTACTTCTGCTGCCTGCCGGCTGCCTGCAGTTCGATTCTCACCAGCTCAAGGTTTACTCAGCCTTCCATCCTTCCAAGGTCAGTAAAATGAAGACCCAGATTGTTGGGGGCAATAGACTGACCCTGTAAACCGCTTAGAGAGGACTGTAAAGTAATGTGAAGCAGTATATAAGTCTAAGTGCTATTGCTATTGCTTCACCTAGAAAGAGAGAAGAATTGGCCCAAGGTATGGCTTTGTGCATAGGACAGGACTAGAACTCAGGGTCTCTCTCCTTTTTATTCATTCTTCAATGTGCATATACTTGTTCTTTGGTTGCATCAAATTAACCTCAATTGTGCATGAAGATAAGTTTTATATAGTTCTCAGCATTGTCTTTCGTTCTGGGTCCAACTTGTGCATTCAGCAAATTCCTGATACTGTAATAATCCCTCTGAAACCTGCAGATGATGCTGTAATTTCTTCTATCTGCTGCTTTTGCCCAATGCATGCTGGTTTCTACAAAGAAAAACACATTACTTAACAATCATTCCATTTGTTTTCCATGTGATACTCAAGGTATTCTCAAGTCTAATGATTTTATCACTTTGGAGGGAGTTTTGCGAATGAAAATTGACAAGCCTAATAATTCCAGAAGCGATCTGAATGGAAATACCCTTTGCACTTAAATATTCCTCCACATGCTCTTGAGAAGAGCCTAATTTCAATCAACCATCACAATTCCTAAGGACTAGAAACTTAGCTTGTTTTTTTACATGAAAGCTGCAGTTTTATGTAAAAATCCATTTAATTTTGTGCCCCTTATCTGAGTATCTGTAGGAGAAAAGGAGACAGAACTGGGGGAGGGGAAGGGCAGAGTTATTATTATTATTATTATTATTATTATTATTATTATTATTATTATTATTATTATTAATTTCTATGCCACCCTATTCCGGAGTTAAGAGTGTCATCAGCTTAAGGCAGCGGTTCTCAACCTTTTTCAGGCCGAGACCCAACCTGCGCTGCCCATACGCAGTGCGACCCTGACCTGCACTGCGCGCGCGCGACGGGCTGAATCGCGTATGCACAGCGCGCGCAACGGCCAAGGGGAAATGGAGAAAAAATGGTGGACTGCGGTGGTTAGCAACCCCCGTGAAACGGTCGTTCGACCCCAAATGGGGTCGCGACCCACAGGTTGAGAACCGCTGGCTTAAGGTTATTGTGATCCCGCAAGCATTCCAAGTCCAATCCCTCCTGAATTCCACGACCCTTATCTAGCACCAACATAGTGTTGAACTTTAGCTGACCAGATAAATGTCAGCAGCAAAGAATCAGGGCCATTCGTAAGATTGCAACACAGAAGATTTATTCTGGTCAACTAAAGTTAAACTGAATTCAGAAGAAGTTGGGCTTGAAGGGATTGTGGGAATTGCACTGCACTCATGCCAGGATATAAAGGCATTTCTGGGTTGAAAGGATTAGCTGGTGTCATAACTGTTGCCTGGGGGATGCCCAGTTGGGGGTCTCCTTTAACTTCCATGGCAGGAGCTGGAGCCAAAGACAGGAGCTCACCCTGCTTCAAGCTCACCCTGCTTCAGCAGCAGCATTCAGGTCTCAAATGCAGACTTGCTAACCTCCATCCCAGTGTCCTAACCACATGAGCCACCATGCTCCTGCCTCCCTCCCTCTCTCCCTCTCCCTCTCCCTCTCCCTCTCCCTCTCTCCCTCTCCCTCTCCCTCTCCCTCTCCCTCTCCCTCTCCCTCTCTCCCTCTCCCTCTCCCTCTCCCTCTCCCTCTCCCTCTCCCTCTCCCTCTCCCTCTCCCTCTCCCTCTCCCTCTCCCTCTCCCTCTCCCTCTCTCTCTCTCTCTCTCTCTCTCTCTCTCTCTCTCTCTCTCTCTCTCTCTCTCTCTCTCTCTCTCTCTCTGACAGTGCCTCAAAGGTACTTCAACAGGCCTATGCACTGAACATACTCGAAAGAAAGTTAACAAGGAACAGAGAGGTAATGTTCCAAGAGTGACAGCATATGCTAAGCATGAATAAAGGAGGTGAGCACCACAGGAGATATATAAATGGGCTGGCAACCTTTTTAAAAGGTCAGTAACTCTCTGTTATAAATTGATTCCAGTCATTTCAGTACAGCTTTGCTAGTATTGAGCACGGAACAGTAACCTAAATTCTTCTCAGCACCTAGACTCCTGTCTTTATGCCGTCTTCCTGTCTTCTGGGGAATGGTTTGCAGGTTGATTAGTAGATTAATTCTGGCCAATTTCAAGATACCATTTCTTTTCCACACAGCTCTACAGAGCTTGACATTTGGGTTTATTGCAGCCCCTTCAGCAAACATATTCAGCATTTCAGAAGGCATTATATTCACGAACTCAGAGGTGAAAAGAAAATGTTCTCATTTTAAGGTCTCTTCTCCACAGTCTTTCTGCAGTGGTGTCGTGGTCAGAATATAGGTCTTTGTAGATGTTCAGGAAACATGTGTGAAGAGAGAAGGATCACAGTCAGACTTACTTCCCTTGTGTGAATATTGATTGGTATGGCAATCCAATCCACAAAGAAACAACTCCAGGTGGTGTAGAGGGATAAAAATAAAATTACAATGTCTCCATGAGATAGGCAGGGAAAAACCAACAAGAATAATAAAATACACAATTAGGATTTGTTGGCATTTATTTAACTTTCCAAGATGAACTCAGCTAGCATTTTGGACTTAATATTTGGGGATCAACAAAGTCCTTAACAGAATCCAGGTTAGCTGAATCTCGGGGGGGGGAGGGAACCATTCCACAGGAGCCACAAGAGAATAACAAAGTTGGAATTACCTTGGAGATATTCTAGTCTAACTGCTTGTTCAAGCAGGAGACCCTATAGCAGGGGTAGGCAACCTTGGCTCTTTTATGACTCGTGGACTCCAACTCCCAGAATTCCTGAGCCAGTTTGGCTGGCTCAGGAATTCTGGGAGTTGAAGTCCATGAGTCATAAAAGAGCCAAGGTTGCCTACCCCTGCCCTATACCATGTCAGACAAATGGCTGTCCAATGTCTTCTTAAGGACAGATAACTGGAAATTACTGTAATGAAATTACATTACAGGAAAGCTGTAACGGTGTTGTATAAATTAATGTAATTGTTAGAACAATTAATCAGTGGAACAATTTACCTCCAGAAGTTGTGGGTGCTCCAACACTCTTAGTTTTTAAAGAAGAGACTAGACCAGAGGTAGGCAACCTTGGCTCTTTTATGACTCATGGACTTCAACTCCCAGAATTCCTGAGCTAGCCATGCTGAGGGGAAAGGGAGAGGTTTCCAAGCTGAGCCATGCTGGCTCAGGAATTCTGGGAGTTGAAGTTCACGAGTCATAAAAGAGCCAAGGTTGCCTACCCTTGGATTAGACAACCATTTGTCTTAAATGGTATAGAGTTTCCTGCTTGATCAGGGCTTGGACTAGACCTGCAAGGTCCCTAGGAGCCCTCATAAAAACCCTGTTATTCTGTTTTGTTTTGTTTTTGTTAAATGTGAGAATGACCTTGGGAAGGGAGGGGGAAGAAATGCTACTTAGGGATTGATCAGATAAAAGGTTAAGGAGCCCACAACTGAACAACTGGTAGAGAAAGAAACTTAGAAAGGATCTACACTAACATATCAGCTGGTGAAAAAGAGACAGCAGCAGATTTGTACTTTCTTGCAAGATTCTGTTAACGTTGCCTGAAGATTGAGTCATGGACTTATTTTCTTGTTAGTCTGAGACTAACAACTTGGGGAGGAAATCCTGAGGTTGATGCAGAAAGAGTGGATATCTTCTACCGACTCTGTGCCTAACTAACTTCCTCTGTCTGATGAGGCTGCTTGGATGAGCAGTGAAACATCCCAAACTAACAAATACGTTGAGTTGCCATGACTCAACTTTCAGATAACTTTACCTATATGGCTTGATATGATCCAAAAGCAATCAAACTAATTGATTCAAATATTGTTGCAGTTTTAGCAGTAATCATAGCAACATTTTTCGCCAGTAATGTCCTATTAAAAAATCCCACTTAGCCTATCTTTGCTTCTGATTAGCCTATTTAAAAGTGATTTTTTGCATATAATTTAGAAAAGAATTATATGCAAGTGTTGTCACCAACTTTATATTCATATTCTTCTGTTATAGGTCCATTTACTTTCAGAGAAAGGGGTGTCTCCTCAAACAATCAGGGCCTTTGGAAATTTCTTGGTTTTCACTGAGAGATATACTCTCAAATTCGAATGAGTCCACCAGGTGTATAAGATTATGCTGTAAATCAAAATAAGTATGCGATGAAACACCCAGCACAGATCAAACAACACAGCTCCAGCTTTCCTGTCACCTCAAAAAGATAAACTGTTCTGTAGTACAGTTGACAAATTCAGTTCATCAAGTGAGAAGCCCCAGTGATCAAATATCAAATGATATACATGCCCATATGACACTTTTCTAGCTTCTTAATGAACATTCATCCTCTTGAACAGAGGGCCTGATGCATAATTAAACCAATTGCAGATGATGCTGTGCAAACCTGCATCTGCGGAGTGGAGTAGAATTCTAAACATCTCACCCCAGCATGCAGGGAGCTGGAAATAAAGGCAGTTTTCTACATAAAAGTTAATAAGACTGAGTAAACATAGAGAAAACTCACAAAATGTTTCAAGTTGTCTTTCTGTTCATTTTGATGTTCTGAGGAATTTGATGTGCCCATTGCCATGAGATCCTAATCACTGGTTCTAAAGTCTTGAAGGAATTGATGCTATCTTCAATTCTGGTTTTTATGAGGGCTCCTAGGGAGTAATATAGCATTGCATCCACCTGTTTCAGCTCCCCATTAGGAATGACAAACACATGTGTTATTAATACAAACAGCATACACATTGACTTTAATGAGGCATGCCCCTGATTTGAATCGCAGACTTTCTGTGCTCTGCTTCAAAGACCCTTAGAAGGAAATTCAAGAGTGCAGGGGATTTAACGATCTGATCTTGCCAATTTTTCAAGACCTTGATCCACTGATCTTGGACTGATTCTGGCTAAACCATCTCAAATGATATTTCATAGACAGCCTAATCCAGAATCACATGATTGAAGCGTAAAGTCACACACAGAGTTCAAGAAGAATGACTACTAAGGTGTTTTTGATCGTAAAGGTCTTTCTAAGAAAGCTCTGTGCATTGATTTTAAAGGTGTTACATTAATATTCCTCAACATCGCCAACTTTAAGATGTGTGGACTTCAACACCCAGAATTCCCCAGCCAGCATGCTGCCTGAGGAATTCTAGGAGTTGAAGTTCAATCATCTCAAAATTGTCAAGGTTGAGAAACACTAGGCTAGGCTATCAAGCCAACTAGTCAGCCCATAAGGCTCCAGTACAACCCAGTATGACATTACAGGCATAGGATTGTCATTATGCAAATGTTATGCAACTTCCTTTGCATGATGTCACAACGTACATGATGTCTGATCCTAATTTCCCCTTCCCTCTATTTCAGTGTTTCTCAATCTTGGCAACCTTAAGACATGTGGACTTCATCTTCCAGAAGTCTTCAACCAGCCATGTTGACTGGGGATTTCTGGGAGTTGAAGTCCACACCACAGTTGCCAAGGTTGAGAAACTCTGTGTTACAGATTAAAGTGTACAAGTAAGTTTACTGCCTAACAGTCCCAATTATTGCTTAATCTCCTTTTAAGCATTTTTGTTTGTTTTTTGGGGGGGACATGTGACAAATATAGCAGTGGAAACAAGGATGCCATCAGGACAATTTTTTTACAGAGGAGACTGGGACACCACTAAGTAACAAGGCAAGGATGAGAGCACTTTCTAAAGTTTATCTCATCTTGGATTAAGTGATCCATTACCCTCTAAAACATTTGAGATCAAAATTCCAAATCATCTAATTGGGTCACATAGACTATAGAACATCAGAGTTGGAAAGGACCTTGAGGTCACCTGATCCAAATTTCTGCTCAAGCAGAAGACCCTATAATCAGTTTAGATATAGAATATAATCACAGTTTAGATATAGATGATAGTAAGAACTAGACCAGCAAATAATGTAATTTATTATTTATTTGTATCCTGCCTTTCTAATTTTTACAAATAACTCAAGGTGGTAAACATATCCAACACATCTTCCTCCTCCTATTTTTCCCACAACAGCCTTGTGAGGTGGCTTGGATGAGAGAGAGTAATTGGCCGAAAATCACTAGCTGGTTTTCATGGCTAAGGTGGAACTTGAAATCATGGTCTCCCGCTTTTTAGACTGGTGCCTTAGCCACTAGACCAAACTGTCTCTCTACTTGTGTCTCTTATATCTGTCTTCAGTCTATCTTATACAAAAATGTTTCAGATAAATCACGGGAATGGCAACTATAAAGACGGTACTTTGGTGAATTTGTGACAAAGCAAAAAAACACTGGGATCAGATTTTTATCCTAATGTGGAAGACAAATCTATAGAACATTTAAATTTTGGTCACCATACTACAAAAAAGATGTTGAGACCTTGGAAAAAGTGCAAAGAAGAGCAACTAAGATGATCAAAGGCCTGGAGACTAAAACATACAAAGAATGGCTGCAGGACTTGGGTTTGGCTAGTCTAAAGAAAAAAGAAATAAGGGTGACATGATAGCAATATTGCAGTAATTGAGGGGCTGCCACAAAGAAGAGGGGGTCAAATTATTCTCCAAAGCACCAGAGGGCAAGACAAGAAACAATGGTTGGAAACTGATCAAAGAGAGAAGCAACCTGGAATTAAGGAGAAAGTTCCTGACAGTGAGGACAATTAACCAGTGGAAGAGCTTGCCTTCAGAAATCATGGGTGCTCCATCACTGGAGGTTTTTAAGAAGAGACTGGACATTCACCTGTCTGAGATGGTATAGATTCTCCTCCTTGAGCAGGGGGATGGACTAGAAGACCTCCAAGATCCCTTCCAGCTCTGTTCTATTCTATTCTAAATACCAGATATGGAAACAGAAAAGAATTCTCTACTCCCAAAGGTGCTTTTCAAAAGGCAACTGGACTTTCTTGAAAGTCCAGTAGCCTTTTGAAAAGCACCGTTGGGACAACCATGATCTGGATGATTGAGAATCTCCATAGATAGAATTCTCTATAAAGGGTATCACATATTCCCTCTGAACCAACTGCATTTCCATATTATACTCAAGGGCACCGTTAAAGAGTGCACTGTATCGTGGTTCAACTGTACTTCTGGGCAAAGATCTAGAGATGTGGAATCAAGCATCTAATATGATGTAGCATATTTGGAACTATGGAGTTTAATCCAGAAACACAATGTAGAGATAGGGGTCAGGTAGAGGTCGTGGGCAGCAAACTGCCCCTCCAAAGCCTGCATGCCTCTTCTCTCTACATGATCTCATCTGTTCACATCACCATGGCAAGGTGGGAAACTACCCCAGGCTGGTACATGATATCACCTGGTTCACATGATATCAGCTAGGTTACATCAACAGGATGTGGCAGAAAACTGCTCCCTGGCTGGGGCCTCCTAGCTGGTATATTCTTAAGGATTGGCAAGGGGTTTCACCAATAGAAATACTGTTGCTATGCTGATGCCATGTTACTTTATGCTATTTGGAATACCTGTATAAAAAGGAATAAACACTGCGAAGGCAGTCAGACGTATTTGCACCCGGCAATGGCTGGTCACTGATTCCCTCAACACAACACATAACCAGCCCTGTATTATTAAGTATTAGGATAAAAGTAAAGACTCCAAAAATGGAACAATCATTCTTGTGGCTATATAGATGGCTGCAGGGTTCTTTTTGTGTTAGTTTGATTAAATATTCTCCTCTAGTAGAAGTCAAATGCAATGGCCTAACTCAACTTATGGTACTTTAGTGTGATAATATAGCGATCTATCCTGAGCACCACGTGATGCCCTGACTAATTTCAAATAGATTTTTGTATCAAGAGAATGCAGGGTATTTTGTGAGGTCCCTCTTGAATTAGCTGAATTCCCAGAGGCTCTTTATGACCTTCTAAAGAAAATTATACAAGCTACGTTATCTCCTAAGGTCAAGTATAATATTGCTATAATATCTGATTTAGTTCACAGAACTGATAAGAGGCACAAAGGTGGCTTTGTAATAGGTCATTCCTATGGAATCCTCCATCACAATACTTCCCACTGCCTAAAATAAAAGAAGACCTCCAGCTAAAAACCAGATAGTCTGTTTGGAAACTCTGACTCTGAAAGTCAGCCTCTCTGTTCAGTAATTCATCTTCTCTCCAGAAGACTAAAGAGCATGAAGACTCTTACAGATGAAGTATGTTCAGTTTCTAGGTTGGGCTTTAGCCTAGAAGAGAGATGGGATGAGAAAGAATCAATTTTCAAATCAGAAGCTTCAAAAATATTTTTGTCTTCTCTATAGAAACCATGACTGGATGGGTCAAAAGATCCCACCGGTCCAACAGTCAAATTTCCACAGTGATTACCCATTCAACTTGATGGTGATGCTTGGCAGCAGGTTTATGGAACCCTCTCAAAAATGTTTAGATCCAAGCTCAGTCATTTTGCATCATTTAAATCTTCAGGATCCACTAAAACAGATGTTACTCATTTTTTTTGCTATCCTAACTCCCTCTAGTGCAAGGGTAAGCAACCTTGGCTCTTTTTATGACTTATGGACTTCAACTCCCAGAATTCCTGAGTCAGCATGGCTGACTCAGGAATTCTGGGAGTTGAAGTCCGTGAGTCATAAAAGAGCCAAGGTTGCCTACCCCTGCATCTTAATGTACACACCTCCCCTAAAACTCCAAACACCAAAATGAACACAAATGAACAATGGAAACAATACAGGTAGTCCTCAACTTACCAAAGTTTGTTTAGTGAACGTTCAAAGTTACAACAGCTCTGAAAAACAAATGACTTATGACCGTTTTTCACACTGTTGTGGCATCCCCATGGTCATATGATCACAATTCAGACGCTTGACAACTGGTTCCTATTTATGACGGTTGCAGTGTCCCAGGGTCATGGGATCAGCTTGTGTGACCTTCTGACAAGCAAAGTCAATGGGGAAGCCAGATTCACTTAACAACCATGTTACTAACTTAACAAATGCAATGATTCACTTAACAACTGTGGCAAGAAAAGTCGTAAAATGGAGCAAACTCGCTCAATAAACATTTCACTTGGCAACATAAATTTTGGGCTCAGTTGCAGTCATAACTCAAGGACTACCTGTATGAGTACTCCTCGATCATTGCAATAATTCATTTAGTGACTGTTCGAAGCTGCAACAGCACTGAAAAAAGTGACTTATGACCAGTTTTCACACTTACGACCATTGCAGCACCCCCTCGTGGCCATGTGATCAAAATTCAGGCAACTGGCATGTATTTATGACAATCACATCCTGATTACCATTGGTAACCTTTCCAGCTGGCATTCGACAATCAGTCCATAGGGGAAGCCAGATTCACTTAACAACTGTGTTACTAACTTAACAATTGCAGGTTTTAAAATGGGGCACAACTCACTTAATAACTGTCTTGCTAAGAAATGGAAAATTAGGTCTCTACTATGGTCATAGGTTAAGGAATACCTGTACCATGAAACCCTGGGAAAGGTGGATTTAATGTAATAATGCACTAAAAGATTTTTCACACATCCCCTGTCTTCATCTCCCCAAAAGAACTGCACCTCACAGTTTGGGGAACCCTGCACTAAACCACCCCACTTCTATCTGAAGAAGACCTAGCTTCACAGAGAGCAAACCACTTCATGGGACAATCTGTTCCACCAGCAAATATTTCTTATGGTTGGGAAGTTCTTCTTGACATCTCTCCTGAACATCCTTCAGTGAAATAAAATGAAGCTTTGGAAGAACCACCCATTCTTTTGAGACACATAAATTTTGCTCTGATTCAGGATTGCTAGGAATATCTGAAAGTTCATTGCTTCCTCTAAAAATCCAGGCCGTGAAGAAGACCTGAGCTAGTGCCATAACAGATAAGACAAGACAAGACAAGACAAGACAAGATGATGAGATGAGATAAGATGATGAGATGAGATGAGATGAGATGAGATGAGATGAGACGAGGAGAGGAGAGGAGAGGAGAGGAGAGGAGAGGAGAAGAGAGAAGAGAGAAGAGAGGAGAGGAGAGGAGAGGAGAGGAGAGGAGAGGAGAGGAGAAGAGAAGAGAAGAGAAGAGAAGAGAAGAGAAGAGAAGAGAAGAGAAGAGAAGAGAAGAGAAGAGAAGAGAAGAGAAGAGAAGAGAAGAGAAGAGAAGAGAAGAGAAGAGAAGAGAAGCTTTATTGTTGTTTTTTTTACTGTGGGCACAACGACACACATCAAAAATGAAATTTAGTTTCCCGCTCTCAAAGTGAAACACATATATGACACACACCTACAACATGCTATATACGACATATGTATAGACCCACACCCCTACATTTCCCTCCCTAACCTCCACACTTTTGAGAGCTGAAGCAGCCGCAGCCAAGTAAGGCGCCGCCATCTTGTGGATAGCTCTGAACTACCTTCAGCCACAAGCCTACAGCCTTTAGAGATTCATACTGAATGGCTCTGATTTATAAATCCCCAGAGCATTTGAAGTTTTCCGACTGACTGAAATCTGCTACTGTACAAAATATAACTGTGGGAAATATCCCTTTCATATATAGGTAGTCCTCAACTCAGGAGCCCAACGGAACCCCAAATTTTTGTTGCTAAGTGAGGCAGGTGTTAAGTGAGTTTTGCCCCATTTCACAACCTTTTTTCTCACAGCTGTGAAATGAATCACTGCAGTTATTCAGTTGGTGATGTGGTTGTTAAGAGAATCTGGCTTCCCCATTGACTTTGCTTGTCAGAAGGTCGCAAAAGGTGGTCACATGACCCTGGGACACTGCAACTGTCATAAATACAAGTCAGTTGCCAAGCATTGGAATTTTGACCATGTGACCACGGGGATGCTGCAACGATCATATGAAAAAGTGCTGTTGTAACTTCAAACGGTCGCTAAAAAAACTGTTGTAAGTTGAGGACCACCTATAAATACACAGTACCATAAATTTTGAGTCTGCAAATCCAGTTCTATGATTAAAGCTTTTTACAGCAAGTATTGTTGTTCTCCAAGATGGAGAGCATTGCTACCTCTAAACTGAAATTGCTATGAATAAGTTGTCTGAAACAGTTTTTGATATTTTAATTTTACTCACCTCCGTCCGTAGAAAAGTAGCATTTTGAAAAATGTTCCTCAAAACAATTCATCTGGATGTGCTGCATGCGCAGTGACTGCTAAAAAAAACATGGACTGTGAAATTGCCACTGGTATGAAGACACCATAAATTATTGAGGATATTTCCCAAGACACTATGAGATGTTCACAAGAAATTAATTGAGATGTTTCCTTTCATTTGTCTACCCATAAATAGGAATAATTCTGAGATTTCCTGGAAATTCTATAGTATATTAACATACACTTTTTAAAATTAGGAACACTTGAAGACTTTTCCTTTAAGTAGTTATGCCATGCCTTTTGAGTGATATGTCCCACTTTTAGGAGTAACTGCAAAGCATTACGTATTTTGAAGGCTTTACTGCCAAATCATCTATGGCACTGGAAGAAATCATTATGTCTAGAACAAAAACAAAAGAGTGACTTGGGACCACCAGACCAGAAAGGAAGTCAAGACTGAGGGAAAAACCACAACAATTAGGAGCTTTTTTTCATAGGACAAATTCAAACAAGAGTTGACTTGAGACATCTCAAGACTGCCTCAAAGTTTCAGTTGGTACAAAATTCAGAGGCCGCATCACATTAGGTTTGAAAGAAGAATCTTGATTAGTAATTGTTTTCTAGCCTCAGTTCAGAATACTGATCCAATTGGCTTAAAAGCTGATAATCTAAGTCAGAGGTTCCCAACCCATGGGCCATGGCCCACTAGCGGGCCGTGGCCTCTTGGCCACTGGGCCACATGAGTGGCTTACCAGTACACATGCGCGTGTGTGCGCCAGCAGTGAGCTGTAAGCCTCATGCAGGTGCTAGCCGAGGCATGAGCTGTGAGCCTCACACTGGCGCTAGCCAAGCCGTGAATCTTGTGTCAGCACTAGCCAAACCTTGCGCTAGCAATAGCCGAGCTGCAAGCCTCATGCCAGTGCTAGCAGCCCCATTTGTGGAGCACCCATACTATCGGCCCTGTTTACGTGCACGTTTGGGCAGCCACATTAGCGTTTTGCACATGCACACATAAAGGTGCCTGCCCCTCCCTTTCCCACCCCTGATCTAAGTGATTATTTATCTTGGGATAAATCAAACCAGTTATAAAGATCTGCAAGAAAGAGGAAACCTTACATGTCTCAAACACATATTAAAAAATGTGTTTTTTTCTGAATTAATGTCAGTTCTACTAGGCAGACCAGGCCAGACTAGACCAGACCAGGAAATCAATTCCATATGAAGGCTAAAACTATTTTTATTGAGATTGGCTGTAATAACAGAATTTGGAACAATTTGTGTGCTCCTCTCCCTCCTTCTTATACTTGAGTGAATTGTGGGGAGGGGAGTGTCTACTTGAGTTTCTTCTGAATGTTCTCTTATTGTTCTGGATGTAAAGTTTCAACCCCTTTTGCATAGCTAACAGTTCCTGCACATTTCTATCAAGGTCATCTTTTAAACTCTTTACAATCACTCCTACATTGTAGTAAAAAAATCTGCAGTGTTTTCAGAAAAGTATATGACAGTAACTTAACCTGGCTTTTTAAACTGCTTTTATTGTAAATAATATTTTTTTTCTTTAAAGTTTTTTTCCCCCTCCAATGATTTAAAGATTTATGGCCGATTTATTTTTTAAAAAGATATTGTGCTTTTCCTAGATTGCTGCTTAACAATATAGAAATAACAGTAGATTAAACAAACAAAATACATTCTAATCCATAGGTGGTCCCCTAAAGTGCTACCAATTCAAACAATTGTTTGACCCACTTTGGTAACTGAATTATCCCCAAGTGGGGCTCAAGCACCTCCACTTTGCTTCATTCTGGTTCCAGGTCAAGTACTGCAAATAGCTTTTCTCCTGCCTCTTATAAGTGATTCCTATCTTTTCTCTTAAGATATCACTTGAATTACTTATAAAGTAAAGAGGGTGTGGAATTATGCTTCATTTCTAACCATGATTATTAATGTATTAGACAAGCATTTTGAAAATGAAGATAAAAGCCTTTTTCAAAGTTCTCATGTGGGCTTCTTTTCAAAGCTAATGATATGTGAATTAATTATGAAATATCTCATCAATGGATTGCCTGCCCCAGTTTTGCCAATTGCCATCAAATGCTTACAATGTTTGCTGAGGATCTGAATCCATGATTTGCAAATGGGGGTGGAGGATAGGGGGTTAATACTTATCCACTAGGGTCATGTCTTGTCACTGTTGAATTGCCAGGTTGCTTAACATCTACTTAATTTAGAATTTAGGGCATGCAAAAGAATGAAAGCACAGGAAGGAGTATCTCGTTTTAGTAATCCCAAGGCTAGACTACGGAAATATGCCTTTTTAGAGCTGCCCTTGAAACTATAGTGAGATCTTTGCTAGAAGAGAATAGGTTAACTCCTTTGGTGAAATTTCTGAAAGTCAGTTGCTCAAGACATCCAATATTATGATAGAATGGCTGTTAAATTTTGACTAAGGCGGTAAGATTCATTTTTCCAAATAAGACAGAATTCAGTTATATTAATAACTAACAATAACGTTTTCAGGAAATTTTGAACACTGCCATGTGATTTATCTTCATTTCATGAGAGGCATGAAATGGCTTAATGATGCTAGAGAAGGTCTATACCAGGGGTCTTCAAACTTGGCTCTTTTATGACTTGTGGACTTCAACTCCCAGAATTCCTCAGCTTCTGTTAATCTAGCAGTTCAAAAACACTACATGTAAGTAGATAAATAGGTACCACTTCGGGGGAAAAAGTAATGGTGCTCTGAGCACTAATATAAGTTCAATCAGTGCCTGAATGCGATGCCTGAACGCAAGATGACCTAGGTCAGGGATAGGCAACCCTGGCTCTTTTATGACTCGTGGACTTCCACTCCCAGAATTCCTGAGCCAGCCATGCTGAGGGGAAAGGGAGAGGTTTCCAAGCTGAGCCATGCTGACTCAGGGATTCTGGGAGTTGAAGTTCACGAGTCATGAAAGAGCCAAGATGCCTACCCCTGACCTAGGTAGTGAAATTAGCACTCTGGGAACTGAGTTTCAGTGGATGGCAACATCAACCTCTTTTCTGCCATCTAGTGGTTATGTGAACAATTGCAGATGACATTTAATAGAAAAATAGATCTAAAACAGGACAAATGTGATGAATGAACTAAGGCCAGAATAATTCTAGGCTCACTGTCTCATAATTGTAAAGGGTGTTACCCATTTGAAGATGAAGAGACTAGAAAACATGTCTCTGAATTAGATTTTAATTGCTGGATAAGTTCTTATGAAAGAAAGGTAGTCATAAATGATGTGGGGTACAAATCTATCACAACATCATCTCCTTATTTCTATCAAGGTCATTTTTTTAACTCTAAACAGCAGGGGTGTCAAACTGCCGGCCCGCAGGCCAGACACATCACACGGAAGCCACGCCTACCCCATTGCCAGCAATGGCAAAACAGTCCCAATATGTTGTGCGATGTCACGGGACGTCGCAAGTTTGACATGTCTGCTGTACAGTCACTCCTACCCTGTACTAAAATTTTTTGCAATGTTTTCAGAAAAGTATATCACAGTGACTTAACCTGGCCTTTTAAATTACTTTTATTGTCAATAATACTTTTTCTTTAATTTTTTTCCCCCAATGATTTAAAGATTGATGGCGGATTTGGGTTTTTTTAAAAAACATTATGCATTTCCTAGATTGCTGCTTAACAATATAGTAGTAATAGTAGATTAAACAAACAAAACACATTCGAATCCACAGGTGATGCCCTACAGTACAATGGTTTGACCCACTTCAGTAACTGAATTATCCCCAAATGGGGCTCATCATCTCGGTCTTTGCCTCTGTGTTCAGGAGACGCACAGTAGCTCAGTGACTCATTTAAGTTTTGTTGCAGCAGAAATGTAGTTAACTACCTTTGATGCAATTTACAAGGGTGAGCAAATGCTTCAGGCTGACCAAAAGCTTGTTAACCCACAAACCTTCACAAAAACCATTCATATAAATTAACTATTGTTTTGACCTCAGATAGAGGCTACCTGTCAGGTCAGAAGGCTAGGGTTTGAAATAAGAGAAGAAAGTGTCACAAAACAAAGAGAGGGGGAATTAGAAACAAGAAGGCTTAGGCCAGGGTTCTGTAACTTTAGTAACTTTAAGACTTGTGGACTTTAGTTCCCAGAAGTTCACAAGTCTTAAAGGTGTCAAGGTTGCAGACCCCTGGCTTAGGAGAAAAAAAAGAATTTAGGAGATAGACTCTATGGCTCCACCTACTTTTTGTTCTGGCCCCACCCAGATTGTACCTGGGGTGGGGGGGGGAATGCAGCTTTTGGCAGAAAAAAAGATTAATTGATGTGTACTACCTAGATTTCAAAGTCTGAAATTGGAGACTTTGCAAGCTGTACTGGAAATGTTTGGAACTGAATTGGGTCAACTAATTCACATTCCAATTTAACTTCTGCTCAAATCTATATAAAGATGACTACACCAATGCACTTCTCTTGTTTAAAAAAGTGGACTGCTATTGCTTTCTTCTGGTAATCTTTTTTTGTTTTACTTTCCCAGTCTAGCTAACAGCCCTGGAATTCCAAGGCATTCCCTTATCTGAGTTCCAACCAGGTCTGACCTTGATTGACCCAGAAATCACCTAGGATAAAAGCCGTGGGGGCACAGTGACTAGAATGTGGTATTGCAGGCTGACTCTGCTGCCTGCCAGCAGTTTGATCCTGGCCAGCTGAAGGTTCCTTCCGAGGTCAGTAAAATGAGAACCCAGATTGCTGGGAACAATATGCCGACTCTGTGAATTACTTAGAGAGGGATATAAAGCACTATGAAGTGGTATATAAGTCTAAGTGCTACTGCTATCAACTATGTACACCAATCTCAGCCTGAACACTGGGGCAATGAAAGTTGCTTTCCATTTAGTTTACATTATATGCATTAGCTTGCATTGGGCATCAGATATATTTCCCTCCAGCCCCAACTCCAGATTTCAAGGTTTAACTTTTACAATTTCAGAATGGCTGGTATTTTCCTAAATTAGACCCTTTTCAAAGACCTTTTTTATTTTTTATTTTAAAAAGCACAATAAAAATCAGATCAAAAACTGTTGCTTTTCCTTCCTGATTATGTTGTAAGCACTACAGATTAGGCTTCTCCATCAATTACAAGATGCTGAACATCCTTTAGCATCAAACAGAATGACAAAAAGCTGCACTGTAATGAGTAATGGTTAAGACCAATTGCTATTTAATTATGTAGATGACTTAAACACGATGTTATCAGCATGTTTCGGTATGAAATTTTTTCCCGCATTGCTATGCTGTTTTAATTACCAATAAAGAAATGGATATTTGCTGTTGATCACAGTAAAAATTATTGGAGAAAGAAAGGCATTTATAATTTCACAAAATTCAATGCAGCGTATTCTTTGAACCTGGGTAACTGTGTATTTTTTTTAATAGAATAACAATGTGCCTGCAATATGAACTAGAGAGAAAAGGCATATATATTGCTTTTATTACGGCTGTAATTGTATTAATATGTAAAAACAGGACTGGTAACAAATTAAGGGAGCTGTGAAACCCCAAGTAGTCCTTGATTTACAACAGTTCATTTAGTGCAGTGGTTCTCAACCTTTTTCAGGTTGAGACCCCACTTGCACCGCCCATGCGCGGCGCGACCCTGATCTGCACCGCACACGCGCGACGGGCCAATCCGTGCATGCACGTGCGATGGGCCAATCCGCGCATGCGCAGCGCGTGCACGGCGGGCCGATCCGCGCATGCACACGCGACGGCCCGAACCGCGCATGCACAGCGTGCACGCGATGGGCAAAAAAAACCAAAACAAAAACAAAAAACAAAATGGCGGACCACGGTGTCCAGCAACCCCCGCGAAACGGTCGTTCGACCCCAAATGGGGTCGCGACCCATAGGTTGAGAACCGCTGGTTTAGTGGTTCTTCGAAGTTACAATGGCACTGAAAAAAGTGACTTATGACTGTTTTTCACACTAAACAACCATTGTAGTATCCCTATGATCATGTGATCAAAATACAGATGCTTGGCAACTGACTCATATTTATGATGGTTGCAGTGTCCTGGGGGTCATGTGATCACCTTTTGTGACCTTCTGACAAGCAAAGTCAATAGGGAAACCAGATCCACCTAACAGCCATGGTACTGACTTAACATCTGCAGCTCTTCACTTAATAACTGTGGCAAGAAAGATCGTAAAATGGGGCAAAACTCACCTAACCCCTGTCTCACTTAGCAACAGAAAATTTGGGCTCAATAGTGGTCGTAAGTCAAGGACTACCTATAATGGATCTGAGAGGGAGAAGGGGGAACAAATATTGTCCTTGCATGATGATGTCATAGCTGATGTGACATGGGGCAGAGTCAGTTTGGCAGAACCGGTAGTTAATTTTTTTGTTGCCCAGGCCCAGAAGGGACTTCCGGAAGCGGCATCCACACAGAGAACCGCTTGTTCACATATTTGAATCCCACCACTGGGCAGAGTGTGTGTTGTGATGTCATGATACATGATTCGTCACTTTGAAAAACTTCCAGTTGCTGCAGGTATTATTAACCTGGTCTTCATTCTGCAAACAAAACTGTTCTTATTGTCACCCCTTAAGCACAAACTTCCTACAGCTGTGGAAGGCCCTCAGTTTGCTGGTTGTCATGGCAATTTTGCAGACTTCTTCAGCAAGAGGACCTCTGAAGCAAATAAATTGTGAGTTTCCCATCCTCCCTGAACAGATATGTCAGTACTTGAGTTTTTATCCCATCCCTTGAATCATGAGCTGTAGCTTTGGCCTAAGGTTTTGCTCATTGGAACCTGGATTCTAAAGAAGCTTAGAAAAGAAGACACACAGGGGATTTCAAACTCTACTGGCCTGGAAGAAGCCAACAATTGTATAAAAACTACACTAAGCTATTCAACTGCTCTGAAGCAACTTTGAAAGATCACCCTTCCCCATCCAGCAACTCCCCAAAGTCACAACCATCATGACTTTTGATGTTATAGTAAGAGTTAATCTTGACTCTGCACCCCATACTAAAAACTAAAACTAAACAAACTCTTGAACCACTTTGATACCCACAACACATGTTGAGACAGGTGTCTTTACTAAAAAGACCATCTCAATTGCTTCTATGTAACTAAAGGCTAGGGCAGGGGTCTTCAAACTTGGCCCTTTTATGACTTGTGGACTTCAACTCCCAGAATTCCTCAGCCAGCATGTCTGGCTGAGGAATTCTGGGAGTTAAAGTCCACAAGTCATAAAAGGGCCAAGTTTGAAGACCCCTGGGCTAGGGAGAATGATGGTTCAAGTGACTAAAGATGGTGAGCTTGTCAGCTGGAAAGCTGACAGCCTGGGTTCAAAACTCGAGTATCACATGATGGGGTGAGTTCCCATTACTTGTTCCAGTTCCTGACCACCTAGCAGTTTGAAAGCATGCAAATATAAATAGATGAATATGTACCACTTTGGTGGGAAGGTAATGGCATTCTGGGTACCTTGGTATATAATCATGCTGGCCACATATTTTTGGACAATGATGGCTCCCTCAGCTAAGAAATGGAGAGGAGCACCGCCCCCTGGACAGGGGAAACCTTTACTTTTACCTGTAGAAAGAGTGTCCAGGTCATCCAGGAAAAAAGCACAGGGAAAGTTTTCTATAAAAATCTCAGTTGGGTCTTTAAAATTCCCATTGCTGATCCTGAGCTACAAAACTCCAGTGGAGGGCTGGGACACTTGCTTCTTTCTCTCATCTGAAAAAGTTGCTGTTTGTGGTCCTGAAATCCAGTTTAGTCATTGTGGTCTCCGAGGAGTATCCAGAGCTCAGCCATAGGGAGCAGACCTCTTAAAACTGCATTTTAACTTGAAATTATTTTTTTCTTCTTTGTTTACATGTACAAATGGATATCAAATAATAAAAAATGTTAATAAAAAAACCTGCATCACCAGCAAGAAAAAAGATCCACTTCAGCTCATCCTCAGCTTACGGCCACAATTCAGACCAGAATTTCCATCGCTAAGCAAGGAGATTGTTAAATGAGTTGTGCCAAATTTGCTAACTTTTTCTTTTTTCTTTTTGCTACAGTTGTTAACTAAATCACGGCAGCTGTTAAGTGAATTGCACAGTCATTAAGCAAATTCAGCTTCCCTCGTTGGCTACTTGTCAAAAGTTGGCAGGGAAAATCCCAAATGGGAATCAGGCGACCCCAGGATGCTGCAACCATGGTAAATTTATTTATTTATTTGTTTGTTTGTTTGTTTGTTTGTTTGTTTGTTTGTTTGTTTGTTTATTTGTTTATTTATTTAGATTTCTATGCCGCCCTATACCAAGAACTCAGGGCGGCTCACAACATGAATACTTAACATGAGAAATCTAGCATTAAAATACATTGTAAAACCCATTAATTAAAACCAATCACCCAAAACAGACGTGCAAACATACATACACTGGCTGGGGCAAGGTGTTAACTGCCCCAGGCCTGTCGGCAAAGATGAGTCTTCAATAATTTGCGAAAGGCGGAGAGGGTGGGGGCGATACGGATCTCCGGGGGGGAGTTGATTCCAGAGGGCCGGGGCCGCAACAGAGAAGGCTCTTCCCCTAGGCCCCACCAGGCGACACTGTCTGGCAGACGGGACCTGGAGAAGGCCGACTCTGTGGGCCCTAACTGGTCGCTGGGTTTCATGGGGCGGCAGACGGTCCAGTTGCCAGTTGCCCAATTTTGATCATGTGACTACTGTAAGGCTGCTGCAACGGTCAGAACTGCAAGAGTCAGTCATCAGTTACTTTTTTCTGTGTTATTGTACATTCAAATGGTCACTAAATGAATGGCTGTAAGTTGAGGGCTCCCTGTATTTGTTTTCACGCATCAAAGTAGTGGCCTAAATTCCCAATCTCTAAAGCAAATGTCCAGACACCGTTCTTTCTCAGTCCAGTTGCCTGAGTATCTACTAAATCAAATTCTACTTCCCCAATTGCCGCATAGAAGATGCACCTATTAGGAAAGAAGCAAAGAGAAATTTAAACTCCAAGCCTGAATTCTGTACTTCTGTGCTTTTTTTTTTATGAAATACACTTGGTTCTGTTCCACCCTGGGGAAGGACAGTCCTGGGGGAAGCTGAAGAGGCATAAAAGGATAACAAAGTTTTTTTCTAGCCCTCTATCCCCCACCCTCTGCCTCCTGTAACATGTAAGCCAAAGTAGAATTCTGTAGACTTCAAAAGACCTTCATTCTTTCTGACATGTTTTCTTAATATTTCCCATCTGTGAATCTTTATTATTATTATTATTATTTATTTAATTTCTATGCCGCCCTATTCCAGAGAATCTGATAGAGAGCTAGTACTCACAGACTCTTTTTTAAAAAAACCCTTCTGTTTTTTTCCCCAAAATTCTGGAATCACACTATACCTTTAACTACTGATTTACGTGTTGTATTGGCTGCTCCCTTCCTCAATCTTAGCCCAGATGATTGGTTGAACCTTTCGTTACCAAATGGTTGTGAGAACTGGGAATGTCTAATCTAACAAAGAGAAGGACTAGGGGTGACCTGATAGCAGTCTTTCAATATCTGAGGGGCTGTCACAGAGAGAAACGGGTCCAGAGTTCTGGACAAGAAGTAAAAGGTGAAGACCATTAAAGGCATATTGAACCTAGAACATAAGAAGAGCCATGCTGAATCAGGCCAAAGCCCATCGAGTCCAGCATTCTGTGTCACACAGTGGCCCACCAATTGTACATGGGGATCTTGAGCAGAAAGAGAAGGCAAAACCCTCCCTTTCCCTTGACCCCCAACAAAGGGTACTCAAGGGAATCCTGCCTGCCTCAACCAACATAGAGGTGGCACATGGACATCCGTTTTAATAACCACCGATACACTTGGCCTCCATGAATATATCTAGCCCTGCCTTGAAGCTATCAAGGCTGACAGCTGTCACGACCTCTTCTGGAAGTGAATTCCATAAACCAACAACCCTCTGGGTGAAGAAATATTTCCCTTTATTTGTCCTCACTTTCTTACCTATGAGCTTTAGGGAGTGCTCCCTTGTCCTAGTATTGTGTGATAGAGAAAAGAATTTTTCTCTATCTACCTTTTCTATCCCATGCATGATTTTATACACTTCGATCAAGTCACCCCTTAAACGCCGTCTTTCAAGGCTGAAGAGACCAAGGTGTTGCAATCTGGTTTCATAAGGGAGGTGCTCCATTTCCTTGATCGTTCTTGTTGCCCTTTTTTGCACCTTTTCCAGTTCCATTATATCCTTCTTGAGATGCAGTGAACTAAGGAGAAATTTCCACACAGTAAGAATAATTAACTTACTTATAGAAGCTGTGGGTGCTCTAGCACTGGAGGTTTTTAAGGAGACATTGGACAACCTTTTGTCCAGAATAGTATAGACAGACATGTCAAACTTGTGACTTCATGTGACATCATGCGACATATTGGAACTTTTCCCCCATTGCTGGCAATGGGGTGGGCGTGGTTTCCTCATGACATGTCCGGCCTATGGGCCGGCAGTTTGACACCCCTGGTATAGCTTTTTCTGCTTGAACAGGGGGTTGAACTAGAAGACTTCCAAGGGTTACCTAATTACCTAAATTACCTAACCAACAATATCATTCTTTACTTGTGTTCCCCCTCCCCCATCTCAGTATTTTTTAAAAAATACACGTGAATTGTACCTTTCCAACTAAGAAAGTTGTGGGGTTTTTTTTTTCTGGAAATTCCTGGATTTTTAAAGAGCTTTTGCGCAGTACGTCCAATTCATCAAATGCTTTAAGGCAATGCAGAGGTGCTGATCTAGCATATGTCCACAATCCTTGAAAGCAGCCGTGTCTTTTCCTAGGATCACGTGGCAACTACCAAAGGAAGCTACATAATTCTAAGAAAAGATAATGATGCTTTCAGGAGAGAGGAACAGATAACTGTGCTTACTTTCTCCACTTTAATTGAATTGAAAGTCTTGAGAAGCCCTATAAAGCAATTATATGAATACTTGTCCACTCCCCAGTTTTAGTGTTCATTAAGATTTCCCTTTCAAGTTCTCTGATTATAGCCTCTTTCCTTCTACTTCTCAGTTTAATTGGACAAACGAGGGGATTCTATAGCTTCCCGATTTTAGCAGGCTCCCTTCCGATAATAACACTTTCCCCTCCCCACACTTGATTTTGCACCTAATCCTTTAGTATCCTTTGAGTCTCGATTACAAATGCAGTATCAATTTCCTTGGAATGTCAGTGCATTGTGTTCTCTGCAGGAGCAGTAATCTTCTCTCAATTAACGCTTTGCTGAGATCAACCAAGATCAAAAGGATGGTTCATTTTCATTAGATTCAGGGGATATGGATTTTACAAAATACCTTATTCAGCAGCAGCCCATCTAGGTAACCTCTCCCTCCCCCCAAAAAAAGTGCATATGTAGGTTGTCATATTATAAAATGCAGATGCTGCAAAGAGTTGAACAGAAGCCTATTAAGGGAGCAACTCCATTTCCTATTTTAGCGACTTTGGTATGTTTCAGGCTTGCATAACCAGACCCCATATGTGTAGAGTTCAATTTAGCTACTTTATTGTTTTATGCCTATTTTACAGGAATCTTCCCAAACTGGGAAAGATTAGATAGGGCTCTAAGGCATTCAAGGGGGCATCAGACCTTGCCTTCTTGTGTTTATATAATGAGCCCATGCTAATTCCCAGTTGATCCCTCCTCCTGAGGAGATGATTGCTCTCCAACAGTATGGGAGAAAAAAGTATTCAGGAAAACATCCAGGCAGAGGTATCTTGGAGAAAAAGCAGCTCTGTTGTATTCATTTACCCCTCGTTAGCCTCCCTCGCCTTTCAACCCCAATGTTTTCATTTTGCTGGTGTGCCATCAAATAAATATTGCAGATATTCATCTAGGACAGCTCTATCTACTGTGGATTCTCAGATTGTACATGGAGAGGATGAACACCTTCAGCCAGTTACGTTCCATCTATGTCCTGATGCCTCCACATTATTCATGATGCAGATCACATAAGTGACATTTCAGATCTGGTAAATTACCTTTCCCCATAGCTGAAACGTCAGTGTGGACAATAGCTTGCCTGCCTCCCTTTCTGAAAATGACAGTCAGTTCACAAAGGGCACAGATCAGACTCATTGGTTAGACAATCTGGATGCAAATGCTGAAATTTTTCTTCTTCATAGATTAAGTGAAATGCAGGCCTGAGATGAGAAATGGTGGCTGATGGCTTGTCAACTACCAGCGTTATTTCCTTGTCTATAACAAGTCATGTCCAGCACTGTCTCTGCACAGCGAAGTACATGCAGATCAAAGGCTATGATATATGAGACTTATAATAGAAATATGCAGAGGTGTTTGTAGGATTTGATCTTGGCAAATTCCACAGCAAACTGATGTGATTCACATCTCCCAGATGCATATGCAAGGCAGAACTCAGCTTTTATCCATGCAGGTTTTGCATTTTCCACAGATTTTGTGCTCCATTTAAGATCAACGTATGTTTTTGCAATACATGTTCAGAGAGAAATTTTGTTTAGTGATGTGTATTCCTGGGTGCAATTATTTTAAAAAATAATTTTTAAAATTCTTTTTAAGTAGAAGTCAACATGCAGGTTTAAATAGCATTATTCATGTAGAAGTGGGCTTAGTGATAAGCATATGCAAAAGTTATAGGGAAGTGTGAAAATCTGATTTTTTAAAAAAACTATTTTTACTGTCTAGTTCTAGCAAGAAATGTAGCAGGGTCAGGAAAATCTGCCATGCCTCACACTTGCAAAACTTAATTTCACCACACTCCGTGTTGGAGTAAAGAACTAGCAACAAAAATGTCTGATAATAAACTTACTCTTTTTAAAGAAGCATTATGTAAAACGCATTTGGGTGCTTCTCCAGAAGTGCCAACAAAGATGCAATTAAAGTATAGGTTCACTAGAGCAGGGCTTTTCCACCTTTTCACCCATTGTACCACTTTTAGGGTATGGCAACATCTGAGTACCACCAGTCGCCTAGCAAGGTGTCAAAAACTTGATGACCCCCCCAAAAAAGGAAAAAAGTTATAAAGTACAGGTAGTCCTCGACTTACAACAGTTCGCTTAGTGACTGTTCAAAGTTACAATGGCACTGAAAAAAGTGCCCCCCAAGCCACAGCTGAGCAAGACACCTGCCTGTCCACCCGGCGGCTCTCTTCCTCCTGTCCAAGGTTTGCATTGTTGTGAGCATTTCTGTTGGGGATTGGCAGCGGGGGTGGGCTGTGTGTTTTTGTGTGGTTTTTATTTCCCCCCTCTGCTGGGTCGTTGCAGCAGGTTTTGGTCACTTCACATGACCCTGGGACACTGTGACCATCATAAATATGAATCAGTTGCCAAGCATCTGAATGTAAATCACATGAGCCTGGAGATGCTGCAACATTCCAGCTGATCGGCACTTCTTCTGGGCTCAGCAGAAGCGCCAGGATCAGTGCTGCTTTTCAGCTGATCGGTGCTTCTTCTGGGCTCAGCAGAAGCACCAGGATCAGCACCGAGCTCCACCTGGAGCCTGGAGCTGATCCTGGTGCTTCCACTGAGCTCTGACAGCCCTGCAGCTCCAGCCATCTCTCGCTCAGACTTGTGCAGTGCTGTCACTGGTTCAGCTCATTCCCCTCCCCGCTATCATTTTTCTAGCATGGTTGCGTACCACCTGCCAGGTGCCAATGTACCACAGGTGGTACCCGTACCACTGGTTGAAAAGCCTTGGACTAGAGGCATGGTAGTCTTAATTGGATAGCTGCAATATATTATCCTCAGGTTTTGTTTTTTGTTTTTAAATTGCTTTTTTCCTTCTTCTTTCAAATATGTTTTCCAATCACAATTCCCAGGACAGTACTGTATACATTTTAAATAAGATGGATATGTCTCAAAGGCATTTTTGAATTGTGGTTGGTTGATCATTGTAGATAACTTTTTAAAGTGTCGGGGTGATTTGCAACAGAAAGCCATTGTGATATACAGATTAAGATGGATTAGAATTGGGGAGCTCAGTAAAAGTCCAAATTTAGTTAAGAATTCACGCTAGGTGACTTTGAGCCTGTCAGTTACTATTTTAGCTCAACCTACTTCACAGAGACATTATGGTTTCCTGCCTGAGCAGGGAGTTGGACTAGATGACCTGCAAGGTCCCTTCCAACTTTATTGTTGTTGTTGTTGTTGTCATGATAAAATGAAAGATCTTTCAAAAGCCAGCTCTCACAGTTTAGCATTTAGACACCTTTCTAATGTAGGTTGAAGCCTGCTGAAGCTACTTTCCTCTGACATAGCCCCTGGTACGGCACCACACTTTAGACCAGTGTTTCTCAGCCTTGACAATTTTAAGGCATGTGGACTTCAACTCCCAGAATTCCACAGCCAGCATTGCTGGCTGTGGAATTCTGGGAGTTGAAGTCCACATGCCTTAAAATTGTCAAGGTTGAGAAACACTGCTTTAGACAGATTTACACAACAGGCTAACCTTGACTAAAATGGGATTGGGGAGTTTATGATTCATCATACTATGGGAACTCTGCCATTGTCTTAGCATGTTCTATGAACCAGACCTTCACATTAGACCTTTATATGATGTCTTTATGTGAACATAGAAACTGAGTGTTTTGTTAATCTGGGTTAATGTTTTAATACAGGAGTAGGGAATCTTGGCTCTTTTATGACTCATGGACTTCAACTCCCAGAATTCCTGAGCCAGCCATGCTGAGGGGAAAGGGAGAGTTTCTAAGCTGAGCCATGCTGGCTCAGGAATTCTGGGAGTTGAAGTCCACGAATCATAAAAGAGCCAAGGTTGCCCAATCTTGTTTCAGTATGTTATACAAAAAAGCTGTCAAAACCAGAGACGAACTGGAGAGGGTTGACAGAAGGAATGCAACTAGACATGTTGGAAAGCAGAAGTCACTCAGTAATGGAACCATTTTAAAAAATAGTGGGTCAGGATGTTCCCCATTTAATGTCTATATCTGGATTTCCTAGATTAAGCATCACCTGGACCAGGCAACCTACAACAAAGGTTTTCAGGAAGTTTGCGAGACATAGAAGCAGTCTAAGTGGGGCACTGTCATATTTCTTAATTGTCCTGGAAACTCTGGCATTTTTTTAGCCATGAAGCCATTGAACTGGATGTCTCTTACTCTGTTCACCTATTTGTCTGAATAGGTGAAGACCTTCCAAAGAATGTGTCTGAGTTATCCAAGTCTAGTGGATTTATCTATCTCTGAAAACTTGTTTTTGGTAAATGTGAACATTGCAGCTATGACTGAAGAATGCCCTGGAGTAGAAGAGGTAAAATCCTGAGAAATGGCTTCTGATGGACCTCTTCTTTGTGAAAATACAATGAATTCAAGTAGTAATGCATGATGATCTCAATATAACATTTCTGATGATTCGTATAACACTTCTGATCTAAGAAGCTCATTTATTTCCAATCTAATAATTTAACTTCTTTTGTACACCATCTCATTCTTGCATAACCCCATTTCCCCTCATTCTACTGTGTTATGTGAACCTAGTTGATACGTTTCTGAAACACATTGGCACTCATTATTCCTAATCTTCTGGATTATATCCATCTCAATCTTACTTAGAAGAATCTCCTATAATCAATGGCATTAGTCTTAAACCCCAACATTTGTTTAACTGTGATTTACTGACTCACAATTAGCTGGACTCAATAAATTGTACTACAGTAAGCTGCAATGTGATTACTTAGGTTATGTCTTATCACAATTTTTGGACCCAGCCAATTGTTACAGTTCTGTAGGGTTAGAGAACAATAAAAGTAAATGTTTCCCTGTCCAGTTGTGTCTGACTCTAAGGGATGATGTTCAACTTTGTTTTTAATCAAGGGAGCCAGTATTGTCTGAAGACATTTCCATGGTCATGTGGCCATGGACTATATGCTGAGGTACATGGAACACTGTTACCTTTCCACCAAAGCGATACCTATTTATCTACTCACACTTGCATACTTTTGAACTGCTAAGTGGACAGGAACTAAGGCAAGTAACAAGAGCTCACCCCGTCGCACAGTGCTTGGATCTCAAACCCAGGATGTCACTAGACTACTCTAAACAACCAGTTTCTCTAAAAAGGTGGTTTCCATAGATACTGAGTTGCTGAAACTGCAAATCCTCAGCCAATATTCATTGGAAGTTTTGGAATCTAAATCATAATCAATGTGAAATACAAGAGAGTAAAGAAAGCTGGATCCAAACCTATGGAGTCTATTATTATTTTCTTTCTCAAAGGGTAGATGTAAATATTGTCTAACTATTAGAATGGATGGAGCAACGAAAGATGGAGATAATAGATTCACTGCATCCCAAGTAAGGTGTTTTGTGGATGGGTGGGAGAGCTTATTTTCCATATCTATTGTTACCCCACTTGCTCCCATGGATTTTCAGCAACCACAAGTAGGAAGATTTCCAATGCTGCCTTTAGAATTTTTTGCACATGGGCAACGAAGAACACACCAGTCCCTGGCAGCTGTTCTCCACAAACATTAGCACCAAAAAAAACTGTGGTGGCACAGTGCTTAAAATGCAGTATTGCAGGCTAACTCTGCCCACTGCCAGGAGTTGGATTCTGACTGGCTCAGGGTTGACTCAGCCTTCCACCCTTCTGAGGTCAGTAAAATGAGGACCCAGATTGTTGGGGGCAGTAGGCTGACTTTTGAAAACTGCTTAGAAAGGGCTTGAAAGCACTATGGAGTCTAAGTGCTATTGCTACTCTCACTGGGTACTAATGGGTACTGTAATCTAAACCATGAATACATCTGCATAAACCACGGCTTCCAGAGGCTACCGGTAGGTGGGATTTAATAGAAAATTAAAGCAACAAACTGTGGGTAAACATTATGACCTGCAGTTAATTCTACCAAGAAAATCATCAAGCAGGCTTTCAAAAAATAAAGGCCTTCTGGAGCTTAAGCTTTATTTCCTTAAAGCTTTTATGACAACCTCCTTGGAATATTTTAAGATTTAATACTGTATAATATTTCCAGACATGATCTCTTTCCTCCAGTTTGAATTTTAGTCTTTTCCATTATCAAGCAATCCTTTTGCTACTACCGATTGTGGTTTGTGCCCTATTATTCTTGCAACGTATTTTATAATCCTCTGACACAATGCAATAAAGTATGTGTGTTTTTCTTACTTTATTTATCCTCAACACTAAACATGGTGTGGATTTTTCCACCTTTGTTCCTCCCCCTTTCCAAATCGCCTTCATGTTCGCCAGGAGATTGATAAGGGCATTGCTAATTTATTGTGCATGGCATTTTGGCACATAAAAATTTGCAATTTAATAAAAGTATTTGGTAAAGGTGCCATTACAGTTGCAGAAAGTTGTAAATGTTTCACGCCTTTGTTAAGTTTTATGAGTGACTTGAATTGCATAGCGGTCTCAGGGGCTGAAGGTGATGCTATTTTTGCTATAGACTTTGTTCCTTTCTTTGTTGGGAGGTCCACTTTAGGCTAATGGTAGGTCATCAGAGGAACGACACAAATTTAAGGATACGATCCCACAAATATACACAAATCTTAACTGCTGTTTTCATTTTTCTTTAGATCTGAGCAATTATTCATAAATATAAATATATAATTGGCAAGGCATGTTTAGGGGACCAAGACCTACTCCATTTCCAGTCTTCTTCTTCTTCTTCTTCTTCTTCTTCTTCTTCTTCTTCTTCTTCTTCTTCTTCTTCTTCTTCTTCTTCTTCTTCTTCTTCTTCTTCTTCTTCTTCTTCTTCTTCTTCTTCTTCTTCTTCTTCTTCTTCTTCTTCTGCTGCTGCTGCTGCTGCTGCTGCTGCTGCCATATCCGTTATTGGACGTTGGCGATCATGTTGGCGATCCTGTTTTTATCAGCAGCCACACAAAAAAGTGCTGCTGAGTTTTGTCCAAACCAGTCCCTTAGATTTTGAAGCCACAATGTTCTTCTTCTGCCTGGACCTCGTTTGCCTTCCATCTTTCCCTGGAGGATTAAATGGAGTATGTCATATTTTTCTGGATACCGCATCACATGTCCGACATATTCTAACTTTCTTTTTTTAATTGTTTTGATGATTTCCCTTGGCTTTCCCAGGCGGCTTATCACCTCGTTTCTGATCTTGTCAACCCAGCTTATATGTAACAGCCACCTGTAAATCCACATTTCAAATGCTTCTAGTCTCTTCAGGTGGCCTTCTGTCAGAGATCAACTCTCTACTTCATGGAGCAGGATAGAAAAAATACAGCATCTGACAAGCCTGATTTTCAATCTTAGGCTTATGTCCTGACTGCAGAAAACCTTTTTCATTTTGAAGAGTGCTGTTTGAGCTTTTGCTATCCTTGTCTCCATTTCCAGTGCAGAAACCTAAATAGAATGTTGCATTACCAAACTAGGTTACACTACTTCACTGTTGATTTTACCTAGTTTGGGTGATGAAACATCAGCTAGAAAACCCTGAGCGGTTCAACCCTGAGCTACAAATATTCTCTTCTATCAGTACCAAATGGAAGCATAACAAATAAGTATCCCTCCAACCGCTATTTCCAGGTATCTGTCAGGCCCCCTTTTTGGGTGCCCTGCCATTGTGGGGAGGGGGGAGGGCGATGCTCTGGGGGAGCATTCTTTGCATGCTTTTGCTTTTGCAGTAACCGCATAGCTGCCGGTGGACTGGTCGGGAGTGGGGGATTGGGTTCAAAGTGGGAAGAATAGTTTGGTGCTTTGCGTGGGAATGTTAGATTCTGCTGGACTTTACTGCAACCACTGTTTCTCAGTAAAAGTTCTTTTGATTAACCACATGGCATTAAGAGCTGTGTTTTCCTGAGATGGACAGCTGGGGCAGGTTTTTACAGTGCTAGAGCTGTACTGCTGAACAGTTCTTCAGATGAAAAAAGTTTTCTCATCAATTTGAATCTGTCTTTCTGTAATCTAAGACCATTATTCAGTTCCTTTCTGTTTGGCATCTTTTCAGACACTTGACAAATGTTAACATGACACCCTTAGACATATCCTCAGTTAGCCTTGTGCTTCCTAGTTCCCAGACTGGCTTTGTTTTCTTTAGCAATTCCACTCAGTTATGTAGCATCTACAGATTTGATAGATATCCTCCCCTCCCATCTCTTATTAATAGCTCAACTTATTAAATTTGCAAAATACTTCACGTAAATATAAAAAGTACACTTTTGTTCACATACAAGTTTGCGAATTAGATAAATTCATCCACCAATTCAGAACAAGTGAGTCTCTCCTCCTTTTGGAGATTTGAACTTTCTTTTGAAGAACAAAAGGAAGTTTTTTTGGACGAAGGAACCGTTGTATGTTTCTTTGGAGATTTGTACTTTCAGACTTGCAAGACACTGTTAATGTAATGTTACAATAAAGTAGAATTAGCTTATCTACTTGTGTTTCCTGTTAAGGCTGACACCTCTTTCCCAATCTTGGTAGTCACTAACTATTTGATGAATCTCTATAAGGAGAAAGAAGAGTCGGATATGAACAAGCTGTTAACGCTGGGGCAATTTCTCTAGGTACCAGGCTTAATTAACATTTAGGGCTCAAAATATGTATATATTTTTTGTGCAGGAGATTGGAGGGCTGGGGAAACACGCAGCATTTTACTACAATGTCTCAAGTGGACCCGATTCCATCAGGGCAGAGAAGTGTTCTGCCAGAGGAAGCAATGAAAATTCAAAACAAACCGAGTCATTTTGTCCTGAGTCAAGAAAAGTAATTGAAGTGATAATCTATAGGACTGCTACCTACTGAATAAATGACTGCAGTATTTTATTTTTTTTCCAAAAGGACAGACATTCAAATAAAATCTACAGCAAGCAGACAAGAAGTTGCAAAATGATTGTTTGCTTTTTAAAAGAAAAATATCTCCATCCATCTTTCTGTAAGCCCAGTGTTAAGAAACGTTCAGCATTAGCCTTCTATATATATATATATATATTATCATAGTCTGAAAAGAAAAAAAAAGCTTCACCCTGTTCTGACCCATAGTTTCTTTTTCAAGAGGCAACTGGACTTTCTTTGTTTTTCCTTGAAGATGTTTTGCTTCTCATCCAAGAAGCTTCTTCAGTTCTCAGTTCATTCTGAACTGAAGAAGCTTCTTGGATGAGAAGTGATACGTCTTCAAGGAAAAACAAAGGAAGTCCAGTTGTCTCTTGAAAAGGCATCTTTGGGACAACCATGATCTGGATGACTGAGAATCGCCATAGACACTCTGTTCTGAGCTTCCATTGCTCCCAGTAACAAAATGCACCACATATTTTGAATGAAATATGTGCTTATTTTGTTTTCAAAATGTGGAAGAGATGAAATGGCCATTTCAAGCTTAGGACACTTTGCAGAGTCCTAACAATAATCTAGAAGAATACTCTGGACCAGAAGTATGCTGTAGCTGAGAATACACGTGCATCTGGTGTCGGTTCTCTAAAACTGTCAACTGTTCAAGTCAGCTGCAAGTCATCCAAAGAGGCCCCCTTGTAGCGGCCTTTATTCCAGCAGGAGATTATAAGAGCTGGTCTTTTCCTTTCTTTCTTCCTTTGTTTACCTTCTGTTCTGTCACCTTCCTCATCCACTTATTCTCCACTGAGTCTGCTCCCATTTAGCTTCCTTCTGATCGCTGAGCTGGTCAAAGGGGGAATTTAACCAGTGAAACGCGTGTGCCAGAAAATATAATGCATTTTTGGGTTGATTTTTGATGATTCAGGCCATCCAGGGAAAAGCAAAGAGACTTTAATCTCCTGCGATGCAACTTTCTAAAGTCAACTATTTGAGTGCTGCATGAATAAAAAGACTTGTCATCAAATAAACAGAGAATGATCAGTTGTCATCCCACATGGGGAAGAGTAAGACACGTGACAAATTAGCAATGAAAGACCAAGAGACAATCCAAATGCAAATCCTGATGGCTGGGAAAGATAATTAAAACTCTCGAGACTGCGATTATGAATAGGTAGCATGACAAAGTACATGGGTGTCAACACGGTGTATTTATATTGACAGATAATGTCCAAGAAAGCTTCCTTTTACAATATAGCTGTCAGGGATTTTTTGGGTAAGATGTAAACATGTATTGACTTTGTGTAAAGAGAGCTTTTATAACTGTCTCTTTGCCTTATTACTCAGTGACACTTGGCTAAAGACATCATAGGTTTTAGAACATGAAATCTATGGAGGATTCCTTCCTCCTTATCAAAATATATTCTCATGTTGCTGATATCTTTCAAGCAATCAAAATCTGGGAAAGCAAGGGCATAAGGGGAAAAAATTGCCCCACTTGATGGTATAATTGAAGTTTTTAATGCTGTAGATTTGGAGGTGCCTATGGGTGCCCTCCTGTCGGCTTTACCAGGTAGACCAGATATGAAACACAGCCAGGCAAAATAATTCTAATTTATTGTAAAGCTACATTAAGAGGATCTTGCAAGTCTGAAAGTACAATTCTCTTGCTATCACATCTACTGTATGAGAACTTAGGGCACGGGTGTCAAACTCGCCGGGTCACGTGACATGTTGTGATGTATCGTGACTTTTTCTGCATTGCCAGAGTGGGGTGGGCACAGCCTCCACATGATGCAACTGGCCCGTGGGCCGGCAGTTTGACACCCCTGACGTTGGGAGACTCTCTCTCTCTCTCTCTCTCTCTCTCTCTCTCTCTCTCTCTCTCTCTCTCTCTCTCTCTCTCTCTCTCTCTCTCTCTCTCTGCTCTGTCCATTCTGCAGCTGTGGCCTGTGCTCTCTCTTATCTGATTATTCCTTAGACAGCATCTCTCTATCCTGTCTCCCAAGGTCTTTCCCACATACCGTTATACTCCAGATGTTTTGAAACAGAACTCCCATCGTTTTTGGTAATGGTTGAGTTTATTCAGCTATAACGTTCCAAAATTAGACTCAGGATGGTATACGACAAAGCTGAAAATTTTGGGCTCCATTGTGGTCATAAATCAAGGACTGCTTGTACCATCTGGAAATAACTGGAAGAACATTCATAGATGTCTCTACAAAGATGAAGGGTTTTCAGCTACCAAAGGGATATGAGGGATTGTTCTCCATTTATATTTCTCTACTGACTGTTGCCCAGTCTGATTTTATTGCCTTGTTTATGGATATTACTTGTCTCTATTATGCTTTGCCATTACAGTTATTCTTTCCCTATGCTTTGCTTAATAAAAATCTCAGGTTTTATCTCATTTGTGCAATTATCGCTTTTAAATCCACGAACCTTCTGCCCAGATTTTAGCCTGGCAAAACCCAGTGTTGTTGCAATAACTGAGTCACTCCTGGAGTATTTCGCCCAGCATTTGTCATATCATTGATCCTACTGTCTGGAATGAAATTCAGTTGTTATTCATCCTTTGCCTGAGAAATAATCCACGGTGGGAAGAGAAAGGGCTGGACAGACTTGCAAAATTGTTCATCAGAATTGGACAATGCTCTCTTTGTAACCCTCAAAGCATTTCAGAGAAAATAGGCTGATATTTTTGGGACTTTCATTTTCGTTTTGGGGGAGTTGAGTTTTTAAGGGGTGAAGAGAGTGTTTTAAGCTAAACCTCTGAAGCTGTCTGGAAGAGCAGAACACCAGCGTATATTCCCTAGACTGGGAAAAAAATGCTCACAGCTCCTTTATAAGCTGTCCAAGAGCTTTTCTTCTATCTTTTCCTTAACATAACAAGGATGTTAGCAGATCTGGTTCCTTTGAAGAGCAAAGATTTCTTTTCCAATGCTTTTGGGACTCCCTATGTCACTATGTAAATCTGTTGAAAAAGTCTGTCTAAAACAAACTTCTGAACTTCCTCATAAAGTTCAGAAAGCAAGGGCAACTTCTAATCTGGTAAATGGTTCTGACAATTTTAATAAACCTGTTACCAAACTACTCCCCATAATGGACAGCTACATGGAACAAACTTAGCTTAGTCTACTAATTGTCAGGGAAGAGCCGAAGTGTTGTCTCTCCAAAAATGAAGAGTAAATGCGTAAGATGAATTCTTCATTTTTTTTTCTAGTGGGATATTTCTGTCATGATTTTCCTCACAACTAGATTTAGTTATTTAACATGGCTGCCATCAGAAGGCAGGAGTTATCACATTGAATAAATCTGTGAAACCGAGAAGGTATCTAGATGGGTTGAGTTTTGTTGTTTGCGGTTTGTGTTCTTATCAGCAGAGCAGGTGAACTTAATCCAAAGCGATCTTTTTCTGTCCTAGCAGAGCACACAAAGCATTGCAGAAGATACTTGTGACAGCCCTGAGCTTTGAATAATTTGTTTTTCCACAAAGTATCCACCAGGAATGCTGAAGGAGAAGTTGGCCTAGAAGACCACACTTGGAATATTGCATCCAGTTTTAGTCACCACGATGTAAAAAAGATGTTCTCTAGAAAGAATACAGAGAAGAGCAACAAAGATGATTAGAGATCTGGAGGCTAAAACATACAAGGAATGATTGCTGGAATTGGGTATGTCTAGTTTAATGAAGAGAAGGATGTGGGGGGACATGATAGCAGTGTTCCAATATCTCAGGGGCTGCCACAAAGAAGAGGGAGTCAAGCTATTTTCCAAAGTGCCTGAAGGCAGGACAAGAAGCAATAGATGGAAACTAACCAAAGATAGAAGCAACCTAGAACTAAGGAGAAACTTCCTGACAGTGAGAACAGTTAACCAGTGGAACAACCTGCCTCCAGAAGTGGTGAATGCTCCAACACTGGAAGTTTTTAAGAAGAGACTGGACAGCCATTTGTCTGAAATGGTGTAGGGTTTCTTGCCTGAGCAGGGAGTTGGACTAGATGACCTCCAATGTCCCTTCCAACTTTATGATGATGATGATGATTATGATGATGATTATTATGATGATTATTATGATGATTATTATGATTATTATGATTATTACCTCCAAGGTCCCTTTCAGCCCTATGATTCTGTGATTCTATGTACCATCTTTACTAAGAAGCATGGCTAGACTGGGCTGAATCCATGATGGAGGCTACCACAGTGAAGGCCCCCAGACTTGAGAAACTGATTTAATTAAAGGGAACTCAGCTTCTCCAAGCTGATGTTCTCCAGATGAACTGAATCTCAACTGTTAGAATGTCCAGTAAGGCTGAAGAACTGTAGGAAATGAAATACAATATATTTCAAGGCACCAGATGCTGACCCTTTTATGACCCATGGCATAAGAATGCAAATTGAGTGCATTGTTCATTAAGAGAACATGCAGATAACTCAGTCCTTCCCATTCTGCTTGAGCTGAAATACAACTGGAGCTACAAGGAGTAAGAATTTAGATCCAATGTTTTTTTTTTATTGTCCAGACCCTCTAGAATATACTTCTCTTCCAATCCAACAATTTCCCACTTCAGTCACCCACTGGAAAATGGTGAAAGTGACTTTTCCAACAGGCTTTAGAAGATTAGCACCCATTCTTTGCTTCCTAACTGATAAGCAGGTATAAAGTACTGTTGATATTTTATGAGAGTTACCATGATCGTTGTGACGTTTATAATTTAATATGTAAACTCCCTAGAGATATGTAATTAGGGAGGAATATAAGTGCCAAAGACAGAGGGATGGATTTTATTTTATTTATTTATTATTTCTCGAACTTATATGCTGCCCTTCTCCTAGGACCCAGGGCGGCTTACAAACAATGCAATAAAATTATAACAATAAAATTAATCACATTCATACAACATACAAGCTCAGTCAACTCACATTCACTGATGGAGGGACATGGGTGGATGGATGGATGGATGGATGCAGGGCTTTTTTTCTCATAGAACGCCCAGAACAGAGTTCCGGCACCTTTTTTGGATGGAACCTTGTGGGGTAGGCAAAGCAGGTTGTATGATGTGTGTGAGTTCCGGCACCTTTTTTTTTTTTTTTTTTTAGAAAAAAAAGCACTGGATGGATGGAGATAAATATCATTTGCAATACTGTTTATATTTTCTCTCCTGCAGAGTTTCAAAGATGGTAACAGATAGGAAAAACTGGCATTATCCATCTGGGGATGGGAAATAAGGAATTTCTAATTAAGATCAAATTGATGGTAAGGATATTGGTTGGAAAGACAAAACCCACAACACTATAATAGCCAAACCTTACCAGGTTATTATTTTTTTTTAGATTAAAAAAAATCTTATGAGATTCTGACATTCTTTTGTCATTTTGAGCATTGTCAAATGTTTATGTTTATTAGATTTCTATGTAAAAATTGTTTGGTAATGCCCTATTCCTGGAAAGTTTTCTCACCATTGTTCAACACTCCTTACTGTATATTATGTGTATTATTATTTTTTTGGTTTTGTTTTCTGGCATTGTTGCTATCAGAGATGCTTCAATGCAAGCCCCTTGTTTCAGTGACATGCCGAATGAGATTTTTTCCAATGACAAAATGATAGTGAAATGACCCAGTAAGTTGGACTATCTAGAAAAGATGTCCAAACACGCACACAACCTGGCACAGGAAAGATTTTACAGTCTCACTTTGTTCTACATTTTGGCAGACTCTCTTTATGACAGATTTTGTGCTGGGGATGAAGGCCAAAAAACAACTCCCCTCTAATTATGAACTGAAGTTCTTTCACTTGATGTGAACTGCACCCACACCCACAATGTGAAAAAGTTGATTTTGGAGAGAAAAGAGAAAGACAGCAGTAGTAGGCAGGAATGCCAGCCTGACAAATTGGGAAGGAAAGGAAGGCTGAGATGTGACCCCAAAGGTGTCTCCAAAGGGTTGTTAGCAATCTCCAAAAGGGATTCAGCCATCTTGCAGAAGGGATACCTCCTGTGGACCAGCTTGGCCAGTAAGTATTGGCTTTAGAGTTACACCAGCTGTTTATTTAAATCTTCCTCTAAAGCATGCTGGAGCAATTGTAAGAGATAGCAATGTACACCAGAGCTGGGAAACAGGGACATTAATGCAGACAGGGAAGACGTAATCATGATTCATTTTATTTTATTTTATCAAATTTCTACACTGTCCATCTCATCCAAAGGACCCTGGCCAGTTTGCAATAAAAACATAGAGTTATATAGTATATATATATATATATATATAATTAAAAACAGATAAAAATAAAGTTAAAGCAAAGTCAAAATGAAGATGCTAAAAAGTTAAGAGTTGGAAAGGAGATCATAAGCATATAGTCCAGCGACTCAGGACTATAGCAAACCTAATTCACACATGAAAAGGAACAATGGTTAGAAAGTACGCAAGGAGAAAAGCAACCTAGAACTAAGGAGAAATTTCCTGATAGTTAGAACAATTAATCAGTGGAACAACCTGCCTCCAGAAGTTGTGAATGCTCCAACACTGGAAGCTTTTAAGAAGAGACTGGACAGCCATTTGTCTGAAATGGTACAGGGTTTCCTGTCTGAGCAGGGGGTTGGACTAGAAGACCTCCAAGGTCCCTTCTAACTTTATTATTATTGTTGTTGTTGTTGTCCTTTTCCCCCCTTCTTTTTGGAACCAGCCAGGTTTTTTGGCGGAATCATTTCTAAGAAGTTTTAAATAAATGAAAGTTTTAAAAGTTTTAAAAAAGTGTCTTTTTTTCTCTCTACTGTCCAGGTCTCTTTTCTTTCTGCAGATTGCAGCTATTCTGGTTTTATCGACTGTACATCAGCCATGTTTGGATTTTCCAGCTGAGATGCTTTAAATAAATATGTAATACAAGAAAGAATAACCTTCGTGGATATGGCCAAATAATATCTATCTAATTCAGCAGCCTGCCTCCCATAGTGACCAAGTAAGATGCTGTTATGAAAGTCATCAGTAGCCTATCAAGGAAATGGCTTTTGCCAACTGTTCCTTCCTGGCATGATGCCACATGGAGTCATCATGGCAAATACATTTTAGTGGAAACAAATCATCCATAGATTATCATTAAAAAACCCTTTTAAAATAATATATACAGATTGCATTAAATGCAAGTGCTGAGAGCTGAATGGAGAACTGGAGGAAACAAGGGATCGTAGTCTTCAGCAAGAATAGAATAGAATAGAATAGAATAGAATAGAATGGAATAGAATAGAATAGAATAGAATAGAATAGAATAGAATAGAATAGAATAGAATAGAATAGAATAGAATAGAATAGAATAGAATAACATGATGGAATAGAATGGAAGTGGAGTGGAGTGGAGTGGAGTGGAGTGGAGTGGAATGGAATAGAATAGAATAGAATAGAATAGAATAGAATAGAATAGAATAGAATAACATGATGGAATAGAGTGGAGTGGAGTGGAGTGGAGTGGAGTGGAGTGGAGTGGAATGGAATAGAATAGAATAGAATAGAATAGAATGGAATAGAATAGAATAGAATAGAATAGAATAGAATAGAATAGAATAGAATAGAATAGAATAGAATAGAATAGAATAGAATAGAATAGAATAACATGATGGAATAGAATGGAAGTGGAGTGGAGTGGAGTGGAGTGGAGTGGAATGGAATGGAATAGAATAGAATAGAATAGAATAGAATAGAATAGAATAGAATAGAATAGAATAACATGATGGAATAGAATGGAGTGGAGTGGAGTGGAGTGGAGTGGAGTGGAATAGAATAGAATAGAATAGAATAGAATAGAATAGAATAGAATAGAATAGAATAGAATAGAATAACATGATGGAATAGAGTGGAGTGGAGTGGAGTGGAGTGGAGTGGAGTGGAGTGGAATGGAATAGAATAGAATAGAATAGAATAGAATGGAATAGAATAGAATAGAATAGAATAGAATAGAATAGAATAGAATAGAATAGAATAGAATAGAATAGAATAGAATAGAATAGAATAACATGATGGAATAGAATGGAAGTGGAGTGGAGTGGAGTGGAGTGGAGTGGAATGGAATGGAATAGAATAGAATAGAATAGAATAGAATAGAATAGAATAGAATAGAATAACATGATGGAATAGAATGGAAGTGGAGTGGAGTGGAGTGGAGTGGAGTGGAATAGAATAGAATAGAATAGAATAGAATAGAATAGAATAGAATAGAATAGAATAGAATAGAATAGAATAACATGATGGAATAGAGTGGAGTGGAGTGGAGTGGAGTGGAGTGGAGTGGAGTGGAATGGAATAGAATAGAATAGAATAGAATAGAATGGAATAGAATAGAATAGAATAGAATAGAATAGAATAGAATAGAATAGAATAGAATAGAATAGAATAGAATAGAATAGAATAACATGATGGAATAGAATGGAAGTGGAGTGGAGTGGAGTGGAGTGGAGTGGAATGGAATGGAATAGAATAGAATAGAATAGAATAGAATAGAATAGAATAGAATAGAATAGAATAGAATAGAATAGAATAGAATAACATGATGGAATAGAATGGAGTGGAGTGGAGTGGAGTGGAGTGGAGTGGAATAGAATAGAATAGAATAGAATAGAATAGAATAGAATAGAATAGAATAGAATAGAATAGAATAGAATAACATGATGGAATAGAGTGGAGTGGAGTGGAGTGGAGTGGAGTGGAGTGGAGTGGAATGGAATAGAATAGAATAGAATAGAATAGAATGGAATAGAATAGAATAGAATAGAATAGAATAGAATAGAATAGAATAGAATAGAATAGAATAGAATAGAATAGAATAGAATAGAATAGAATAACATGATGGAATAGAATGGAAGTGGAGTGGAGTGGAGTGGAGTGGAGTGGAGTGGAGTGGAGTGGAGTGGAGTGGAATGGAATAGAATAGAATAGAATAGAATAGAATTAGAATAGAATAGAATAGAATAGAATGGAATAGAATAGAATAGAATAGAATAACATGATGGAATAGAATGGAAGTGGAGTGGAGTGGAGTGGAGTGGAATGGAATAGAATAGAATAGAATAGAATAGAATAGAATAGAATAGAATAGAATAGAATAGAATAGAATAGAATAGAATAGAATAGAATAGAATAGAATAACATGATGGAATAGAGTGGAGTGGAGTGGAGTGGAGTGGAGTGGAGTGGAGTGGAATGGAATAGAATAGAATAGAATAGAATAGAATAGAATGGAATAGAATAGAATAGAATAGAATAGAATAGAATAGAATAGAATAGAATAGAATAGAATAGAATAGAATAGAATAGAATAGAATAGAATAGAATAACATGATGGAATAGAATGGAAGTGGAGTGGAGTGGAGTGGAGTGGAGTGGAGTGGAGTGGAGTGGAGTGGAATGGAATAGAATAGAATAGAATAGAATAGAATTAGAATAGAATAGAATAGAATAGAATAGAATAGAATAGAATAGAATAGAATAGAATAGAATAGAATAGAATAGAATAACATGATGGAATAGAATGGAAGTGGAGTGGAGTGGAGTGGAGTGGAGTGGAGTGGAATGGAATGGAATAGAATAGAATAGAATAGAATAGAATAGAATAGAATAGAATAGAATAGAATAGAATAACATGATGGAATAGAATGGAGTGGAGTGGAGTGGAGTGGAGTGGAGTGGAATAGAATAGAATAGAATAGAATAGAATAGAATAGAATAGAATAGAATAGAATAGAATAGAATAGAATAGAATAGAATAGAATAGAATAGAATAGAATAGAATAGAATTCTTTATTGGCCAATTATGATGGGACACACAAGGAATTTGTTTCCGGTCCATAAGCTCTCTGTGTACATGCAAAACAACAAAGTGATATAAAGATAAGATACCAATAGTACCTTATGACTGTAAAGCAGGGGTGTCAAACTGCTGGCCCACAGGCAGGATGCATCATGCCGAAACCACGCTCACCCCAGCTCCGGCAATGGGGGAAAAGTTGCGATACGTCGCGACACGTCACGTCATGTGATGTGGCGAGTTTGACACCCCTGCTGTAGAGCATCAAGAAAACATCAAAATAGATCTCTCTCTAGTCAGACGGTGAAGGAATCAAAATGAAAATATTTGCAGGGTATCTTCCTTTTCTTCTTCTCTGTTCCTTTTTGCCATTATTTCTTTCCTCCTCGTCTCTTTCTGTTGATACAACTCAATTCGCCAGCTTACTAAAGTCAACCTAAATAAAAGACGTTCTGAGTTTGCTAAGAAACAAGAAACAAACAAGTAAATAAGTCCAGTCCTCGACTTACAACCATTCATTTAATGACGGTTCAAAGTTACAACAGCACTGAAAAAAGTGACCTGTGACTGTTTTTCACACTTATGACCGTTTCACTATCCCTATGGTCACGTGATCAAAATTCAGATGCTTGGCAACTGACTCATATTTATGACAGTTGCCGTGCCCCGGGGGGGTCACGTGATCCCCTTTTGCAACCTTCTGACAAACAAAGTCAATGGGAAAATGAGATTCACTTAACAACCATGTTACTCACTTAACCAGTACAACGATTCACTTCACAACTTTGTCAAGAAAGGTCACAGAATGGGGCAAAATTCGCCTAACAACTTTCTCACTTAGCCACAGAAATTTTGGGCTCCGTTGTGGTCGTTAGCTGGGGACGACCTTACGTTGTGGATTCCTGCACTGCCCCAGGCTTCTTTTAAAGCAGGGGTGTCAAACTGCCGGCCCACGAGCCGGACGCGTCATCCAGAAGCCACGCCCACCCCATTGCCGGCAATGGCAAAACCGTCCCGATACGTTGCGCAACGTCATGTGATATCGCGAGTTTCACATGTCTGTTTTAAAGAGGTCTAATTTTGTGTTTCTATGTGGTAGATTAATGCACTAGGCAAGACAATGGATTAAGAAGAGTTCTCCTTCTGAATCCTTTTCCTTGAAGCTGTAAGCAGCCTTCTCATAATATGAGAATTATATCTGCTAAATCCTTATCTGACCTGGCTAAGAACTTAATGTTGTGAACACAGCCTCTGCCTTTGTCTTCCTGCTGTCATTCATCTCTCACTTTTTTCTCTTATTATTATTATCTCTCCCACACATGGACACATGGCAACTGCTACATGCTTTGTGTATATGTGTGTGCGTGCGTGAGTGTGTTTAAATGGCATTTACTGGAGAAAGTTTTATTGGTGACATTTACTTCCAAGCTCCCTAAAAGTTTGTGTCAAAGCCAGCCATTTACAAGGTTCCTAACAGCTTGTAAATAATATATTACAGATTCTGAACTCACTTCATGACTGTTTTGTACCATCCCTTGGAAAACAATTGGTTTGTGAAAGGAGGTACTAACAAGAACTAGTCAAAGCCGATTCAGGTTCCTTGTAATCTTTATTCAGAAGATACACCAAAGCTTGGAAAGGTTAATGAACCACTTGTGGTAGCATTTTCCCCCACACTTTAACTCTGCTTTATTCCTGATAGAACGATTAACTTCTCAACTAACCTTTCTACTTGTTACAGACATTCTGCCCACTAAAGCTTTCTATTGATTTTTTTTTCTTTTTGGCTGGGATCCTTTTATAAAATGTAGCTTTAAATGCCTGCTTTTTTCATGCTCAAGTTAGCATCTGGCTCTACTGTATATTCACACAGATTAATTCACAGGAGTTATTTCCTTCTATATCTTTTTTTTCTCTCAAAAACAAAATTGATCATGCTGCTACTAATAATGTCCCCTAATTTCCATATTACAAAAATAATTTAAATGGCCTCAGATACCTTCTTTTTGTTTAAGACCACAGAAATAAGAGAAGCAATATTATACAGGTGTATTAAATGTGATTTGTCTGCGAAGCACAAAATAATCTCCAGGTTTCTCCTGCTCATTTTTCATTTTGCCTAAGGACTAAATAAATTATAACCCAAGTCCATTTTTGTGCCCATTTTCCCAGACCCTTATTTAAAATAAAAATTACCAAAAATTTGTAGCATTGAGAAATATACAGAAACTACATAATAATTCTAAAAGGCTTAAGAATATTGACGAAAGGAACCCTCCACACTCTAAAAGTAAGAACTGAATCTTGCAGTTCTTTGATATAAATAATTTGGTCATTGTTTAGTTTACTCCCGTCATAGCATAGAGAAACAATTGGTCTAGTGCAGGGGTCTTCAAACTTGGCCCTTTTATGACTTGTGGACTTCAACTCCCAGAATTCCTCAGCCAGCATCCCTGGCTGAGGAATTCTGGGAGCTGAAGTCCACAAGTCATAAAAGGGCCAAGTTTGAAGGACCCTGGTCTAGTGTGAAGGTGTTGGCTTAGAAACCAGGAGACTGTGAGTTCTAGTTCTGCCTTAGGCAAGAAAGCTAGCAAATGACATCACATAGTTTGACATGTCTGATATATAGGAACCCTCTACAGTCTGATACAATCTGTAGGAGAAAAAGCATCAGAACCTGGGGGTGGAGTCAAAAGAGGAATCAGTCTGGAGTCATTACATTCCCACAAATGGTCCAAGTCCAACTCCTTTTAAATTCCATTAACTCTTATCTAGTGCCAATTTAGTACTGACCACTAATTGATTAAATTCTTGTGAACAGACATGAGCAATAAACCAGCTTAACTGAACCTTAACACCTGGTCCTGATTCTTCACATCTGACACTAGCTTAGCTCCATTTACCTGGGCAACCCTACAGCATTGAACAAAATACATTTGTAGCCTCCTCCTCTGCAAGTCTGCTCTCCCAGCCTGCCAACAAATTGCATATTAACATATTGTGGATCTCATGATACATCTAACATATCTAATTTAATTTTAATTGGCTTGGAAATGGCGCAATTGTATTTGATTTTGGAAAGCATAGATTGAATATTGCACAGCCTGTTGAAAACTGTCACATATTCTAAGAAACCTACAGTAGCAGCTGAAACAGAACATGGCCTTATTCTAATTTTTATTTTTTTAAGGGAAAAAAATACATATTACCAAAGCAGATGGAAGAAATTGGTTATCAGTTAATGAATATTTCTTTGGCTCTTTGGTTATCAGTTAATGAATATTTCCCCTGTAAATTAATTTACCATAAAATATCTCAATGGCCACATACACCCGCCAATCAATGATGGGCAGAAAGCAAATGGTCAAGAAACCGACTGCAATTAGGAAACATATGAAGCATTTTTAGACATCGAAGTATTAAGGATTGAGAGGCTGAGATTCAGAGGGCGACATTCAAGCTGGACCTCATCAGGAAGTTTGCAAATTGTTGCCCTTCTCCAGATCGTTCTGCATTATTAATCGAATGTAGTAAATTATTAATACAAATGCGTTCATTAATTTTGGGAAGTTTGAATCAAGATCTGAATTTTGGAATGGCCCGATGCTTTTTAGCCAGATGTTCTTCCTACGCTCCCACAGACATGGAAAGCCAGCAAAGAAAAACACACAACACTCTCCAACAAGAAAATAAGGAGGCAGTTGCTTGCTTGTCCAAGCAGATCATTTTCAGGGCTATAAAGTTTAGCAGAAACTCAGAATTAGATCGGCGAGCTTAGTTTGTTCACAAGCAGTACAGCCTTCCTTGATGTTGTAACAGCTAATCTTTTGGATAATGTACAAATTGTCAGTACTGTTACTAGCACCTTGTTTGCTTGTTTACTCATACACAGTAATCTGATACCATACCCAAGGCTAGTAAACATGCCAAGACCTTCATATCCACACAAGTAATCCTTGACTTTCAACCATCGATTTAGCAAATGTTCAAAGTTACAACAGCACTAAAAAATGAGAGATTGATCCTCAGGCTTATGACTGTTGCAGCATCCCCATGGTCACAGGATCAAAAGTGGGCACTTGACAACTGGCAGGTATTTACAACAATTGTAGCATCCTGGGGTTATGTAATCATCATTTGCAACCGCCTTAGCCAAGCAAATAAAATCAATAGAGGAAGCTGCAGTCTTTTCCTGACTGAGTGATTCGGTTAATAATGGCAGTCATTTGCTTAAGGCCTGTGGCCAAAAAAAAAACAAAAACCCATCATAAAATCAGGTATGATTTACTTAACAACTGCTTTCCTTAGCAATGGAAATTCTGGTTCCAGTTGTGGTTGTAAGTCAAGGACTGCCTTTGTTCATTGACCTGGTATGTTCTGTATACTGTGACCAAAACTGGTTTACCCCCGAATAGAAATGCATATGGCATAAAGTCATAATCATAATCAAACCACTGAAGAAATTTCTGGAGTCCTGGGAACTGCAATAGATCTACTAATATCCCAAGTCATTGCAATCCAGTTCTACTAAAACTTGGTGCAATATAAAGCATATATTGTCAGTGTAATTTATCTGTACTTGAAATCATACTTATCATTTTTCAAAAATGCAGAGCTAGAATTTAGAAGATTTATTGACAAATGCTGAAATTTGTCTCTACCAAAGGAGACAAATTGTTATATAATCAAGACACAGAACTTTCTTCAACTGTGATAGGGAGTGCCCCCCCTTTTTTAAAAATTTACACCAGTTGTAAAATTCCAGCCTTTTGATCTTTATTTTTGCTCAGCTGACAAAACAATCCATTTCATTGCTATGCCATTTCATAAATGCCCTTAACACCCATTGAACAAAATATTATGTATTTGTTGATTCACATTGATCTAGCAAAAAGAAAAACCCAATATATTAAGCTTGATCCTTCAGGCATTTATTTTCTTTAATGATTACTGTTGCAAAGTAATGTCAGCCCTTTGCAAATCAATGGTATTTATTATAAGACTATGATAGCTTTCTGCAAATATGTCAGAGAAGCTAATAGAACAGAATAAGAAGAGCTACTTAGGTTAATGAAATCTGTGTATACAAGAGCTAATGCCTCCAAATTGTCAACAAATTGACAAGTGAAAATCTTAACTATTACAAGTATATAACTGTGGCAAAGAGTTTCTAAATCATTTTTCTCTTTCTCTCTATGCATGTAACTGTTCCTTTTAAATTTTGCCCATCTTCTGTGATGGGTATATAGAATCTGGGGTCCTCTCCATGTTACCCCACAACACTCCTCACAACTGGTCATACCAGATGGAAATGCTGGAAGTGATAGTTTGGCAATGTTCTTCCCAAGGGTTGTTCTTATCATTCATCAAGGTCCATGGTAAATTATATGCAATTGATAAATTTGACTGACAATTAGCAATCCTAAATCACTTTTTTGTGATTTGTGATGCAGAAATACAAAGAGGGGTCAGACAGGGATGTATTCTGTCTCCACCCTTGTTCAATATCTACTCTGAGTCAATCTTCAATGAGGCACTGGAGAACATTGGCATCAAAGTAAATGATGTTTGGATCAACAATTTAAGATATGCTGACAACACAGTTCTGCTTGCCAGTAAGCATGAAGACCTTCAGCTCCTCATCAACAGAGTCACAGAAATATCTGAAAAATACAGCTTGAAGCTTAACACCTCAAAAACCAAGATCATGGTCATCAGCAAACAACCCATTAATTTACCACCAATAAATTTGGAAGGAATACCATTAGAAAAAGTTGAAAGGATCACGCACCCCGGTTCTAATCTACATGAAAGCTGGGACATGACCACTGAAGTAAAGACAAGGATAGAGAAAGCTAGAACAGCATTGTTCAAAATGAAAAAGGTCTTCTGCAGTTACGACATAAGCCTAAGATTGAAAATCAGGCTTGTCAGATGTTATATTTTTTCTATTCTGCTCTATGGAGTAAAGAGTTGGTCTCTGACAGAAGGCCACCTGAAGAGACTAGAAGCATTTGAAATGTGGATTTACAGGCGGCTGTTACGTATAAGCTGGGTTGACAAGATCAGAAATGGGGAAGTGATAAGCTGCCTGGGAAAGCCAAGGGAAATCATCAAAACAATTAAAAAACGAAAGTTAGAATATTTCGGACATGTGATGCAACATCCAGAAAAATATGGCATACTCCATTTAATCCTCCAGGGAAAGATTGAAGGCAAACAAGGTCCAGGCAGAAAAGAACATCATGGTTTCAAAATCTAAGGGACCGGTTTGGACAAAATTCAGCCGGACTTTTTTGTGTGGCTGCTGATAAAAATAGGATCGCCAATATGATCCCCACCGTCCGATAACGGATATGGCACAAGAAGAAGAAGAAATCCCTGAGGGCACCTTGTGGAGAGAAGAGACTCTTCTGCGGTGGTTCCCACAATCTGGAGCATTGTGCCTCTTGAGGTGAGATCCATACCCATCCTTTTGGCCTTCTGAAAGAACTTGAAGATCTGATTCTGCCAATTTGGCCTGGGACTCTGATGAGATTGTATTATACTGGAGGTAGTTAACAGATTGAGATAAAACCCCACTTCCTCCCTAATAAGCTCCTTGCTCCCTTCCCTGCCATCCTTGTTAATTTTTAAGTCAATTTGAATGTTAATATTTATTATTTTAAAGTTTTATCTTGGTTGTAAGCAAGATGGGCAGCATATAAGGAGCCCTGGTAGCACAATGGTTAGAATGCAGTTTTGCAAGAAAACTCTGCCTACAACCTGGAGTTCAATCCTGACCAGCTCAAGGTTGACTCAGCCTTTCATCCTTCCAAGGTGAGTAAAATGAAGACCCAGATTGTTGGGGGCCATAGGCTGACATTGTAAACTTGCCCAGAGAGTGCTGTAAAGCACAATGGAGTGGTATATAGTGTAAGTCTAAGTGCTAGTGCTATAAATTTAATAAATCAGTCAATAAATAGGTGATTTTAACCTAAGGAGACTAAATGAATATAGGCTAACATTGTCAAACCAATATCTGATGCCACATATTATGTGTAGATTTTCAAATTCCCATTGCCACTCTTAAGATCCAAACAAAAGCGAAGCCTTCTCTAACCTTACATCATCCAGTTTTGTTAGAGATGTAATCAGAACTCACTGGGTTTCTGGGAGTTATAGACCCCAACACCTGTAAGCACCATCAAAAGCAACATGGGCAATGTCTCCTAGACAGTGCATAAAACTCTTCAGGGATTTCCCTTAGAACTTTGGATGGTGCGGTTTTTCTTCTGAAAACAGAGAGCTGTTGCTTTCCCCCAGCTAGATAGGTAAATCTTCAAAGGTGTCTTTCTCCTCCTGTCAAGCTTTATGTCAAGAACGTGATATGTAGACATTCCCTTACCTCAGCAAATAGCCAGGATCTATACCTTGCAAATAAAGAGCAAGGTTTAAAAAATGCACACAACCTTTTCTTTTGTTTAATTCTACTGCAGGGAGACTTAATCAATAAAGCTTCCCATTTGATCTGCAGGCAGCTTGCATGATCATGATCATCTATGTTTTACATCAGACATGTCAAACACAAGGCCCGGGGGCCGGATGCCTGTGAAGTGGTTTCATGTGGCCCGTGAAGCCATCCTGGAAACAGTGAGGGAACGGCCCCTGCTGCCTTGGCCCTGGCCCAGGCCGGCCGGGAGCCAATGTACAATTTTCTGGTGGCCCTCTATGCTGAAACGCATTCAGTCTTAGCTCCATAAGCCTCCCCCCTGCGTGGTCTGAGAGGAACAGAGAGGCTCCTCCAGTGGACCATGCCTTGGCACTTGCTCCAGTCCCACCCCCTTCTGCTAGAGACCCTCAGATCTATCCCACTCCTGCCCCCACAGGCACCCTTGATGCGAACGATGCAGAGCTGGCCACACCCACCCAGTAGGCCACACCCACCCCATCCATGCCCACCCAGTAGGCCACACCCACCTGCCCCCTGAGCGCAACCGCAATGCTGATGTGGCCCTCAATGAAATTGAGTTTGACACCCCTGCTTTACATAGATGTGTCTTCTTCTAATCATGCCTCAGAATTAAGCGAGGGCTGGAGTAAGTTCATTAAAATAATAAGGGCAGAATCTAATTATATAATCAAGCAGTTCAGTGACAAAGCTGTACAGAGTAGATGGAACAAGAACTTCTAAAACTCTTCTGACTGAAAGTGTTGAGGGTCTCCATATCAGAGAATTAAAGCATAATTTATATTTTCTTATGATCCAGCTTACAACAAGATGAGTATCAAATTCTCATCTAATACTCTGCAGATGAGTAATAGATTCCAACTGGCTGCAATTAATTTAAGTGTTCTAACCATAAATGAAGAAGGCAGGATTTTCTCTCCCCTGCCTGTTTTCCTGATTTCAGAGAAGACATTTTATTGGTCCAAAGGAAAAGACCTTGGAGAGAGACTTGAAATAAAGAATAAAAATGATGTTGCTTACTGTCAGACTTAAGAACACACGAGTGGATTCTTAGATCCCAAACGAGTACCAGCTATGCCATACTGAGATAGGAAGCATTTCTGACGTAGTGAAAAAGTAAAAACTTCTCAACTTCATTGAGAAATGATTTGATAATCAGCAGTTTTCTTGGTGAATTCAAAAAAAATGTATTTCGAAAATTCTCTTCCAGATTAAAAAGCTGAGACTTGAAAAGGTGCAAACATTTTTGAAGACTTAATGGAATCCTCTTATTGTTTTGATGGAGCTAAAATACTTGGGACAACAGAGAGTTTAGCGTGTCATAAATAATCCTTCAAAATTCTCAATCAAACTGTGGGCAGATTATTTCTCTGTAAGAGTTTTCTTTTTTTTTCTCCCAGCAACTTCTCAAAAGCAATTCCTCCTTAGGATCTTTATGGAAAATATATGGAAGAAGGTATATTTTCTGATGTCTTGTCTTGGGGTTCAACTAAGCGTGGAAAATCAGGGTGGCTGCTGGAGAGATGATGGTACAATGAAAAATAGAACATTCATCCATACCTCTTAGTCCTACATCAGTCCAAAGACAACAGATTGAATATATAAGAATTTGTCTGAAATTTTCCTCTCTTTTAACAGAAATGTAGAAAGGAAATAACTTTCTCATGAAACGGAATGAAAATTGTTGAAAGAAAACCAGAAGAATCTCTCTACCTGATACAAGTTATATTTATTTATTTATTTTATTTTATTAAATTTCTATACCGCCCCTCTCCCGAAGGACTCGGGGCGGTGTATAGCCTAAAATTTAAAAAACATATAAATATACAAAATTTAAAATAATTAAAAATAAATTAAATCATTTGGCCAAAATCCTAAAACCCAAAACATACAAAATTTAAAATCTTAAAAAATACTCAGTCCCCCTAAAACATTTTGACCCTATTGGAACCGAAGCTTCTATGCCAGGCCGGCCTGTCGGAAAAGGAATGTTTTTAGTTCCCGACGGAAGGTGCGTAAATCTGTTATTATACGGAGTTCGGGGGGGAGCTCGTTCCATAACGTGGGAGCTCCCACAGAGAAGGCTCTCCCCCTGGGGGTCGCCAGCCGGCACTGTCTGGCCGACGGCTCCCTGAGGAGGCCCTCTCTGTGGGAGCGTACCGGACGGCGGGAGGTATTTGCTGGCAGTAGACGGTCCTGTAAGTATCCGGGTCCGATGCCATGGAGCGCTTTAAAAGTGGTCACTAACACCTTGAACCGCACCCGAAAGACCACCGGCAACCAGTGCAACTCACGCAGGAGCGGTGTTACGTGGGAGCGCCACGACGCTCCCATCACTACCCGCGCGGCCGCATTCTGGGCAAGTTGGAGCTTCCGGATGCACCTCAAGGGGAGCCCCATGTAGAGAGCATTACAGTAGTCCAGCCTGGAGGTCACGAGGGCATGAGTGACTGTGCGTAGCGAGTCCCGGTCTAGGAAGGGACGCAACTGGCGCACCAGGCGAACCTGGTGGAACATCCTCCCGGCCACGGCCGTCAGATGGTCCTCTAAGGACAGCCGTGAGTCCAGGAGGATTCCCAAGTTGCGAACCCTTCCTGTGGGAGCCACTGTTTCGCCCCCAATACACAGCGATGGAATCAGCTGGCTGTATCACAGATCTTGATGATGATTACATGTCATCAAGTCACTGTCAACTCTTAGCCGCCACATGGAAAGATTTTTCTCAAAGATGATCTGTCCCTAACCTGGTTCTTCAACTCTTCCAGTGATGCATTCCAGTTGCTACTATAACTGAGTCTGTCTACTTTGCTGTTGCTCATTCTCTTTTTCTCTTTCTTTCCACCTTTCCCAGCATTAAAGTCTTCACGAGAGAACTAGGTATCTGCATAATATATCTGAAGTAGGATAATTTCAGCCTGGTCATTTGTGCCTCAGGAAGAATTCTGGTTTAATTTCTTCAATAATCCATTGGTTTGCTTTCTTGGCTGTGCACGGTATACTCAGGAGTCTTCTCTAACACCAAAAGCATCAATACTCAATAGAAAGCTCAGTGCAAAAATTCAGATTACAGTATTTCCACACAGTTGTTAAATCTGTGCTTGGACATATCCAATGAAGAGAAGCCATTATCATTATAGCAAATTAGCTTCATTATCAAATTAGTCTTATTGTCAGGAGGATTTTCAAACATTCAGTTGGAATATAGCTTCCCATAATTAAACCATGATTCCATGTCTTGAATCTGGGGACAGAATAGGTGGTGACTTTCTCTGTGATACCCATTCAAGCTTTGAAAGAGTTCTAGCATGTCCTCCTTCAGATGTCCTTTTTTAAAAACTGAACGTATCCCATTCCCTCAACCTTCCCTCATAGGATAATCTTCTTTATTCTAAAAGGATTGGGGAATTTTGTATCTCAGGAAACAGTGCTGATAGAATGCTTCAGATGTACATAGGAATAGAGAGAAGATTCACCTCTGACTCCATATCTGAAGCTGAGGAAGAAATTTAGATCAGGGAAAGCAGTATGAACCATGATAGTGGATAGGCATGTCCACAGGAGATCAAAACAGGCAAATTGGGTAGCTTAAGATTGTGTAGTGACATTGCATGTATTGTACATACAAAGGGACAAAGCTTGGGCACAGTGTCACATCTACCATCTGGCCTGTTTAGACCCCATAGTGTGGCACTATTGATGGGGAATAAGCCCCTCAATAAGGCCCAACTTAATGGAGCCAAGCCATACACAAAGAAATATATTTGCTTTTGTATTTTATTGTATTTTAAGAAGTCTCAGCTTCTGATTGTCCATTTATTGTCCATTTATATACACAACAATGTGAAATCATATCTACCGCTTCTTTAGCTGGTGTTGGCCTTCATATACATCCCAAGAATCTAGGATGTTGTAATGTATCGGTATAGTATATGTGCTGATCGAAGCAGCCTGACCTTTTGTAATTGGCAGGGGAATATTTTTGTCAATACACAGACATTCCAAGTGTTGTCCAAGATTTAATTTATTAATTTAATAATTGTTCTTTGTTCACCACAACATGAAGTCACAGCTGGAAGTTCTTTAGTTGGTGTTGGCCTTCATACACATTGAGTTCTTCCCAAGAACCTAGGATATCATAATGTACCAGCATACTACAATATATCTGCAGATTCAAGCAGTTTTGTCTTTTGCAATTGACAGGTGGAAATTTTGTCAAGGAGAAATTATTTTTTATTATTTTTGATTTTGCTTATACACACACACACACACACACACACACACACATGCTGGTGTTAGGCTCCTAAAGTCATTTTTTCTGAGATGGATGGCCTTATCAATTGAATAAATAAACAAACAAACAAACAGTAAGGGCCCAGTGAGAAACTGGATTTGAATAATTAAAGTTAGTCTTAAATTAGTTGAAATCTGTTGGGGGATGCTTTAATTGAGATTCAGCCTAAATTGCATATCATTAAAATAACTCTATTCCCTCTGCAATTAATAATTTGCCACTTTGGTCACATTAATTGTTGCTATCGGATGGTTAATTCAAGATGTTCATATGAGGAGCCTTCTAAGTCAGCACAGTATTTACTCCCTTTCCCATCAGAACTACTGTAGTTGAGCATCATGGGAAGCCAGATGTTCCCAGAGACCCAACCAGATACTCCAGGCTTAAATGGCAACTATATAAAAGGACCGGAGGTATATTTGACTGTATTTTTGGATTTATCCCTGGCTTATGATAAAGGAACCTTTGGCAAGAGATTAGAATCCTGGTTCCTAGCTCACCAATGATTACTGCCTAAATTGTGAGACAAAAAACGTTTGCACATTGTTTGGATTCAGCAGTCAAAAAGACTTTTCTCCTATCTTCTCAAGTGTGTTTCTACACCATCACCCTGGAAAACATGAATCAGTAAAACAGGGGTGTCAAACTCACGACGTCATGTGACGTCGCACAACATATCGGGCTGGTTTTGCCATTGCCGGCAATGGGATGGGCGTGGCTTCAGTATGATGAAACCGGCCCATGGGCCGGCAGTTTTACCCCCCTGCAGTAAAATTATGACTGGTTGTGTGCATACAAACATTAATTATTTCACATTTCCCTACCCCTGTGGATAAATTCTGAAGACTTTGATTCCCCGCACAAAGATCTCGAATACACCATTTAAAAGGAATACCTCTACCTGTCAGTAGAATTACAGCTTAGATCAGGGGTTCTCAACCTTGGCAACTTTAAGACTTGTGGACTTCAACTCCCAGAATTGAAGTCCACAAGTCTTAAAGTTGCCAAGGTTGAGAACCCCTGGCTTAGATCCTTTTCTAAGCTTTCACTTACTGGAGAACCACATTCTCCAATAAGAAGAACACAATCAGAGTGCAAAGAAATCGGCGTAGCTTCTTTTTCTGAGAATTTGAATGAACTTGACCTGAACAGGCCAGTTTGGATGAACAACCCTTCATCCTCTATAGAACAGTCAGGAATCTATATTATAACATCCTAGAATCCCGAATCTCCTTGAATCTATAGAGTCCAGGTAAACCCACCACTCCTTCCTAACATTCAGTAAAATGTGTTTTCCTTTACTCTATACCCTTTACTTTAGATTGGGAGACAGCAAGATCTTCAACTTCTTCTGTGAGAAGTTGGTGTCTTTAGGTCCACTGGGGATAAAGTAGGGGAGGTCAATTCAGCAAGATGGCAGATGGAACATCAGGATGCAACCCCTGTTTCATTATAACTGGAATAGGTGGGTACCATAGAGGCACATACAAGAGAGATGGTCCTTGCATGGTGACACTCCAGCCACCTCTCTGTAGATACCAAAGCACCTGAAGGCAAGGAGAGAAGCAACCTAGAACTAAGGAGAAATTTCCTGACAGTTAGAACAATTACCTATAAAGTTAGAACAATTACCTATAAAGCCCTTCATGGCATGGGACCAGGATACTTACAGGACCGCCTTCTGCCACATACTTCTCTACGACCGGTGAGAGCGCACAGGGTCGGTCTCCTCCGGGTCCCGTCAGCGAAACAATGTCGTCTGGCAGGTCCTAGGGGGAGGGCTTTCTCTGTTGTGGCGCCCACCCTCTGGAACCAACTGCCTCCTGAAGTCTGCGTTTCTCCAACTCTCCCGGCCTTCCGGAAAAACCTAAAAACTCATCTTTGCCGGCAAGCCTGGGGATGATTGTAGTTGATTGTTGCATTGAATGTGTGTTTTTTATTGGTTTTTAGATATCTTGTTTGGGTTTTTATATTGTATTTTCTGTTATATATATGTTGTGAGGCGCTCCGAGTCCCCGGAGAGGAGCGGCATACAAACCCAAATAAATAAATAAATAAAATTAATCAGTGGAACAACCTGCCTCCAGAAGCTGTGAATGCTCCAACATTGGAAGTTTTTTAAGAACAGACTGGACAGCCATTTGTCTGAAATGGTATAGAGTTTCCTGCCTGAGCAGGGAGTTGGACTAGAAGACCTCAAAGGTCCCTTCGAACTTTATTATTATTATTGTTGTTGTTGTTGTTGTTGTTGTCATTTAAAAGGATGTCTTCCTATCCCTTTTCAGTTGTCTGTTCTCAAGGTTAAAGCTTATCTGCTCTTTTATTCTCTTTTCATGTGACTGTTTCTGGCATATGTTTCTACTCTATTTCATTTTCATTTTTAATTGTTTTTCCATCTCTGAGAAGTAAAATGTTTTCAAAGAAAACAAAAACCCAAGGAAGACCAGTTGCCTTTGGGGAAAAGCATCTTTGGGACAACCTGGATGATTGAGAATCTCCATAGATATCCCTCATAAAATATGGTGCCCTGAACTGGTTACCACTAGTCAAGATGCAAACTAATCAAAGCCAGATAAAGTGAAACAATCACTCTGTATGATGCAGAAACTATACTTTGGTTGATTACTACTATTATCAAGCCAAGTATTACCCATTCTATTCCTTTAGATTTCCTTTGTTTTCCACCTCTGTCTCTGTTAAATTTTATTCAGTTATTTTCAGTCAGTTTCACCTACCAATCAAGATACTTTAGAGTTGTATTATTCTCTCCAGAAATATTAGCAATCCCACCCAATTTTGTGCCATCTGCAAATTCGTTAAGCATTCCCGCCACCTTTTCATCCAACTCATTAATGAAGAGTGGTAAGCCAAGGATTAGGCTCTCCAGTTTGAAAGAAACCAGTGATGAGCGTTACTTAAGTACATTCTTCAAGTCAGCTGTGATTTCTCCTAATCAACATGCCATACTTAACTAGCTTTCTAATCAGAATGTCATGGGATAATTCTTTGAATACTTTGCACGTCAGGATTTACGTATGTGGCATTCCCACAATCTACTAATGAAGCAATCCAATCAAAAACTTGAAATTAGGTTAAGCTAATAATGTGTTTTTGACAAATCCACCAGTGTCTTCCCATATTTTTACTGGAGGCAAAATGGGAATTGAGTAGTTTGGTAGTTTTCTGGATTACCTGTTATTTTTATGCCATCTTAACAAAAGAGATGACATACTGTTTCTTTTTCAGCTGTGCAGCAATTTTGAATCGAATTGAAAGCACATGGAGATAATCAACACAGCTGCTTTAAAGAATTGCAGATCAATCCCATGTTCAGGCCACTTTCTCCTACTGAAAAGCTGTGTAGTTTTGTTCTTTTCACTTCTTTATGTCCTGAAGACATCCCAGGAAACGTATTATTGTTGTTATTGTTGATCCTCATAAAATGCTGGGGTAGACTCAATTTATCCATTTATCCATTAGTTTCTCAGATACCATTTCAAAAGTTTCAGTGTTCCTGTATGTACTTTTCATTGGTAGCTTTTCTCTTTCTATGTCTCAAAAGTTTTCAATTTGAGAGTCTTCTTTAAACTCCCTCCTCTTCTAACTTGCACTTCTATTGACATACAATTGGTGGGCCACTGTGTGACACAGAATGCTGGACTCAATGGGCTTTGGCCTGATTCAGCATGGCTCTTCTTATGTTCTTATGTACCTCAGCACTCGACGGCTTCAAACCAAGTCTAATTTGCTATTTGACACATTTTGACATGAAAATGTTGTCCCAGTACTCAGCATTTGTTTAGTATTCAATGCACTGCAATAGGAAGAGGAGGACAGCTGCAGAGGTTGGACAGGAAGTCAGCCATGCTGGGAAGGTTTCTTCCAAAGGAGGAAGATGGCCACAGAGGTTGGACAGGAAGTCAGCCATGCTGGGAAGATCACTGCAAAAGGAGGGGGACAGCCACAGAGGGTGAACAGGAAATGAGGGGTCCTTGGTGCTTTCTGAACTGAGTTTTCTTGCGGATGTTTCATTACCCAAACTAGGTAACATCATCAGTACTAACTATTTACTAGCCAATGATGATGTTACCTAGTTTGGGTAATGAAAAGTCTGCAAAAAAAAACAAAACAACCTAGGTCAGAGAGTACCAAGGACCCCCTCATGTCAACCCTGAGCTACAAATATTCTCCTTTATTAACCTGGAAGTAGTTTTTACCTATTTTTAGTGACAGCATTTACCAGTATGATTTAGACTTATATACTGCCCCATAGTGTTTTACAGCACTCTCTGGGCAGTTTACAATGTCAGCATTATTTGCATATTTCCCCCATCAATCTGGGTCCTCATTTTACTGACTTTCGAAGGATGGAACTGAGTCAACTTTGAGCCCCATCAGGATCGAATAAAGTGCAATACTAAACTTTAACCACAGTGCCACCAAGGCGCCGCCTGTTGATGTGGATAAAGACAATTTGGTAGGAGGTGTGTAGCCATTTTGCTGGTATTTTTTTATCCATTTCATCTCCTCTTCCCGGTAATGTTTTTACTTTCCCAGGCCTCTAACTATCCATTATGACATAGTCAAACATAATTAGCTTGGCATTAAATATGGAGGAAATTTTGTAACTACCAATTGTTCCGTAGCCATGGTTACAACAGATATTCACGCCGAATAGCTCCGGTCTAGGCACATGCAAGCAGTTAGTGAGAGCAGCAGCTTGTGTGGATGTGCAGGTGTGCTGGTTGTGGGTCTGCCAAACGTGGAGCCACAGGAGGTGAGAAGAAGGTAAAGGTTTCAAAATATGAAAAGAGAGCGATGGAGAGAGAAGAACAGGAAAGGGAGGGTAGCAGCAGATCAGGAGAGGGAAAATGCAGTGACATTTAAGGTGCTAATATCCAGAAGTCAACCTTTAATTTGACAGCTTTTAGTGCTAGTTAATTTTGCTCATCCAGATGAGGTGTAGGAAATTTGCAGCACCTTTAAATTATCACGTTTTTTTTCCACAATGCCTCAGGCCTATGTGTGGAATATCTGAATCATACTTCCATTTTTTCTCCTAACACCACCATCTTTCCTCCTCCTCCTCCTCCTCCTCCTCCTCCTCCTCCTCCTCCTCCTCCTCCTCCTCCTCCTCCTCCTCCTCCTCCTCCTCCTCCTCCTCCTCCTCCTCCTCCTCCTTCTTCTTCTTCTTCTTCTTCTTCTTCTTCTTCTTCTTCTTCTTCTTCTTCTTCTTCTTCTTCTTCTTCTTCTTCTTCTTCCATTTCCTTCTGCAGACAATTAATCTTGAGCTAATTGAAGCCAGAGTGCCACTGGATGGCTCTCTCGTAGGGGCCTATAAATCTCATTTAGCAAAGTGGACTGTAGGCAGAAACGGCACCTAATGATGTGACAGGTGGGTTGCGCTGTGAGACGGCAACCTCAGAAAAGTTGATTCTCATTAGGCCAATGGAGTCCCGCAGTCAGTTTTTATGATGGCTGAAAAACACTAATCGCATCTGTTTGCCACTGGGCGGAGTAAAAAAGAAATGGGTGGGTGAAATGCAGAATTGGAGGGATAAAGCGAGAAATACTGGGCAGGGAGACAACCACACAATTCTTCTCTTTCATGAGCTAATATCCTTGACTCTTACCCAAAAAAACCGCAGGGCTACCTCCCACCATGAGATCAGCAGTCATTCTGCTGACTCCTCCAGGGTGCAAACTACCCCCCCCCCATTCCTCCTCCCAATTAATTGGCACAGCAATGGAAAGGAGAAGCAGCCCTGTGTTGGGTGAACCAATTATTTTGAAGGGTATTAAGTCATCAGATTTACTTTTATCTTGATTGCATTGTGCAAATCGTGCATAATTAATGGTGGGAGCTTATTAGGAAAATGATTAGGCAAATTACACAGGTGTCGGATGCATTTTTTATGATAAATTTGCTAGAACAATCCTGCAATTCCATCTGTTCAGCTTACATCAGAATGTCACTCTGGAAGAAATTAATGGTGTAGAGTTACACCCTGATGCTGGCAGCCTTGACTGCAAAGATTTATCTTCTGTTCCTCCTCCTCCTCCTCCTCCTCCTCCTCCTTAGAAATGGTATAGTTTTCATTTAACAGTACAAACAACAATAATGAGCTGAAAATTGTGCTGAAATTTCAGCTTGGTCAGATTGATGGCAATCTAAATAAAAACAAAGTATAAGCAGAAAAATGTAATAACTCTTTCCTGAAGGATGCAAATTAACTACATATATTCTTTGAATAAATGTACTTACTTATCCCTGTACACACAGAGACACACACATCCATCTAGGCTAGCTGGTACTTCACTTTATGGGGAACAAAAGAACAAGACTTTTTACAATTACTTTCCTCTTTGGGCCCACTTGGAGGGCAAATGGGTAACATCTTTGACATCATGGCAAGTTTTAGGGTCCAGGTATATTAAATTAGGATCTTAATTTCCTGCTCTGAAAGCTGCTAGACAAATTCAGCTATTAAGAGCTGAAAGCAGCTACGATTTGCTTCTGAATCACAAATAAAATTGGCATTGTGGAATAGCTAACATTTGAACACTGCAGGGAAGATGTTCTGTGGATCTAAACAACAGATTAATACTTTAAATCAGTTGACTTTTAAGGGTTATTCTCAAAGATTTTGAGAGACTATGCTTTGAATTTTGATTCCCTTCCAGTATATGCTTGGCAATATGTGCAACTAAAACATGTATGAACTAAACTTGAGCAGCCTCCAAAGCACCTGAAATCTTAGCATTTTTGAGAGATGCAGCACTTAAATGCAAACCAACAATTCAGTTTTTAAAGAAAAAATAAATGTGAAAGTCAGCATTAATTACATATATATGTGGACTGTGGAATGAAGAATTAAAGCATCTAGTTTGGAGAATCAATTGCTCCAGGCATTAAAGAATGAAATACACTTCCTATGATTTAAAAATGAAATAAGTTCTTCAAAATATTTTATTTTTATTGATTGATTTATATTTCATGTTTCTAAACCACCCATTTCCCTCAAGGAGATTGTTTTGTGTTTATCGGATCCCTCAAAGAGATGAACATTAAAATTTTATTTTATGCTGGTAATGTAAGAATTTTGAAAACAAAATATTTCCCATGATTTGGTCCTTTTATAGCTTGGCTTCAAATCACTACATGCATTTTGGAAAGAAATGTTTGTTTTTAAAGATCTCAGTATGATGTTGAATTATGTTCCTAAAACAGAATTTGTCATTACAGGAAATACTATGGTTCTATGGACCCTGGGATAATGGAGATGATACACTGGTAATGTCACCTAGTTGGGTAATGAACTTTCTGCAAGAAAACAGCCAAGTTGAGAGAGCACCAGGGATCTCACAAAGGGAGACAATTTTACATACAGGTAATCTCTAATTTAAGAATGAGCTCCATTCCAAGGTCTGTCCTTAAATCAAATTTGTGGATAACTGGAACAGTATTATAATATAGTATTACCTAAGTAGTATTGCATAATAAACTTGACCCATTATGTATTTATCTTGAATCATTCCATATTTAATAATGCACATTTTGCTCTGTCCTTAACTATGAGTCATTAAATTGGGGTATTGTTAACCTGGGAACTTGCCATAATTGGAAATTTACTCTTCTGATTTGAAGGAATGAATCTGAGATACCCGAGTTTGTTATCTACAGTATTTTTGAAAAGTCTCTGTGTTCTAACTATAACAAGCTTACTTATGATCTTGTCACACAGATGGTCTAGATGTAATGATAACCTTAATGAGTAAATTAATTCTGCATAGTTCATTTATAGTTATTAAGTGGATTATTTTTCCCTGTTAGACTCTGTGTGTTTGATATACTCATATTATTTTAATGACTATAATATATTTAGAGGAGGTTTTTTTTTATCATTTCACAGTATAATCACTATTTATCCTTCTTTTTTGGAGATAATGTCAAAGGGAAGGGGGGGTTCGTTTTGCATTTTACTCTTTTAATTTTGTTGTTGTTGTTCTTACTTTGAAGAAAAGTTTTTTTACTTTTACCCAGGTTTGATAAACGTGGCATAGAGTAATATTCAGGCTGTGTTGAATTTCTAAAAGAAAAGTGTCCTGTAAATGAAATCAACATGTTTGATCATTTTAAAAAACAGAAAGGGCAAAATGTCAGTGTCACCAGTTTAACAACCTAGACCAGGGATAGGCAACCTTGGTTCTTTTATGACTCGTGGACTTCAACTCCCAGAATTCCTGAGCCAGCCATGCTGAGGGGAAGGGGAGAGGTTTCCAAGCTGAGCCATGCTGGCTCAGGAATTCTGGGAGTTGAAGTCCACGAGTCATAAAAGAGCCAAGGTTGCCTACCCCTGACCTAGACTAAAAAAAAAAGTCACAAGTAGTACTATTATATGACAATGCCCAAAGACTTATTTTACTTTATTTTGAAATTGTCTGTTTTTCAATCTTTCCTTGGTTTGCTAGTGATCAGATATAAAACAAAGTACTTTTTTTTTCCCCTTTACAGCCTGGGACAGCTTTCAGAGAAGGAAGAAGGGCTATCACTCTTCCGCCTGGCTATTTCAGGGGAAGTTTTTAGAAGACTGTGGGTAAATGCACTGTTGTAGGGATATGTTTTGGTTATAAAGCCAAATATGATTTGTATGGGGAATTGTGGATCATGGAAGGCTTTGATAAATTAAGGTGGCTTGTTACGGTATTTCAGCATTATAAAGCTATGCTAGAACAGCAGCCTAATTAAGCTTGTTCACAGATGTTATAGGTATTCCTCAACTTACAAGCATTGTTGGGCCCAGAATTTCCAATGTTAAGCAATGTTAAGTGAGTTGTGAGCAATTTTACAACCTTTTTTTTTAGCCACAGTTGTTAAGCAAATCACTAGTAATTAACTGAATCATGCTGTCATTAAGTGAATCAGCTTCCCCCATTGACTTTGCTTGTGGGATGCTAGCTGGGAAAATCACAAAGGGCAATCACATTGACCCCAGGATGCTGCAACCATCATAAATATATGCTGGTTACCACGTGCCGGAATTTTGATCACGTGGCCATGGGGATGCTACAGTGGTCATTAGTGTGAGGAATGGTCGTAAGTCACTTTTTTCAGTGCTGTTGTAAGTCCAGGACCACTTAAGCAGTATTACATTAAGGGAAACTCTGCAGCAGCCTTTTGCTGGAATAGTAGTTTTCAATCTTGGTAACTTGTATATGCATGGACTTCAACTCCCAGAATTCCCAGTCCAATATATTAGTTGAGAAAGTCTAGTTTGTAGTCCATACTTCTTAAAATATATATGCATGGACTTCAACTCCCAGAATTCCCCATCTAATATGTTAGTTGAGAAAGTCTAGTTTCTAGCCCATACATCTGAAAAACACTGGGCTAGGAAAACCTTGAGAAAAGTTAAAGTCAAGGTACTATTACATTCCTGTTGGAAGCATCTACCAATAAGGTGACCAACCGTTCTCCTTTAGGGAGGACAGTCCTCCTTTTGTGAGTTCTGTCCTCCCTCAAAAAGTGTCCTCCTACATGTCCTCCTTTTCGATATTTAAAGACTAATCTGCAGGGCTTTTTTCCCCTCATAGAACGCTCAAATGGCGTTCCTGCACCTTTTTTTATGTTTTTTTTTCAACTTTTGCATCAGCTGTGCTACTCCCCCTATTGGCTTTCAAAAGCCAATAGGAATTGCTGCTGAGTGCACCAAAACACCGGGACACCAAAATTTGCACATGTAAGTTGTCTGCAGCGAAGGTGAATTGGCAGGAACTTTGCACCCATCCCTGCTACCCAACTACACCATCTCCTAGTTAGTCCCGAAGATACCTGGAGGAGACTGGAGCAGCGACACCACAGTAACTTTCTCTTGATCTTCAGCCCTGCTAGGGCAATAATGGCTGCGGGTGCAAGAGGCAGGGGCAGCGGGGCTGCTGTGGGCGGGGGTGTGAGGGGCGGCGGTGGCTGGCTGCCCTCCGTGCTGTGGGAGCTGTGGGGCCTGCTCTACACAGGGCTGTGCAGGTTGGGTGGTGTGCTGGCGGGGCGGCTGCAGGTGGGGTTGTGTCGATGGTGGGCTGTCCCCCGGAGCCGGCGCAGCTGGTGCTTTGGGAGCTGCGGGGCCCGCTCTACACTGCGGGGCAGCAGTGCTGGCAGGGCGGCTGCAGGCGGGGGCGCAGAATGTAAGCATAATTACAATATAAAATGTTATTGTTACAAATGATTTTTATTATACATTTATCATATTATAGTGTATTCTGTATTATTGTTGCAATGAATAAAATGTTTCTTTTAGTTACGATATTTTTTTCTTCAATTTATTTGTGTCCTCCTTTTCATTGTAAAAAAGTTGGTCACCTTACTACCAAGGCACTTCCAGGTTGAAAGGATTAGCAGGTGACATCATGTTGTGGCCTATCGGCTTCCAGAGGAGACAGCCGCCAACTCAGAGGAGGAAGCCCAGGAGTGGGCGTCAGCCCCAGCGTCAGAGCCATCTGGAAACTCCAACGAAAGAATGGAGCTGTCGCAGCCAGGGACAGAGGTGGAACCTGGGCCTCCGCCAGTCCTCAGATGGAAAGGCTGAGACCTCCATGCCTTGAGGCAAGCGAGTCAGGAGAGGAGGATTACATGGGGCCAGTGATTGATATGCGGGCGCGGTGGAAGCTGAGAAAAGGAGAACAGTGAGAGGCTATGGGTCGGTCTTTGCGGCGGAAGAGTCACCATTGCTAATGGAGCCCCACCCTCAGCTGTGGATAAAAGGCAGGGGAGGAGACGAATAGGTGTGGCAGGCAACTATTTGTCTTCCTGCTGATTAGTCACCTGTATTTGGAACTCTTGACACTTCTAATTGGAATTTTGGCAGAGTTTTCCGCAGATCCTGTGGTGCTGGGAGTCGAAGCACCTTCTGAGCAAGGGCGTGTCTTATGTTGAAAAATAGCCAGCTTGCTTGGAGGACTTTTGGTTGCAAATATGGTGAGACTGAGAGTAACTCTGGGTGTTGGGAGACCCCTACAGGGGAAAAGGGAGCGAGCTCCGTTGTTTGGAGGCTGTGTGAAACTGCTGGAGTTTCTGAAATAAAAGAAGCGGTAGAGACTATTTTGCCCGTCTGTTGTGTTTGGGGCAGCAGGTCAGAACACATCGCCACTGCCCAGGGGACACCTGAGGGGGCTCCTTTCATGATCCCAGCATTTTCCCACTGAAGCAGTACCTATTTATATACTTTCATTGCATGCTTTTGAACTGCTAGGTGAGCAGGAACTGGGACAAATTGACAGGAGCTCATTCCGTCACATGGCTCGTGCTCTAGGTTTCGAACTGCCGAGATTTCAACCTCTCAATGATCTTCTGACTCAGCATCCAAACTACATGAGCCACCATGGCCTATTAGGGTTAGAGTTAGGGTTAAGGTTAGGATGAGGCTTAGGGTTAGGGTTAGGGTGAGGGTGAGGGTGAGGGTGAGGGTGAGGGTGAGGGTGAGGGTTAGGGTGAGGGTTAGGGTGATGGTGAAGGTTAGGGTTAGGGTTAGAGTTAGGATGATAGTGAGGGTGAGGGTGAGGGTGAGGGTGAGGGTGAGGGTGAGGGTGAGGGTGAGGGTGAGGGTGAGGGTGAGGGTGAGGGTGAGGGTGAGGGTGAGGGCTAGGGTTAGGGTTAGGGTGAGGGTGAGGGTGAGGGTGAGGGTGAGGGTGAGGGTGAGGATTAGAATGGCTCCACATAGGTCAGCACAGTTCATCCTCTTAATTCTGAACCTGAAGATTAGTGCCAGACCAAACATTTTGCCTCCTTTTATTCCCCCATCCATGTCTGTTCAGTTTGATGGAGGAAATATTCTCAGAAATATCTCCCGGAACTAAAGAATATTGGACGAGTGGAGCATTTCTGCACTTGTTTAGTTCTGAGGTTAACTGGTTAACCTCCAGAACATTTCTACAGAACATTGCAACTATCTGTGCTCATAATAACTATTCCTCTTCTGTTTCAAATGTTTGGTTTGTTGTTGTTGTTTTGCACCTGATTGGAAAAAAAAAACATTAAAATCATGCTTTCTAGAAAAGTGAACCTTTTGGATTATTTAGCAATATAGATGTGAATGTTGTGCAACAATTTATTTTAATGTAATGCTGCCCTCTTGTGCTCTTGTACACTGGGAAGTTTTGTCAAGAGAGAAGGACTTCTTTTAAAGCTCAAAAGGAAAAAGCAAGGTCCGTGGACTTTGCAGCTGGCTAGCTTCCTCAGACCCAGAAACAAAGACAAGACAATAGCCCACCTCTCTCAATTAACATGATGAATGAATTTGTCACCCACATAGGAAACATTGTATTGAGCAAACAAGTTGCTCCAGAATCTGAAGGCTTCAAATATAATGGTTATGTGCCGGTCTGTGACAATTCGCCCCGGCCAACTTGTCAAAGCCAATTCGCCACGGCCAACTTGCCACGGTCAGCTCACTGCGGGACAACTCATCACAGCCATCTCACCACAGGACAACTTGTTGTGGTACACAAGAGTTACACTAATATCAAAGAAATGGTGTGACGGAACCGTTAAAGAAAGGAGGCGAAAGGAGGAACAGAATGAAATGTGAATGGAAACAATTAAAATATTTTTTTTTCATTTATTTTAAATAATTAAATGGAATTGTTAAATTGTCCCACAGCTGTGGCGAGTTGTCAAGTTCCCTATGTGCAGTCATCCCTACTCAATCTGGTTGTTGAATTAGCCAATTTTCTGAATTCATCTAATGCAGCGGTTCTCAACCTTTTCCGGGGCTCGACCCCGGCCTGCGCCGCACAAGCGCGGTGCGACCCCGGCCCGCATCGAGCAAAAATAATAATAATTAAAATAAATAAATAAATAAATGGCAGGCCCGCATCGCGCATGCGCGGCGTGACGGGGCGCATCGCGCATGCGCGGCGTGACGGGGCGCATCGCGCATGTGCGGCGTGACGGGGCGCATCGCGCATGCGCGGCGTGACGGGGCGCATCGCGCATGCACGGCGTGACGGGGCGCATCGCGCATGCACGGCGCGACGGGGCACATCGCGCATGCGCGGCGCAACAGCCCGCATCGCGATAGGGGAAAAAATGGCCGACCAAAAAAAAATGGCCGACCAAAAAAAAATAAATGGCGGATTGCGGTGCTTGGCGACCCCCGTGAAATGGTCGTTCGACCCCAAATGGGGTCACGACCCACAGGTTGAGAACCGCTGATCTAATGCATAAAAGCGCATAATAATGCACATAAACTAACCACATGACCTCGATTTACAAATGTTAAGGCAAAGCGACTTATGATCATTTTTCACACTTATGGCTGTTTCAGCATCCCCCATTTGATCAAAATTCAGATGCTTGGCAACTGGTTCATATTTATTGATGGTTTCTGTGTCCCAGGGTCACGCGATCCCCCTTTGTGACCTTCTGGCAAGCAAAGTCAATGGGGAAGCCAGATTCACGTAAACAGGCGTGTTACTCACTTAACAACTGTAGTAATTCACATAACAACTGTGGCAAGAAAGATTATAAAATGGGGAAAACCTCACTTAACAAATGTTTCACTTAGCAACGGGAATGGCTCAATTGTGGTTGCAGGTCAAGGACTATCTGTGCATACCAAGACCCCTAAATCAAGATTAACACTGACCAAATGTAAACAGAACAAATAAAGCTGCTCATTTTAAGTGTGCTAATTAACAGTTAAATAAATACAATTATAGGATGTAAAAATATGAAACCTGAAAAGATGAAAAAGTCCTGTGACTTCTGTCACATACATGATGCCTGACATTTCTATTCTTAAACAGGTCCTGGAAACCCCCCAATTGTTCTATATATCTGGATACACCTTGCAGTTCAGCCTTGCTTAGGTTGTACGTATCCAATCAGACCTCTTTCTTTTTCATAAGATAAAAAAACTAAGAAGAACTATGCCAAATCACTTCAGAAGTCCATTAAAAACAACTTGCTGCCACTTTGCTTGTCCAAACCCTGCTGTGAAGTACACAAATAGCAATCATGTATACACCTGCCACTTGCAAAGAGCTCAAATCTTGATCACATGACCCAGGGATGCTGGGATGATAGTACGTGTGAGAATCAGTTATAAAGTTATTTTTTTCCAGTGCCGTCATAGCTTTGGTCAGTCACTAAACAGGGCAGTCATTAAGCAAGACAAGATAGTCCTTGCTTAATGACCGCCCTGTTTAGACATGAGTCACGCCACCAGTGTCTAGGTCCATTGCTGACGAACTGACGAACCCAACGAAGTAAGCATAGCTGAGATGATCCAATCCTTAATGCAAAACTTTATTGAGCACATCACTTCAGCACAGATGAAAGGAAAACCAGCTCTGGTTTATTTCACACCTAAACTGTTATATTAAAAGTATAGAAACCTCCCTCCCCTCATTGGTGCAGGTCACATTATCCAATTCTAAGTCAGAGAATTATTATGAGAGAATGTCTCTAATTCTCAGTAAACAAATCTTGAAAGTCCTCGGTTCTCACGAACAGGCCTCTCGATATCAGCAATCTGAATTCCATTCTCCCCTCCTCCCCACCGAGTTTGTAGGGAAGCTAAGAAGCAACAATGGTTGACACAACATAGGCATTCTTCGAGGCTTGACAACCAGACTGTAGGTGGTGGCTGAAAAAGTAAAGAGCTGGGTGTGAGGATGCAAGAACAGGACCAATGGAGACAATGTGAGTGAATCCATTTTGTACACTGATCCAGTGCCTATTGCATTGCTCTTCAAACTTGGCCGCTTTAAGACTTGTGGACTTCAATTCCCAGAATCCCTCAGCCAACCATGCTGGCTGAGGAATTCTGGGAGTTGAAGTCCACAAGTCTTAAAGTGGCCAAGTTTGGAGACCCCTGGCCTATTGGAAAATGTCTATGCAACTTCCAGGTCTGCAACCTCCAGGTGCAACCTCTTTCTGACTATATCATATTTGAATCAGAAGTAAAAGTTTGGAAGATACAATTTCACTCTGGCTGCAGCTGAGCTCTAGTTCAGTGTTTTTAGGGCCAAGGACCTTGAAAGATCTTACTGCTTAACAGCACAGCATCATTTTGACCAACGCAGCAATGGAAGAAAAACATAAAATGCACCAAATAACATGAGCCAGACAACTAGTTTACTACTTGGGAACAGTGAATAAATATTAACTGGGAAATTGATTTTGATTCTTCCCATATTTATTGCAATGTTTTATTCATGGAACAGTTTTGCACTTCCTGTCAGCTTGCAAGATTGAGTGAGCACCATGTGACCAAAGTCTGCAGTTAATACAAATTCCCCTTTCTTAGAGGTTTTGCCTTGTATACAGTATCTTAAAGATCAAGAGATTAATTATTTAAAAACAAACATTGGGCACAAAAAAGAGAGAAAACAATATTTTCTCCAGGAGAGAACAAGGAGTGTCTAGTTGCTAGAAGTTATATAAATTCCAAATTGATGTAATAGTTAAGGGACAGAGGGAGACCTCGAATCATATCAGCCTTAAAGTATGGAAAAACCACTCTCTGGGATGGTTTATAGTCAAATTTATAGCTAAATTCCCATTTATGGCTTCAGAGCAGCCCAATGTGGGGCTCAGAAATCTGGGTGATCGATAGACAGAGAAGACACCAAACTCTCAACTCTACTAGATGACAGCATTGCAGTGTTCCATGCTTTGTTGTGGATCTCTAGGGATCATCTGAGTTTTTGCAACCCAGATATGAAGTGCTTCTGTCGAAACTTCTGTGGAATGCATGAACACGATTTTAAGTAGAATGAGGTGATATAGTTACAGTTAGTCCTTGACTTACAACTTTCATTTAGTGTCTGTCCAAAGTTAGAATGGCATTGAAATAAGTGACTTAGGACCATTTTTCACACAATTGTTGCACCACACACACACCCCTTGGTCACATGATCAAAATTCAGACCCCTTAGCAACTTGCAGGTATTGATGATGGTTGCAATGCCCCAGGGTCATGTGATCGCCTTTTGTGACCTTCTGAATAGGTCAAGCTTGATGGGGAAGTCAGATTCAGTTACAGGGGTTCTCAACCTTGGCAACTTTAAGACTTGTGGACTTCAGCTTTGCTGGCTGAGGAATTCTGGGAGTTGAAGTCCACAAGTCTTAAAGTTGCCAAGGTTGAGAACCCCTGAGTTAACAGTTGGGTTACTAACTTAACAGCTGCAGTGATTCACCTAACAGCTGTGGCCAGAAAGCTTATAAAATGAGGCAAAGTTGTGGTTATAAGTTGAGGACTACCTGTATATATTATAAATATCCTACTGAAATTTACCTTGTAATTTTTAATGGTTTTTTTTTCTCCCTCTGCGAAAGGAGAGGTTGAGAATTCCTTCTGAATTTTTCTTTATATGGTCGTGCTTTCTTCATTTTGGAAGTGGTGGAGAGCACCTTTGCTAGCAAAGTTGTCCCTGTCACTCCTCTTTTAATGATTCTGAAGTCAATCTGGATGACCACATCCCCTAATGTGAGAAGTTCTCTCATGGAGTTAATGGAAATTAACCCCATGGGGGAACATCTCACATTAACCAAGAAGGCTGCAGACCACAGCAAAAAAAATGGTAGAATAGAATAGAGCTGGAAGGGACCCTGGAGGTCTTCTAGTCCAGCCCCCTGCTCAAGCAGGGGAACCTATATCATTTCAGAGAAGTGACTGGTCTAGTCTCTTCTTGAAAACCTCCGGTGATGGAGCAGCCACAAATTGCTGTTCCACTGGTTAATTGTCCTCACTGTTAGGACGTTTCTCCTTATTTCCATGTTATTTCTTCTCTTTGATCAGTTTCCAACCATTGTTTCTAGTCCTGCCCCCTGGTGCTTTGGAGAATAATTTCACCCCCTCTTCTTTGTGGCAGCCCATCAAATACTGGAATGCTGCTATCATGTCACCCCTGTTTCTTCTTTTCTTTAGACTAGAGCAGTGGTGGCGAACCTATGGCATGCGTGCCAGAGGCGGCACTCAGAGCCCTCTCTGTGGGCACACAGGCCATGCCCTGGAGATGGCAACCGTCCCTCTTCAACCAGCCACCCATTAACTTGCAAAGGTCCCACATGGCTGGATGCATCCTAGCACCCATGCGCTCGCTGGCCTCCGTGTACAGAGGTCGATGGTGTCAGGCAGCAGCTGCCCCTGCCACACCTTGCCCTGTGACAATGGCACCCTCGACCTGCCTCGCCTCACCCCACAGGACAAGCCTCCTGTCCACCGCCCCACCTGACAGAGACCCCCTGGATCTTCCCCAACCCTGCCCGGCCCCCACAGGCGTCCCTCCCCACGAGCAACATCAAGGTGATCATGCCCACCTTGGCCACTCTCACCCAATCTGCCATGACCACCACAGCCACGCCCACCCAGTGGGCCACGGCCACCTTGCACCCTGCAATAAATAAGTGGGTTTTGGGTTGCAGTTTGGGCACTCAATCTCTAAAAGGTTCGCCATCACTGGGCTAGAGGTCCCCAACCTTTTGGGCACCAGGGACCGGTTCCGTGGAAAGAGGTTTTTTCCATGGACTGGAGGGTGCATGGTTTTGTGTGCTGCCTGCATCCTGTGGATGGGACTTTGCTTGTTTGTGCAGACCAATTGCTGGCATGCCAAGGCCCGGTACCAGTCCATGGACTGGGGGTTGGGGACTCCTGCCTTAGACTAGCCAAGCCCAAGTCCTTCAGCCGTTCTTCACCCACCTCTCAGCCATCTCCTCATTAAGTAAAAAAAAAAAAACACCTTCATTTTTACAACCCGGCACTCCCTTAATTTGGAGTAGAGTCAGGGTGACTGGATAGAACTGAGCATTTACTAGCCAGATGCCCTTCCTGACACCACACAGAGTTTGTAACATGATCCAGAATGCCACACCTTACTTCACTCTTTACCTTTCAAAGATATTTTTGAAAGCAAATTGTCTTTTACCAAATTTGGTGAGGATTAGTAGGAAAAAAGTATTTGTTGTTTGTTTGTTTTTGGTCATCACAATATTACTGCAAAGAACTTATTTGGCACAAATATACTCAGATTCTGCATGCTTTGTCTCCCTTTTATCAATTACATAATTTCATTTTTGTTGGCACAAATTTTAGATTTCCTGGCTTCCATTTTAGTGTGTGTGCACGCCTGTGTATGTGTATGTGTGTTATATACTGGGCCTTCACTAACTATTTCTATGCTTTCAAATTTTACGGTTATAGTAACCCTTTTTTTAAAAAGTTATATGTTTTAGGTATGCGTTACTGTTGAGGGAAGAGTAATTTGTTGTAATCATTTTTAATTATAGTTATTCTTAATTATCTTTGCGATATGTTGAAACATTAAAATACAAACAGAGCCGCCACAGCACAGATGGCTCTTCCCTGCAATGCAGACTTCATTTGAACACCACCATCTTATTTTCCCTCACAATTATAACTTCAAGCAATAGTGTGATTTTTTTTCTCCAAGAATGTGCCACTTACTAAAGAAAATCCCTGCATTTGGGCAAATGAAACAGGAGGGAAAATAAAATCTTTTAAGCTCTTGTGTTAGTGTGCGAGGCTTGTGGCGTGTTTGATTTCATTCAAATTGTGTATTTGATATGAAGAATCAAACTGATCCAATGTTGATAGATCCAATCCATCTGGGCTTGATGAAGTAAGGGGCAGTTTGATTCGGCATTGATACAAATTGCCAGTTCCATTTGATAAAAAGTGTGCAAAAAATATGAGCAAAAGGGGGGGGGGAATCAGATCACCAATAGATTTGAAGGTCTTCCTGTTCAAGGTGACACAATATCTCCATACTATCCATGCTCTTGGTTTCAACCTTCTAGTTGTTAATCTTACTTTTAATGTTTTTCTATTTATGTTTTTATACCATTGCAAGCTGCCCAGATAGTGAGGCAAATAGCATATACATTTAATAAATAAATGAAAATCTAATGAAGTCCATCATCCATTTTTTTTTCATTTCTGATTTAACCTCAGAGTGAGATTTTTAGCATTCATCTCTTCATTGCCTTCTGCATGACTCAAAGCTTTTCTGCATCTGATTTCCTTAGATTACACACTTCACAGTCATAGATCATTGCTGGAAGAGTCACCGTGCTGCAATATTTGCTTTTGTTTTGGTGCAATTTACATTTTAAATTAGATCAAAAAAATAGGTTTTGGAATAGAACCCACCAAGTTTGGAAGTGCAGTCTCTGGCAAGCCATTCGTTCTCTGGTTTCCAGGTTTCCATCTGATCCCAAGAAGAGATATCAAAAGGGAGACCCTCTTATGGAGCATGTTAGGATTGAAAAATACGACGAGCTAAGGAGAAAAGAAATGTGTAGCAGAAAATAACAAGCCAAGGAAGAAGAAAGGGAGAATCGTGATTGTGAAGGTATGCTTGTAAGATAGTTCTATCACCAGGAAATCAGCATACTGTAGGATAATAATAATAATAATAATAATAATAATAATAATAATAATAATAATAATAATAATAATAATAATAATAATAATAATAATAATAATAATAATAATAATAATAGTACAGTTGGAAGGGACCTTGGAGGTCATCTTGCTCAGGCAAGAAACCCTATACCATTTCAGACAAATGGCTGTCCAGTCACTTCTTAAAAACTTCCAGTGTTGCAGCATTCACCACTTATGGAGGCAGGTTGTTCCACTGGTTAATTGTTCTGTCAGGAAGTTTCTCCTTAGTTTTAGGTTGTTTCTCTCCTTGCTTAGTTTCCACCCATTGCTTCTTGTCCTGCCTTCAGGTGCTTTGGAGAATAGCTTGACTCCCTCTTCTTTGGGGCAGCCCCTGAGAAGACTTGCTATCATGTCCCCCCTCATCCTTCTCTTCATTAAACTAGACATACCCAATTCCAGCAACCATTCCTTATATGTTTTAGCCTTCAGTCCCCTAATCATCTTTGTTGCTCTTCTTATGACAACAACTGAGCCCAAAATTTCTGTTACTAAGCAAGACAATTTTTAAGTCAGTTTTGCCCCATTTTAGGACTTTTCTTGTCACAGTTGTTAAATGAATCACTACAATTGTTAAATTAGTAACATGGTTGCCAAATGAATCTGGCTTCCCCTTTGATTTTGCTTGTCAGAAGATCGTAAAAGTTGATCCCATGACCCTGGGACACCGCAACCGTCATAAATACATGCCAGATGCCAAGCATCCAAATTTTGATCACGTGACCACAGGGATGCTGCAATAGTCATAAGTGTGAAAAACAGTCATAAATCTCTTTTACAATGCCATTGTAACTTTGAATGGTCACTAAATGAATGGTTGTAAGTTGAGAACTATCTGTAGTTATCTAGAGCAGACATGTCAAACACAAGGCCCGGGGGCTGGATGCGGCCCACAAAGTAGTTTCATGTGGCCCACGAAGCCATCCTGGAAACAGTGAGGGAACAGCCCCCACTGCCTTGGCCCTGGCCCTGGCGCAGGCCGGCCGGGAGCCAATGTACAATTTTGTGGTGGCCAGTCTTAGCTCCACAAGGCCATCTGGAAACAGTGAGGAACCAGCCCCTGCTGCGTTGGCCTCACCCCCTGGGTGCATGCTGGGGAGGTGTTATCCTTTGTGAGGAATGAAGACATTGCACCATCACCTGGAAGTGGCCAGTAAATGGCCCTCGCCTACTTCACATACCCGGCTTGATGGGCTCTGGGGGAGAGGTTTCGGCAGGCAGCAGGGTGCTCTCCTCAGCACTGAGAGGCTGAGCCGGGCAGTGCAAATCCAAAAAGATTTGGTTTCAGCAGGCAGCAGGGTGCTCTCCTCACAGCACCAAGAGCTGAGCTGGGTGGTGCGAATCTAATGAGAAGTGCAATGCTGCCTAGCCCCCAGCCTGCCCAGTTTCAGCAGGCAGCAAGGTGCAAAGTTGGCGAGCTTCGCACCGCCTGGCTCAACCTCCTGGCACTGTGAGGAGAGCGCCTCACTGCCTGCCGAAACCATGCCCACCCAGTAGGCTACACCCACTCCATCTATGCCCACCCAGTAGGCCGCACCCATCCTGGCCACACCAACCTGGCCCCCCGAGGGCATCCGCAATGCTGATGTGGCCCTCAGTGAAATTGAGTTTGACACCCCTGATCTAGAGGAACCTTTAAATAGGCCAATCTGATGTGCAATAACTATCTATATATTAGTTCTCACCCATTATTCTTTTTGTTTCTGATAATTGGCACTACCCCTTCTTTTTTCCCAATTAAGACACTGAACCAGATGCTCCTCCATTTCACAAACACAGGAGTTGTGATAGGGCAGAAATTCTCTTGTACAAAATGTTTCAGCTGCCTTCCCTATTTGTTGATTACCTCCTAGAATTATAGAGTTGCCCGCTAATAATATTATTTGCATTTCTCGTGTGGGAGTCATAGCTGTTGCTTGCTTGTTAAAGAATAAAGTTCACTTTGGATCTGATCAGAATCAAGTCATGGAAGAGCTTAATTTGCATAGAACAAGGCTGTTAAGAGCTAAGAGACTCAAAATACATGGCATTGGTTTCATTATTGCTGTAAAAGCAGATATAATGTTAGCAAAGGGAGAATAGGAAAAATTTGAGTGCATAAATCCAGCGCAGTAGATCTAATTCACAAAGTACACAAGGTCACCAGGCCTTTTCCTGAAAAGACATTTAAGCTACCCAACTACTACATCTTCAAAGCACAGAATCTATAATATCTATATTTATCTATAAAATCAGATTTATCTATAAAATCACTTATCAAGTGCTCATCATCACCATGAAATATGCTGCAATTTTAATTCAGACTAAAAGGGAAATCCCTCACCTCAAATCTGTAATACTTTTTGGGTGTTTTATAAAGCTCAAATCTTGGTGAGGCAATTTTACCTCCAATGGGGTTCCTGTTAAATTAAATTATTTATATGCCAGTTTAACTGTTTTGTCCTGTCTTTCTCAGAGATTCAAAAGAATGCACACAGTTTGCACTCTAATACAAATTTACCCAATTCACATCTCCAAAGCTGTAAGGGAACCAAAAATAACTTGCATGTTGTCATCTCCAGTTTTTTTTTTTTAAGTTGTGCTACTCAACCTTATTTTTCAGTTGAGCCCAGTATGGCCAGTCCTTTTCTGCCACCCCCTAGAAATCATTTGTAGGAACAAAAATGCCTACACAAATGCACATATTAAAAGATGTAGATATAAAAATGTCTACAGAATAGGGTTCTTTTTTAAAAAAACACACACATAGCCTAATAAAAAAATAGATGGAACAAATTTAACATTGGAAGAATGAGGTGCTGAATGAAATTGAACCTGAGAGATTCACCCATCCCTTTATATACTCTCTGGACACAGGGGAGCCCTAATCATATTTTTAATAAACCTGTAAAATCCAATAAAGCAACCTTTCTCCTTAAAAATAAAGAGTGAGCTAGATGATTACATCTTTGTTCTTAGTAAGGCTCTTCTTCCAGTACATTCCACGTAGTGGCCAGAATGCCACACCAAAAAGATGGCCTTTCCTTTTAAGAGACTGATTCCCAAGAAAGACAAACTAACTTTAGCCTCATGGGTTTTCCCTGTTGGATTAGTTGCTGAAAATATCCTCAAGCATTTTGAGATTTTCTCTGCAGGACTTAAGATAATGGAGATTTTCTTGAGGGGGGCGGTCCTGCTCTATCTGGATAATCCAGCTACCATCAAAACACAGCCTGAGAGTTGTATCTATGGGAAAATTACAGAAATGTAATTGAGATGCATGTATTTATGTACATACAGAAACTTCAAATAAATATATATATTTAAGGAGACCTGGTGGCACAGTGGTTAGAAGGCAGTATTGCAGGCAAATTCTGCCCACTGTCTGGAATTCAATCTTGATGGGCTGAAGGTTGATTCAGCCTTCCATCCTTCCGAGGTCAGTAAAATGAGGACCGAGCTTGTTGGGGGCCATAGGCTGACACTGTAAACTGCATAGAGCAGAGGTCCCCAACTTTGGGGGCACTGTCCATGGAGAGAGGTTTTCCCCAGATCAGAGGGTGGTTTTGTGTGCTGCCTCCATCTCACAGATGGGGCTTTGCTTGTTTGTGTGGCCCAGTTGCTGGCATGCCACGGCCCAGTACAGGTCCATGGACTGGGGGTTGGGGATCCCTGGCATAGAGAACGTTTTAAAGCACTATGAGGCAGTATATATAATTCTATTGCTAATGTTTGTAGCACTACCTCCAAAAGAGTCGCTGGAGTCCGGGTTCCCCTGGCCGTCTTTTCCAACCATCTGGGTGCCTTCCCCTGCTACAATCTGTTGTTATAGCTGCCTGGGTCAGCTGGACTCTGTTGTCTTGTCGTTCCAGTATCCTCCCAGCAAGCAGCTCATAAGATGGGGTGATGGTCAGTCTCCTCTCAGCAGGCAGGTCATGCAGTGGGCTGGTGGTCAGATGGCCAATCAGCCCTTCTTCTTCTCTCTCCATCTTCTCCTGCTGCTTGCTGGTTTCTCCTCCATTGCCTCTGCTTAATTCCCCTGTCTGCTTTATAATAGTAATAATAATAATCATAATTATAATAATAAAGTTGGAAGGGACCTTGGAGGTCATCTAGTCCAACCCCCTGCTCAGGCAGGAAACCCTATACCATTTCAGACAAATGGCTATCCAGTCTCTTCTTAAAAACCTCCAGTGTTGGATCATTCACCGCTTCTGGAGGCAGGTTGTTCCATTGGTTAATTGTTCTCACTGTCAGGAAGTTTCTCCTTAGTTCTAGGTTGTTTCTCTCCTTGCTTAGTTTCCATCCATTGCTTCTTGTCCTGCCTTCAGGAGCTTTGGAGAATAGCTTGACTCCCTCTTCTTTGTGGCAGCCCCTGAGATATTGGAAGACTGCTATCATGTCCCCCCTCGTCCTTCTCGTCATTAAACTTTCCTTTCTCTCAATCCCTCTCTTTCCCCTTCCTACAGATAGGAGGTTTCTTTATCTTTCCTCTTAGGCTTCTTCCTCTACCTTTTCCTCAAGCTATCTTCAAGCAATGTTTCCCCTCCCCCTTTCACTCAGTGGGGTCAAGGCCAGATGAGCCCGTAGGACCTGCTTCCCTTCTCTATCTTTTCCCTCCAGTCTGTCCCCCTCCCCACAAGAGACTCACCTATCCCTATCACTTCTCTCTCTCTCCCTTGGTCTCTCCCATTTCCCGCCAAAACCTCCTCCTTTCATTTCTTTTTCCCTCTTCCCCCATGCTACATGTTATTGCTATTCTTCTACCAAGAGCAGCCAGGGTGGGTTGGCTCTTCTTCCTGCTCCTGGGGTTAGCTTTCAGGGTACTTCTCTATGCCCAGAAGATGTTTGTGGGGAGTCTCCACTAGCTCAGACATCCCCTAAACTGACACAGACATCCCCTAAATGCCATTGAAGATGTTACCTAGACTGGTAACAAATTGTTCAGAAACCAACCCACAAGCTTTGAGAACAAACCTTCACCCTCATCAGTAGCTACTCTTAAGCACTTAAGTCTACCCAGACAGCATCACAGTCAGGTCTAATGTTTCACTTGATAAGGTGAACCTTCTGTCTGTCTGTCTGTCTGTCTGTCTGTCTGTCTGTCTGTCTGTCTGTCTGTCTGTCTATCTATCAAGCTAGCTACCTATCTACCTATCTACCTAGCTAGCTAGCTAGTTATCTACCTACCTATCTACCTATCTATCTAGCTAGCTAGCTAGCTAGTTAGCTCTTCAGGTAGTCCTCAACTTACAACCTCAATTGAGCCCAAAATTTCTGTTGCTAAGTAAGACATTTATTAAATGAAATTGCCACAGTTTTTAAGTGAATCACTGAAGTTGTTCAGTTAGTAACATGGTTGTTACATGAATCTGGACTCCCCATTGACTTTGCTTGTCAGAAAGTTGCACAAAGGGATCACATGAGCCCCAGACACTGCAACCGTCATAAATATGTCAGTTGCCAAAGTCTGAATTTTGATCACATGACTATGGGGATGCTGCAATGGTCGTAAGTGTGAAAGAAGGTCCTAAGTCATTTCTTTCAGTGCTGTTGTAACTATGAACAGCCACTAAACAAATTGTTGTAAGTTGAGGACTGCATCTATCTATCTATCTATCTATCTATCTATCTATCTATCTATCTATCTATCTATCTATCTATCTATCTATCTATCTATCTATCTATCTATCTACCCAGTGCTTTTTTTCTTTAAAAAAAAAAAGGTGCTGGAACTCACACACGTCATACAACCCGCCTTGCCTACCCTACAAGGTTCCATCCAAAAAAGGTGCTGGAACTCCGTTCTATCTATCTATCTATCTATCTGTCTGTCTGTCTGTCTGTCTGTCTGTCTGTCTGTCTGTCTGTCTGTCTGTCTGTCTATCTATCTATCATCTTTTAAAGTGCGGTCCAGAAGAAATTACCATAAACTATTTTCTAAGATGTTAGCTCACACATATACTGGAACATCTCAGATCTAACAGTATCAGTGAGTGTTGCTACACAGTTGTGATAGCATTCACACATGGGTCATCTCTCTACATTTTTTTAAAAAACCAGCATTACATTAAGAGTTGTAAAATTCTTTTAGTATGCAAAAATACTTTATGTACACAATTTTAAGTCCTCTTTATAAATACCACCTCAAGTTTCCCTGCTTTTACCTGCAGCTCCATGATCTGATTGGTACCACCGCATGCCAGAATTGCTCAATTGATTATCTGCTTAGGAGATATTCCAAAAGTTAGAAGAGTGGGGGAAAAGCATTATTCAGGAAGCTGCATTTGTGATTTGCTTCTGAAAGCAACATGGGAAATTGAATTTCCTGTTGCCACAAGACTAGCCCTTAACTGTTTAATTTTATTGTCAAGCTAAAATAATTAAGCCATTGATCAAAAGCAAACAGCGGATTTAAAAAGTCTCAGGGTACTTTTACAAAGACCTATTGCAGTTAAAAGAAATCATTAGCATATTTACCAACTGCAAATTGAACTTGGACTTTCTCCAGAACTTCACAACTGTACCTGTCTGGTAACTATGGAATTTGTTTTTTCAGTTTGTGGACTACCTGATGTGAGATTATAACTAAGAAATCACTTGCTTGATCCAAGTGACATATCATGACAGCTGGCAAAGGGCCAACATTCACAATATGGTATCCAGTTTAGAAACTTTGCAAGCATATATTTAACTCACAAAATTATATAGGAAGATTTTTTTAAAAAAAATGAAGATTTAAAATATGTAGACCATCTTATCCTATATATTCATCAGCTCCTGCATGTATCTCAAAGTTAACAAAATGAGGGTAGTATTATACTGGCATGCAAAGATGTTTCTTATCTAAAATCTGACTTTGTAGAAAACACAGTAAATGCATTGGGTAAAAATGGGGTTTGGTTGAGCTTCTAGTTTACTGGCCAAAATCTATAAAAACTAAGGTAGTCCTCAACTTATAATTAATTGCTTAATGACCGTTCAAATTATGATTGGCTCAGAAAAAAGGACTTATGACCTGGATTCAACGTTACAATGGCCAGGCCCCCTGCGCTGTCATGTGTCTGAATTTTGGGCAATACGGATATACTTATAGCTTTTTGCAGAGTCCCATAGTCATGTGACTTCATTTTACAACAGTAAAATGGCCCTTTCCTCTGTTTTTTGCCAAAACCGTGTCCATTAATGACTGGAACGTTCCTTAATGGCTGTTGTGGCCATTTTGTGATTATGGAGTTCACTTAACGTCTGTTGCAAAAAAGGCCATAAAATCAGGTTGGAAGTGTAACTGATCCATTTTATGACCATAATGATCAGGCTCCATTAAGGTCATATGTCCAGGACCACCTGTAATGTTATTTTTGCCATTAGTTACATATAGCGTGGTTAAAATTAAAGCTGGTAAAATAATCCATTCATTCTTTTTCCTAAGCCTTATATGAAACCACAGCTATCATGTGTGGTGAATATCAGTATTAATGGGCTGATTTGCAGCTGTTCATAGTGTATGGAAGACCGAAGCGGAATATAAGAGAAATATATGGTAAATAACCAATCAGTGTAAATGAAGAAAAGAAGAGAGAGATATAACAGATTAGAACAGTGTTTCTCAACTTTAGCAGTTTTAAGATGTGGGGACTGCAACTCCCAGAATTGAAGAATTGGGAGTTGAGTTCATATATCTTAAAGTTGTCAAGGTTGAGAAACACTGGATTAGCATAAAGGTTGTTTGATTTTGTAAAATGAAGTTGATGAGTACATGTATAGAAGTAAATGTAGGAGCTAAAATGAACATCAGCAAGTATGAACAGACATCATCTAGGTCAGGGGTTCTCAACCTTGGCAACTTTAAGACTGTGGACTTCAACTTTGCTGGCTGAGGAATTCCTTTGCTGGCTGAGGAATTCTGGGAATTGAAGTCCACAAGTCTTAAAGTTGCCAAGGTTGAGAACCCCTGATCTAGGTTGCAGTGAATGGAGATAATGAAAGAAAAACAGATGATTTTAGGGAAAATTTGTGTTGCATTCTAATGAATGCAATTTGGTTTAAAAAAAGTTAAATGACATGAATGGATCAGTAGGACTGAAATGAGAGAGCAAAAAAATGTTTTTGAAAGGTAAGTTGGTAACTTAAAAATGAATTAGAATGATGATTATTGTATTACTTGTTATTATTGTTATCTTGAATCAATCTGCTGCAAGAAGATCTTCTTCATTGGAGGTCATGGACCGTAAATTACAATGGTGGCAACTTTGTTACTTTTTTATCTTTCTTAGTTTATATTAGTTTTTTTATCTCTGTGCTTTTAACCTTTAATAAACTTTATATAATATTTAAAAAGGTGATTCATAAAAGCAATATTTAGTATTCACACAACCCAGTCAGTAATTTCACATCTTCCTTGCCTAAAGCTCTTTTTGCCTATTTGCTTGTAAATAAATTGTTATATTCATATTGGTTGCATTAGTTTGAAATGAGCAAATTATCACAGCCCCCTGTTCAAGCAGGAAACCCTATAGTATTTCAGACAAATGTTGCCCAATCTGTCTTTAAAAATCTCCTGTGTTGGTGCACCCACAACTTCTGGAGACAAGTCATCCCACTGATTAATTGTTTTCACTGTCAGGAAATTCCTCCTTAGTTCTAGGTTGGTTCTCTACTTGATTAGTTTCCATCCATTGCTTCTTGTCCTGCCTTCAGGTGCTTTTGAAATAGGTTGACCCCCTTTCTTTGGGGCAGTCCTTTAGATTTGGAACCCTGCTATCATATCACCTTTAGTCCTTCTTTTCATTAAACTAAATATAGATTTCTCAATGTATTCGAAATCAGAAGTATACAAATTCTTAAGTTAATAATGTCAGTAAAAACACGATTCCTGGGTATATTCATGTCATAAAACAAATCACTCACGACCACCAGGAAAAATCCAAACTGGAAAAATTTTAGTAAATACCGAGCTTTCATCAGAAACTTCCGACATCGTCAGGGTTTTGAAGCTAGTCAATGGGAATAACCTATATAGGATAACCCAGCGCTTGCATCCGGCTCCTGGACCTCATCATTGGTCCCAGCTGATTAGATTGCATTCAACCTAATCAGCTGGGACCAATGACGAGGTCCAGGAGCCGGATGCAAGCGCTGGGTTATCCTATATAGGTTATTCCCATTGACTAGCTTCAAAACCCTGACGATGTCGGAAGTTTCCGATGAAAGCTCAGTATTTATTAAAATTCTTAAGTCTACATATCTTTTACAATAGAATAATTCAAACCTGATTTTGCTCAATGTTTTTTTATGCTTTATTAGCTTTCTAGAATTACTTAATTAACACTGACAGCCATATAAAGGTGCACAAGGAATGAATAAAGAAATACGTTTTAAAACCTGTGTCCATAATTTATCTTGATGCATATACATTTTAGGGTGATGGCTTTTGTCCCAAAGCTGCTTTTTTAGGAGGCAACTGGACTTTCTTGTTTTTTTCTTTGAAGACGTTTCCCTTATCATCCAAGAAGCTTCTTCAGCTCTGACTGGAGGGTGGGGAATGGAAGGATTTATATTCCTTGCAGACAGAATATACATCTTTCCATTTCCCCATCATCCAATCAGAGCTGAAGAAGCTTCTTCGGTGAGAAGAGAAACATCTTCAAAGAAAAAACAAAAAAGTCCAGTTGCGTCCTGAAAAAGCACTTCTGGGACAATCCTGACCTGGATGACTGAGAATCTCCACAGACAGGGTGATGCTTTGTTTTAACATTGGACATTTAATTGGAGAAATTTTGATTGTTAAGGTTTGATATTCATAACCTAACCAATATATTTTCTTCCAATGTATTTGACAGATTAAATTTGCACTGACTGAACTGGGTGGCTTGTCTGTGGTTCCATCTTGAAACATGTATTATTTTAGTACTTTGAAACGTTCCTTAGTATCTGCAGCTTTCTCCTTTATATAGCTTTGGAAGAATTCAAAGTATAAGATGACAAGCTCTTTTATCAAGATTAGTCTAAAAATTCTCAAGGCAACTTTTGGGTTATCTCCTAGGGCCGGGGTCTTCAAACGTGGCCCTTTTATGACTTGTGGACTTCAACTCCCAGAATTCCTCAGCCAGTGTGTCTGGCTGAGGAATTCTGGGAGTTGAAGTCCACAAATCATAAAAGGGCCACGTTTGAAGAACCCTATCCCTAGGGGTTTGGAGATGGAGAAAGCACTCCCTGGAACCTTAAGCCACTTGGCTCTTTCATGTCCTCATCTATTTTGAAGTCCCATTGATCACACCATTAGAGGTTGTGCTCTCACTGTGATTGAATTCTTCAGAAGACATCTTGCAAAATTAGGCTGAAGCCAATCAGGGGTTCCTCTGATTTTAGGCTCTGCTGGGGGAAAAACATCCTATCTGTGAAGAAACTCAAGAATGCTAACTAGAGTAAAGCTACTGTCAAATTTCCTCTCTCCATTCTTTTCAGATCAGATCTGACATCCAGCTTTCAGAGGGAGGTGAAATTGAGGAGGACATTTGCGACTTGGGTAAAATAAAAATAAATACAATGCATGTATACATTTACCACACCATCAAAGAGAGGCTAGTTCCTAAAACACCCACCCCAGTTTTGCAACGTATATGATCTAAGACTTAATTACTGTAGCTACTCACTCACATACAATTGGGAGAAAAGGCAATTCTTATCAAAATTAATGAAAAACAGGTTGGGAACTTTGTTGAATTTCTTCATTGTTGAGTCTGCGTTGTTCCCCCAAGACAGTTTCTGGAACAGATGGTTACTTTTTGATTTTTTTCTTCTCTCTCCCCCCCCCTCCATCTTTCTTTAATGCACATGCTGTTAACATTTGACCCAGTTCGTTCTCTTTGGATAATGATCGAAGCATCATTAAAAAGTATATGTGATTTTTTAAAAAAATAATAAAAAATAAATAAAAATCCCTAATATCACCATGGAATTGATTCACTATATAGCTCGGTTGGGAGCTATACAGTTTTACAGAAAACCTGTAATTGAATAAATATGGTCAATTCAAGTATTTATCTTTGACAAATACTTAAAATCTTAGATATGAAGAGCCATAATAGGCTGTTGCTGGTTTCATAGAGGATGCAGATGATGGAGCAAAGTAGGTCTGTGTATTTCTAAAAAAATAATAATGAATTCTCATCACCGTTATTTAAATATATCCATGGGCCACAATGTTGCACTATCATAAGGGCCTAAAAACGTGGCTTGGGGCCCAGTTGGTTGGGGCCCCAGAGGGGGGAGAGTGCAATGGAGGTGGCTGATTGAGTAATAACAGATCCCACCTCCTCCCCCATTCCATCCCCCCTCCCCATGTGTCCTTGGTTTTAATGTCTTTTCATGTTTTAACTGTATATGTAACTCTAAGCTGGTTAGATGGGCAGCCAATAAATTTATATATGTAAAGGAAGGAAGGGGGGAGAAAGGAAGGAAGGAAGGAAGGAAGGAAGGAAGGAAGGAAGGAAGGAAGGAAGGAAGGAAGGAAGGGAAGCCACATATTTTATATATTTAAAGGAAGGAAAGAAGGAAGAAAGGAAGGGAGGGAAGGAGGGAGGGAGGGAGCGAGGAAGGAAGGAAGGAAGGAAGCCACATATTTTATATATTTAAAGGAAGGAAAGAAGGAAGAAAGGAAGGGAGGGAGGGAGGGAGGGAGGAAGAAAGGAAGCCACATATTTTATATGTTATCCATGATAAATTTCACAAAATATTTGATTTTAATAGAATGACAGAATAACAGAGTTGGAAGGGAGCTTGGAGGTCTTCTGGTCCACCCCCTGCTCAAGCAGGAAACCTTCTACCATTTCAAATAAATAGCTGTCCAATCTCTTCTTTAAAACCTCCATTGATGAGGTTTGAACGATTCCTCCCACATTCTGCAGTTTCAAGTGTAGCGGAAGGCCCATGCAGGGAATTATCTTCCCGTTCCATGGCATTCCTGACCCAAAATATGATTTTTCAAGACCAATTAAACTCCAGAATACTACCATATTGTATCCCACAGATAGTAGAATTCAAATGAGCTTTAACAGCACAGAAAGCTCCTTAAAATATAGACATAATAGTATGGAAGCGTGTTGACACAACAGCTCCATCAGCGTGTTCCACAATTCTCTGTCCAAGGTTATTTTGCTCTACCAGTTGGGCTTTTCTGCTCCTGAGATTATGTCCTACCTTAGATGACTTTGGACTACTAGATATTATTCTCACAAAGTTGTTGGACTCTGCCTTATATTCTGCTTCAGTAGGTGCCTCTGTTTGATCACTGCAGTGTTTCTTGGCAATTTCAGGATATGTGGAATTCCACTCCCAAAATTCTGGGAACTGAAATCCATATAGTTTAAAGTTTCTTTTATTTATGTGTCAGAAGCACCTTCAAATTATAGACATATACATTCAACACTGAGCAAGTAAGTATAAAATAGCTCAATAGTGTAAAATAGGTGGACTTGCCCTATATCGGGGTAGGCAACCTTGGCTCTTTTATGACTTGTGGACTTCAACTCCCAGAATTCCTGAGCCAGCATAATAATAATAATAACTTTATTGTCACTTTGAAAGTACACCAATCAGCATACATCAAAATGAAATTTCATGCATACAGCTCTCAAAGGGTCACCACCTCCGATATACACTCCTTGTTCATGGCCAGCTCAAGTGACAGATCTTCCATTTTAGCCTCTAGGGAGCGAACGATGGCAAACAGGACAGATGGAAACGGAGCTTCATGTGGATTAGCCCTCAAATTAGCTTGTATTCCTGCACAACAGCCTCGCCTCCTTTGCTTTTTCCAATCTTGTCTCTTCCATCTTTTCCTTAAAGAGGCCTCACTCCTTTTCGCCCCTGGAGAATGCTGCCGCTGCCACCAACTCCTCCAAAAGCCTCCCTCCCGTCTTCTGGGCCTGCCGACAGCCTCATCCAGTTCCTTCACTCCATAAGGCCCGGGACCTCTCCTCCTCTGCCTCCTTTGGAAACAGCCCTGATTTGCAATAGAAACCGTAGCTGGGCCAGCAGTCAGATCTTGCTGCCGGCAGAACAATTTCAAACAGCACCAACAACTTTTAACGGTCTCACCAACAGTTCCGAAACAGCTAGAAACTCGCCATGCCAGCAAAGATTGTCAGTCGTATGTTGTATCTTACCTTAGTTCCACCACATTGCTCAAACACATTAAAACCTTCCTGATCATGTGGCCTATATCCCTTAATATCCCTCCCATAACTTTTCACCTTCGAGAGTCAATGCAGCCGCAGCCGATCCAGGCGCTGCCATCGTAGAACAATCAATGGCTCAGCTTGGAAACTTCTCCCTTTCCCCTCAGCATGGCTGGCTCAGGAATTCTGGGAGTTGAAGTCCACGAGTCATAGAAGACCCAAGGTTGCCTACCCTTAAGATGACCAACCCGTCCTCCTTTAGGGAGGACAGTCCTCCTTTTGTGAGTTCTGTCCTCCCTCGAAAAGTGTCCTCCTTCATGTCCTCCTTTTCGATATTTGAAGACTAATCTGCAGGGCTTTTTTTCCCCTCATAGAACGCTCAGAACGGCGTTCCGGCACCTTTTTTTTGATGGGTTTTGTTTTCAACTTTTGCATGAGCTGTGCTACTCCCCCTACTGGCTTTCGAAAGCCAATAGGAATTGCTGCTGAGTGCGCCAAAACACCCGGCTGCCAAACTTTGCACATGCAAGTTGTCTGTATTATTGTTGCAATGAATAAAATGTTTCTTTTATTTACGATATTTTTTTCTTCAATTTATTTGTGTCCTCCTTTTCATTGTAAAAAAATTGGTCTCCTTACTACCCTTGCCCTATATGAAACAGCAAGACTCATCACTAGGTGTCTAAAACCAGTTCCAATACAAAAGGTACATTATCTAACTGGTATCCCTTCTCCAGTGTCCTGCTGGGAAAATTCTATAAAGATAAGCTGGAAGGAGTGACTTAAATTTAATGAGTTAATTGGAGTTAGGGTGGGTCTCTGTTAAGAGGAAGTTTAAAAAAAGATGTATTAGTATTTATTGATTTTACACATATTTTTAAAGAAAAGTTTAGAGTTTTAAAAAGAATGTTAAAAAGGGGGGTTTACCCTTTAAGGTAAAAGAATCTGAAAGAGTATAGTGGATTTTACTAGTATGAATGATGATAGCCTATAAAGATTAACAAGTGCAAACAGAAATATATATTATTTTCCACAGCAGGAAAAAAAAGTGGAGATTGTTAAATTGCTTGCTTAATTCAAAAAAAATGTATCTAATTTTGTCTTTGTTTGGGAACTGCTTCTGAATTTTGTGTTTGTGATGGAAAAAGGAAACTTTGATTTTGGTTTTGCTGATTAGATAGGCTTGTTGTTCTAGAAATGGCTATTGCATATTACTGTATAAAAGTCAAAAGTCGAGTCTGTAATGTTATTTATCTTCTACTGTGCTAAAAAGAGTTGGAAAACAACTTTTTTTCTTTTTTCCTTGCCCCCCCATACTTTCCCTTTTTCCCTTTTCCCCTCCCCTAGTTTCCCATTATTTTCATTTCCTTTTCTATTTCATATTCTATGTAATAATAAAAAAAAATGACACCCGAAGTTTTCCTGGGAAAGTGCTGAGTAGAAAGAGTTGAAGTGATGTCTATTATGCAACTATCAGCCTTCAAGGTCAAGACTGAAATCGAGAAACAGCTTCCACAAAACTTCCACCCCTCCTAACAACCAGCCACCACAGACCATCCTGGAACTGCGGAAGTTGAGCAAGGAGCAACTGGATAACTGGGCAAAACCATGCGACTGTGTGGTGTCTGATCAAGAACAACCTTGGCCTCTACGGAAACCACTAAATCAGGGGTTCTCAACCTTGGCAACTTTAAGACTTGTGGACTTCAACTCCCAGAATTCCTCAGCCAGCTTTGCTGGCTGAGGAATTCTGGGAATTGAAGTCCACAAGTCTTAAAGTTGCCAAGGTTGAGAACCCCTGCACTAAATAGACTTTGCACCAGGATAGGAAGATCAAAGGACAATCTAAGAAAATAGGGCTTTCCTATAGAAGACACTCTGTGTGATTATGGAGAAGAGAAATCCATCTAGTGGTGGGATTCAGATATGTGAACAACCAGTTCTCTCTATGGAAGCTGCTTCCAGAAGTCCACTCTGGGCCTGGTCAACAAAAAATTAGCTACTGGTTCTGCCGAAGTGGTGCAAACCAGCTGAATCCCACCACTGAATCCATCTCACATATGATACTGTGAATATGATATCCTTCAATATGTACAGAAGAATACCTCTTGCTGGCCAGAGAAAACGCTGTTGATGTGGCCCGATGCTGGGTGAATGTCATTTAGTTTAAAGTTGCTGAAGTTGAGAAACGTTGGACTATTGCATTACAGAAAATATTTTTTTTCTACATGGACATTATTCCACAAAGCAATAACAGTATAGGTAGTCCTCGACTTATGACAGTTCATTTAGTGACTGTTCAAAGTTACAACAGCATTGAAAAAAAAGTGATTTTTCACACTTAACAATTGTTGCAGCATCCCCATGGTCACATGATCAAAATTCAGCCACTTGGCAACTGCTCATATTTATGATGGTTGCAGTGTCCTGGGGTCATGTGATCCCTTTTGGTAACCTTCTGACAAGTAAAGTCAACGGGGAAACCAGATTCACTTCACAACTGTATTACTAACTTAACAACTGCAGTGATTCACTTAACAACTGTGGCAAGAAAGGGCAAAACTCACTTAACAAACGTCTCACTTAGCGACAGAAATTTTAGGCTCAATTGAGGTCATACGTCAAAGACTACTTATACTTCTTTTGCTGTAACAAACACAGAGTAGAACAAAGTCGGGTTAAAAATAGATTGTCCTGTATTGTTTTACTGGTATTAAGTACAGTTGGTTATTACCTTTAAAGCCCTTCATGGCATGGGACCAGGATACTTACGGGACCGCCTTCTGCCACATACTTCTCTATGACCGGTGAGAGCACACAGGGTCGGCCTCCTCCGAGTCCCGTCAGTGAAACAATGTCGTCTGACGGGCCCTAGGGGGAGGGCTTTCTCTGTTGTGGCGCCCGCCCTCTGGAACCAACTGCCTCCTGAAGTCCGCATTTCTCCGACTCTCCCGGCCTTCCGGAAAAAATTAAAAACTCATCTTTGCTGGCAGGCCTGGGGATGATTGTAGTTGATTGTTGTATTGAATGTGTGTGTTTTATTGACTTTTTAGATAGTTTTGTTTGGGTTTTTTATATTGTACTTTTTTGTTGTTTATATGTTGTTAGCCGCTCCGAGTCTCCGGAAAGGAGCGGCATACAAACCCAAATAAATAAATAAATAAATAAATAAATAAATAAATAAATAAATAAATAAATATATGTTGGGGGTGCTTGACCATTATGCTCATGACAATATGGAGCACTTGTCCTTTTAGAAATAAAGACGTGAATTAAAGTCGGTGCTGTGAAAGATTGATCTGTAATAGCTTCAGCAAATTTCATCATTGTCCCTGAAAATTTCCAATTAAGCAACATTAATATTTGGAAAAAAAATTAAAGATTACAAATGTCATCTACATCTGCAGAGATGGAGCCAGATGTTTCTATGTATTGACTCATTTAAACATTTGGGATCTTCCCACTGAGTGAATATGATGTTTCCATTAAAAGATATTCAATTTCTTCAGATAATAAAAAAAAATCTCTCCTCATCAGCCAGCTTTGCAATGTGCACGCAGCACCAACAGTTCCACCCAGACACACACTCACAGATGTATTGCTGTGATGCTCTTTTCTTTTCCTTTTCAACTTTTCAACATTTTCAGACGCTGTGAGAGTGGAATAGGGTGCTTATACAACATACTAAGTTTAGAGATTTTGTACGTTGTTGTGGCCGTGTTGTCTAAACATAAGTACATAAGAACATAAGAAGAGCCCTGCTGAATCAGGCCAAAGCCCATCGAGTCCAGCATTCTGTGTCACACAGTGGCCCACCAATTGTACATGGGGATCTTGAGCAGAAAGAGAAGGCAAAACCCTCCCTTTCCCTTGACCCCCAACAAAGGGTACTCAAGGGAATCCTGCCTGCCTCAACCAACATAGAGGCGGCACATGGACATCCGTTTTAATAACCACCGATACACTTGGCATCCATGAATCTGTCTGACCCTGCCTTGAAGCTATCAAGGCTGACAGCTGTCACGACCTCTTCTGGAAGTGAATTCCATAAACCAATGACCCTCTGGGTGAAGAAATATTTCCCTTTATTTGTCCTCACTTTCTTAGCTATGAGCTTTAGGGAGTGCCCCCTTGACTTGGTATTGTGTGATAGAGAAAATAATTTTTCTCTATCCACCTTTTCTACCTGATACCCTTTCCACCTGATACCGCTGTTTTGTTTCCATTTAGCCCAGCGGTCCCCAACCTTTGTGGCTTGGCAGGGGGGGAGAGTGGAACTGGGCTGCGTGAACGCTGGGCTGCTGCTCACGTAAGTGGAGCTGTGCACGTATGTGTGTGTGCACCAGCCCACTGCTTGTACAGCCCGGTTCCGAATAGACTACAGCCCAGTAATGGGGTACAGCCCAAGGGTTGGGGACCCCTTGTTTAGCCTACAGAGCTGGGACTTTTTGATAGCATCCCAACCAGAGATGACCTTCTCTAATAATAGTGTGATCAGCCAGTGTCAGTTAATTGTTGTTGTCTACTAAGATGAAGCAAGAGATAAAGGGAGATAACTATTGGGGTTGGGGTGGGGGATCAGAAGTCATAATAGCAATAAAGAAACTTGCCATCTGTTGGCAACAGGTTAACCTATGAATGCTAAAAATGCAACTGAATCACATTTATGACAGTTGCAGTGTCCCGGGGTCACTGGGTCACCTTTTGTGACTTTCTGACATGCAAAGTCAACGGTGAAGCCTGTTCACTTAACAACCATGTTACTAACTTAACAACTGCAGCGATTCATTTAACAACTGTGGCAAAAAAAGGCCGTAAAGTGAGGCAAAATTCAGTTAACAACTTTCCCACAGAGCAACAGAAATTTTGGGCTCTAAATAAGTCAAGGACCATCTGTACTTCCGTAAGAATCATCTTCCTTACTCCCACTAATAGCAACCCTGTCAGCTGGAATTGTCTGCTTCACGAATGAAGCAACAAGTCAGCCAAATAAAAAAATAGGAGCAGAGAAAAAGAATAAAATATGAATTTCTGAGCAATTTCTCTCCCCACTGAGCAATTTCCAGATGGTTTACTTCATATGCACCTTATTCACCTATCACTTATGCAAGCTATTGTTTTGTGTAAGTGTTTCAATCAAAGCATATGGACAACTACTCAGTTCTTAGGTTCCAATCATTTGCCCTATGCCAGTGCTAAAATAGGTTAATATACCTGTCACGTGCTGGTCTTCGGCATCTACTAGTTATTACTCACACCTTGACAAATGGGATGGATTGCAGGGGAGCACAGGGAAAAAAAAGCTTTGGAAGTATTGACTAATAAAGGAAGATTAACAACCTTACCCTGAAGGCATATCTCCTCTAAAATTCCCAGAGAAACTGGTAATGGTTGATATATATGCTTATGCTTTTTCAGTATATTTTTTCTTTCTTTCTGTGGTTTATCACAACTGACCCAATCAGTGGATTGACAATGGCCCACTTAATAATAAAAGCTGTTCAAAACTGGAATAGGCTGGTCTTTCTTCAGAGGAAGCATTTAAACAGGGGTGTCCAACCTTGGCAACTTTTAAGACTTGTGAACACACAACTCCCAAAATTCCCCAGCCAGCCATGATGGTTAGGCAATTCTGGGACTTGAAGTCCATAAGACTTAAGGTTGGATACCCCGATTTAAAGAGAGGCCATCTGCCTTTTAAGTTCTAGGTCCAATATTAACTTTGTTTTACTTTCAGGATTTATATCCTTCTTTTCCATAACACTCAAGTTTTTTGGGTAGAGATAAAGGGCTAGCCCAGGGTAAGCAACCTTGGCTCTTTTGTGATTCGTGGACTTCAACTCCCAGAATTCCTGAGCCAGGAATTCTGGGAGTTGAAGTCCACAGTCACAAAAGAGCCAAGGTTGCCTACCCCTGGGCTAGACCATTGTTGAGGCTCGGTTTCACCCATTCTTTTAATTTCTTCTTCCACTACATCTTAGATTACAATGTAATCTACAAAATCAACTGTAATCATTGCAACCAATTCTACATGGGACGAATATCACATCAATTAAAACCAGGATCCACGAACACCAGGTGGCCACAACCCCAAATCCTTAATCTCTACCCACACTGACACCAAACAACACCAGTTTGATTGGAGCAACACAGAAATCATTGGCCACAATACCACCCACCATACTCGTGAGTTCATTGAAGCCTGGCACTCAACAAGCAATTCCATCATCAAACACATTGACCTACAACCAGCCTATGAACCCCTCAGGATCCAAATCAACCGCACAGCCAAACAGAGACAGCACTGACCTTCAACCAACCCATGCAAGCCCCCTTCCCACCAGCAGTTCGCCTCCCAAGGACCCTGACCTGATGTAATCTCCCCATCACAAGACCCATCACAAGACTCACTGATGACTCACACCTGAGCCATCACAAGACCCATCACAGACTTCACTTGACACAAGCACACCTGAAGCCCTTATAAACAGGACATTGACATCCCCTAAACCAGGGGTCTTCAAACTTGGCCCTTTTATCATAGTCAGGCAGGCTGAGGAATTCTGAGAGTTGAAGTCCACAAGTCATAAAAGGGCCAAGTTTGAAGACCCCTGCCCTAAACACTGTTGAAGATGTTACCTAGCCTGGTAACGAAACATTCAGAAACCAATCCACAAGTTCAGAGAACGAACCTTCACCCTCTCCCTACACCAGAGCTACAGATATTGACCACTATCGCAAACATCTTAGCTGACTCATTCATGATTATTTGGATTGAGTTCTTCTCTTCGACTGTTGCTCATAAGGACATTTCAGCATTGAGGAAGTTCCAAAAGAACAAAACATAATTCTATTTTTTTTCTTTCTAAAAATTTTCACACAAGTGCAGGATCTGCTTTTTTTTCAGATCAACTGTATTGATCCATTGGTTGCAACAGGGCTTGATGGAGTCTATCAAACCTGACGTGGGCTGAAAGAGTGACTGGTTCAAAGTCAGCCAGATATCTTTTATGCCTAAGGCAGACTAGAACTCACAGTCTCCCAGATTCTAGCCTGGTGCCTTAACCATTAGTTCATTAGTCCATTAGGCTGTATTTCTTTTATCCTTCTCATCCGTTCCACCACCTTCTCTTATTGGTAGCATTATTATGATTATTATTACTTTGATATTATGATTATTATTACTTTGTTGTTTTACACGTGCACTGAGAGTGTATGTACCAGAGACAAACTCCTTGTGTGTCTATCACACTTGGCCAATAAAGTATTCTATTTTAAATTGGCTCTCATCACAACAGTTCTAATTCTACTCTTAAAAATGATGTCAAACTTTTACAGCTAGTTGACAAACAATGAATTACTTAGTTACCAAGGCTTAAATACTCTACCTAGATAGGCAGACAGATAGACACACACAGAGAGAGACACAGAGAGTGGTATCAGAAACTCTCAAGTTGACTTAGCTTTGAAACAGTCATGAAAAAGCAGAGACATATAATACTGTTTTACAAAATTCTCTATCCCTAATATATGGCATATTTTTGAGCATAATTCTTAGCAGATTCAGTAAAAAGGCAGGTTTCATAAGACAAAGGTGGCCAAAACTGTTAAGGCATAAAAAACTTTACTGCATATACTAAAATCTGATAACTTTTTAGGAATTGTAGATACAAACAAGGGTGGCTATACTCTGATACCCAATAGACTTTGCCACCATAAAATAAAATGATGGGTATTATTAGATGTAATATTTGTAACAAGTCCACATTTTGGTAAAAAAGATCTAAAACAGTGTTCCTCAACCTTGGCGACTTCTAGATGTGTGTATTAGAATTTTCCAGCCTGCATGGCCATTATTGAAAATTGTTAATAACCATTATAAGTATAAATTATGAAAAGGAGCTACTGTACATCTATCTATCTTTCTTTCCTTTCTTTCTTTCTTTCTTTCTTTCTTTCTTTCTCTCTCTCTCCCTCCCTCCCTCTCTCTTCTTTCCTTCCTTCCTTCCATCCATCCATCCATCCATCCATCCATGCATCCATCATCTATCAAATATATAGGTCATCCAACTTCCAATGAGCCTAGGAGATTCACAAAAACTAAAAACTCAGAAACAGTTTGTGTATATTACACCAATTTTACATTTTCATTGGCCATTTGTTTACTTTAAAATCAAGTTCCAAAATCTAGTACTGGTGCTGGCATTTTTTGCATACTTATAGCAAGGTCACCATGTTCAGTGCAATGGATCTTTGAAGTTGTATTTATGTATTTAAAAAAGCAAATCCCCAAAAATCTTCTTTTCGATTTCACTTCTGCTCTCCCCTCTCTGAATAATAAAAATTGCCTCTAGAGACTGGACATCAACCACTGGACGTATGTCACTGAAATTGCTAAAATACTGGATGAGATGGCTTTGATGACTTCTATCAGGGAAAGGCATTCTTATCTGGAACATAGATATACTGTATATAATATGACTGAACAGAGATATTCTCCTGAATTTTTACAGTCTCTCTGCATATATGGAAGATGGTATTTCAAGGAGGATGTGAATCTCATGTCTTTCATTATAAAATGATTTCCTGAATCAATCAAAAATTAATTGTGAAGAAACTATAGAACGCTTTCACTTGCTCCAGACATTGCTAAAGAAATTATAGAATCACCTCTCTTTTCCTTAAAGAAATTTGGAGAAGCTGGCCCCTTTGTTGGTTTATCCAAAAATATGCAGAAAAGTTTCAAAACATCATGTAAGTAAGTACACAGAGAAAGAAACAATGGAGAGTGAAAATGAGCAAATGCTTAATCCAACCACTTTGTGAACTTTCGACATCATTTCCAATACTGTGTTTGTTCAGAGAACCATTGGTTATCTAGGATTCCACATCTTCCCCACAAATAAGCAAACAAATACGGTTTCTTCCAGACGCAGCTATAATTGAATTCTGCCCTGCTAAGCTATCAATTTATTTTCTCTGGAAAATAAATGTATTTAAGTTGTTCCTGATGAGTCTGATTTTTTTTTCTGAGAATGGAAGAAGCATAAGACTAATGTTGGTAGAGTTGAAAGCATGAATAAATTGGGTTGGGGGAGGAGAGAAAGAGAGGGGGAGGGAGAGAGAGAGAGAGAGACAGAAGAGTCAAGGATCCCCAAGAAGGCAGAATTATAAAGGAAACGTGATCTCAGTGACAGGATCCCCAGAGAGAGACAGTTGGGGGGGGAAGGATGCTGGTTACATGCTATGTTCCCTTCCAGCTTTAGCCTTGTGGAGACAGACATCCTATGTTATTGGCTTGTTGTTGGGGTCATTGATAACAATACGAGAGACCTTGAGCTAAATTGAGCCAAGTACTTTCTGAGCCATTCATGGGGAGCAATGGAGTCAGGCTGTCTGTCCATTCTAATCCATCCTGTGAGCACCTCAGCTTTAAGCAGAATGAGGGTATTATGACCCAGAGTGCATCACTATATTGGCGCACCATATCGACTTTCTGATAATGTTCTAAAGCCAGGCAGGTAAGAAAGAGAAAAATGCCACTGGGTACATATTGTGGCATCAATTCTCTGCCAGACTCATCAATTGAATTTTATATATTTCCTCCAGCTGCGCATTTAAAATCTATCACTTCGCTCCCTCCAGTGCAGAGCTCACAGTTTAAGTAATTGCAAATACAAATGAATTTTAAAAGGATTTAGCAGGCTTTAAATTAAAAATGTGTGAACATAGTTGTTTTTAAGCACTTTCAGTTATTTAGTAATTTAACTCAACACATTTGCGTTTGGCTCAGCTCTCTTGCGACTAAGGGTTTTTATTTAGGCTTGGCCTCCTGAAAACCTATGCAGTAAGGAAACAGAAGGAAGCAGAAGAAAAGTGAATTTTCAGGTCAAAAGGTCACTCACAGAAAACTGTGAGCTGTACTATCCTGAGTGTCCAGTTCTGGCCTTAACTGCATTAGTTCAAATAGTTTGCTGTTGAGCAGCCTAAATCAAGCCTTCGGTTTCTTTTTCTTTTTAATGTTCCAGTTGTAAGACATTGCTGGGTTTTATCTTTACTTAAAACTGAAATTATTGTAAATGTTTACATGTACATGCCAACTCTGAACAGGTTACAATTGCTAAAAATATTTAAGTACAAAGAACACGACACAAATACAAAATACCGCAAGATAAAAGAACAATGGAGGCAAAGAAAGCAAACTTCGAGGAGAACAAAAAAAGGGGGGGAACAATCTCAGTCATCCTTGTCAAAGACTGGGCAAAGAACTTGGTCTTCCAGGCCTTTTGAAATACCAATAAAGTATTTCTGAGATCTGTTTGAATTTCAGGAGAACCTCATTCCAGAGGTTCTAATAGGTGCTGCTATAAAGAACGTGCACAGGATTTTAAGGGGTGATATTATTTTATCAATGGAATGCAGAATGTGCCAACCCTGATAGAACTGATTGGGCAGATATTATAAAAGATAGGCAATCCCTCAAATAATCAAGTTTTATGCCAAGTAGGGCATTATAACTAGTGACCAGTACTTTGAATTGTATCCAGAAGCAAACTGACAACCAGTTTAGATCTTGGATTAGCCTAAAAGACCCAGATTTAAATCTGTCCTCAGCCATGGTAGCTCACTCAATGGCCAATTACTTTTTCTCAAGTAAACGTACCTTGATAGGAAGGGTGGATGTGAAGAAAAATCAGAGTAAGGCGTACAACTTACGTTTCTTCAACTTATGGAGGAAAGGCAGACTATAAATCAAATAAATAAAAGAAAGAGGACTCGTTACTACCTGTGCCACTGAATTTAGATAGCTGTAGCTTACAGATAGTCATTCAAGTCATGAGGTGACGAGGATCTGAATGCCAGAGGTATCCCACCTGGGCAACTTTAAGACTTAAGGACTTCAGTTCTGCTGGCTGGGGAATTCTGGGAGTTGAAGTCCACAGGTCTTAAAGTTACCCAGGCTGGACACCCCTAATACATGCCATTGTCAATGGGGGGAAAACCACCATGGAATGTGTTGAAGAATGCAAACTCCTGAAAGCATTTTCCCCAACCCTTTGGTTAAAAGTTTTCTTATGTCTTGCTTTCTCTTGCTCACCCCGCCCCCCCACTGAACCCCATTGCCCGGAGGAAATCACGAGGATGCAGAGTCACCTCCATCCTACTCGAAGCTTATTTGACAAAACATATTCAAAGCATATTCCCTAAGTAGCAGGAACCATGCCAGTTAGAATGATAGAAAATCATGTCAGAGAGATAAATGGATCATTAAAGGCAAAGCACTTGAATTTTCATTACAGATCCCTGCACAATCGCTAAAGGTTTCTGAACTTGTCCAGCTTGTTGATCTTTCCTGCTCCTCCTCCCATTGACTATTAGGCCTCATATCCATATTTTCGCATACCTTTTTGAAAACCGATATATTTCATCTGCTGAAGGCAATCATTAAAAGCTCTTTGTAGCCATTGGAATTCATGAATTTTGATTCGCATCAGCCCGCACGGCAATCGCAGCACAAGTAATAATGCGATTATCATACCAAATGATTCGGAAGAAGCATGACATAAGTGATGATATTTGGTGGGGGAAGAGGGAGGGAAGGGAGAGGGGGAGGGACATATGGATTTTAACTAGATCCTGGCAGCGTGCAGGTCTTTTACTCCACTCATCTTGGCGAGACCCTGGGAAACTGAAAATACAATCTAGCCAAAGTTAAGCAATTCCATCTATTTTAATAAAAGTGACTGTTTAAGCACCCAGTAATTAGAAATGGAAATAAAAATAAGGCCATATTGCCAAGGATCTGCACACTCTAATCGCAACCTCGCTCAGTGCTCATCCTAGTTCTACATATTTTAATTGTCTTCATTTAAATTACGACTGTCAATTAATGATGGTAATTTTGGAGTCCTTAAAATCTCTGTCACAAAGATTTTTGCAGGATTATAATTTTTACTGATCTGTATTATGTTGTCTCTGCGCTACGGGTGAAAAAAAAAGGATTCTTATGTGAAGGAAGATGACATGATCTGCCCCAAATACCTGTATCATAAAATACAGGGATGGCAATCAAGTAATTGCACCTATTTGAGGGAAAGGAATTTATCCCCAAAGCCAGACAATTCCATGGAAAAAAATGAATATTTATTCAAGAATCATGTCTTTAAAAAGAACTGTAATAGACATAGCTGATTATCTTGGAAAGAGAAAAATCAGATTATAGTAACCAAACTATACTTTTTCCTTTAACATAAAGGGAAGTAGGATATAAGCACCATAATGTTTATAATGCAGGTATTAGTACCCATAACTAGGGTAGATTAAAGTCCTATGAGTAGAGAAGAATGCAGAAGTGCTAGGAAGCCCATAGTAAATGCATTGCATAGTATTATCAGATATCAGATATCATAGAATCATAGGGCTGGAAGGGATCTTGGAGGTCTTCTAGTCAACCCCCTGCTCAAGGCAGTAATCTTATGCCATTCTGGACAAATGGTTGTCCAGTCTATTTTTAAAAACTTCCAGCAATGGAGCACCCACAACTCCAGGAGGCAAACAATCCCATTGATTAATTGAGAAAATGTTGGGTTCCATACTGTAAAGATACAGTAGGATTTCCATTGCTTCCTTGCTTTCTTATGTAATCTTTCAGGGATATATAACCCACAACCTTACTTAGATTTCGGATCTAAGTCTGTTGTTATCTGCTGTTATCTATGCCAATAAAAGATACTTTGGTTCCTTGCTTAGTGGGCATTTTTCCCACAATACCTGGTATACTGACATTCTGTGCAGTCTTTTTTTCTTGGAATTTTGGGAGGATGTCTTGTTTTTAAAACTATATTAAGACTACCAAAACAAGAGAAAATTGTGCTGCCAATTTTGGAAAATGGGGATGCTAACTGCAAAGGGCTCCAGGACTAACAAAAAAGAGTTCTTCGGACACCTGACAATAAAGCTTTAGGTGACCCTCCATACTTCGTATACAAATGAATACACTGAAATATATATCAGCTCTCTTCCTTTATTATTTGGCAATGATTAAACTGGTCGGTCAGTGGGCAATCCTAAAATGATAGTGCAGAGACTGAATACCTGTCTGGCATTAGGATGTGTTTTCTAAGAAGATGGGGGATTATATATATATATGATGCCTGCAGATCCAATGAAGCTAATGCCTCTCAGAGCTGCAGAGAGACTGTGCTAAATCCCATCCTAATTTCTTTTCTGGCAAAATTGGCTTTCCCATCATGTACAAGAGACATACATCGAACATTAAAACAACTTTGAATGCTCAAGACATCTGCTTTAGGATAGAAAATGTGCTTTCCCCTGAGTGTTCAATTTCATATTTTGGTAGATAATTTGCTGCTTTTTGAGATGCAGGAAACATTGAGACATTCCTTACTGTTTGGATGCTAAGGTTAACTCATTTATCCCGACACAGTTGGTAACCTAAAATGGATTCAAAGACTTCCTTTAGCACATTTCTCCCAATTGCTTTTCTTTCAGGAAACAGCCAGCATGGTAGATAGCCCTGAAGGGCTTCAAGATAGCATGGGATAAAACAGGAGGTATGAATAAATAAGAAAGATAAATGTGCTTTAGATGTTAGTCTCCCAAATCCACTTTTTAGCCTGGTTCGAGAGAAATACAAAACAGTAACCACCTATAAAGAGACTGTAATGAGAGATGCTACCCTCTGAATTTATTTATTGTTGCAAAGCTAGCAGATAACATAGCTTCATGAAACGAATATCACAAATGGCTTGTCTTGGAATCATGCTAGACAGTAACTTTGAAAATAATAATGGTCAACATTCTCTCTCTCCCCCACTCTCCCAGTTATTGTTTAAGTTGCACACAGGAAGTGCAAAGAAAAGGGAAAAGTTTTTTTTAAAAAGTGTTACAATCACTTTCTGTGATGAGACTTATCTGGTTGCTCATGGAGCCATTCTATAAAATAGGTCGGTCAATACAGTTCATCTAATATATGCCAACCAATTCACACGGCCAATAGAAGAGAATATTTGTAGCTCAGGGTTGAATTGTAGGGTCCTGAGTTTGGTTGCTTTCTTGCAGACCTTTCATTACCCAACTAGGTAATACCATCAGTCTGTATTCTGTATTCTGATGAGTAATGAAGTGTCTGCAAAAAAAAAAAAACCATCCAAGCTCAGAGAGCACCAAGGACTCCACAATTCACTTCGTCTTCTCTACTGCTAAAGATTAAGCTTCGATCATCTCTTTCAGAGACTACAATATGTTATTTCCTTTAGTGTAAATGAAAATGCTGATTAACTGATCAATTGACTAATTACATTTCATCAAGTTGGTGCTGACTCCTACCAACCATACAGATTTTCTCCAGGATGATCTGTCTCCAAACTTGTTCCACTGGTGATCTAATAGTGTACCCATCACTGCTATGATTGAACCTATTCATTTTGCTGCTGGTCATCATCTTCTTTTCTTTCCTTCCACCTTTCCTGGCATTATAAATTTTTCCAGATAACTTGTTCTTCATATAAGAACATAGGAAGAGCCATGCTGAATCAGGCCAAAGCCCATCGAGTCCAGCATTCTGTGTCACACAGTGGCCCACCAATTGTACATGGGGATCTTGAGCAGAAAGAGAAGGCAAACCCCTCCCTTTCCCTTGACCCCCAACAAATGGTACTCAAGGGAATCCTGCCTGCCTCAACCAACATAGAGGCGGCACATGGACATCCGTTTTAATAACCACCGATACACTTGGCATCCATGAATCTATCTAACCCTGCTTTGAAGCTATCAAGGCTGACAGCTGTCACGACCCCTTCTGGAAGTGAATTCCATCAACCAACGACCCTCTGGGTGAAGAAATATTTCCCTTTATTTGTCCTCACTTTCTTAGCTATGAGCTTTAGGGAGTGCCCCCTTGTCCTAGTATTGTGTGATAGAGAAAAGAATTTTTCTCTATCCACCTTTTCTATCCCATGCATGATTTTATAATGTTTATAAAGTATGATAATTTGAACCTCTTCATTTGTGCCTTGAGCAAGAACTCTGGGGTGATCTGTTTGATGCTTCATTTGTTTTCTTAGCTGTCCATGATACTCTCAGGAGTCTTCTCCAACACCAGTTTCTTTTTCTTTTTTTACAGAAAACTTTATTTTTATTTCACAATGCCCTTGAACACAAAATTATAAATGTGTAAAAGTCATATAAAAGAGGCAAGCTGTTGTCTTTTTCCACACAATTAGTATTTACAGATAATGCAGAGCAGAGCATTGTCCTCATTCATTCCAGGAAGAATTCATCTCATGCTTCTTAAAAGAACAACCCAAAAGTGCAACACTGGCTCATCAGGAAACAAAAAAAAGGCAGAGCTGAAAAAAGAACCAAAGATTGTCCTGAAGCGGATTTTGCTTTCAGGAGCAATCACCGTTTTTGTGTGGCCACCTTCTAGAAAATTCCACTCTTTGCAAAGTATTCACGTTTTCTGCCTGTTTTCCACAGGGTATTTGTAAGCCACAACTCCCGGAGCCTGGCTACACGTTTATCTAGACTCGGCCCCTCCACAACCCACAGACCTCAACTCCCAGAACTCCCCAGCCAGGCACGCTGGCTGAGGAATTCTGGGAGCCGAAGCCCACAAGTCACAAAAGGGCCAAGTTTGAAGACCCCTGCTCTAGGTGGTGTTTCTCAACCTTGGCAACTTTGAGATACGGAGACTTCAAGTTCCAGAATTCCCCAGCCAACCTGCTATGCTGGCTGGGGAATTCTGGGAACTCCAACACCAGTTTCAAAAGCATCAATACTCTTCCTTTCCTGCTTCTTTAAAATCCTACTTTTGCTTCCATAGGTTGTCACAGGGGAAACCATTGCCTGCACGATTCTGAACTTTTGTAGGTATAATTTATTCCAGCATCTGAATATCTTTTCCAAGGCTTTTGCTGCTACTGTGCCAAATGCTAATCTGCTGTGTATTTATTGACTGCTTGTTCCTTTATTGTTGATGGTTGATCTTAAAAGGCAAAAAGAATCTATCACTTCAGTATCTTCACTGTCAGTTCTAAAACTGGATGTTGTATTCAGCAAGGATCATTCCAAGGTGTAAAACAAACATGGAGTGCTTCGTGTGTTGCTAGACAACCACAACTAACAGAAGTGAAGGATATGTTGTTTAGGAAGATGACACTTTGTGACCATCTACTGTACATTTCCAAATCCTAACAACAGGATAGTTTTCTGAAATATTAATAAATTTTGGATGTTTTAGAATAGATTAGAAAGTGAAAACAAAATCTATTTTTAAAACAACTTGATGGAAAAGCGGATAGATAAAGGTTTAGAGAAGAGCAACAAGAATGATTAGAGGGCTGGAGACTAAACATATGAAGAATGGTTACAGGACTTGGGTATATCTACTCTAATGAAAGGAAGGACTGGGGCAGGGGTCTTCAAACTTGGCCCTTTTATGACTTGTGGACTTCAACTCCCAGAATTCCTCAGCCAGCATTCCTGGCTGAGGAATTCTGGGAGTTGAAGTCCACAAGTCACAAAAGGGCCAAGTTTGAAGACCCATGGACTGGGGGAATCATAATAGCAGTGTTCCAATATTTGAGGGGCTCCTAACAAAGACGAGGTGGTCAAACTATTTTCCAAAGCACCAAAAGGCAAGACAAGAAACAAAGGACGGAAAGAGAAGCAACCCCGAATTAAGGAGAAAATTTGTAATGGTTAGAGCAATCAACCAATGGAACAGTTTGCTTTCAGAAGTTATGGGTGTTCCATCTCTGAAGGTTTTCAAAAAGAGACTGGACAACCACTTGTCTGGAATAGTATAGGATCTCCTGCTGGAGCTCCAAGTCCCTTCCAATTCTATTATTCTATGTTCTATGTGTGATATGTGATTTTCTAAGATGTCCCCAGTAGGATCCCGGATATTTCTGCAACTTCTTTTCCTATGATAGTTCAAAGATCAAGGAAAGCATAGAGGCAGGCAGGGGAAATCACATTCCAATTCCCAAAGGCGGTGAAATCTGGGAAGATGTCAATTCCAATAGTAATAATAATAATAATAATAATTTAAAAAAAACTGGAGGTAATTAGCAGAGATATGAAAAGCAGTCATGACCAAATTTAAATTTGCAATCTCACTTGAGGAATCCGTTTGCTTCCATCCAAATCTGCAATTCAGTTTGAGGGGTTGAATCAAGGCAATTTGAATTTGCAAATTATATCACTGATTCCATTAAGCTCCAAGATTTGTTTGGATAAAAATCCATGTACATAGGTGCAAAAATCCATGAAATTTTTGAATTGTTTTTACAACAACTGATTTGATGCAGCGCATGAAATCATTTTGAAGATGAAATGCAAAGAGAATTGAAGTGACACAACACCCCTTGTAACGTAAGAAAAATCATTTCGGGATGTTTGCGTTTGACTACCAATGTAATAACATGGATAAGCTGTTGCACCATCAAATACATCTTCATCCACAATGGCCCACTGTGGTGTTGGGTCAGTCACCATCTTTAGTTCATTAGGCTACTGAGGAAAAAAAATGAGGGAAGGGAGTGGTATGCAACTTTCTTGAACACCTGGTCAAAATATGGGAAATAAACGAGACAGGAAACAGGAGTATTTGTGGGAAAAGCAAAATTTTGAAAGAATTCTTAGGATTGCATATTAATGAATTAATTGTGATAAAACCAAATGTCACCAAATGTCTTAGTGCAGTTTCCTCCATTGCCCTTCCAAAGAAGGTCCTACGTGTAGGTTGACTACTAAGCTCCCAGTTGTATTCCCAACAGTGATGTTCTAACAATACTTATAATTATTGTGGTTTCCTAGCCACCATGGAATTTTGTCAAGGTGCACAGTTTTTCAATGGCCACAGATACGTAGTTTCGGCCCAAATGGAACCACATGTTTGTGTCAGCTTCATGTCTTCTGCCTTTTAGCATCAATAGTAAATTATCTTTTCTGTACGATAAACAAATCATCATGTTAAAATGTTAAGACAGAAATGCTGTTTAAAGAGACTCTTTTTTTGCATGTTGTTGTTTAATTTTTATAGTAATTATTGCCTGGGAGAAAAAAGGAAAATTCTCTGCTAAATTCTCTGCTAAATTCTCTGTTGAGTCAGAGGCATCGTTCTGATATCTCCATCCTAAGTGGGATGTCCCACATGATGGCTTTAGCCAGCGGTCTTCAAACTTGGCCCTTTTATGACTTGTGGACTTCAACGTCCAGAATTCCTCAGCCAGGCACACTGGCTGAGTAATTCTGGGAGTTGAAGTCCACAAGTCATAAAAGGGCCAAGTTTGAAGATCCCTGGCTTTAGCTATAAAATCTCCTGTTTCTAACCTACAGTGTCCTGAAGGACAACAGCTCATTTCATCTTTTATCAAGAATTCAGGCAGATCGGTCATATTTCCTTGAATCAAATGACATTTTCAAAAAAATTCATTTGAACCCAAAATGAAGTTTCCTCTCCACAGACTCCAATTAGTTTAAAAATGGCTTTTGCCTGATGGAAATTCTTGAAATAACTGAGCTGTGTAAAGCAGGAAAAATCAATAAGTCTATATATGTATATAGATATAGATAGATAGATACAGTACATGTTCAGCCAATGTATCTTATCAAGCTACATAAATCTGTCGCTTTGGCCATCAGTTCTAATTATCAAAGTCTTTAATGACTTTTTTTGGTCCTGCTCTCTTTTTTGGTCCCTCTTCCAATCACTTGATCTATTCCAGAGAGAGATCCTTCATTCATTTGTTATTTAAGTACTGTACATAAAATTAGCTGCTGATCTGTTGATCTTTTGACATGATCTTTATGAATCCTTTTCCTCGGCAGGTATGTCCAAGGCCACACTTACCTTTAAAGAAAGCTCAGTGGGGAAAAAAAACCACCAACCCACATTTTTCGTCCTTCTGTTGTGTACTCTGAAGGGGCCTGGGCTTAATTAAATCACTCTCAAAGACAAGAAAGGATGAATTTCCTGCTTCTATTCTCCCTTGTTACCCATTTAAGTCAGCCGAGATTCATTCACTGCATTTTACTTATTTTTTTTTTATTTAAGAAAAAAAAAAGACTTAAGGGCAGAGGAGAAGAGAAATGAAGGCATACTTATAAAGGGAAGAAAGGGAATAATTAAAAAGGGGGAAAATTAAATATGCTCAAAAAGCTGGTATAAAAGTTGTGGACAAACAACAACAAAAAAAGAATGTCAGTTTCAGCAAAGATGAACACAAAAATGGAAAGGACCAGAATGTAGGGAGTGATGTATTTTTACTCTTACCAGCTAATGGAGCTTTGGAATTTAAAAACAAATGTCAATCATTTTTACCACATTCCATTTCCCTTAAGGCTTAAAGGAGCAGAAGACCTGAAGTAGTGATCACCGTAACAATTCCTTGTGGGGTATTACAGCCAACAAGTGCTAGGAAATTAATTCACATTCTTTATCCAGATCTCCAGCTTCGCAAACTTTCCAACTTCATTGCCCTGCTTTTATAAGGTACATTACCTGTTCCTTCCAACCTCTCGTTCTTGCTTAATTCTCTTAGCCTGAATGCATCTTAGATCTCCCAGATGTCTGATAAAGTTGCCCCCAAACTCAGTTCAAGTAAATACCTTTGCTCTGGGCCCAAGATTAATTGATTGCTTATGAGAGATGAGAGAGGGGGGGAGGGAGGGAGAGAGAGAGAGAGAGAGAGAAGATAGATAGATAGATAGATAGATAGATAGATAGATAGATAGATAGATAGATAGATAGATAGATGGATGGATGGATGGATGGATGGATGGATGGATGGATGGATGGATGGATGGATGGATGGATGGATGGATGGATGGATGGATGGATGGATGGATAGAAAGATAGATAGAAAGATAGATAGATAGATAGATAGATAGATAGATAGATAGATAGATAGATAGATAGATAGATAGATAGATAGATAGATACCGGTAGATAGATACCGGTAGATAGATAGATGATAGATAGATAGATAGATAGATAGATAGATAGATAGATAGATAGATAGATAGATAGATAGATAGATAGATAGATAGATAGTGTTGTGTCCTGGGCCTGATGAGGAAACTTAGCAGGCCCAGAATTGTTGCAAATGGTTCCGGCCATTCTAAAAGCTGCCTGGGACCAGACAAAGTGGCGCCAGCCTTGTGTGCATGCGCAAGGCGTGAAGAAAGAAGAACTCTTATTGGTTCACTCTGTCCGGGTTTCAAACCCTATAAAAAGGCCTGTGTGCCTTTTGTTTTTTGCTTGGAGTTGGAGTAGGAGAATAAAGCATTGTTAGTTGTCACCATGTGTCTTCATCATTCGCAAGCGAACAAAGGATTTAACAGATAGATAGATAGATAGATAGATAGATAGATAGATAGATAGATAGATAGATAGATAAACAGACCAACAGACAGACAGACATTCCCTTCCTCACACACACACACATACCCACAAACACACATCTTGCTTTTTCTCCTTCTCTCTCTTCTTCCTTTTCCCCTTAAGATTAATAAAGAAGCCTTGGGAAATTAAGCTTGAACCTAGCCTGTTAAAGCCATTTCAGAGAGATGTGAATATGCATTTACGTTTGTGCATGCAGGTGTGTGTTTATATGCATATGTCCATCCATGCACAGGGGAGGAAGAAATAAAAAAAAAAAACCAGGCTCCACGTCTTATACTATCAGAATGGCTGGGGGGGGGGTGTAATGAGTTGCTGAAGGGGTGGGGGGCAATAGGGAATAGGTCTGTAAGGGAATGTGGTGACTTTGCCAAGCACACCAACCAAGGTCTTATTAGAGCTGAGCATATAGCCTTCAAACTATGGACAGGACTTTTTCTTCTCTCCCCCTCCCTTTCCTCCTTTCTTCTAATCCTCCTCCTTTTTTTCACTAACTCACTGCTTGCTTTTCAATGCAACACAGCCTCCTTCTCCTTTTCTTCCAGCATCGTCCATGCTCCAGGTTCATCAGAGGAATTCCTTCAATTAAATCTTTTGCAGCTCCACCTGGTTCCTGACTGAAAGGTCAGTGGAGCTGGGGGGAGGAGGAGGAGGAGGAAGAGGAAGAGGAGGAGGAGGAGGAAAGAAATATAAGAGGAAGGCTGGGCTTTGTGTTTGGGCTTTGACACCTCCCTTGTGCTCCTCTTTCCTCCCGCCAACCCTCCTCTCTCTCCTCTTTTCTTCTTTAATGATACCCAATGGTCAATCACTCCCCAGCAGTGTTAGAGATGCCCCGAAGCATCATTGTGGTTGAGAGCGATCGATCAGGTTTCCTTTTTAAAAAAAGAGGATAATGATAACCCGTGGACATAATGTCAGTGAGTTGCAGTGCCTCTTGGAGGCCACTCACCTCTGTCTGCCAGGGCCTACAAGAAGCTTGGAAGAGCCGAGAAAGACTCTTCCCCCACTGTGCCCACTTAGCCCAGCCTTAAAGACAGCTAATTAGAGCAAGAGCTGCTCTCTGTCTGTTGACACACTGGTGGGGCGGAGGTTGAGGTGGATACGGAGGAAAGAAAGAATCTGAGAGAGACTGAAAGAGAGAAATCAGAGAATAAGGCCAAGGCTGATCAAAAGGCCTACTTGTGCTAGAGAAGCCTTCCAAGATAGCTGAAGATCATTATGTAAATAGATGAGACACACTGGTAGCTTTTGTAATAGGCTACCTAAGGAGCGAAGAAAAAGTCTCTAGACAATCTGAAATTGCCAAATGGCTTCAGCTTAAAGGTCTACCTGTAGACATTAAGAAAGATGACCTTGATGGAAATATTCAAGAACCATTATCTAGGCAAAAGAGGCTGAAATGTGTTTTTAAAAAAAAAAAAAAAAAAAGTCCAGAGCAACTTGATAATATTGAGAAGCAGCTCAGATGCCTCAGTTCACTGGAGAATCAGAAGGAAATGGAGAATTAGCACAATCAGACTTGCAAATTCTCCTATGATTACAGTCAATCTCAACAACATTATCTGGAAGTTGTGTCATGGCAACTGGACCTTTCTTTTCAGTTTGAAACGTTTCACTGCTTATCCAAGTAGCTTCTTTGGTCCAGTTTCCATGATTCAGGTTCCAGACAACTCTGCCTGGATGACTAAGAATTTTTATTGATTTAACAACATTAGTTTTAGCCTTGATGACAATTAACCAGTGGAACAGCTTGCCTCCAGAAATTGTGGGCACTCCATCACTGGAGATTTTTAAGAAGAGGCTAGACAATCACTTGTCTGAGATGGTATAGGATCTCCTGCTTGAGTAGGGGGCTGGACTAGAAGACCTCCATGGTCCCTTCCAGCTTCTACTCTACTCTACTCTACTCTACTCTACTCTACTCTACTCTACTCTACTCTACTCTACTCTACTCTACTCTACTCCAGTCCACTCCACTCCACTCCACTCCATTCCATTCCATATATTCTATTCTATTCTATTCTATTCTATTCTATTCTATTCTATTCTATTCTATTCTATTCTATTCTATTCTATTCTATTCTATTCTATTCTATTCTATTCTATTCTATTCTATTCTATTCTATTCTATTCTATTCTTCTGGTTGACTTGAGTGAAAGCATCCTGTCTCAAATCACTAGGACCTGAAGTCACCAAATGAGGCTGACTGAAAGGAGACTGAGAACAGACAAAAGAAAATACTTGCTTCCACAATAAGGTATAATTAATTCTGTGAAATTCATTCACACAACACATGATGACGGCCAATAATGATGGAATGATTTTAACAGGAGCTGGATGAATTCATGGATAGAGGCCAGATCTATCATGCTTTATTAATCTTGAAAATTGATGACATTACCACCAGGTTGTAGGCAACACATTTCTAAATACTAGTTGCAAAATGACTATGGCAATGGATGGATGTGTGTCATCTCCTGTTTGTAAGCGCTCCAGGAATAAAATGCTAGTTAAGATGAGCCTGGACCTGATCTACCAAGACTATTTTTATGTTCTTATAAGAAAGAGAAAGACAATAAAGAACTGTTCATACAATCAAAACACCCTCTTTATTTGACAGGATTATTCCAATTTATCTTAAGATAAAATTAACATATATTAGATAATTATGCACAAGTTCTCTTGACATGCCAAAAGATTCTAAAAGTGCATGATTAGTTCTTAGATGTAGCACACAAAAACGCAACAGCATCATGTAAGTTCTTTGCAGTGAAAATAAGAACCCAGTTGACATACAACAGTATTTGGGGCTCGTATCAATGGCCAAATAGCAGACAGCAGCATGTTGATGAACAGAGAGTTCTATGCTTAGGTACTCGTATACACAGCCTGAGATCAATGAACATTTCTGTCCTCAGATATGAATGAATCTTCTGATTTTTCCTTCATTCCCTCAAACCATCTGACATGCTTTGTGAATGAGAAAGATCCACCTATGTGCACACTGTGCATAGATAACTTGAGGAGTGGATATCTGGGCTTCTTGTTAGTAAGTTCAGTTGGTAAGTTCAGTTGGTAAGACTACACTTGGAATACTACATCCAGACTTGATCTCCATGATATAAAAAAGATGTCGAGTGCAGAGAAGAGCAACAGAGAAGGGACTGGAGGCTAAAACAGATGAAGAATAGTTGCAGAAATTGGGCATGTCTAGTTTAATGAAAAGAAGGACTAGGGGTGACATGATAGCAGTCTTCCAATATCTGAGGAGTTGCCACAAAGAAGAGGAAGGTCAAGCTATTTTCCAAAGGGCCTCAAGGCAGGACAAGAAGCAATGGATGGAAACTAATCAAGGAGAGAAGCAACCTAAAAGTAGGGGGAAACTTCCTGACAGTGGGAACCAGTGGAAAAGCTTGCCTTCAAAAAATGTGGGTACTCCATCACTGGAGGCTTTTAAAAAGAGACTGGGCAGCCATTTGTCTGAAACGGCATAGGGTCTCCTGCTTGAGCAGGGGGTTGAACTAGAAGATCTCCAAGGTCCCTTCCAACTCTGACGTTCTATGTCAGACATGTCAAACACAAGGCCCGGGGCCAGATGCAGCCCGCAAAGTGGTTTCATGTGGCCCGCGAAACCATCCTGGAAACAGTGAGGGAACGGCCTCCGCTGCCTTGGCCCTGGCCCAGGTTGGCCAGGAGCCAATGTACAATTTTGTGGTGGCCATCTATGCTGAAATGCATTCAGTCTTAGCTCCACAAGGCAGTCCAGAATCAGCGAGGAACCATCCCCTGCCGCATCAGCCCCGTCCCCTGGGTGCATGCTGGGGAAGTGTCACCCTTTGTGAGGAATGAAGAAATGGACCATGCCTTGGCGCTTGCCCCGGTCCCACCCCCTTCTGCCAGAGACCCTTAGATCTGTCCCACTTCTGCCCAGGCCCCCACAGGCACCCTTGACGCAAACGATGTAGAGCTGGCCATGCCCACCCAGTAGGCCACACCCACTCCATGCCCACCCAGTAGGCCACACCCACCCGACCCTCCGAGGGCAACCGCAATCCTGATGCGGCCCTCAATGAAATTGAGTTTGACACCCCTGTTCTATGTTCTCCATCGGACCACATCTTGTTGATGAAATACATGTAGGTCTTTAAAAGCTACAGCAGTGTCACCATCTGTTTAGAAAGTTTCTGGGAGTTAATAAGAAACCAAACTATAATATGATCATTTTTGGCCTCCTGCCCAAATTCAGCATATGGAAATGGGAAATAAAAGTGGCTGATTTCACAGGTGAAATATGATAAACTCCTGCAAATTGCAAATGGCAATCTTATGTCAATAGGGAGAAAAGTGTCCTGCCCACAGACAAAATCTGGAAAGCACTAAGAGATCCACCTGACTTTGATCCCAGGAATGATGCCAAAAAAAAAATGATAAAGGAGCCAGTTTGTGAGCAGATTGATGGCAATTCAGTGAACAGTAGGAGCCAGCTTGGATTTGTCAAGAATAAATCCTGCCAGACAAATCTCTTTCTCAATTCCCTCCCCCAATCCCAACGATATTTTGGTTAGCAAGCTGCTTAAATGAGGACACGGTGTAAGTAACTGCAAAGGAGGCTATACAATCAGATTTAATGTGTGCATTTGCACAACAAGCTCAACTTGATTACAGAATTAAACCCAGTCTCTGGATTAATTTCTGTACAATTCACTGAATCATAGAGTAATCAAATTGGCTGAGTTTCCTGTTGCGCCAAATTAACCAAGATCCATGCTAACCAACGCTGTGTGGCATGCTGTATGGATGCAGCCACAGGATCTTGGCTGATGTGGTTAAAAATGTTGTGTGAATGCAACTTATTAATGCATTTGTCCTACCCATTACAAGACACTAAATAATTGTTATATAGAAGGCAATCTGGGTTCGCCACCGAGACCAGATGTTTAGTCTTTCGAGCTTTCAGATTTAATCACTTAGAGTAGAGCTGGAAGGGACCTTGGAGGTCTTCTAGTCCAACCCCCTGCTCAAGCAGGAGAACCTGTACCATTTCAGACAAGTGGTTGTCCAGTTTCTTCTTAAAAGTCTCCAGTGATGAAGCACCCACAACTTTCCGAAAATTTTTAAAAAACACATCTATGCAGGGGCGTGTGAGCTGCGCTCTGCCCCTGGCCTTTGATTGGGAGTGTATGTTGTATGAGTGAGTATAGTTTTATAGTTTTATATTGTAGTATTATTTTAAATGACTTATATATTTTGTACTTGTATTTCTGTTGTGAGCCGCCCTGAGTCTGGGGAGAAGGGCGGCATATAAGTCAAAAGAAAAGAAAGAAAGATAATTGTCCTCATTATTAGGAAGTTTCTTCTTAATTCCAGGTTGCTTCTCTCCTTGATTAGTTTCCATCCATTGCTTCTTGTCTTGCCTTCTAGTGCGTTGGAAAATAAGTTGACTCCCTTTTCTTTATGGCAGCCTTTCAAACACTGGAATACCTCTATCACGTTATCCCTGGTCCAGAGGCCCCCAACCTTTTGGGCACCAGGGACCGGTTTTCCATGGACCAGAGGGGGTGTGGTTTCATGTGCTGCCTGCATCCAGCAAATGGAGCTTCACTTGTTTCCACAGCCCAGTTGCTGGTATGCCACGGCCCGGTGCCGGTCCATGGACCAGGGGCTGGGGATCCCGACCGTAGTCCTTCTGTCCTCCAGACTAGCCATACTCAGTTCCTCCAACCATTCTTCATATGATTTAGTCTCCAGGCCTTTAGTCATCTTACTTGCTCTTCTCTGCACTTTTGCCAAAGTCTCAACATCTTTTTTGTAATGTGACCAAAACTGGATGCAGTGTTCCAGATGTGTACATTTTACCAGAATGTGTAGAGAGAACTTCCCCAAGGATGGGCTTCAGTCTGAAAGTTCGGAAGACTACACCTCTGGTACCGGTGACTGATCCAGAATGAATCCAGAGACACATGTATTTGCCTTCATGAGTAATTGTAAGGTGACCAACCATCGTCCTCCTTTAGGGAGAACAATCCTCCTTTTGTGAGTTCTGTCCTCCCTCGAAAAGTGTTCTCCTACATGTCCTCCTTTTCGATATTTGAAGACTAATCTGCAGGGCTTTTTGTTCCTCATAGAATGCTCAGAACGGCGTTCCGGCACCTTTTTTTATGGTTTTTTTTTTCAACTTTTGCATGAGCTGTGCTACTCCCCCTACTGGCTTTCGAAAGCCAATAGGAATTGCTGCTGAGTGCGCCAAAACACCTGGCTGGCAAACTTTGCATATGCAAGTTGTCTGTATTATTGTTGCAATGAATAAAATGTTTCTTTTATTTACGATATTTTTTTTCTTCAATTTATTTGTGTCCTCCTTTTCATTGCAAAAAAGTTGATCACCTTAGTAATTGTTATTTTTTAACATGCTAGCTATTCAGTTGTAGAGATCCTCTTTTCAGGTAAAATATATTTCTAACAGGCAAGCAATACATGATATCCACATATGGCTTGCAGTTTGATGGGAATGAGGAGGAAGAAGAAGAAAAAATGGCAGCCTCCCTCAACTATTCCTAAGATGACCATTATCTAACTAAGCACCATTTGAAGTTGAGTCATTCTTTTTTCTTCTCTCTGAATAGGAGAGATTGAAAAAACAGCCTGAATGGGGCACAAAATCAAATGCCTTGGAATCAGTGGTGGGATTCAGCTGGTTCACACCACTTCGGCAGAACTGGTAGCTAATTTTTTGTTGCCCAGGCCCAGAATGGACTTCCGGAAGCGGCAACCACACAGAGAACCGGTTGTTGACATATTTGAACTCCACCACTGCTTGGAATCATAGAATCATAGGTCTGGAAGGGACTTTGGGGGTCTTCTTGTCCTACCCCTTGCCCAAGGCAGGAGATCTTATACCATCCCAGGCAAATGATTGTCCAGTCTTTTCTTCTTTATTAAATTCCTGCTTTTTGAACTCAAGTAGTTGTTAGAGTAGCCTTCACAGCATTTGTAACCAAGATTTCCTAGATTAATTAATGTGGGCAGTCCCTTCTTTCATATGTACAATAACCAGGATATAAAGACATCTTGATTCTGTGTGTATGGAAGTCTGTGCAGTAGTTTGCATCTTCCAGGCCAGACAATCTAACAGGAAGAATCTTTATGCTTCCCCAACAGCATTGCCTTTTCATTGTCATTTTATTTTCTGCATCATTTGATGAACAAAACTTCTATTTTCTTCTATTGCCATTAAACTATTTGATGGCGCCTTTTATTTCGTATTATAATTGGGAAAGCAATCATGTGATAAATACAGGTTTGCTGTGGAGTAAAACGCGTGGAGATGATGAAAACGCCCAAGACTGTATCTTTGGAGCTGGCATTTGAAAAGGATCACTGTTTATTCCTGGAACTTCTTAAAACCACAGTAATAACCCAAGCCAGGGCTGATGTTCTTTGAGATACATAGAATAAACATACAGGTAGTCCTCGATTCATTTAGTGACCATTTGAAGTTACAACAGCACTGAAAAAAAAGTGACATGGCCATTTTTCACACTAATGATGGTTGCAGCATCCCCATGGTCATATGATCAAAATTCAGATACTTAGCAACTGGCACATACGGTATTTATGATGGTTGCAGTGTCCCGGGGTCATGTGATCACCTTTTGCAACCTTCTGACAAGGAAAGATTCAATGGGAAAGGCAGATTCACTTAACAACTGTGTTACGGGCTTAGCAACTCAGTGAGTCTCTTAACAACTGTAGCAAGATAGGCCATAAAATGGAGGCAAAACTCACAAGAACTGGCTCACTTAGCAACAGAAAATTTCGGCTCAATTGTGGTCATAAACCTTCTGTCTCTTGAGCCTGGTAATTGGTGCACAGTGTAGTAAGGTGGCATAGTTGTTAAAGAACTTGGGAGAGCTACTTTGAAGTTCACGTTTAGTCACAGAAGCTCCAGTTTGGGTGTGGGCCTGTCACTGTCTCTCAGCCCAGTCAACTGCACAAAGTTGCTATTGCATGGGAAAGTGTTCTTTTCTGGAAGAAAGGTGGAGATACACCTGTCACAAACACACCAGTAAAAATGGTACATCTATTGATCCTATTATCCTCTTCTCTTAAAAAGAACTGCATCTTTTGGAAGACTTTCAGAACCATCAACATTCAGTGGGCTAAAGCAAATCAATGCACTTACCACACCACAGGTTTACCTAAATGTCCATGGGCTTTTACGAAACAAACATTGCTCGGGCAGTCTTCAGCCTCCTCGTGGTTTTCTTGATTTTAATGAAATGTCAAGGGAAGACCTCGGGAGGAAACGTCTCCCACCAAACATCTTCAAATCTTGTGGGCAGCTTCAGGAAACTTGAAAATGAAGAAAAGAAAAAAGAAAATAATATCTGCAGTCATACTTTCATTAAAAATGCTAAAAGTAAGGGGGTCAAATTTTGAGAGAAATACTCAAGAACTTTGAGGATAAACCTTGAAAAACTGAAGATGCTTTTGCAGGAGAAAGTCCCTGTTGATAAATTTCAAAGCAGATAATATGGCAGTGCATTAAAAGAAATTAATTAAAAGGAAACCAGAACTCTGCTACATCTCATAAATCATTGTCTATCATGTCTATAGATTTTCTCCAACACTGTGGAAGTCTGATAGTCTCTTAAAAGGGGTTTAAAGATCTTTTTATTTGATTAGTAGGTTACTGTAGGGTCTAGTTGTTCCACCTCTCTCTTATTTAGCAGGCTAAATAATTATTATGGCAGTATATGTATGTATATGTTTATTTATTTGTATTTATTTTCCTATCCTGGGGCATTGTTTGAGATATATTTCTACTGCATTTGTTGTTTTAGCATTATTTAATGCTGAGCTAATTTTACTGAGTTTAATTATTTCAGTGATAACTATTTTTGTTTTGTTTTCTTTTATACTACCCCTTGTTAAAATTTAATACTCTGCTATTATTATTTATTGTTTTTAGTCCATACAAGTAATAAGATCACACTTGGAATATTGCATCCAGTTTTGGTCACCACTATATAAAAAGATGTTGAGACTCTAGAAAGAGTGCAGAGAAGAGCAACACAGATGATTAGGGGACTGAAGGCTAAAACATATGAAGAATGGTTGCAAAAATTGGGTATGTCTAGTTTAATGAAAAGAAGGATTGGGGTGACATGATAGTGGTGTTCCAATATTTAAGTGGCTGCCACAAAGAAAATGGGGTCAACTTATTCTCCAAAGGACCTGAAGGCAGGGCAAGAAGCAATGGATGGAAACTAATAAAGAAGAGAACCAACCTAGAAGTAAGGATAACTGAATAGAATACAGCTGGAAGGGACCTTGGAGGTCTTCTAGTCCAGCCCCCTGCTCAAGCAGGAGAACCTATACCATCTCAGACAAGTGACTGTCTAGCCTCTTCTTAAAAATCTCCAATTATGGAGTGCCCAGAATTTCTAGAAGCAAGCTGTTCCACTGGTTAATTGTCCTCACTTTCAGGAAGTTTCTCCTTAATCCCAGGTTGCTTCTCTCTTTGTTCAGTTTCCAACCATTGTTTCTTATCTGGCCCTCTGGTGCTTTGGAGAATAAGGTGACCCTGTCTTCTTTGTGGCAGCCTCTCAAATACTGGAACGCTGCTATCATTTACTGACAGAACAAATAATCAGTGGAACAACTTACCTCCAGAAATTGTGGATGCTCCAGCACTGGAGGTTTTTAAGAAGAGATTGTTTATGTTTATGTTTATTCGCACTTATATGCCTCCCCTCTCCGAAGACCCAGGGCGGCTCACAACAAAAACACAACAATTTAAAATCAACCACATTCATACCCCACACAAACACAATCAATTCACAAGCACTGATGGCGGGACACTCTTAGGGCCGAGGGGCAGAGCTCAGCTCATATGCCCCAAGCCTGTCGGCATAGATGTGTCTTTCCGCAAAGCTAGGAGGGAGGAAGCAGTATGAACCTCCGAGGGAAGCTGGTTCCAGAGGGCAGGGGCAGCAACGGAGAAGGCCCTAGCCCTAGGTCCCACCAGATGGTATTGTTTAGCAGACAGGACTCGTAGGAGGCCAACTCTATGCGCCCTAACCGGTCTCTGGGATTCATGAGGCAGGAGACGGTCCCGCAAGTATCTTGGTCCATTGCCATAAAGGGCTTTATACGTCATAACCAACACTTTGAATTGTGTTCAGAGACCAATTGGTAGCCAGTGCAGCTCACGAAGTGCTGGAGTGATATGAGCATGTCTTGGGAGACCCAAGACAGCTCGCGCGGCCGCATTCTGGACTACCTGCAGTCTCTGGACATTCTTCAAAGGTTGCCCCATGTAGAGAGCATTACAGTAGTCAAATCTCGAGGTGACAAGGGCATGGGTGACCGTGAGGAGTGACTCCCGATCCAAATAGGGCCGCAACTGGCACACCAGGCGAACCTGGGCGAATGCTCCCCTCACCACAGCCGAAAAATGATGTTCCAAACTTAGCTGTGGATCGAGGAGAACACCCAAGTTGCGAACCCTCTCCGAGGGGGACAAAACTTCTCCCCCCCAGGGTAATCAACGGACAGTTGGAATTGTCCTTGGGAGGCAGAGCCCATAGCCACTCCGTCTTGTCAGGATTGGAGATCTATTTGTCTGAAATGGTACAGGGCTTCCTTCCTGAGCAGGAGGTTGGACTAGAAAACTTCCAAAGTCCCTTCCAGGTCTGTTATTCTGTTATTATTTTTAACAAGGCACATACAAATTAAACTCCAGAACTTAGAGAGGGTGAGTCACCCCAATCTACTATTGCACATGGTCATTGCTGTTTCTTTCAAATGTGGTCATGGGCATCCAGGGGCTCAAAAGGATGACAGCCATGTTTGGATCTGTCCGTGACATCACAATGCACATAAAAAAGGTGGTGCTTTTAATGCAACTGGGCTTCCATCGGACCAACTTGCTAGATCCCCCCTCCCCCTTTGGGGATGCTTCAGCCATGTGGTATTGCTCCACATATAATAATAATAATAAAGTTGGAAGGGACCTTGGAGGTCATCGAGTCCAACCCCCTGCTCAGGCAGGAAACCCTACACCATTTTGGACAAATGGCTGTCCAGTCTCTTCTTTAAAACGTCCAGTGTTGGAGCATTCACCGCTTCTGGAGGCAGGTTGTTCCACTGGTTAATTGTTCTAACTGTCAGGAAGTTTCTCCTTAATTCTAGGTTGCTTCTCTCTTAGGTTAGTTTCCATCCGTTACTTCTTTTCCTGCCTTCAGGCGTTTTGGAGAATAGCTTGACTCCCTCTTCTTTGGGGCAGCCCCTGAGATATTGCAACACTGCTATTATGTCCCCCCTCGTCCTTCTCTTCATTAAACTAGACCAGTGATGGCGAACGTTTTAGAGACCGAGTGCCCAAGCTGCAACCCAAAACCCACTTATGCATTGTCAGGTGCAGGGTGGGTGTGGCCCATTGGGTGGGCATGGCTGCAGTGGTAATGGCAGACTGGGTGGGACTAAAGAGTTCAATCAATCAATTCCAACTCTGCAAGATTTTTTTTTCCCTGCGAGAAGTTGAAATTGACTGATTGATTGAAACTTTTTTTTTGTACACGGTGGCAGAGGCCTAAAGAGAAAAGGTTTTATAAAACCCAGCTGAAGGCTTAGGACTGGGGCGATGGCATGCATGCCCACAGAGAGGGCTCTGAGTGCCGCCTCTGGCACCCGTGCCATAGGTTCACCACCACTGAATTACACATACCCAATTCCAGCAACCATTTATTATACGTTTTAGCCTCTAGTTCCCTAATCATCTTTGTTGCTCTTCTCTGTACTCTTTCTAGAGTCTCAGCGTCTTTTTTACATCGTGGTAACCAAAACTGGATGCAGTATTCCAAGCGTGGCTTTACCAAGGCATTGTAAAGTGGTATTAACACTTCACGTGATCTTGATTTTATCCCTTCTAAGAATGTGACTTAAACTTGCTTGTTCCTATAAAGTAGGATTTTGATCCAGTAATTATGGAGATGTGGCAATGGTCGTGTGAAAGACGGCCGCATGTCACTTTTTTCAGTGCCGTTGTAGCTTTGAATGGTCACTAAACAAACTGTTCTAAGTCGAGGACTACCTGTACAGACTTTTTTTTTTTTTTTGCAAAGAAAACTGGGCAAAGGGAAAGATGCGAAGTTATCCGCTGTTCCTCTGAAGCGTACTTTTATGAATTGAAGTCAGGGCACTGCTAAGGCGGATAATTTTTTTTTTAATTCCTCTAAGAACCTTTGCAGAACTGTTACATGACAGTATTTAAAAATACAATGAGCCATTGTGGATGATCAGTGATGCATCACAAGGAGGCCCATTTGTTTCCATTTAACACAGAAAAGGTTAAGGTTGTACATCATCTGCCTGCCTCTGTTCTGCCTAGTTTAGAAGCTCTCTGCTTAACCCCAGTCGTCAAGAAAGGGATTTGTGTTGATTGCAAAATGGTTTTAATACTTGCCTTAGAATAAGAGGAAGTAATGGAACTGCAAATGCCCTCCCTCTTTAGCCAGAGATACTGAAAATAAATACACAAAGGACACTAGGAACATGCTGTTGACTCATCCTCGATTGTGCAACTAAGGAGAAACTTCCTGACAGTTAGAACAATTAACCAATGGAACAACCTGCCTCCAGAAGTGGTGAGTGCTCCAACACTGGAAGTTTTTAAGAAGAGACTGGACAGCCATTTGTCCGAAATGGTGTAGGGTTTCCTGCCTGATCAGGGGGTTGGACTCGATGACCTCCAAGGTCCCTTCCAACTTTATTATTATTATTATTATTATTATTATTATTATTATTATTATTATTATTATTATTATTATTATTATTATTATTATTATTATTATTATTATTATTATTATTATATGTGCTGAGTCAGGAATTCTGGGAGTTGAAGTCCACGAATCATAAAAGAGCCAAGGTTGCCTACCCCTGCTCTGGGGGCCAAGATGTTCCAGACAGCAGGAGCAACAGTGAAGAAGCCCCTTCTCCTGGACTCTGCTAAACGGAATACGGGGCCCACAGCATACCTCCTCTGCCAGCATGGATAGGCCAATCCCAGGGGGAATGAGATGGTCCCTCAAATAGCCTGGCCCCATGCCATGAAGGGCTTTAAAGGTGATTATCAACACCTTTACCTGCATTCAATTGAACCATTCCATTTCCATGAGAACTAAAATAGTAATACAGGAGCTGCAATCGTTTTCATGGAATGTGTGGCTGCATTGTTTAAAACTCCCCTACTTCATCAAGTTTGCCTCCCTGGTCACAAGCATCTGAAACTGGCTTCCTGCCCACACAGTCACTCATGGTTTTAAGGCTTATGGAATGCAGGATTGCCTCCGGGCCAGCCACAACAACTCAGCAAAGTTTTCTGAAGTGTTTGAATTCATTTGCTGATGTATACAGCAGCCTCTGGGAAAGGGATTTTGTTGTTGTTGCTTGTTTTCCTCTTGTTTCATTTTTTTGCAAATCATTGGGAAATGTGCACACATACTTGTAAGCAAACCCAAAGATCGTGTCTGTGGGAGCTAGAGGAACATTAGCAAGTTTCATTATTTTATTCTTGTGGAGAAGGAGGAAGAGGAGGAGGAACCAGCGCATTATTGTTAATTCATGATCTGTGGAGGCTCAAGAAACAACATTCAGTTTTGTGTTGACTTGAAGGCCCCCAAACACTGAATATGGGTTGATGATCTTTGCAAGTTCTAGACGTGCAAAAATAGAAACATAATTATAATAATATAATAATAGTGATGGTGTCACTGTGAATTTCAGCATTGGTCTGAAAAAAGTAAAGACATAAAGCATAATTTGTAAAGACATAAAGCACATCTATCGCACGAAACCCCGACCCAGAATCAGGTTGTCTATGAATGATTTAGCACTGGGTTCCCTGCGAACATGCGCTTCGCCGCGGGCGAGAGGCAGCCCCCTTCCGGCCGCGCTCTGCTCCCGTGATCACAATTGAGTCTATCCACCCTGTGGATGATCGTCCTCGTCTTCTGTTTCTTTCCACCTTTCCCATCATTAGAGCCTTTTTCTGGAGAGCTAGGTCTTCACCTAATATGATGGAAGCAGATGAATTTAAGCTTGCTCACCTCTCAGAACTTCTCTCCGAGGAAGGCGGGTAGATAAGAAGTATGAAATAAACAAAAAAAACCCCAAACAAATAGTGCCTCAAGTGATAACTCTGGATGGATTTGTTCAATGATCCATTTCTTTATTTTCTTGCGGTTCACAAGATTCTCAGGAGTTTTTTCCAACATGAACAACTTGTCCCCAGAAGTTGTGAATGGTCTAACACCGGAAGTTTTTAAGAAGAGATTGGACAACCATTTGTCTGAAATGGTATAGGGTCTTCTGCTTGAGGAGGGGGTTGGACTAGAAGACCCCCAAGGTCCCCTCCAACTCTGTTATTCTATTCTATTCTATTCTATTCTATTCTATTCTATTCTATTCTATTCTATTCCAATTTCTATTCGATTCTATTCTATTTTCTATTCTATTCTATTCTATTCTTCTATTCTATTCTGTGCTTTGCTATGCTATGCTATTCCATTCCATTCCATTCCATTCTCCAATCTGTTCTATTCTATTCTATTCTATTCTATTCTATTCTATTCTATTCTATTCTATTCCATTCCATTCCATTCCATTCCATTCCATTCCATTCCATTCCATTCCATTCCATTCCATTCTATTCTATTCTATTCTATTCTATTCTATTCTATTCTATTCTATTCTATTCTATTCTATTCTTCTATTCTATTCTGTGCTTTGCTATGCTATGCTATTCCATTCCATTCCATTCCATTCTCCAATCTGTTCTATTCTATTCTATTCTATTCTATTCTATTCTATTCTATTCTATTCTATTCTATTCTATTCTATTCTATTCTATTCTATTCTATTCTATTCTATTCTATTCCATTGCATTCCATTCCATTCTCCAATCTGTCTATTCTATTCTATTCTATTCTATTCTATTCTATTCTATTCTATTCTATTCTATTCTATTCTATTCTATTCTATTCTATTCCATTCCATTCCATTCCATTCTATTCTATTATTCTATTCTATTCTATTCTATTCTTCTATTCTATTCTATTCTATTCTATTCTATTCTATTCTATTCTATTCTATTCTATTCTATTCTATTCCATTCCATTCCATTCCATTCCATTCCATTCCATTCCATTCCATTCTATTCTATTCTTCTATTCTATTCTATTCTATTCTATTCTTCTATTCTTCTATTCTATTCTATTCTTCTATTCTATTCTATTCTATTCTATTCTATTCTATTCTATTCTATTCTATTCTATTCTATTCTATTCTTCTATTCTATTCTATTCTTCTATTCTATTCTATTCTACTACTCTATTCTATTCTATTCTATTCTTCTATTCTATTCTATTCTATTCTATTCTATTCTATTCTATTCTATTCTATTCTATTCTATTCTATTCTATTCTATTCTTCTATTCTATTCTTCTATTCTATTCTATTCTATTATTCTATTCTATTCTTCTATTCTATTCTATTATTCTATTCTATTCTATTCTATTCTATTCTATTCTATTCTGTAGCTTCACATTTTTTTTATTTTCTTCTCTGTATATCTCATTGCATCATAGACTAGGTTTCCTTTTAAAGTCTATAAACTTTTAAATAATAGCAATATTGATGCTCATATAAGCTGTATATCATGTGGCATATTTATAAGTAGTATTTTAAACAAAAGCCAATTATCCTGTTTTTTTAAAGGTTAATAAAAGATATATGACAATGAAATTCTCATTACGTAAAGCAACTTGACAAATCCTTGTGAGCTTGAAGAACTCTTATCATCACTGTAGCAAGAAGACTCATATAATATCTAGGGCATATTTATTGTTTGATTTCCACAGAAGAGGCTCAAATTCCTATTACAAACATTATTATCACAATGCATCCATAATTCCGCAGAAGAAGAAAACGTTGACACGTATAACTTGTCAGACAGCAACCCTAAAGAAGAAAGTCCTTGAGAATACATGAACTTTAGCTAAATTGTCTATACCATTGCTGTACAGGTAGTCCTCGACTTATAACAGTTCATTTAGTGACTGTTTGAAGTAACAACGGCATTGAAAAAAAATGGCGTATGACCATTTTTCATACTTATGATCGTTGCAGCATCCCCATAGTCACGTGATCAACATTCAGATAAGAACATAAGAACATAAGAAGAGCCATGCTGAATCAGGCCAAAGCCCATCGAGTCCAGCATTCTGTGTCACACAGTGGCCCACCAAATGTACATGGGGATCTTGAGCAGAAAGAGAAGGCAAAACCCTCCCTTTCCCTTGACCCCCAAACAAATGGTATTCAAGGGAATCCTGCCTGCCTCAACCAACATAGAGGCGGCACATGGACATCTGTTTTAATAACCACCAATACACTTTGCATCCATGAATCTATCTAGCCCTGCCTTGAAGCTGTCAAGGCTGACAGCTGTCATGGCCCCTTCAGGAAGTGAATTCCATAAATCAACGACCCTCTGGGTGAAGAAATATTTCCCTTTATTTGTCCTCACTTTCTTAGCTATAAGCTTTAGGGAGTGCCCCCTTGTCCTGGTATTGTGTGATGGAGAAAAGAATTTTTCTCTATCCACATTTTCTATCCCATGCATGATTTTATACACTTCGATCAAGTCACCCCTTAAACGCCGTCTTTCAAGGCTGAAGAGACCAAGGCGTTGCAATCTGGTTTCATAAGGGAGGCGCTCCATTTCCTTGATCATTCTTGTTGCCCTTTTTTGCACCTTTTCCAGTTCCATTATATCCTTCTTGAGGTGCGGTGACCAGAACTGTACACAGTACTCCAAGTGTGGTCTCACCATCGATTTGTACAGAGGCAATACAACACTTGCTGACTTATTTTCGATTCCCTTCCTAATCATGCCAAGCATGGAATTTGCTTTTTTTTTTACTGCTGCTGTGCATTGGGTTGACATCTTCATCAAGCTGTCCACCAAAACCCCAAGATCCCTTTCTTGGATTGTCTCAGAAAGTTTGGTCCCCATCAGTTGGTAAGTATAATTGGGGTTCTTTGCCCCGATGTGCATAACTTTGCACTTGTTTAGGTTAAAATGCATTTGCCACTTTGTTGCCCACTCACACAATTTCGAGAGATCCTTCTGGAGCTCCCGACAATCAGTTTCACTTTTCACAACCCGGAACAATTTAGTGTCATCAGCAAACTTGGCTACCTCACTATTAACTTCTACATCCAGATCATTGATGAATAAATTAAAAAGTAAAGGCCCCAAAACTGAACCTTGGGGTACACCACTTCTCACTTCTTTCCATCCGGAGAATTGTCCATTTATTGCCATTTATTGCAGATGCTTAGCAACTGACTCATATTTATGATGTCTGCAGTGTCCCAGGGTCATGTGATCCCCTTTTGTGACCTCCTGACAAGATTCACTTAACAACCATGTTACTAACTTAACAACTGCAGAGATTCACTTAACAACTGTGGCAAGAAATGGCTCCATTGTGGCCATAAGTTGAGGACCAGCTGTAATTCTTGGGAAGGCCTGGTTAACTACGTATAGGTTGTATCGTCTAACCTTCTCCATTTCAGCCCTATGAGATTATACTTAGGACTTTTACAGAAATGTCCCTCCCAAAAACTCCGTGTCTTCTCAGTTCTTCTGTACATGTTTCAGTAGGTCCAGAAGTCAGAATACAAGTAATCCTCAATTTACAACAGTTCATTTAATGACCGTTCAAAGTTACAATGGCACTGAAAAAAAGTGACTTATGACCAATGTCTACGGAATTTCTCAGTCATCCAGGCTGGACTCTGAGCTGAAGACGCTTCTTGGATGCAAAGCATAACGTCTTCAAAGAAAAACAAAGAAAATCCAGTTGCCTTTTGAAAAAGCACCTTTGGGATGACTTATGACCATTTTTTCATGCTTACAACCTTTGCAGCATCCCCATGGTCACGGGATCAAAATTCAGTCACATGGCAACTGGCTCATATTTATGATGGTTGCAGTGCCCCGAAGTCATGAGATCACCTTGTCAGGATAATAATTTAATAGCTAAACAGCTTATGTAGAGATGTAATGTAATGTGGATGATGCAATAAGAGGAATGACTCAGCAGGTGTGTGTATCCCTTTAAGAGTCTAAGTATAAAAGGGAAGTTTTTTACTGGAGTTTTTCTCTCTCTTCCATTTCCTGCTGTAATCAAGGTTTGTTGGATTCTGCTCTTAGCACGTGTAAATTGTTCCTGGTGTATAATTGTGTTATATTGTGGATAGTGTAACATAAACCACCATTTAAATACAAACCACTGTTTACTGTATTTACTCCTGGGTTACCTCAGCGAAATAAGAGTGTGCATTCGCTGACACACCTTTTGTGACCTTCTGACAAGCAAAGTCAATGGGGAAGGCAGATTCACTTAACAACTGTGGATCCCTAACTTAACAACTGCTGTGATTCCCTTAAGAACCGTGGCAAGAAAGGTCGTAAAATGGGGAAAACTCACTTAACAAATGTCTCACTTAGCAACATAAATGTTGGACTCAACTGTGTTCATATGTCGAGGATAACCTGTGCTATATGAATCCTTTACATTCAATCTCTTGGCCCTTATCCCAAGAGTGGGGTCCTCCCACCTAAAAAAAAATCTATTTATGTCTTTCTGCAAGAAATATACTTTACCTGTATAGGTAAAATCTCAGATACTGTTTCTTCATATATCAGGCCTCTGGAAATTATCCTGCCAAGATATATGCCCAGAAAGAATGGTTTTGCTTCTACTGTTCCACCCTGACAGAATAAAGGGCTTTTTGCTTTATTGGAAGTTGCAATTTTTATGCCATTAATTGATAATTTTCCACCACAGAGGTTTCTATATATACCTCCAGCATACATTTCTTTGGCTTTGGCTTTAGCAGTCAGCAAAGCGTGGGGTTTGTAGGTTATGCCAACTTGAGTAGGACTTGAAGACTTTTGGCTGTTTGCTCTGTTCCCTAATCCCCTCCTTCTTTCCCTCATCAAGCATTTGGAAGACTTTTGCAGAATTGCTGGGAACGTGACTGTTGGCTGCAACACACCTTGATACAGCAAAAGAGACAGGAAAGAGCCCATCATAACAAGCCAATCTTTCTGCTTCCATACATTGGCCTGTTAAATCTGGAGTTATCAACTGTCATGGGTAGCCTCCAAGCAGGTGTCCTTGTCAGTATCAATTCAGTGAGCAGTGGAGAATTATCTCCCCTACTTTGCCATGCCTGGGGCAGCTAAACCCATAAAAATAATAGTAACAATAAATGGAAGACAAACATGTACGTGTGTGCATCCCACACACCCCTCCTCCAAATATAATTGTTCTTCCAAATCAGAGTAGCTGGAGGGTTTTGTTTATATTTTTCATTGAGAAGGTCCCTGATGCTTTTCCTTTGCCAGTAGCATGATTGGGAAAAGTCTCAGCAACCTAAGCAAACTCACTAACCATTTAGAATATATTACAGAACACATATTCTCCTATGGAAGGCAATCAGTCAAGGCTCAGAGCGTCATAAATGAATACATCTCAATATTTGCAAAATGGTATGGAGATCTCCTTCTACTAACCATTCTTTTTCTTTCAAAATTGTTTTTAACATCCATCCATCCATATATATGCTCTCATCATGCTGTTCCTCTGCAGGGTAAATAGCATTATATAAAAAAGGTGGAAGAAAGTAAAAAGCAAGCCAAAGCAAATTAAGATGTAGAATTTAAAAGGTGTAGGATAAGGTATAAGTTTAAAAAGGTGGGGGAAAGGAATATATTCAAATCTAAAGAATCAGATAGTCCAGCAGATATTGACCTCTGCTACCTATGGTGGTTTTGGTCAATTAAGGCTTTCAGATAAAGCTTTTTAGTAAAACACAAGTGGTATAGACAAGGCTATCAATCTTAGCTTGCTAAGACTGGGTTTAGCCCGGGCTATAGGCAGCAACTAATAGTAAATATAGAACCAGTTCTTTTTTTTGGCACATTTTGGCCAATATGCCACAAGCTTAGGCAAAGACTAGTTGTGTCCCAGGCCAACTCACACTATTCTATGTAAGCAAAGGTCTCTACTAAATTGCAAATAGCTATAGCACTTAGACTTATATATCACTTCACAGTGCTTTACAGCCCTCTCTAAGGAGTTTACAGAGTCAGCATATTTCCCCCAACAATCTGGGTCCTCATTTACCGACCTCTGAAGGATGGAAGGCCGAGTCAACTTTGAGCTGGCCAAGATTGAACTGCCGGCAGCCAACAAGCAGTAGAAGTAGTCTGCAATACTGCATTCTAATCACTGTGCCACCACAACTTGCTTATTTATTTATTTATTTATTTATTTATTTATTTATTTATTTATTTATTTATTTATTTATTTATTTATTTATTTATTTATTTATTTAAATTTATTGGTCACCCATCTTACCATAGGTAGCTTACTCTTACATCTGTTAGAACCTAAACAGTTAAAATCAAACCTTAAAACCAAAAACACATGGGGAGGGGGAGGGGGATTGGTTAATTAATTGTTATTACTCAATCAACCACCTCCATTGCCCTGTTCCCCTACTGGGACCCAAAGCTGACTGGCAGAGCCATGTCTTTAGGCCCTTACGAAAAGATAGGAGGGTTGGGGCAAGATGTTCCAGAGGGCAGGAGGGCAGGAGCCACAGTAGAGAAGGCCCTCCTCCTGCACCTCCTCCTGGACACCAGCTGGAATAATCGGGCTGACAGGACACACAGCAGGCCACGTCTGCCAGTAGAAAGTGGTACTGGCCAATCCCAGTGAGGTGAGATGGTCCCTTAAGTAACCTGGACCCAAACCATCAACGGCTTTAAAGATAATCACCAACACCTTGAATTGCACCCAGAAGCAGACTGGTAACCAATGCAGCAATGTTGTTGCTTTCATCCCACAAAAGAGGAGTCAGATGCAATATAAATAGAATAGAATAGAATAGAATAGAATAGAATAGAATAGAATAGAATAGAATAGAATAGAATAGAATAGAATAGAATAGAATAGAATAGAATAGAATAGAATAGAATAGAATAGAATAGACAGATTGGAGAATGGAATGGAATGGAATGGAATGGAATGGAATAGCATAGCATAGCAAAGCACAGAATAGAATAGAATAGAATAGAATAGAATAGAATAGAATAGAATAGAATAGAATAGAATAGAATAGAATAGAATAGAATAGAATAGAATAGAATAGAATAGAATAGAATAGAATAGAATAGAATAGAATAGAATAGAATAGAATAGAGCTGGAAGGAAACTTGGAGGTCTTCTAGTCCAGCCCTCTGCTTAAGCAGGAGAACCTATACTGTCTCAGACAGGTGAATGTCCAGTCTCCTCTTTAAAATCTCCAGTAATGGAGCACCCATGATTTCTGGAGGCAAGCTGTTCCACTGGTTGACTCTCCTCACTGTCAGGAAGTTTCTCCTCAATTCCAGGTTGTTTCTCTCTTTGATCAGTTTCTAACCATTGTTTCTCATTTATACAAAACCAGGGTATAATTTTTCTTCTTATTGTTTGTTTGTTGTGTGATTTGGCCTAGAAGCAACTCACATAGAGAACACTATCGACTTTCTGTTGAGCCCCTTGTAGTTTATGCTAGACAATTGCAATGTCAATCTCTGCGTGTTGCAAAAAATGTCATGCACACATAGAAAAAATAAGGAGTCGCTGTAGGGGTCTTGGAAGCACTAAGGAAATGTTTGCAGCTGCCTTCATTATTATTATAGTTGATTGCACAGTCAGCCAGTTATTTGGACTGGATTTCACATTTCTGTCCAGCTATCAGTTCCTTCCCAACTAACATTCACTAACATTTCTTGCGTATTTTCATAACACCCCCCCAAAAAATCAGATATATTTTCATTCCTATCATATATGTTCTTTATCTCCTACTTTGCCATTAGTACAGATACTTTTGTAATCAATGTCCACTAACAGATAGATTTTTTTTTAAAAAAAGAGAGAATTTTCCAAAGGGCAATGAAGATAAACATAATTATATTGTGGCTTGCATTTTAGTTCAGCAACAGAAAATAAGGTCAAGTCTTAAAATGTGAATCAAACAAATTTCTCCCTCAATTGTTAGCAATTTCATTAATTGTTACCTAAGTGCTCACAATGGAACAAGCTTCAAATTCTGACATTCTGGACTGTCTAAGCTTGCAGTTCTGCCTTTGCTCTTTATCTCCTGCTGCTAAATTCCATTAAGGGATGAGCTAAAAATACACAAAACAGTACCACAGCCTCCCTGTACACCCCCACTTAAGTATTTTCTACCAATAGTCCAGAAATGCTATAGAATACATGCATACTGTATCTCAAGTAGCCCATACTTGTATTGTTGTTGTGATCCGCCCTGGGTCTTGGGAGAAGGGCGGCATATAAGTTTAAACAAATAAATAAATAAATATGAGAAATTTGCAGTGTATGAAATCCTTTGTTTTGTTTTCGAGGATGTTGCCATGTTGAATTGTTTATTCATTTGATGCATATCCATGAATCTTATAGGAAATCAAAGCCATATATTCACCTCTAGAACCATGGTGATGCAGTGGTTAGAATGCAGTATTGCAGGCTAATTCTGCCGACTGCCAGAGGTTTGATTCTAACTGCTCAAGATTGACTTGGTTTTCCATCCTTCCAAGGTCGGTAAAATGAGGATCCAAATTGTTGGGGGCAGTATGCTGACTTTGTAAACTGCTTAGAGAGGGCGGTAAAGCACTATGAAGCGGTATATAAGTCTAAGTGCTATTGCTATGATCGGTCCTTGGTGCTCTGTGAAGCTTGGTTGTTTTCTTGCAAGTGGTTCATTACTGAAACCAGATTGTTGGGGGCAATAGGCTGATTCTGTAAACCACTTAGAAAGGGCTATAAAGCACTATGAAGCGGTATATAAGTCTAAGTGCTATTGCTATGATCGGTCCTTGGTGCTCTCTGAGCTTGGTAGTTTTCTTGCAAATGATTCATTACTGAAATTAGGTAACATCATCAGTGTACTTTAACCTAGTTTGGGTAATGGAATATCTGCAAGAAAACCACCAATCTCAGAGAGCACCAAGGACCAAGTTAATAGTGAGGTAGCCAAGTTTGCTGATGACACTAAATTGTTCCGGGTTGTGAAAAGTGAAACTGATTGTCGGGAGCTCCAGAAGGATCTCTCGAAATTGTGTGAGTGGGCAACAAAGTGGCAAATGCATTTTAACCTAAACAAGTGCAAAGTTATGCACATCGGGGCAAAGAACCCCAATTATACTTACCAACTGATGGGGACCAAACTTTCTGAGACAATCCAAGAAAGGGATCTTGGGGTTTTGGTGGACAGCTCGATGAAGATGTCAACCCAATGCGCAGCAGCAGTAAAAAAAGCAAATTCCATGCTTGGCATGATTAGGAAGGGAATCGAAAATAAGTCAGCAAGTGTTGTATTGCCTCTGTACAAATCGATGGTGAGACCACACTTGGAGTACTGTGTACAGTTCTGGTCACCGCACCTCAAGAAGGATATAATGGAACTGGAAAAGGTGCAAAAAAGGGCAACAAGAATGATCAAGGAAATGGAGCGCCTCCCTTATGAAACCAGATTGCAACGCCTTGGTCTCTTCAGCCTTGAAAGACGGCGTTTAAGGGGTGACTTGATCGAAGTGTATAAAATCATGCATGGGATAGAAAAGGTGGATAGAGAAAAATTCCTTTCTCCATCACACAATACTAGGACAAGGGGGCACTCCCTAAAGCTCATAGCTAAGAAAGTGAGGACAAATAAAGGGAAATATTTCTTCACCCAGAGGGTCGTTGATTTATGGAATTCACTTCCTGAAGGGGTCGTGACAGCTGTCAGCCTTGACAGCTTCAAGGCAGGGCTAGATAGATTCATGGATGCAAAGTGTATCAGTGGTTATTAAAACGGATGTCCATGTGCCGCCTCTATGTTGGTTGAGGCAGGCAGGATTCCCTTGGGTACCATTTGTTGGGGGTCAAGGGAAAGGGAGGGTTTTGCCTTCTCTTTCTGCTCAAGATCCCCATGTACAATTGGTGGGCCACTGTGTGACACAGAATGCTGGACTCGATGGGCTTTGGCCTGATTCAGCATGGCTCTTCTTATGTTCTTATGTTCTTATGACCCTTCATTTCAACCCTGAGCTACAAATATTCTCTTTTATTGGCACTCACCACTATCTCTTTCACTTTTTCCTCCCAGTGGCAACTATGTGATATAGAATTGGCTGTGAAATGATAGCATTGGTCCTGAAGTTACAATAAACTTCTGTCCCTAAGGAAGGACTTGAACCGGTCTCTCCCTTCTTTAAGCCCAATGTCTTAACCACCATTTCCCTCTCTCTCCTTCCAGGTACATGTCCATGTCTAAGATCCGATATATGTACTGAATGAATACATTTATATTATTATGGAAATATTATGTACTCTGATCTGTAAAGACTTTACCTACCTAGAGATATCGAAGTAGTCCTTGACTTATGATATGGTCTCTTAGTGACCATTCACAATTATGACAGACCTCCTCAAAGGATACTTCCAGCAAAGGTGAACACCCACCCACCCCTACAGCCACATAACTACATTTCAGGCACTTGGCAATCAGCCCATGTTTACATCTCTTTGGAGCATCCAGTGGTCATGTGACCAAAATTTACAACATTTTAACCGAACAGGAGCATTTACTTCCTGTTTTCAGCAAAAACACCCTATAGCAAACAATGGATTTGTGTAACAACCATGGTTTTCGCTTAATGTCTATCACAGAAAAAGATCACAGAATCAGGTGGGTCACATGATGATCCCATTTATGACCATCATGACTTATAACCATAATGGGCAGGTCTCATTCTGGTCATTAGTCAACGACTACCTATCTTAGACTGATCTAATGATCTGATGACAGTTTTCTTCCACTCAGTATTCTTCTTCATCCCGCATTAGATTCTCGGTCACAACTCCTTCATTTGTCTTTCCTTCTTGGTGTCGAAGAAATTGATACAAAGAAATTGATACTTCTACAGGGAGCAAATGAATGGTGGACATGGTGCTTCTACTAATACAAGATTGGAAGGGGTTGATTGATGTTGGTTGTGGCAGCTGGCAGAACAATGGCTACAACCATCAGCCAGGTCCTTCTCATTGTAGCAAACTACTATTTGTTTATTTTTATAACAAATTAATATGGTCACTCGCCTCAAACACAGGTGACTCTGGGCAGCTCACAACGCTAAAATCACAACATAAAAACCCATATTCCTACCCACCCATCTTCATGGCAACAGCCAGTGCTCTTTTTCTTTAAAAAAAAAAAAAAGGTGCCGGAACTCACACACGTCATACGACCCGCCTTGCCTACCCTACAAGGTTCCATCCAAAAAAGGTGCTGGAACTCTGTTCTGGGCGTTCTATGAGAGAAAAAGCCCTGGCAACAGCAACAACACAGTCAACTCAACCATTTGATTGGTTCCATCTCCATTCATGGTCTCAGGCCTTCTGACAAAACCATGTCTTCAGGAAGGTAACAGGGAGGAGACCACTCCTACCTTAGAGGAGAGGAATAGAATAGAATAGAATAGAATAGAATAGAATAGAATAGAATAGAATAGAATAGAATAGAATAGAATAGAATAGAATAGAATAGAATAGCACAGTTGGAAGGAACCTTGGAGGTCATCTAGTACAACCCCTGTTCAGGCAGGAAACCCTATACTATTTCAGACAAATGGTTGCCCAATCTCTTCTTTAAAACTTCCAGCGTTGGAGCATTCACAACTTCTGAAGGCAAGTTGTTCCACTGGTTAATTGTTCTAACTGTCAGGAAGTTTCTTCTTAGTTCTAGGTTGCTTCTCTCTTTGGTTAGTTTCCACCCGTTACTTCTTGTCCTGCCTTCAGGTGCTTTGGAGAATAGCTTGACTCCCTCTTCTTCGTGGCAACCCCTGAGATATTGGAACACTGCTATCCTGTTCCCCTTCATCCTTCTCTTCATTAAACTAGACATACCCAATTCCAGCAACCTTTCTTTATATGTTTTAGCCTCCAGTCCCCTGATCATCTTTGTTGCTCTTCTCTGCACTCTTTCTAAAGCCTCAACCTCTTTTTGTAACAGTCTCAACATCTTTTTTACTCTATGGAATGATGTTCCATAGAGAAGGTGACACTACTACCTTTTTTCATGATCCCACCAGTTGTACACCCTTAATCGAGGGACCAGAAACATATCTTTCCTTCCTGTCTTGGTGGGCTGGATGGAACTAATAGAGAAGAGATACTGGTTGAGTTTTGTGTAAATCAGGGCTTAGTCAGAGTAATTCTCAGAGCTTAGTCCAAGCAGCAAAACGATCTGATTATTTTACTTGAACAGAAACCAGTAGTGGGATTCAGCCAGTTCGTACCATTTCGGCAGAACTGGTAACTAATTTGTTGTTACCCAGGCCCAGAATGGACATCCAGAAGTGGCATCCACACAGAGAACCGGTTGTTCACATATTTGAATCCCACCACTGACAGAAACTTATAAACACCAGCCAGGTTGTCCTTTCTGAACCCTGTCTCCTAATATCCATGTGAGCTAACAAAAATAAAGCTAAGATTACTTTATGCACAAAAAATGGAAGGACACTTTGATTCCCACAATGGATGAAAGGCTGCAAAAGTTGATGTAGTTAGCAAAGATGACTAAACTGATTGCTTTGATTAAAGAGGGAGGGAAAAGCACAATTGCTTTTGTTTCTACTTGGAAACCGCTTCTGGACTTTGTGCTTGAGGTGTTAAAAACTGAAAGTTTGATTTTGGGTTTTACCGATTCGATAGGTTTGTTATTATAGAAATGGCTAATTTTATACTACTATGTAAAAGTAAAAGGTTGAGCTTTAATGCTATTCTCTTATTCGACTGCACCAAAAGGAGTTGGAAGTCAACATCTTTTCTTTCTTTCTTTCTTTTTCCCATTGCCCTATCTACACTTTTTCCTTCCTTTCTGCCTTCTCCCTTCCTTACTTTCTCACTATTTTCTTTTGTATTTTTGCATTTTGTATCATAGACTAATAACAAAATGTATCAAAAATAAAGCTTGTGTGACTAGTCTGGGATGAAGATACCTCAATACGCTGTTTGCAGACAGATGTTCAATTTTAGGCAAGCTAAAAACTACCTCTTTTCTATATGAGGCTTAATTGGTAGTCCTATACATGTACTAAGCCTGCGAGTGCTGGTTCTTCCTGCAGTCACATCCCTCACAAAAAAGGGTTAGTTTAGATTTCAAAGATGCTACCTTGCCTCATTCTGTGCTGACAGAAGAGAACAGCATTAACCTTTTCACATGCACTAACAAAGACAAGTTAAGACAGGATCTACAGTGAGTACCAAAGACCTGACTTTGTTGTTGCCCTAGGCTTCTGACAATTATCAGGCACTTCCAAGCTAATAATTGTAAGCATGTTTACCTCAATTTGAGCATATGTGTGTGCGTCTTTCTCATTCTCTCTCTCTCTCTCTCTCTCTCTCTCTCTCTCTCTCTCTCTCTCTCTCTCTCTCTCTCTCTCTCTCTCTCTCTCTCTCTCTCTCTCTCTCTCTCTCTCTTTCTGTTTGTGTGTTTGTGTGCTCAGTAATTCTGTAAAATAACAACTTTATCATTGACAAATGATAAGTAGCAAGCCCAAAGAGAATAGGAAAATCCTTCTTTCTTCTCCAAAGATGTATTCATAGCATCCTCTTTTGCAATGAGCCTGGGTTTTTAGGTTACAGAGAAATAATTTGATGGATCTTATTATTTTATTTTATTTTATTTTATTTTATTTTATTTTATTTTATTTTATTTTATTTTATTTTATTTTATTTTATTTTATTTTATTTTATTTTATTTTATTTTATTTTATTTTATTTTATTTTATTTTATTTTATTTTATTTTATTTTATTTATTTTATTTTATTTTATTTTATTTTATTTTATTTGTTTAGAAAATTTATATAGCTGCCTGCTCGCTCACAGCAATGCTAGGACAGTAAAAACACAAAATAGAAAAAAAATAAAAATAAAAAACAATAATCTCCCCTCAACCCCGGCAACAGCACACAATTAAATAAGTCATTGGATGGGCTCCCTCGCGCTCTGGGTTTCCCAGGCTCACTAACAAAACCACACCTTCAGGCCCTTCCGAAAGATTGTCAAAGTGGGGACCAGTCTAATTTCCAGAGGGATGATGTTTCAAAGGGAGGGAGCCACCACGGAGAAGACCCTTCTTCTGGGTCCCACCAGATCAGTGGTAGGATTCAGCCAGTTTGCACCACTTCAGCAGAACCGGTAGCTAATTTTTTGTTGCCCAGGCCCAGAATGGACTTCTGGAAGCAGCATCCAGACAGAGAACCAGTTGTTCACATATCCAAATCCCATCACTGCACCAGGTGTACCTCCTAAGGGGACAAGAACCGCAACATTCCTTGCCTCCTTGCTCTGGAGGGCCAGGTAGATGTGACCAGCAAGAGATGATCCCCTAAGAGAAAACCATAAAAGTTTCCAAGCCATAAAAGGCTTAAATTTATTTAATTTATATTAATTTATTAAATTTATAACCCATATTTCTGCTTGCAGAATCACCCGAGGTAGCGTAATGCAATAAAACAAGGGACAAAATATAAAAAGGCAACAAGGAATTCAATACCATTGAAGTCAAGAGAATTAATATAGATCATTTTAATACTTAAAATAATAAGAGTTAATATCAGTTTCCTGGTTCAAAGTTTGGAAAGTGTGATTTGTTCATGCCATTTTTAAAAAATACTGAGACCATGGAAGCTAAACAGACGTTCCTGGCTTAAGGCTCTCTTCCACATTTATTATTGATTTGTTTAATCAATTTGTCTAGCCACCCATCTCAACAAGAGACTCTGGGTCAGACAATATTAAAATAAAATTAAAAAACAATTACAAATACAAATGCAACAACTAAAATACACAGCAACTGAACTAAATAACTGTTGACAGTTGCTAACTATCAGGTGCAACAAGAATAGGGCCATGCATTAAGTTCCAGTTAAGCTGACTTATTGCTCATGACTAGACAAGGTCAGTAACAGGTTAGCAATAATTTGGGTTAAGAGAATTCAAAAGAGGCTGGGCTTAGATTACTTGTGGGAACTAGGCTGATTTGACTCCACCCAAGCTCTGCCACTACTTCTCCTATACTAGTACAACCAGTGGGTCCCTGCACACACTCAGGGGCCCAGGCACTTACTCCTAACACTTAGACTTATATACCACTTCAGAGTGCTTGACAATCATCTCTAAATTACAGAGTCAGCCTATCGCCCCCCAACAATCTGGATCCTCATTTTACTGACCTCGGAAGGATGGAAGGCTGAGTCAACCTTGAGCCAGTCAGGATTGAACTCCTGACAGTGGGCAGAATTAGTCTGCAATATTGCATTCTGATTACTGCACCACTGCAGCTCCTTAGAGCAGAGGTCCCCAACATTTTGGGCACCAGGGACTGGTTCCATGGAGAAAGGTTTTTCTGTGGACCGGAGGGTGCATGGTTTGTGTGCTGCCTGCGCCCCCCAGATGGGGCTTTGCTTGTTTGCATGGACCAGTTTCTGGCAGGCTGCGGCCCAGTGCCAGTCCACAGACTGGGGGTTGGGGACCCCTGCCTTAGAATATTCCTTAGGGCAAAGGTGTTTATAGAAGCTGCTAATCTAAAACTGATCAGAGAGCAATCTGTTCATGAGCACAGTGTTTTCTATGGAGATTCCCAATCTAGGTCAGGGGTAGGCATAACTGACTCGGGAATTCTGGGAGTTGAAGTCCATGAGTCATAAAAAAAGCCAAGGTTGCCTACCCCTGACCTAGGTTTTCCCTTAAGATGTTTTTCCAAAAGGCAACTTGATTTTCTTGTTTCTTCCCTTGAAAACATTTCAGTTTTCATCTACGAAGCTTCTCATCTAAGAAGCTTCTTCTGAAGAAGAACTGAAGAAGCTTCTTGAATGAGAAGCAAAATGTTTTCAAGGGAAAAAAAACCCAGAAAGACCAGTTGCCTTGGTGGGAAAGCACCTTTGGGACAACTATGACTTAGATCAGGGGTAGGCAACCTTGGCTCTTTTATGACTCGTGGGCTTCCCAGAATTCCTGAGCCAGCCATGCTGAGGGGAAAGGGAGAGGTTTCCAAGATGAGCCATGCTGGCTCAGGAATTCTGGGAGTTGAAGTCCACGAGTCATAAAAGAGCCAAGGTTGCCTACCCCTGACCTAGATGATTGAGAATCTCTATAGACAACTCAGTAGTCTGAAGAAGAACTGAAGGAGCTTCTTGGATAAGAAACAAAACTTTTTCAAGGAAAAAGACAAGAAAGTCCAGTTGTCCTGGTGGAAAAGCAGCTTTGGGACAACTACAGAGTTCATAAATTCCCTCACTTTCAATCACTAGAACAAACAGTTGCCAAATCTAGCATATGCCCAGTTGCAGGTGCCAGTTGAAATAGGTCCCTGATCATGATGGTGGACATGAAATCCTGAGCCATTCCTGTATGGGCAATCTCCCAAAACAAGTAGCTTAGGATAATCCTGTGCTACACTAGAGATCATCCTACAAAGAGATGCTCTTGTACAGCACGATGTACAGTATACAGGACCAGTGATGGATCTTGTAATTACCCATAATGCACTAAAGCAGTGTTTCTCAACCTTGACAATTTTAAGGCATGTGGACTTCAACTCCCAGAATTCCACAGCCAGCAATGCTGGCTGTGGAATTCTGGGAGTTGAAGTCCACATGCCTTAAAATTGTCAAGGTTGAGAAACACTGCACTAAAGCAATAGAGTTGCATCACAGCACACCAACTTAAATGGTGACTGCAGAACTTAGGGCAGTGTCATCTGCACCAGGAAATCTTCAATAACTTCCTCAGAAAGTTGGCTTTCGTGTTGGATGAAAATGACAACAAATCCTGCCATGTTGTAAACAGGAACTCATATGTTAGTGCTTTGATGTAGCATCTAGTTAATCATGGTGGGGAAAAGAGGGAGAAGGAGGCGCTTTGAAGTCAGTGCTGACTCCTGACAATTACATGGTCAAACCCAAGCAGTTTTCTTGGCAACTTTTTCAGAAGAGCTTTTTCCTTTTTCCTAGGGGTTAGAGCAGCGGTTCTCAACCTATTTCAGGTTGCGACCCCGACCTGCACTGCGCATGCGCGGCGCAACGGCCCACATCGCGCAGGCGTGACGCGCACGCGACGGCCCGCATCGCGCAGGCGCAGTGCTACCCCGCGCATGCGCGGTGCTGCCCCCTGCGCTGGCAGAAGGGAAAAGGGGGGGAAAATGGCGGACTGCGGTGTTTGGTGACTCCCACAAAATGGTCGTTCGACCCCAAATGGGGTCGTGACCCATAGGTTGAGAACCACTGGGTTAGAGAGACGAGCTGATTTTGGTGTCTAGCCCCACCAGCATCAGAAAGAGTACAGAATAACAGAGTTGAAAGGGACCTTGGAGATCTTCTAGTCCAGCCTCCTGTTCAAGCAGGAAACCCTGTATCATTTCAGACAAATGGCTGTCCAGTCTCTTCTTAAAAACCCCCAGTGCTGAAGCACCCACAACTTCTGGAGGCAAGTTGTTCCACTGATTAATTGTTCTAACTGTCAGGAAGTTTCTCCTTTGTTCTAGATTGGTTAAAACAACCAAGCTCAGAGAGCGCTCATTTCATCCCTGATTTACAAATATTCCCCTTTATTTGATACAATGCCCACAGATAGACTCTAGGGCAGTATTTCTCAACTTTAGCCATTTTAAGAGTGTGGTACAAGATGTGGAATATGGAAAGGTAGTACATGATCCAGCACACCCATTATTTGGCCAAGTACCCCCTAGAACAGTGTTTCTCAACCTTGACAATTTTAAGGCATGTGGACTTCTACTCCCAGAATTCCACAGCCAGCATTGCTGGCTGTGGAATTCTGGGAGTTGAAGTTCACATGCCTTAAAATTGTCAAGGTTGAGAAACACTGCCCTAGAAAAAGATTGAAATCGAGAAGGAGCTTTTTTAGACTGAACCAAGGAGATTGTTACTACAACTTGAACAGAACAATTAAAAAGATGGAAAAACTCAGGTAAAACTTGTTCCTAATTGGATAGAACTGCTTGAGGAGTTGCCTGGAGGTGTGGAGGTGGACTGGATGGTCTGGAGATGTTTAAACAGACTGTGCTCTGATCTGGCTAGAACTAAAGATTTCATGAGAAAATAGGGATTTCTCCCTTAGGATGAGGATAGTCATTGCAAATGTGGCACTATTCAAACAACTATCTTTTATAGTGCCCTCTGGGACTGACTTATATGCAAAAAGACTTGCTAGTCGGAAATATCTCTGCCATTAACATGGCCCTGTACAGACTAGAACATTATGAATCTATATTTTATTAAAGCTTTTGAATTTTTAAAAATATTAAATTAATATTTTCCCCTTTTCTAGTTCCCACACTTCTGATAGGGAGACAAGACAAGGTGCTTAGGATGGGGTCTAGATCTCAGGTTTCTCTGCTCCTTATCTAGCATCTTAGCACCTTGGCTACTAACACCTTAGTCACTAGACAAGGGGTTCTCAACCTGTGGTCCAAGGACCCCTGAGGGACCTCGATGTTGTCACAGGGGGGTCTGCAAAGGCTTGAAGAAATGTTATGATTTAAATCTTAAGTCTTGGGAGGCCCGTGGCCATGATCCATGGCCACAAAAGGTATCTAAAGGAGATCTAGATGATGAAAAGGTTGAGAACCATTTGCCCTAGACCAAACTGACTCTCTAGATAACTAGAGTTTGGTCTAGTGCAGGGGTGGAGAACCTTGGCTCTTTTATGACTTGTGGACTTCAACTCCCAGAATTCCTGAGCCAGCATGGCTCACCTTGGAAACATGTCCCTTTCCCCTCAGCATGGCTGGCTCAGGAATTCTGAGAGTTGAAGTCCACAAGTTATAAAAGAGCCAAGGTTCCCCACCCCTGGTCTTGTGGCTAAAGTGCCAGCCATAGCTGGTCTGAAAAAGTTAAGCAGAGCAGAACTTCCTTAAAAATGAACTTAATAATGACATCCCCCGCAAAAGCAGTGCCAACCACTTCCTTCTTGTCAAGAAAATTTTATGGGCGTGTTCATGAAGTTAGCAGAAACTAAGCTCGACAAAAAGGAGACTTTATTGTAACCGTACGCCATCCAGATTTTCAGGAATCATTCACTTGTGGTTGAAGTTCACAGCAAGCCTTGATGTCTTATAAATGGAGCACTGAAATATCTGAAATATCATTTCAGAATGCTCCTTTACATGTTCACACACACACAATGTATCACTATGTCTTTTTTTCTCCTTAATACTTCTTGTATTTCCTCTTACTATCTGATATACGACAGAGCTCTTGACAGCACTCAAAATCTTTATTAATCAGAGGAGATGGAGTTGCCGAAGTCAGCGCTGGAGTATAATCCTTAAGATGCATTCCCCCACCCACCCACCCACCCTCAAAAGCAGAAGAAAGCTGTTGATAGCATGCCTGACAACAGGGTAAACAGATTATTGTGTTATTGCTGGCTGATTGCTGGAGTTATTTTGGAGCTCTATAATTCATTTAAAGAGATTTTTGACATTTATGAAATGACTTCCATAATCAACTGACAGTGCAATATCCTATAATTGTTCAATTAAAAATGACTACTAGTGCATTCATTTATTAGCAAAATCAGATAATTGTCTTGCCACTAAAGAGTACTTCACAAATGTTGCACATCGACAGAAAATGTTTGAGGAGAACTCTGCTAGGCAAGAGCCAAAATCCTAAGGGTTTTTATTTTTATCCTCTAAGTGCAGGTGTAATTATTACAGACCCCATAGTAAATACATCTCCGTGCGAAACTGTGTTTCTTGAAATTGAGTTTGCATGAGTGTGATAGTGTATGCCTGCGAGCCTTGAGAAGATGCATACTTTGCATAAAAGTGGTGGCATTTGATCCTATCAAAGTTCACATTACTACAACACAACACAACCAATTAGGGTCCAATCACTTCCTATCTAATTCTTATTCATCATATTGTCATTCCTTTCCATGTTTTCTCCTTCTGGATGAATCTTAACTATCATAAAGTAATTACAAGTAGTTGCACTGATAAATCTGGTTTGTTTGTTTGTTTGTTTGTTTGTTTGTTTGTTTGTTTGTTTGTTTGTTTTAGCTGCTGGTCCTGCAAGGTCTTGCAACCTCCAACTTTCTATTAGAGCTTTCAAAAATATTTTGTAGTGGTCTGAACTGCTTCTGTTGCAGCGCAAAACAGCCTTTCCTGGCTGACTTGGGAATTCTAGACAGGGTCAAAGTAGGAAAGACCATTCTAAAAGATCATCTAAGCATATTCCATCTTCTTGACCTAGTAAAGTAGGGGCAGGTGAACAGATTCCATAAAATATCCAATGAGATCTGATCAAATCTAACAAGCTGTCACACTTACAAAGATAATTTTCCATATAAAAAAGTATTTCCAAAGGTGCAGGTATCTGGTGAAGAAGTTTACATCAGAAGCTTATTCTCACAGTTTGAAACATTTCAGAATGTATTGGGGAAATACTTTTGCCTGCAGGATGCTTTCACATGAATCTCATAAACATCAAGAAGTACTTCTGAACCCACATTTTTACTTATTCATTATGGTTAACTGTTGTTGAAGCAATCAAGAAGTGCAGCATAATGTTTGTTCTTGTCTGAATGTAGGACCATTTCAGATGAAAACAAATAATTGACCCAACCAACTTAAGAAAATCCCAATTCAGTCTATGAGGATACATTTTCTATTTACCACCCCTTAAATTTAATTGTTATACCCCTTACCCAATGAACTTCATCAGCAGACATGGCCTATAAATGCACATTCGATGTGCATTCAGGAAGTCCTCGATTTACCACTGTAATTGAGCCCACAATTATGGTCATAAGTCATGATGGTATTAAGCCTGTGTGACTACGCCCGATTTTATTATCTTTTTTAACGGCGATCATTAAGCAAATGTCACAGCTATGAAGTGAATGCTTTAGTCATTAAGCAAACACTATAGTCATTAAGCAAAACCCATTATTTGCTATGGGGCATTTTCTGCCAGAAAGCAGAAGTTTCTCATTCACTCATGCACAAGCACACACCACAGGTGTCAGGAGTCTTTATTAAGGCTTCTGAGCCTGAACTGTATTCCCCAGAAATTCCCCATGCCAGCACCAGCTCAACCCCAATGAATTCTACAGGCTGCTCAAATGTAGCCAACACTTGTCCTCAAGTTCCAAGAAAAAGGCAAATCCACAGACAAAGGCAAGGCAAAGTAAAGCAAGCAAAGGCAACAGCTGAAGAAACACAATCTAAAGTTCAAGGCAAAACACACAGCAAGAAAACAAACACATTGTTCCCAGCATCACCTCCATCTGTCCGCTGTGCAACCCATAAAGGAGGACAAAGCTTTCTCCTCACAAGTAATCTGGCTGACCTTCTCTGCCCCTGCCTTTTCTCTGCCCTACGTGTTCTTGGATCAGGTGAAGAAGGTAGTTCTTCATTATCATCATCATCACTGACTGGCTGCAGCTGTATGTTTTCCCCACCTGAACCCTCAGGGCTTTTCTGCTACAGCTGTGCTTCAGCCAAATCCCTCTCAGACAGCTGCTTGGAACCATTGGCCAACTCCCCTCAAGATGTGCCTGGAACTGGTTCATCCTTCTCCGAGATGACATCTGGAGAGATATCTGGGGAAGTGTCCAGGAGTGTCATCACAACACCAGTTTCTGGCAAAAAGTCATAAATCATGGTTACATGACCACAATATGCTACAAATGATTGTAAATGCAGGCTGGCTGCCAAGCACCCAAAATATGATCATATGACGGTGGGGAGTAAGAGCATCAGAAACTTCAATCCAGACCGTAAGTACCTTTTTCAGGATCCATCATCATTTGAACAGTCACTAAGTCACTGGTCATAAGTCAAGGACTGTCTGTAATCAGATGAGACTTCATCTATAAAGTTGTGTTTCTTTCAGCAGTACTGAAGAGCATTATCAAGAATGGAACCTGAGCCAACTCACTAAATTTGACTAAGAAATTGGACTCATATTTATGTGCATTAATTTAGCACAATCTAATTTGTAGACCAAAAAAGCCAAAATACAATATTACTGCATTCAGCATTTGCTGCCAATAAAGATTCAGAGAATCAGAGACAGAAAGCATGCTGTATATAGAAGTATCATATAAAACACAGGGAAGATATAGGTCAGTGACAGTCCCGAATCCCCAAAAGATCTAGTTACACTATAAGAGTGCCAAGCCCATTATGAGGTTGGAGAAACCTTCTTAAGACAGAGATTTTCCTTTGAAGAGCCTGATTTTAGCTAGCATTATCACAAACCATCTGCTGCGTACAATCATAAATCAATATTCCATTAAATAATCAGAAAACCAAGGAGGCAAAGAGATGATGAAGGAGAGGGGAAAATAAATTGTTTGCAGTTTGTAAAAAGTGAATACTGCCAGGATCCCCTTTCCAACTATAATGATTTTTTTTAAAAAAAATATCATCCTTCTCTTTTTATAAGAACAACTTTTCCAGAATTCTTGGCTGGAGTACGTAATTTACATTCCGATAATCATCATTAAAGAAATCGAGTGCAAATTCACCAGATGGAGGATAATGCTTCACTCGTGGTTGGTACAGCAGGGTATTAAGTAATAAGTAGTTTCAGATTTTCAGTAAGGCTTCAGTTCTCCTCCAATCTCTCCACCACCACCACCCCCAAAAAAACCTTGGTAGCATATAAACTGTATTTAAACTCTCTAGGACAAGTAATCCTATTGTCCCTATAGGATTACTGTAGGATTGTTACATAGGATTGCTTTGTTATTATTATTCTTACACACACACCATCACCACTATTCCCTTTCCAATTGTGTCCAACTCTAGGGGGTGGTTCTCATCTCCACTTCTTACCTGAGGGAGTCAGTGTTGTCCAAAGACATTTGTGTAGTCATGTGGCCAGCATGACTATATACCAAGGTTCAAGGAATGCTGTTACCTTCCCACCAAAGTGATACCTATTTATCTGCTCGCATTTTCATGTTTTCGAACTGCTAGGTGAGCATGAGCTGAGGCAGGAACAGGAGCTCACCCCGTCATGCAGTGCTTGGGTCTTGAACCTGTGCTGTCAGCTTTCTAGCTGACAAGCTCAGTATCTTTAACCGCTGAGCCTTTACCACCTCCTTCGGCCACCTAGAAAGCACCCTCAAATCTAGCAGCATTTCTGGAGGGAAAATTTAACCTTCATCTTTCACGCTGGAAGGTCCTTCAAGTATAGTGGCATTTCTAAAGTGTTGGATTTCCAGAAGTCTCTGGTGATTATTATGAGAAGAAAGAAGTCTCCTTAAATATTCTTACATTGATGTTTGTAGTCCAGCCCCTTAAGGGAGGGTTTTGTTGACTAAGTATTTAGAGGACTGAGAACTGTGGTACGGATCAACTGAAGACTCTGATAGAAACCACACTGGCCACTGTCATTGTCTTTATTTCTGGAATACTATCTACTTTTTATATTGCCTAGACAGAGGACCTTGCCTTGGAAAACTTCTGCCCATGAAGGTAGACAATATTTGGTTAGCTGTGGTCTTCCAAATCACTAAAGTAGAATTGTTATGCCATCCTCTAACCCTAAACGTATTTCTCTACTAAAGTTTTTGTTTGCCTTTATCTTTGGGGTATGGAAGCCTATTTTAAAGCAGAAGATCCATTGAAGAAAAGGACCACTTCGCCCATCCTGTCTGTTGTTTTCAAAGCAGCTTGTTGCCCTTGACTGACCTTGAGAGATCTCAGAAAAGGAGGACTAGGTAAAAAGAAAAAAGAAAATATCCATCCCCAAAACAGTTGAAAAAACATAAGATAACAATTATTAAAACCCTCCCACCTCCCCCCCCAGGCTTCCCAGAGTGAATACAGGGTAAAAACGCAAGAAACCCCGCTAAACTACTTATACATAATTATTTTAACTATAAAACAAATATAATTCCTTCAATTGATATTTCTTCTGTGTATAATCTATCCATTTTTTTCACTCCATCAAAAATTTCTTTTTAGGTAGCAAGGGGTTGCTCGGGTGGCCTCTGGGCACCACATTGGGTGGAAGAAGAAGGAGGAGTGAAGGCTAGGCAAGTAGGAAGAGGGTATGAGGGAGAGGTCAGGATGGAGGTGGGAGGAGGGGATGGAAGTAGAGAAAAGTGTAAGTAGGTTGTTAGAGGGGAAGAAGAGGGGGTTAGTTTTGTTTTAGGAGGATGTGGTGGGGAGGGGGTACCGAGCAGTTTTGTTTGATTGTTTGGTAATTGTATATGTACATGATTGTTTACAGTTGAATTATTATTTTATCTTTTGTTAAAAATTTTGTAAAAATTAATAAAAATACTTTAAAAAAAAAGAAAAGGAGGACTAGGCTAGGACTTGAAGAGAGATTACTAAGGAAGTTGAGAGCTATACTGGGAGGCTGAAAAAGCATCCAACAAGAAGACAGTGGCAAACCAACAAAATGACATGAATGTATCCATGAAGTCACTAGGAATGCTCAACGTGAAGAAAACATGATGATGATGATGATGATGATGATGATGATGATGATGATGATAATAATAATAATAATAATAACAATAATAATAATAATAATAATAATAATACAAAAGTTGGAAGGGACATTGGAGGTCATCTAGTCCAACACCCTGCTCAGGCAGGAAACCCTATACCATTTCAGACAAATGGCTGTCCAGTCTCTTCTTAAAAACTTCCAGAGTTGGAGCATTCACCACTTCTGGAGGCAGGTTGTTCCACTGGTTAATTGTTCTAACTGTCAGGAAGTTTCTCCTTAGTTCTAGGTTGCTTCTCTCTTTGGTTAGTTTCCATCTGTTGCTTCTTGTCCTGCCTTCTGGCGCTTTCGAGAATAGCTTGACTCCCTCTTCTTTGTGGCAGCCCCCGAGATATTGGAACACTGCTATCATGTCACCCCTTGTCCTTCTCTTCATTAAACTAGATGATGATGATGATGATGATGATGATGATGATGACGACGACCACACTTCAGCATTTGTTGTCCTTTTACACATATCTTTGGGATTGTTTTTCTTTCTCTGTCATGGATTTAAATTTTGAAGGCAGAGTTGTGATAAAGGCTGTGTTGGCAAGTAGATGATAGATAAGATTTCTATAACCTGCCTCGCTTTGCCCTCAACCTGCTACCTAGCCTGGATCTGGAATTAGTTGATTAACTTTCTCATATCTTCCCAGAAGTTTTTCCCTTTACTTTTTGTTCACCTTGGGCATTTGCATCCTTCTTGACTAAGAGTTAACTCCATAAGTCTAGCCTCTTTGGCTGGGTTTGGTACCAAATACACACAATGCTTGAGGCAGCGGTGTCCCCTGCTAAGGCTTGAAATCTCTCTTAAACACATTAAGCATCCCATTTTGGACTGATAGTGTAGAAATTATTCCGTTTCACCCTAAAAACCATCCTGGGGTAATTGGCCTGGAAGGAAATTAGCCAGACTTCTCTGCCACCTGGTAGTTAAGGAACGAATCCAAGGAAAGATAAATGAGGCGAGGGGAGGGGTAAAAATCGGCACTTATTTGATTTTAATCTTGCCACTTTGCAAGCATTTAAATTGCCTTAATCAGGTGGCTGGCTTCCAGCCTGACTAGTAATCTATTATCAAATTTGTAACTAGATTTCCCCACCCCCCACCCCCAAAATGTCAACGTGGGCTGAGAATTGAAGTCTATTAACAGTTGTATGAGTCCCCCTCCTAAAATTCCCCATAATCTCTGTATTTATGATCTCTTGCAAATCTGTCAAATATAACATTATTGCGCCTCTCTTTTAAAAATCGTAACATTCAAGCAAGACTTAATGACTGTTTTATTTGTATAATACATATGTATTGGAGGACAGAAGGGCATTCTGTGTGCCCACTACTCACTTAAACCATAATGTACACACAATGCATGGACAATGTCAATAACCATAATACTAAAGCTTGATTTTATAAGGGAATAACTAGACTGTATGGAATAACCTTGATAAATATAATTGAATTTTCCCCTCCAATAAGATTAACTAGAGGTAATTTTGATTGGGGAATGCCCTGACCGTCTACATATGAGATGTATGATAAACTGGAGATAATCAGCTTAATTTTCTTCTTTTCTTGGTCATTATTTTCCCCTCTTCCAAACATTTTTTTTTAAAAAAGGAGATAGATCCCAGCAGTAATTTGAGGTCCATGCAGGATGAAACAATTTATGATCTAAAATGGATTTTTAGTTTGCTGAAGGGGTGTGTGCGTGTCTGAACTGATTATCTCCCAATCTTCTCATTGTGTCTAATTGTGCTGAGCTTGGTTTAAAATGAGATCAACACAATTAAACCCCAGTAGACTTAATTAAGGGAGGGACTTAATGCTTTACAAAACAAAAAAGAAAGGGGGGAGGGGAGGAATTGACTTTGGACAAATAAAGGATGAATTTTAGCTGAATCCCCTTGATTAAACCTCTTCAGGTTTTGCTGCTAAAACTGCCTTTTTAAAATGCATTTAAATGTTTTTATTTTATTTTTTTCTGCAAGTTGACAAGAGTTCTTTTATATATATATATATAGTTTTTGCAGTTGTCTTCTGACCAAAATTGCTCAGGGAAGAAAGTGTATGTCTTCTCATGAAAAAAAAAAAGAGTTCAAAATCTTCTACTATTAATAAAGATCCATGTTTGAGTAGATTTTCTGAAAATCTACTCAAATTCCCCTATAATACAAGGAGAATTTAGCACTGTTTAATGTGAAAATTCATGTGAGAAAAGGGAAATACGTGACAGATCTGAGAAGGCCCATTGTAACTCTTGCTTCTCTTTGTCCTGGCTATATACTGCCTGCAGAAGACTTTCTGAAAAGTATGTCTGTGGATATTCGCAGTCATCCGGGTCCTGGTTGGCCTGAGTGACTGAGGTTGACCCGGATGACTGAGAATCTCCACAGGCATTTAGCTATGCACTTTGGGATGAACACCCATTGAATGGTGTTATGTGCTCCTGGCCACTTTCCTTTGTGACCAGAGGCAAGCTTGCCTGACCAATAACCAGCCAAGACACAGTGAAGGCCTTTTGTTTTGTTTATTGCAATAAGCAGGGAGAGAAGCTATCAAAGCTTGCTTCTGTCCAAAGTTCCAACCCAAAATATTCCCTTCTTTATACAATCCTTGTCTTGGCCGCACATCCCTCCTCTTTCCCCATTGGCTGAGGTACTATGAGGTTACGCTCTTTCCGACCGCCTCTTACACATTTCCTGATAACATATTAAATCATATTCACATATACAATAAGAAGAAGAAAAATTAGACATTTAAAATGGTTATTTTAAACTCTGTGGATATTTATGTCCTCCTTTTAGAACAATAAGTTCTTTCCTGTTTTTCAGTTCAGTGTCTTTCCTGGCTAGCCATTTCATCTTACAGCTATTTCTTTATAGTTTGTCTTCTTCCTTTTCTCACTCTAAGACCAGCTATTTTTGCCTATGTGTTTATCTTACTTCCTTTCTTTATGCTCTCCTTTCCTGGTTCCCATGTATTATAGTTTTTGGTAACTTGTTTGTCCAGGCAGTAAGTTTCCACTGCAGCAAATTCAATTTTAAATTTCTCTTTCAATGTTAATGTCAACGCTGCAAATACTGTATATTCTTGCTTTGACAATATGCAGAACTGTCTGGTATTTTTAGAGTTAATTTAGATGACAGAGAAAAGGGAGGGGAAATAACAAAAGCCTGGGAAAGAAAGAGGAAGAAAACCTTTGACCTTCACACTGATTGGAAGATGTGACTTGTGACTGCAAGATAAAGGAGGGGTTTAGCAAGAAAAGTTAGATGCCAGCAAGAGGAAGTCAGATTCTGGCATAAACCTCCATGGTGTGCCGTCAATTTGTAACACTGATAATAAAGGCTTTAGGATAAACATGCCTGGAAGTTCTTTGAAGGGTTTCATTAGTCAGAACCATGACAATTACATTTTTGAAGACTTTTCCTTTACTTCTATCAAATGGTGTGGGAGTATGAATGGATTTCCAGAAAAAAAAATGCAGACTACAGAATTCAAGTGACCTCAACAACTCTCAGAAAGAGTACTAATAACCAGATGACTTCAAGGAATATAAATCCTTCCATTCTCCACTATTCAGTCAGAACTGAAGAAGCTTCTTGGATGAGAAGTGAAATGTCTTCAAGCAAAAGAAGAAAGTCCAGTTGCCTTTTGAAAGAAAGCACCTTGGGGATTCCTGAGAAGTAATGTACTTGTGAACATTGGCTGGAAAACAACTCAATGAAGCTATATTCGGATGGCCCCCCCACATGGCCCACATAATGTATATTGCATTTTTTAAGAACAAAGCAATAACCATTTTTAAGCTATTCGGACAGACAACCCTACACAAGGCAGATGTGTTATATTTTTTATTGATTCTGGGCCTTGAAAGATTTAAGAGCTTTGAGCAGGGTGCAAAAAAATATTTTTAAAAAATGGGCAAACCATTGCACATTTATTAGCCAAATAGCCAGTTTAGTGTAGTGGCCTAGAAACCAGGAGATTGTGCGTTGTAGTCCCTCCTTAGGCATGAAAGCTAACTGGGTGACTTTGAGCCAGTTACTCTCTCTCAGCCCAACTCACTTCATGGGGTTGTGGGGAAAATAGGAAGATGAAGGAATATGGTGTGTTTGCTGCCTTGAGTTGTTTATAAAAATACTAAAGGTGAGATATAAAATAACACAAAATTGCTCTGGTGGTTGATTGATATGCTATTGTAGAGTATTGCTTAATACAATAACTGCATGTTCTTTACTCTTTCCTACCATATTCTCTAGGATTACACTATGGGAAAGAGGTGTGGTGGCCCAGTGACTTAAAGAAATTGGAAATGGTCTCAGCTCCAGCCATTCGAGTCCTATCTCTGCATGGCAGGGTGAGCTCCCGTCACTCGACTCAGCTTCTGTCCACCTAAGAGTTTGAAAGCACGTTCGATGCAAATAGATAGATAGGTACCACTTTGGTGGGGAGACAAGCTAGTGCTCTGTGCAGTCAGATTCCTGATGGCTCTGAATTTTCCTGGTTGCAGCGCCCACTTGCAAGGCAGCTTCAGGAAGGGAGGGAAGCTGCAGGAAGATCTAGTCATCTTTCTATCTGGTGAGATGCCAGCTTGCCCTCCCGTGGTGCACCTTGGGAAGCGCGCAAGCATGTCCTATAACAGGGCTGGTACTTTAGCAAGCTAAACTACTACTCTGGAAGAGCATTGTGGTCTCCTAGCTACTGTAACAATGCCATATGCTAATAATAACAACAACAACAATAATAATAACAACAAACATTGTAGTGATTCCCCCATTGAAGGATGCTATGAATGCAGAATGCAATGAAGTCCAACATTATGGTCAATCTCTCAATGGAGCACTACTAATATATTGTATCATATCTTCCTAAATTTAGGGCTAGAGTACAACTGACCTAGAAGCTGCTCCCTAAAAATGCTGCATTCTCTTGTTTTCTATCTAGTTAGGAGGGAGACCAATGAAAGGCTAATATTGTACTTCTTTTCTTGGAACTTGTGAATTCTGAGCCGGGCATTTTTAAAAACATAAAAATCTCCCAACAATGAAATTAATCCGAAAGTACAAAAGAAAAGCAGCTCACAACCATCTACTGAATAATGCAAAACTGTGCTGATTTAAATTAAGTGTCAACCTTAATGTATTGTCTATGCAGAAAGTACAATATATGCAGACATATGGATATATAGTTAGCACGTCGTATTTCATTGTCTATAAAGTATTTTAATTCAAGGTAAATGGGGGATATATGAAATTGGAAGATTCGAAGAGACTCTGATTATGGCTGTTGACAAATCACAATCTTCCCCGACTCCAGTATTGTTCATATATGCCAAGGCAACAACACAAGAGATGAACTGACTGTGTTTATTAAGAACACCTTGGATTCCGCTAAATCTGAAAAAAAAACAACAGAACTAGACCAAAGAACATGGCATGAGTGGGTGATGCATCTTTTGATAAATACCAATGTCCTCACAACTCCCTCTTTCTAAATAAAATAACTTATGCATGGAACGTTCAACACAATTCACTTAATCTTGTCAATCAAGTTTAGGTTTGGCTTGGTGCAAATAACAGGCAAAGACCACTCTCTCTGAGTCACACTTTTATTCAGATCTGGACAAAGGTGGGTCCTCCTATAAGGCTGGAAGAACCTAGAATTATGTCAACAGCAAGCTTTTATGCTTTACATGGTGTCACAAACAGGAAACTACAAAAGGCTTGCTTGGTGATCAATAAGCAAAGTACCGAAGTACCTAAGCACCCTCCACCTAGCAATAAGTGTTCCAAGCGAGTTTTTGTAAGAACCCCTCTCGTTATTTTTTATCAGCCTTCACCACACCCAGGACCAGTGGTGGGATTCAGCCAGTTCGCACCAGTTTGGCAGAACCGGTAGCTATTTTTTTGTTGGCCAGGCCCAGAATGGACTTCTGGAAGCGTCATCCACACAGAGAACCAGTTATTCACATATTTGAATCCCACCACTGCCCAGGACACATGTTCCCCATTTCAGCCAATTCAACGTACGATCCTTGGTCATCAGAATCCTGGTCCATAAGGTGGAGGAAAAAGTCATTGCACCAGGGGGCTGACCAACAGTTTCTTCCGATTCTTGATTATATGTCCATTCTATCTAATTAAAATAGTAATATTAGAGTATCCTTTGTCACTCTCAACTCAACTTCACTTTTGACACCACATGTTGTTCATCTTGGAGGATACAATGACCTAAGAGGTGAACAGACTCACATTAAGATCAAATTAGCTCAGACTTGGGCAAAAAGGAAATGTATACATATTGCAAGAAAATTACCATTATTGCCTAGAATCTTGGTAGGCTAAATTGTTGATAAATACCAACTTCTTCATGTGCCCCTAAAATTAGCTGTGAGATAATTTAATATAATTGTAAATTGTTTAGGAAAAATAAATAGGAAATGGTTGAATTTGTCTCAAAACTGAAACAAAGGAAAAGGGTTACACCTCCTCTTTTTTGAAAAAAAAAATCTACCAAAATGCTTTTTTTTCTAAATACGTCAAGCCATAGTTATATTACTGAGAAGAGACAGTAGAGCTGGAGGGTGGAGTTAAATGTGTCATTAGCTTAGAGTCATTACATTCCCATAAACTGTCCAAGTCTAACTCCTCTTGAATTCCATTCACCCAATTTAGTACTGAACCTTAGTTGAATAGATTATTATATATAAGCTTGAGCAATAACTCTTCTGAACTGCAGTTTCATGTATGGATATCAATCCTTGGATCTAACAACTATGGGGGATTGGATTTCAATAGTGGGCTTCCCATTTTGAAATCTGCCCAATGAAGCAACTACTTTCTATTCCTTTATACTAAAACCAGCCTTGGCTGTTTCTTTCCACTACATCAGAGATGCATATTTTGCTTGGATTTTCCTCTTAATTTGCCTGTATCACAAGGTGTACATAAATACTTTCACAAGGGACACCCCATTTCAGACTGGATTGATATTTTTTAAAACCCATTATGGGTCTAATGAATAGATGCATTTATTAATCCAACTAACTAGTTCATGAATGCTTCCAAAGTCATTTGCTTTCTACTTGGAAAGTTGCTAGCAACTTACGCCTGCTGCCATATATTTCGAGGGTAAATAAGAACCTGACATACTTTATTTCTCAGCCTCTGACAACCTTTGTTATTTCATTTATCTGCTATTTGCAGTGAGATGTAAACATCTTACTTCTCTGCGTGATCATATCAACAGTGGGTCAGTTTAAAAAAATCGGGAATCAATACATTGTAAGAGATCAAGCAAGACTAAAGGGGATGCAGCCAAAACAGGACAGACTAAATGCATAGTGTGTAAAATGAAAAAAATAACAATAATAACATGGTCAAGGTAATAACTAAGATAGGAATGTATACCTAAATATTCTGTGTCAAATAATAGTTTAATAGATGAAATATAATTTATTCAAATGAATGAAATATATAACCTATAACAGTGGTTCTCAACCTGTGGCCTTGAGTTAAGTCTTTGGGGTCTGTGGCCATGGTCTGTGGTCGTAAAAGGGAGTCTGTGGTGAAGAAAAGGTTGAGAACCACTGACCTATATGATTGGTTAAATAGAAACAATATAATTAAACACTACATATATTTGATATATATACAACTTATACAATTTTCCTTGGAAAGAGAATTCTCTGTTTGAAGGTCAGACATCTCCAAGACCAGTCTGAAAAAGAGAGATGTTTGGATTTTGTAAAATATTTTGGATTTTGAACAGCACTGCTGATGTTACCATTTTGGGTAATAAAACAACTGCAAGAAAACAGCCAAGCTCAGAGAGCATCAAGCAGTCCTCATTTCAACCCTGAGCTGCAAATATTCTCCTTTATCTGTAAAACATTTGTTTGCTTATTTAATTCTATCAATAGCTTATCTTTCCACTAAAAAGAAACCCCAAGACAGATAAGAACAATCTGATAAATAAATTACAATAAACTCTTACAATAAAAATTCATAAAGAAGATATGATTATTTGTTTGTTCATTGTACTTATCTCCTGCCACAATATAATGACTCTCAGGGGCTTACATGATGTATAGAGGGGGAAAACGTAAAAATGTTCACAGTAAGGTTAAAATAACAATTTAAGTAATCATCATAGAATTCCCCCAAATACACAATATAGCCAACCAAAATAAAGCAGTCATAAAAAAAGCAAATAAAAGAAGTTTTATATATAGCGGTTCTCAACCTGTGGGTCGTGAGCCCATTTGGGGTCGAACGACCATTTCACGGGGGTCGCCAAACACCGCAGTCCGCCATTTTTTCCCCCTTTTCCCCTCGGCCGGCGCAGGGGGCAGCACCGCGCATGTGCGATGCGGGTCGTCGCGCCGCGCATGCGCAATTTGGGTCATCGCGTGCGCATGCACGATTCGGGCCGTCGCGCACACACTGCGCATGCGCGATTCAGGCCGTCGTGCTGCACATGCGCGATTTGGGTTGTCGTGCGCGCATGCGCGATTCGGGCCATCACGCACGCACCGCGCATGCGCGATTCAGGCCGTCGCGCTGCACATGCGCGATTTGGGTTGTCGCACATGCATGTGCAATTCGGGCCGTCGTGCGCACGCCGCGCATGCACAATTCGGGCTGTTGCGCCGTGCATGCGCAATTCGGGTCGTCGCACCACGCATGCGCGATGCAGGCCATCGCGCACGACGCGCATGCGCGGTTTGGACTGTCGCACCCCGCATGCGCAATGCGGGCTGTCGCACTGCACATGCGTGGTGCAGGTCGGGGTCGCGCCGCGCATGCGCGCCGCAGGTCGGGGTCTCAGCCTGAAAAAGGTTGAGAACCGCTGATCTAAAAGATATTCTGCCACTGAGGATCACTATAAAGAGAACATTACAGATAGTCCTCTACTTATGACCACAACTGAGCCCAAAATTTCTGTTGCTAAGCAAGGCAGGTTTTGCCCCATTTTACGACCTTTCTTGCCACAGTTGTTAAGTGAATCACTGCAGCTGTTAAGTTGGCTGTTAAATAAATCTGGCTCCTCCATTGACTTTGCTTGTCAGAAGTTGGCAAAAGGTGATCTGGGACACTGCAGCCTTCATAAATATGAGTTAGTTGTCAAGCATCTGAATTGTGATTGTGTAACTTTGGGCATGCTGCAACGTTTGTAAGTGTGAAAAACGATCATAAGTCACTTTTTTCAGTGCTGTTGTAAAAGGGACCAGGAAAGTAGAGCTACATATTGGTGAGAAATTTGTATTGTCTGTCCCTGCCATAAATTGTGCTTTTTTCCTGAATTAACAATTCCGATTCTTCTTCCAGAAACGGTCAGGAGCTGAAATGCTTATGAGGCATCCGGTGCAGCTGAAGGAAACATGCAATAATTGTAATATGCCAACATGCTCAAGACAAAGCAGTGCTTCTCAACTATAAGATTACTTGTCATTTCCAATACAAGGCAACTTCTAGCACATCTTGTCACTGCCCACAGCCAGAAGGCCAATCATTCTACCTAATTCACCCATAATCACGCCACCATAATCACATTAACCAGAGGACAGACTGAATTCCATGTTTGCACACTCATTTGCCCTCCCTTTCTACTTTTTGCTGAGACAAGCTTGAACATATGGGACCCCAGGGAGACAAACTAGCAATGGATACAAAAACAAGGAGAGTTCATACATCAAGGGGCTAGCATTGATCTTCTAGCCTTTGACTCATTCTTCTTGGTTAGTGATTGTATGGAAGAAGGACAAACCTAGGCAGTAGCTTTCTCAGCTCAAACTAAGCCTTTGTACTCTCAGTCTGCTATTTTTTCTTCTGGATACATTGTTGTTGTTGTTGTTGTTGATGATGATGATGTCATTGACAATGACCACAACAATTTTGTGAAATTAAATCTTTTAAAAATAGAACTTTGCTTGAGCCCCTTGAATGGAGGCAAATGTGCCTTAAAAGCCCAGGGTTCTGTTTGTGTTTAAGGACTTCACGGATAAAAGATTTGTAGGTCCTACTTCACAGCTTGAACCTGTCATCTAAATCTGATTTAAAGATAAAGAAGCATAAGACTAGAGAGTATAGTTGCCAAAATTGCCCATTCATAGTTAATGCTTATCAGCCACTTGCTTATATAATTATAAATATATAATAAAAATTTTCCAATTATACTAAAGGTTATACTATACAATTATAGTAAAGATTGATAAATAAGTTCCTAAATGTATCTATTTAACAAAAATATCTATCTATCTATCTATCTATCTGTCTGTCTATCTATCTATCTATCTCAAATTTAAATGGCTTCCCATCTCATGAGAAAGATAACTGGTCATCCATCTACATTTAGTTGTAGCAGATAACTCTGGGCAGCTAACAAAACAAAATGGAAACAACAGAGCATCAAAATATGAAAACAACCAATTAAAAGCATAGCCGTAACCATTTCACTAAAACATAAAGACAAAAGACATATACTGGGTTTCACCAACATTGTCGGTGGGCAAGTCTTCAGGGGCTTCTGAAAGGCCAATGAGATGGGGGCCATCTAAACTTTGGGAGAAGTTATTCCACAGGGCAGGTATATCAACAGAGAAAACCTATGTCTTGGGGTCCATCACGTGACACTGCTTTACCAAGAGGACATGGAACATATCCATCCTGCCAGATATGAATAAGCATGTACACATTTTATGCAACACAATCTCTTCCTTTGGCCTTATTTGAAGATGGACATAAATACATGGTATCTCTGTTATATGAGTAACAAGTTAGGGTTGACGATGTGCTTCATGATGCTGTTAGAGCATGGCTTTATTCCTAGGTGGGAGATTTTTTTGCAGAAGGAATTTCAAACCTTGCAAGCTGTTATGACAAGTGCCTCAATTTGAATGGCGATTATGTTGAAAAGTAAAGTAATATTGTAGTTTTCTAATGTGTATAATAAAAGTTCTGTATCTGCGAGTGTCTGTCATTGATAACCAAACGGAGATTTATTTCCAAATTGCCCTAGTAGAACACAAATTATTTTGGAATGTAAATGGATGACGTATCGAGACTTATTGTATTTGAAAAAGAGGGATTTGAGATAAAGACAAGAGAACAACTAGTAAGCGAAGGATTTGATTGTGATTGGTTTAATTATTATAGAATTTTTGAAAGATTTAAATTTGATTAAAAGAAAGTTTTGTTTTCACAGGAATTAAATCTGAACTGGACGTTAATTTATCTTCTGGAGATGGCCACTTGATTTCTAATATAAAATATTACTTAAGATGAACCTAGAAGATGAATAGATTAAAGCAGTGGTTCTCAACCTTTTTAATGCCGAGGACTTCCCAACCGGTCGTAAGTTGAGGACTTCCCAACCGGTTGTAATTCGAGGACTCTCCCTGCCTGGGAGTGCCGCACATGCGTGGTGCTGCCCCCTGCACGGGCCAAGGTGTTAGCTGGCAAGGGGCAGCGACGGCGCAGGGCGACCACCGGCTGGGCCACCAGCTGGCCCAGCCCAAGGGAGATAAGGCACCCGCCAGGCCCCACGCACGCCAGCAACCCTCCCTGCGCCCGCCGGCCTCCCACCTCCCACCCCTGGCCCTCTTTTACTTACATTTTTAGTAGTTGCTCAGCAGGGAGGGGTGGAAACTTCCAGACAGCTCGCCTTCGCTGCAGACAACTTGCAGCACCATTTGCAGACTGGGACTTTTGGCGGGCTCAGCAGGGCAGAGACAGCCTGGACAATTCCTATTGGCTTTTGAAAGGCAATAGAATTAGACTCTATTCAAGAGAGTCTATTCTATTGGCTTTCAAAAGCCAATAGAATAAGAGGGAGTAGCACAGCTAAGGAAAAGGGGGAAAAAATGGCAGACTGCGTTGTTTGGTGACCCCCGTGAAATGGTCATTCGTCCCCAAATGGGGTCACGACCCACAGGTTGAGAACCGCTGCGTTAAAAAGTGTATGGTAAAACGGGGAAAAATTGGGATATAATATAATGCTAGATAAATGGGAGAATGTATGGACAAATGACTAAAATTCACATTAAATTATAGTTTGAAAGAAAACTTTTATAAATGATGTATCGTTGGTACTTGATCCTAGGTAGACAAAAAGTGCTAATAAGTGCTGGAAATGTACTCAAAATCCAGGTTCATTTTATCTTGCAAATATGTGAAAACATACTGTATAAACATAACAATGACAATGCAAAAAAATATTTAAGATACAAATATTAATGAAACCTGAAGCTTTTCTTTTAGGTATGATGGACAAGCCAATTGAAAAACAATTTGGGGTGCTATTCCTTCACATGATGTACTTGCCAAACATTGGAAAGAAAAGGAGATGCCGACTGTTGAAGAATGGATTTTGAAACTGACCGGAACTAGCAGAGATGGCAAAATTAACTGCTCTGATTAGAGATAAGGGACTAGATAGCTTCATAAGAGACTGGAAATCATTTGTAGACTTTCTACACACTAAATATAATAACAGATGGTTAACAGATGGATTTGAAGATTAGTGTAATGTAACCTGTTGACTGCTTTTACGTGTGTCTGTCTGTGTGTGTGTGTGTGTGTGTGTGTGTGTGTGTGTGTGTGTGTGTGTGTGTGTGTAAAATGGGAGGAGAATTTACTTCTTTTTCTTTACTTACAGCAACCCAGCCAGGGTGGATCCTACATGTTAAATGCTAAATTTAATTAACCACTTTCTCTTCTTTTTTTTGTATACTATTTTTTGTTGTGGTGGTTGTTGCTGGGGTTGAATATACACTTTCATTTTGTTTCATTTTGTCTGTTTTTTTTATTTTTTTGTATTTTATTCTCTATGATGAAACAATTATTATTAATAATAATAGTAGTAATAATAATAAAAAAAATCTGAGACACTAAAATGAGATAAGGCAGAGTGCTTTGTGGGGACCAAAGAACACAATGGTGGGCATATAATCTCTTCAAGGTGACCTGCTGTGGAACCCAACATTAGAGTATTAGAGTTAGAAGTGGATGATCACCCACTTAATAATGGCAGGAATTATAAGACTTGATTTGAAAGAAAGCATTAAGTATCATAATGCCACTCTAAAAAATGTATACGATCTGTCTCAAGGGCTATTAGATAGCTCTTGACAAATGAGGTGTGTCTTTTCAATCTGTTTTGCCTTCTTGAAACATTTTTCTGCTGCTGGTCAGATTCTTAAAACTTTAGTATTGTACATGAATGACCTTGGCTGGACTCAGAAGCTAAGCAGGATCAGATCTTTACTAAATTTTTTGCCCGTCTTCACTGTCAGAAGTTACAAATTATACAACTTTGTATTAAAGCTGTAAAAGCAGACTCATGGAAAATGTCCTTAATATAATGTTGTAGTTACAACATTCCAGAAGAAGACAATGGCACACCCACTTCTTTATTGTTGTCAGTACTCCATCTTTTTATGCTCATCTTCTTGATCTGATTCAAACCTAACACAGAGAATAGCAGAGTTGGAAGGGACCTTGAAGGTCTTCTAGTCCAATCCCTGATCAGGCAGGAAACCCTATACCATTTCGGACAAATTGTTGTCCAATCTCTTCTTTAGAACCTCCCGTGATGGAACACTCACAATTTTGGAGGCAAATCATTCCATTGATTAATTTTTCTGTCAGGAAATTTCTCCCTAGTTCTAAATTGGTTCTCTCCTTGATTAGTTTCCATCCATTGTTTCTTGTCCTGCCTTCAGGTGCTTTGGAGAATGGGTTGGCATTATTATAATGTGGCATTAACCAGAACAATCCTCTTCTATATCTTCTCTGGGACAGCTTGCAGAAGATTTGGGACTACTGTCTTTTTTAATTAATCACAATAGTTATCACTGCCCATTGGTCAAGGTTGTTATCAATCTGCTATTAGAAGCAGCATATTTGCACTATCCATAGCATAACTATACCAGTAGGAAGGTGTTCTTACCACTATGTCCTGCTTGTGGACTCTCCAAAATCCAGTGAAAGTGCAAGTAATTGAAAAAAAATAGTTGCTACTCAAATCAGGGATAAGAAGTATTTTATTTTGAGGTCCACAAAAATAAACTGAAATACCTGTTCTACTCAAGTGTGCTATAGCAAGGGAAGAAATAATTTGCATTTACCTTTATGAGTGTTTTCAAATGAATTTTCTAATTTACAGGAAGGGGTAGATCTGGTTGTAAATCAAATCCAAAGAGTTTAGTAAGGAAGGCAAAGATATTTCAGTGTAACAGTTGCTGGGAATAACCAGCAATATAAACTGGACTCTATGAGACAGATTGCATCAGAAATCTATCTGTTAAGAGCTGCGCTGCATACTTCTGAATTCAGTACTGAACATTAATGGGCTGTTTTATAAACATTAGTGAGTATGATTCTGTACCGGTCAGCAGAGGTAAAAAGGAGCCAAATTTCCCAAACCCTAAGAAATGAATTGGATCTGTCTTGATGAATAGTGCAAATTGTAAATTTCCTCAAGAAGAGATTGTGCACTCTAGCATAATGGAATAAAGCTGACCATCACAGTATTGAAAAATTGCGGATAGCTATTCTGCAGTTAAATGCCTAATGTTTCAGATCTTTTGTTCTACGTCTTATTATGCGATGCCTGTCGGCACAGGGCTGTAAGGAACTGTGTACAAGAAAAACAAAAATGAGCATCTCTGTGGGATTGCGATTGTGCTGGAACAGGTCCATGGGTGAATCAGTCGGGAGGGATGGAGAATATGCAAGCTGGCATCTGTATCAGTTTTAAGAACCAGATAGGAGTTCTAGAAATTGTGTACCAAGTTAGGAAATTGAACACTTGGGCATAGGCTTCTCATTACGATGATCTATACTCTATCACTATGCACCAATTATTTCTATACTCACAGAGAAACTGGATGAAGACTTTGCTTTCATCGGAGAAGATATAAGGTGGAAATGTGCTTGTCTGAATTGTTATTTTGAAGGAGGGAAGATATAAGGCAAACAGCCACGAAGAGAGAGTAAAGAGATAGGAATAGTACCTCATACAAGAATCAGGAGAACCTCCACTGCCAAAACATGTGATATTAACAGGAGGAATTCATAGAGTGGCATCACTTCATTTGATTTCCAACATCTTATGATATTCATTTTGTCTTATAGAAGAATCAGGGAGCTGCAAAATTATATAATCTCAGAGGAAGAACTTTAGAAGTTTTCTAGTCAATCCATCCAATGGCAAAGAAACAATAGTCCCAGAACCAGAAGACCTCAAAAGCATAACCTGTCAATCTTGCCAGGATTCAGTTGAAGCCTGTTGCTCCCCATCTAGATCCACACAACCTTCAAGCACTGGAATAAAACAGTTCCTCTATCTTCTTCTAAAGTTCACTAACACGGAATTTTGGGGAGGGAGGGTGAGAGAGAGAGAAAAAAAGAAAGAGAGAGAGAGAGAGAGAAGGAGAAGGAGAAGAAAGAGAGAAAGAGAGATTCCTTCCCTTTAGTACACAGAATAACTGTGGTATCCATAACAAGTCACAATGACATCAAAACAATGACACATATATAATTATGCCAGCATGTAAATGGCTCAGTTTATAATAAAGGATGATGCCTGTTCCAGGTATATAACTTGCATTATGTACACATTATCATTTCCTGATCACCATTACAAATATCTTCAAGTGATAATTATTTCTTTCCTGCACCCATGCCATTGCTAGAAGCTAAGAGAAAAAGGCTGAAAATTTTGCAAAATTGCCATTATTGTGATCTTTGGGTGCAGGGTAGCATGGCCAAGAGATCAAACATGTTGAAACAGTCGTCTTAGAAAAATATTGAGATAGCAAATTTTGCAAGGAGCCTTTATGAGAATACAACTCTTTCATAAAAGGGAAACATTTGAATCTCAGCAGTTATGAATTTTTGGTCTGGTCTGGGTTTTTTTTATCAGAGATCAGACCATTTATGCTAATAACCTGTTATTTTCTGGATTTGTTTGGCAGTCACAATAGCCTAAATGGGTACAATTTTAGAATTAAGAAACAATAAAGAAATAGCTTTCCAGCCTCCTGGCATAGAAAAAATAACCCCCAAACACCAGTAAAATTACGAAGCATTTTATATTGAACAAAGCATTTGTAACACTATCTAATAGCATGATTTAATGTTTGTAATGATTTAATGATTTAATATTGCTAAAATACTGCAGAGATTTACAAGCCATCTCCATTGACTCATATCTTTAATCAATATTAACTGGTGAACTGGCTATCATGATACAATATTCTACTGGTATTTTAAGTTTTTTGGGTCAATTTCTATTTATTCATACCAACCATATTAATAACAGCATGCTCATCTTTGTTTATGACTTTCATTCATGTACTGACAGTGTAGTATTAATATAGTGTGCTATTTTCCTCTTCAGCTATATTAAATATCAACAATTGTTGTAATACATTTGCCAATAGTTTCATTGCAACGTCATATGCAATATTGAAATTTAAATGACTGATGCCACTTTGTGTCTTTAAGGGTCCCCATTTCCATAGGTACCCCTAAATTTGAAGAGCCCTGCTATCAGAAGCCATTCCAATTCTTGAGGGATAATAACGACAAAGAGCCCCTGTTAAAAGCATCTCCCCTTCTGAAGGGACAAGTCCTTGTGTTTAACCAGAGAACATGATATTTCATGAGATAAAAATAATTTGTTTGCTGGCTAGTTATAAGTGCTGGACATGAAGATTAATTCTTTCAGTCTAGTAGAGATTCAAATAATAATAATAATAATAATAATAATAATAACAACAACAACAACAACAACAACAACAACTTTATTGTCATTGTGTGTGTATTCACAGTATACACATACAACAAAATTTACATGACACCCAAAGACCAGGTCCCACACATAATCCCCAAACACACTCCCACCCACCACAATTCCCCACCCCCAAACCACCCAGCATCCACCCAACAGACCAAGTAGTACTATCCAACAGTTCACTGATGGTGGCCTTTAGTTCATTATTAAGTGCAATTATAGCTCTGGGATAAAAGCTATTCAGAAAACGGGTGGTCCGAGTTTTAAATGTTCTATATCTTCTACCAGAAGGCAACAGTCCAAAAAGATTGTAAGCAGGATGGGAAGAATCTCTGAGAATGTTACGCAACTTCCTTAAACAACGAGATTTGAAGATGTTGTCCAGGGCTGGTAGCTGGAGTCCAATAATATTCTGGGCAATTTTAATTATTCTCTGTAGAGCTTTTTTGTCCGCTACAGAGCTACTCCCATACCATGCAAGAATGTCATATGTCAGGACACTCTCAATGGTGCTGTGATAGTAGGACAGAAGTAGATGTTGAGATAGATTTATCTTCCTGAGCATTCTCAAGAAATACAGCCTCTTCTGTACCTTCTTCACAAGCATGTTAACGTTCATAGACCATGAGAGGTCCTCCAAGATATAAGTGCCCAAAAATTTAAAACTACCCACCCTCTCCACCTCCACACCATTTATGTACAATGGTAGATGCGCATCTCTCTTCCTCCTAAAGTCGATTATAAGTTCTTTAGTTTTTGTGGTGTTAAGTGTAAGATTATTTTCATTACACCACTATGTCAGCCCTTGTACTTCCTTCCTGTAAGCAGACTCATTGTTCTTATTAATGAGCTCCACCACTGTTGTGTCATCCACAAATTTAATAATTACGTTGGTGTTATACAGTGGGATGCAGTCATGCGTATACAAGGAATAAAGGAAAGGCCTTAACGCACAACCCTGAGGGGCTCCTGTGTTTAATACCAGAGTAGAGGAATGGTGAGATCCCATCCTTACTGACTGTGGCCTACCTGTCAGAAAATCCCTTATCCACAAACAAATCCTCTGATTTATACCCAAATTAGACATTTTTTAAAACAACCTATTGGGTAAAATGGTGTTAAAATCAAATCTATTTCAGGGTAGCTTCAATCTGGAATATAGGCATGGTCAGTGGTGGGATTCAGCCAATTTGCACCAGTTTGGCAGAACCGGTAGCTAATTTTCTGTTGCCCAGGCCCAGAATGGACTTCCGGAAGCAGCACCCACACAGAGAACCGGTTGTTCCCATATTTGATTCCCACCGCTGGGCATGACACAGGTTAGATTGCCCTGATTATTGACCTTTCCACAAAAGTAGAGTATTATGTTGATTCTCTGAGATTTCTCAATAGGCTTTGACACCACTGAACACGGGATACTATTGGGGTAGCTTATGGGTTAGATATTGGAGGTACTATGTCACAATCATTCAGTTCCTATCTGCAGGACCATCATTAAGAAAGAGGTGGTGGGACATTTCTGATTGGCACCTAAGTATTTATCATAGGGGCATCCTACAGTTTTTCCTTGTTTATTATCTAGATCATGGGTCTTCCAACTTGGCCCTTTTATGACTTGTGGGCTTCAACTCCCAGAATTCCTCAGCCAGGCATGCTGGCTGAGGAATTCTGGGAGTTGAAGTCCACAAGTCATAAAAGAGCCAAGTTTGAAGACCCATGATCTAGATGAAGCTACTGAAAAACCTCATCCAGAGATTTGGAGGGCAATATCATCAGTATGAAGAAGAGATTACATTCTATATCTGCTTTCCACTTAAGACAAGAGATGCCACCTATTGATAAGTGGAATTAGACCAGCAAACTAAAGCAGAATCCATAACAGAAAGAGGCTCTGAAAAACAAGAAAATGGTCTGTTCTGGATTAGTTAACACACTTTCCAATAGAAGATGCATATAGAGGATGTGATTGATTTGACCAACTCTGATTGATATTATCATGTACAACCCTACCAGACCGAGGTGTGGTCCAAGTGACCCATACTTTAACAATCTTGAATTCTGATCATCCCAATGATACTTAGCAGCATCCACAGTGAGCTACAATAAATGACAACAGGTGTGCAATGTCATGCCCCCAACAGCTGACCGAACTATCATCGTCAAGGTGCTTGACACACCTGGTGAACTAATTTTTGTTTGTTACAAGCTTATACTAACAGAATCTTGCAAGTCTGAGAATACATCTTTCTCCTTACATCAGGGATCTTCAAATGTGGCCCTTTTATGACTTGTGGACTTCTACTCCCAGAATTCCTCAGCCAGGAAGGAATTGAAGTCCACAAGTTATAAAAGGGCTAAGTTTGAAGACCGCTGCCTTACATCTTTACAGTCAAAGAAACTAAGCTGCCTCTTATCCCACCATTCCCCTGGCTGAGATTCTTCCCCCTGTCTCCCAGGATCATTCAGACATACCATTAACAGGATCATAAGACCACAGTGCATGTTTAGAATAGAATAGAATAGAATAGAATAGAATAGAATAGAATAGAATAGAATAGAATAGAATAGAATAGAATAGAATAGAATGGAATGGAATGGAATGGAATGGAATGGAATGGAATGGAGTGGAGTGGAGTGGAGTGGAGTGGAGTGGAGTGGAGTGGAGTGGAGTGGAGGTGGAGGTGGAGGTGGAGGTGGAGGTGGAGGTGGAGGTGGAGTGGAGTGGAGTGGAGTGGAGTGGAGTGGAATAGAATAGAATAGAATAGAATAGAATAGAATAGAATAGAATAGAATAGAATAGAATAGAATAGAATAGAATAGAATAGAATAGAATAGAATAGAATAGAATAGCTGGAAGGGATCTTGTAGGTCATCTAGCCCAACCCCCTGACAAAGCAGGAAACCCTACATCATTTCTGACAGATGGCAGTCCAGTCTCTTCTTGAAAGCTTCCAGTGATGAAGCTCCCACAACTTCTGAAGGCAATCTGTTCCATTGGTTGATTGTTCTCACTGTCAGAAAAATTATTTCTAAGTTAAATCTCTCCTTGATCACTTTCCATCCATTATTCCTTGTCTGGTCTTCAGCTGCTTTAGAAAATAGGTAGACTCCCTCCTCTCCATGACAGCCCCTCAAATATTGAAACACCACTATCATGTCTCCCCTGGTCCTTCTCTTCACTAGACTAGCCATGCCCAGTTCCTTCATGTGTTTTAGGCTGATCTTCATCTCTCTACCTGTGGATGTCCATGCTTATATTTTTGGGTAATATAAGCTATCACTAAAAGTTTTGCACAGAGTTAAAATTCCAGTTTTATTCTGGATGATGGAAGGAGAGAGAGAGAGAGAAAGAAAAAAATAGATATTATTCCACTCAGACTTCTACCAAGGCATTTTATCTCCTTCTAGCTTTTCTATATACATGTGAGAGCATTTCTGAGCAGTGGGATTAGAAAGAAACCTGCAGGCATATTAATAAATAAACTTCACATGGTGTTAGATATTAAGTAAACATACAGCTAAATATTCCTCCAAGGGTTCTGTGATCTTATAACCTATGGACTTCTAATTTGGTTACTTGTGACATGTGGTTCCTGCCCCTGGGGAATTGCAATAAATTAATTTTGAAAAGTGTTTTTGTTTATTTGGTTTTTTTTGTTTTGTTTTTTTCATTTCAGCAATATTGTTGCTTAAACCTGAGTTCCAGAAGAAATATTAGCAAAGCAGTCTTACAGATGGACAACAAATGCAGTAGCTCAGTTGAGCCTTTGGCTACCACAACTGATAGTCAAACTTCACAGAGTTAAATTCATACATCATGCCAAATTCTAAACCCAGATGAACAAAATGGAACTCCTGTCTTCATAAATTCAATCATGGTTTAACCTGGCAGTGTGCTTGGAAGCTGGGCTTTCACAACAGACTGAATGATGAATTATCAAACCAGCTTAATATAGAATGGTGTGAGAATCTAGCCAGGTGATAGCAAACCTCTGAAATGGATGTCTTTCAGGTTTTATTTTTTTTAAAGTGTTAACAATAGTTATACGTGAGCAGAATATGGATTTATGTTGTTAAGTGAATCTGGCTTCTCTATTGACTTTGCTTATCCCAAGGTCACAAAAGCTGATCACGTGACCCTGGGACTTTGCAACGTCATAAATATAAACCATTTGCAAAGCATCTGAATTTTAAGCCGATATTGCAATGGTCGTGAAAAATGGTCATAAGTCCCTTTTTTTCCCTTTTAATTTTTTTAAGTATTAACAATAATCATACATGAGCAGAAGATGGATTCATGTGATTCTGATCAGAACTGTAAATTAATCCTTTTAGCACAGCGGTTCTCAACCTGTGGGTCGCGACCCCATTTGGGGTCAAACGACCGTTTCGCGGGGGTCACCGGACACTGCAGTCCGCCCTTTTTTTCCCCCATTTCCCCTCGGCGGTCACACGCGCGCCGCACATGCGCGGTTCGGCCCGTTGCGCCAATTTTAATTAGGTGACCAAAAGCAATGTTGCAATGGTTGTGAAAAATGGTCACGTACCCTTTTTTCAGTGCCATTGTAACTTTGAACGGTCACTAAATTCACTGTGCCTGTACCATTATTCATACTTTCAAGCCTAGCTTTATGTACAGTATCAATTTTAATAATTGCAAATGTTATTGCAAACATTATTTTTTACAGTCACTATCAAAGCCGGCGCCAGCCAGAGCATTGAAAAACTCAAAGCAGTGCAAGATTGGAAGATGTGGAGAGACCTGGTCCATAGAATTGCCCATAGACAGACATGACTGAATGGATATCACCACCACCACCACCACCACCATATTGTTTACACTGCAAGAAGGATAGTTTTCCTTGCTTGTCCTGGTGAAGCCAATTGTACTTGAATGTGTTGTGAAGGTCTGACTGCCAGATGAAAAAGAAGACATTGTTATCAGTCAATGAAAGTGGGTGAACAATCAATCATCCAGGAAGAGTTTGGTGTAGATGCAGCTGCTTCATGTGATATTATTTCCTTACCAAAACATCAGCACTGAGATTAGTTAGGATTACTCATTAATGCCAAGAAGACTTAATGGGGATGTTTTTGTTTGTACTTATAAGTAATGCCAGCAGAGCCCAAAAAGTTCACCATCACTGGGACTCATGGCAACTGTCCACAATCTGGGTATTCTCCAGATCAGTGGACTAACTTTTCAACAGAGAGAATTTTTTATTGTTGTTAGTTGCGAAATCGTGTCCGATCCATCGCGACCCCATGGACAATGCTCATTCAGGCCTTCCTGTCCTCTACCATCTTCTGGAGTGGGATAAATGTGAGAGTGAAGTCCACACAACTAGAGAGCCTCCAGGATAGGAAGGCTAGTTTAAGGCTTTCGTTTTTTGTTTGTATGCAGTTCTGTGTGTATGCATGCACACAGAACAGAATAACAGAGTTGAAAGGACTTTGGAGGTCATCGAGTCCAACCCCCTATTCAAGCAAGAAACCCTGTACCACATCAGACAAATGGCTGTCCAGTCTCTTCTTAAAAACCTCCAGTGTTGGAGCATTCACAGCTTCTGTAGGCAGATTGTTCCACTGGTTAATTGTTCTAACTGTCAGGAAGTTTCTCCTTAGTTCTAGGTTGCTTCTCTTCTTGATTAGTTTCCGTCCATTGCTTCTTGTCCTGCCTTCAGGTGCTTTGGAGAATAGGTCTGTCCTTCCTTGTGGCAGTCCCTCAAATATTGGAACACTGCTATCATATCTTTTCACTAGGCTAGACACACCCAATTCCTGCAACACATTCTTTACATGTTTTAACCTCCAACTGAAATTTCCAGAACTCATTTACAATTAACATCACAATCTGGGTAGCTAGCTCAATCAAATTGGAATGCAATAAAAGTCCGGAGTTTGTGTAGCAGAGATATTTCAAGCTTAAACACAAGAGTCAACATCTGTAAAATTTAAAAAAACAACACAGCAAGGGGTGGGGTGGGATAGGGGGGGTTCAGATTTGTAAAAGACTTCTCTGTGAACTGTCATATAGGTTGCCTTCATCTCTGGTGGGATGTGGAAGGAAGAATGTTTCACAAAAGAGAAAACAAAACCTAGTTGTTAACTACAGTTTTGTCTTTGGTTATTCTCCAAGATAAATGATCTATTCTGGATGGAAAAATTGGGGAAATGGAGGGAGAGACAGAGAGACAGAGAGAGAGACAAGGGTTTATTATTGCCTGACCAGGCCTTGTACAGTGTGTTAAAAATGCTTTTAAAAAAATAGATGAGATATAAATGTATACATGACAGAATCAATTTTTCTTTTAGCTGAAGGGCATAATATACAGCAGGGAGTCTCCTGCTGCTGAAAGGAAATTATGCTATGACTTGGGAACATCATTCTAAACACACACACCCCCCATGAGAAGCTCCAAATAGGACACTGAAATCAGGGTGGGAGGTGGGGATGGGAGAGCCATTGCCAGACTTATATACATCTCAGCACCGGTAAAGACAGATGGAACCAAAGCAGGAATGGAATTTTTCAAAAGACCATTTTTCCCCCCGAGATGTTTCTTTCTTCTTAGCCTTTCGAAGATGAAGGCGATTCTGCTGAATGTTCGTAAAATATTTCTCACTGTTTTTGTTTGCTCATTGCTTTTTGCAATGCTAGCCATCAATCCTCTCCGGCATCTCCTGATCCTCAGGTAGCCTTCAAACCGAAGACTGCAATTAGGACCAGAATTCCTGTTGCCAACCAAGGTTGTTAAATGAGTTGCATTTGATTTTATGGCTTTCCTTTGCCGCCGTTGTTAAGCAGATCACTGCAGTTGTCAATGGCACAGCAACCATACAGGACGGGTACAGACTTCGTCGGATAGTTAGGACTGCAGAAAACAAAACAGCAGTTTTTGTAACCAGCCTGTCTTCCTTTGAGGATCTGTATACTGCACAAGCCAGAATGAGGGCTGATATAATATCTGCAGACTCTTTACATCCTGGACATAAACTATTTCAACTCCTTTCCTTGGAACTCTGCTATAGAGCCCCCAATATTTTGGGCACCAGGGACTGGTTCTGTGGACCAGAGAGGGCATGGTTTCATATGCTGCCTGCATCCCATGGATGGGTCTTCACTTGTTTGTGCGGCCCAGTTGCTGGCATACCACAGACTGGTGCCGGTCCACAGACCATGGGTTGGAGACCCCTGCTATAGAGCATTGCATGTCAAAACAACTAGACACAGAGACAGTTTCCCCCATGCCATCACTCTGATGAACGGGGAAGAGGGAGTCAAGCTATTCTCCAAAGCACCCAAAGGCAGGACAAGAAGCAACGGATGAAACTAACCCAAGAGAGGAGCAACCTAGAATTAAGGAGAAATTTCCTGACAGAACAATTAATCAGTGGAACAACCTGCCTCCAGAAGCTGTGAATGCTCTAACACTGGAAGTTTTTAAGAGACTGGACAGCCATTTGTCTGAAATGGTAAAGGTTTTCCTGCCTGAGCAGGGGATTGGATTAGATTACCTCCAAAGTCCTTCCAACTTCATTATTATTATTATTATTATTATTAAACACCTAATTCCCACAGCACTATCTTATGTCTAAGGATATTTGCCCATGTAGCTGGGCTGTATTACTATTACCCTTCTCACCTTTCCTAATGCCTACTCCTATTGGTATCTTATGATTGTATTACTTTATTATTTGTTGCTTGTAGATACACTGAAAGCTTACACAACAGAGACAAGTTCCTTGTGTGTCCAATCACACTTGACCAATAAAGAATATTATTATTTTATTATTATTATTTATTTAACTTCTATGCCGCCCTATTCCAGAGAACTCAGGGCGGCTCAAAACATGATAGAAATCACAATAAAATACATGAATATAAAAACCCCTAAGTTAAAAAAGAAAAACCAATCATTCTACAAACATACACACAAACATACACTGGCTAGGGGCAAGGTGTTAGCTGCCCCAGGCCTGCTGGCAAAAGTATGTTTTAAGCAATTTGCGAAAGGCGGAAAGGGTGGGGGCGACACGGATCTCCGGGGGAAGTTGGTTCCAGAGGGCCGGGGCCGCAACAGAGAAGGCCCTTCCCCTAGGCCCCACCAGGCGACACTGTCTGGCTGACGGGACCTGGAGAAGGCCGACTCTGTGGGCCCTAACCGGCCACTGGGATTCATGAGGCAGCAGACGGTCCCGTAAATTATTGTGTTGTGTTGTGTTGGGTGTCAAGTGAATGGCTTCTCCTATTAACTTTGGTTGTCGGAAGCATGCTGAGAAGGTCACAAATGGTGAGCACATGACACTACCACCATTTATGAATTTTATCCCAATGTTTACCATTTTACCATTCATTCATTCCCATGTTCAAAATTCGGGCATTTGGCAATGGTGTATATTTACGACAACTGCAGCATCCCAGGGTCACAAAATCGTCTTTTACAATCTTCCCAGGGGCTTCCAACAAGCAAGAAAATGGACTCATTTAACAACCGCAGGATTTGCTTAATGGCTATGATTTGCTTAAGGATCATGGCAAACAAAAAACAAAAAACCAGGCCTGACTGACTTAACGACTACCTCTCTTGGCAAAGGAAGTTCTCGTTGTAAATCAAGGACTATCTCTACTCTATTTGGAAAGTTTCACATCATTGAACAGTTTGATGGCCTGCATTCTTCTTTTCTGTGGCTGTTATTGTAGGTCCTAAGTCTGTTAATGCTCTTTTTTATTTCCTTTATTATCCCCTTGAATAGTTTCAGTCTAGAACTTGTGTTTTTGGTCTACTCGTTTCAGGAAGAGTCCATGTTGTTTCTGAATCTTTTACGGATGTAGAATTGGTCAAATGTAGTAACAAAGTTCAAAGTTATTATTCTGGGCTTAGCTCACCCATATATAGACTTTTCAATTTTTAATACTCGGTGCTGTTAGGGTAATCATTGTCTGTCTACAAAAGATTAGAGATAAGGTGAAAGTACCTTAACGTTTCTTGAAAGCTCAGACACACGTGGATCTCTGCAGTTGAGGATTATCTGCAGTTAATAGGTAATCATAATGGCCTCGTTCAGAGCAGTGACTTCTTTAGTGTTTCAACAGACGATGCAGGAGAAATAAAATGTAATGAATTTCCAAAGCAGCATTTCCTTGACTTATTACATTAGCAGGACTTCTCATCTGATTGGGACTTTTGAGAGAAATGCAGAATTCATTAAAGCAATTTACTTTATAATGGGAGATGGCTAAGATAGATGACTACTAATGGGATAAAGAACATTAATTAAATAAATTGTAGAGTGGAAGTGAGCTGTTTTGCTCAAAACCTGGCAAATAATCTTTTCCAGCTACACTGCAACATCAGACTTTCTCATCTGGGAAATGTTTGTGTTTCTTCACCATAAGAATTAAACAAATGGCAATGTAACTACAAGAGTTGAAGCTATAGCTTATACTATCATTATTGCTATGAAACCTTATCCCCAAACATGGACTCCTCAGATATTTTAACCTGCAACTCCCATGAATTCAGATTACTGTTTATTCTGGACTAATTATAATAATATCCAGACTAAAGGAGTCAAATTAGTGTGCAGGCACAGTCACAAGTGGCAGCGTGCTCCAGGGGCGAAAAGAAGCAAGGCCCCTTTGTGGAAAAGGTGGAAGAGACAGGATCAGAAAAAGGAAAGAAGGCAAGGTTGCAGGAATACAAGCTAATTTGAGGGCTAATCCATATGGAGCTCCATTTCCATCTGTCCTGTTTGCCATTGTTTGCTCCCTAGAGACTGAAATAGATGATCTGAAACTTGAACTGGCCATGAACAAGGAGTGTATATCGGAGGTTGTGACCCTATGCAATGAAATTTTATTTTGATGAAATTTAATGTATGCCGATTGGTGTACATTCAAAGTGACAATAAAGTTTTGTTGTTGTTATTGTTGTTGTTAAATTAAGTAAATCCGCACTTGAAGTTTTGTCTTCCTGTATCTACGCTGTCCATTTTCTTCTGGACTGAAAACACTGAGGAAGATTATCAGCACTATCATTATATCTCTGCAAAATGTTCACCTGCTGTTTCTCTGTGGGTGAAAAGCACAGGATTCCTGCCAAAAATTGGGAGAATTAAGAGAGTCCCAAAGCAGGAAATCCAATTATGTCAACAATCAGCTGCCATAAGGACCAGGATTGAAAGACACAAAACAAGGTGTTTCCTAAACTATGGAAAAGGCCAGAAAAAGAAAAGCTGGATTCAAAGCTCAGTGCTGTAAGATATAAGATATGAAATAAAACTTCATCTCTACCCTGTGTTTATCTTGTTCCCTTCTCACTAACATTAAAACTGATTTAAAAATGAACCAAGGTGGCAAACCTTGGTTCATTTTTAAATCAGTTTTAATGTTAGTATTTATTAATTTAATATTTTCATGTTTTGTTTTTGTTGCTTTTACTTGGTTGGAAAATGGGCAGCATATCAATTTAATAAATAAAATAAATAAATAGAAAAATGGATGTTCCCTTTGTGTTCACAGAGGACATTCAATTACTTAAGGTGACTTTCATCATCATCACCATTCTAGCCACTGTTTATCCACTGCAGGATGAAGGCCTCTTCGTCATGTTTCCAACCTATATGGTCCTGACCTTTCTTTTGCCAACTGGGCCTCCAATATTTGCTGATGTTATTGATCCATCTTGTTTTAGGTCTCTTTCATGGACACTTTTTATCAAGTGGGATCCATTCTGTGACTGCCTTGGTCCACCTGCCATCAGTTCTTCTTGTTATGTGTCTAGACCATTTCAGTTCTTTTACCCTCTTGATGATATCGTATACTTTCGTTTTTTCTCTAATCCGTGTGCAGGTCTTTCTATCTTGTCTTGTAATACCGAGCATGTATCTTTCCACTGCTCTTTGCGCCACTCATAGCTTTTGTATTGATTGTGAGGTGAGTGTCCATATTTCACTGGCATATGTTAGAACAGGTAGCACACACTAATCGAAAACTTTTCTCTTCAGGCATTTAACCTACCATTCAATTTCCTTTATTGTATCACCTTCCATTGAGATTCATTGTCCAAGGTATATGTAGTGGTCTACTACGTCTAGTTCTTCTCCAGATATATATTTTTTCTACCTTTAATAAATTTATTAAACATAACCTGGCTCTTCTTCAGGTTTATTTTTAAGCCAAATGGTTATCCTGCTTCGTGCAGCTCTTTGTGTAGGTCTTTGTAGCTCTTCTGGGTCTTGTGAGAAGAGAACGTCATCTGCAAATCTTGTGATTTAAACAGGTGCCATTGATTTTTAATCCATCTTTTGCCCAGTCTACTTTGTGAAATACTTCTTCAAGGCAGGCTGAGAAAAGGATAGGTAATATTGTATCGCCTTGTCACACACCTGGTTCTATGTTGTTTTCCACTTTCAGCTCATTAAGGCAAATTATCGACATTGTTCTTTCATATATTGATTGCAGTAAGTTTATGTAAGCAGCGTCTACACCTTGGTTGAGCAATGCTTGCTTGCTGGAATACTGAGTCAAACGCCTTTTCATAGTCAATGAAAGCCATGCACAGAGGCATGGTGTACTCATTGTACCTTTCAAAGTGACTTCATTTTATATAAACGTTTTGTCTATCTAGCCATGCTATGTCAAATGCCAGAGTACCTGCTGAATTCAAGCAATGGAGTACATTGATTGGCAAAACTGCCTTGGCTTCATGTCTTAGGATTCCTCTAGAATGGAGGTCCCCAACCTTGGCCATTTTATGACTTGTGGATTTCAACTCCCAGAATTCCTCAGCCAGCATGGCTGGCTGAGGAATTCTGGGAGTTGAAGTCCACAAATTGTAAAGTGGGCAAGGTTGGAGATCCCTGCTCTAGAACACTATTGTTGTTTTTCAAAGAAGATCCTGAGCTTTATTTGAAAAGTGATGGGAAGATCATCAAGGACAGGCAATCTCCATGAAAGGCACTTTGTCAATCAGTGTCAGCTTTTCACATCACAATTACAGGAGACAGCAGATTGTGATTTATATTGCATATTAGGTTCATGGAATCCAATGATAGCAACGTCATTTTCCCACTCAATTGTCATATTAAATGGAGCTGATGCAAGCCATCACTCAATACATCTCGAGACACCAAATTCAGGACCACAGCCCTAGAATTTATCTATCTCCCACCTTTTGGATCCCAAGTATATTTTGCTGAGAATTCTGAATGCTAAGAGAATCCCCTGATCAGATTTCAGCCTATATCCTCTTTTTTTGCACAGTAAGGAAGGTATTTATTTTATTCTCAAAAAGTATAGTTTCTAGCCTGGTGGTTTAACCATTAGACAAAATCAGCTCTTGTGAAAAGCACCTGGATAAAACATCTAAGGAAAAGATATTACTTAATCTTAAATACAATGACAATATCAGCATTTGTTTTTATTTCATACATAATCTATATAAATACGAACATCCAGACAGAGGTTTATCTGCTGGTTTCTACAGATGCAACATTACATCAATTTAGACTTAGCTTCTCTTTGTCAGCAACAGGTCAAAGATCGCAGCAAATATATTAAATCCTGTGCTTCACAGCCACCTCTTTATTATGTATATATTGCCTCTGTTGAAGTGGTTAAATATGTAGGTGTCTTTTGGTTCATTAGAGGATATTATCTTGTTCAAAATAGTATTGGTTGTTTTATTTAAAAAAAACATATGCAATTGTTATTTTAGGAAATATGTAGGGATATAGGTGGAAATAGAGAAAGAGAAACCCAAAAATGACGGAGATGACAGAGATGGAGATGGAGATGGAAAGGGAGAGGGGGAGGGAGGAGAGAGGAGAGAGAAAGAGAAGAAAGGAAAGAGAGAGGGGAGAGGGAGAGAGAGAGAGAGAGAGAGAGAGAGAGGGAGGGAGAGGGAGAGAGAGAGGGAGAGAGAGAGAGAGAGAGAGAGAGAGAGAGAGAGAGAGAGAGAGAGAGAGAGAGAGAGAGAGAGAGAGAGAGAGAGAGAGAGAGAGAGAGAGATGAAGATCCAGTTGCAGTTGCAGTTGCAAATATAGACATATTTAGGACTCTGAAGGTCTTCTTGCAATATATTCAGGTTGGCTGGCCAAGACGTTGACCTAGAACAGATTATCCAAAAGTAGAGTTTATAAACTCCATAGATCTGGGTACACTGAGTTTGCCAGAAGATATGCATTTATATCACATTCAGTGCTGTAATGAAATAAATGACCAAGGGGTTCATGACCTCAAGATGGCACCGCCGAGGACAGCCTCGGTGAAATGCTCCTTGATAGTTTTGTTATTTTTTATTATTCTCTGTGATTCACTTTGGATCTCATGTTATGTCTTATGATTTATGATGAATGTATTTTTATGTCGACTATGATCATTGATTTATCACTTGTTGCTTGTAGGTACACCAAGAGCTTGTGCACCAGAGACAAATTCCTTGTGTGTCCAACCATACTTGGCCAATAAAGAATTCTATTCTATATGTTTCCTGGGTCTTCTTTTCCTCCATCCTTCTACCTTATTAGCCCTTGGTTCCATGAGTGGAAGGCTACTTTTCCATTTTGACCTCCATTCCATTAACCCGACTGAGCCCTCCAAGCCAGTGGTGGGATTCAAATATGTGAACAACCAGTTCTCTGTGTGGATGCCGCTTCCGGAAGTCCATTCTGGGCCTGGGCAACAAAAAAATAGCTACTGATTCTGCCGAACTGGTGTGAACCGGCTGAATCCCACCACTGCTCCAAGCACCATACCAAGGAATATAAGCAAAGTGCAGAGCAGGCAGTTTGCAGACATGCCTTTCTACTCTGCCCCTTCTGTTTTTTTCCTGCCCAGAGCACCCAAAATACAAATAGGAAAACAAATCACCACATGTATGGAGAAGCCTTAGATGTCAGGCCAAAGAGGGGCCAGTATACAAATAGTTACAGTACTTTGATATTCAAAAGTAGTAGCGATTGGATGAATGCTGTCAGTTCTCCTTTGATATAAAAGCATGGGGTTGGATTAGCAACTTCCAGAAGGCCACCATAAAATAATGAATTGTGCCATGACCGATAACATTCAACAAATGCTCTGATGTATAGTCCAAACCAATTCCCCCATACGTGCACACACACACACAGCTTTGTCACGTTAAATTTCCATATTGCATTTCCAATTCAGTTGAGGAGTTCATCACCTAAAATACATCTCAGTGGTCCGAAAAAGAAAGTAAAGGTTTTCTCTTACCCTCCCGCCCCAACATGCACACACTTTTAATAAGCAAGGTTTGGAGAGAAGCACAAATGGAGAGGGGGGGAGTGAAAAAGAAACAGGATTGTTAGGAAGATTTTTTTCTGCTCAGAAATGTGCCTAAAAAGGAAGGAGATGCAAAACAAAAATCTTAAAACGCAGATCGGTGCTTGGATTCCGTTTCATTAGAACTTCAGCAAAAGAAAGAGGAAAATAAAGATCCATTTTGCTTCTTCTCACTTTATTGATGATATCGCGGCAGCATTAATGGAATGCTTACATTCTGCTAGAACAGTCTGAATTTATCTACAATGTATTTGGTGACTGGATAAGCTGCAGAATCTTACTTCGGCACCTGAAAAGAAAGATGCCTCTTCTTTTGAATGAAAATCACATGCCTTCTGTCGTTGCTGGCAATAAAAAATTTCAAACTGAGTTTAAGACATCATCAAAAGACCAGTCCCTCTTTCTCACCTGCATATAAATATATACATGCACATACACTCACACACACAGAGAGAGATATGCGCTGACAAATTAACCATCAATGGACACATAGACATAGACAATATCTACACTCTATGCAAAAGACAATCAACTTACCAAAAAGGGAATAAATCAGCCCCCAGATGAGTATAGATTAACGCCAAGAATCTATGGAAATTTTTAGTCATCCAGGACATGGATGTCCCATGTCCTTCAAAAGGCAACTGGGCTTTCTTTGTTTTTCCTTGAAAATGTTTTGCTTTTCATCCAAGTAGCTACTTCAATCAAGTAAACATGACCCCAATCAAGGAATTGCCAAACAGGCCAACAGTAAACATCCCAACCAAAGATCTTCTAAAACAGGGGTGTCAAACTGCCAGCCCACGGGCTAGACGCATCATCTGGAAGCCATGCCCACCCCATTGCTAGCAATGGCAAAACCGTCCTGATAAGTTGCGCGATGTTACGTGACATCACGAGTTTGTCTGCTCTAAGACCAACCCAGGGCAAGCCACTTGAATACAGACTGAGAGCAAACCCCATTCCTTACTAGCACTGATGAAGTTAGCTAATTTGGGTAATGAAAGGTCTGCAAGTAAACAAGCAAGTAAACAACAGCAGCAAGGATCCTCACGCACATACACACACACACGCGCACACACACATATTTACATATACATATTTATTATACTAATGTAGCATACTTGTCACTGTGATGGACTAGGAGCAGTGAGACTTCTGTTAAGCACAGGAGCTATCTGGGTGACTTTATTTTATTTATTTATTTATTTATTTTATTCAGGCTTGTATGCCGCTCCTCTCCGGAGACTCGGAGCGGCTAACAACATGTATATAAAACATTAAATTTCAATACAAGTCCAAACAAAAAATCTAAAATACAAAGTAACACCCACTTATATTCATCATTCGATCCACAATCATCCCCAGGCCTGCCGGCAAAGATAAGTTTTAAGATTTTTACAGAAGGAGCGTGGGAGAAACGCGGACTTCAGGAGGCAGTTGGTTCCAGAGGGCGGGCGCCACAACAGAGAAAGCCCTCCCCCTAGGGCCCGCCAGACGACATTGTTTCACTGACGGGACCCGGAGGAGGCCGACCCTGTGTGCTCTCACCGGTCGTAGGGAAGTATGTGGCAGAAGACGGTCCCGTAAGTATCCTGATCCCATGCCATAAAGGGCTTTATAGGTAAGCCACTTAGTCTCCCTCCAACCTAGACTGGGAAGTTAAAAAGCCCTATCTATTAATAACATTCAAGTAGAAAAGAGTCTTCATTCCTGTAATGGATTGATTCAGGCTGGTAATCATTTTTATCACGCACATTTTATTGGCTTATACACACATGTGCACACACACACACACACACACACACATTATAAGAATTCATTATATAAAGAAAAAAATATGGAAACATAGTTGGTCTACAAAGAAAGAAGCTGGCTAAATGCATCCTAAATATACCTTGCAGTTGGGGTGGTCTAGAAATACTGTTTCACAATGACTGTAAAAGAAATGGACCTAAATCTAGCTACAGTTGTTGTGGGTCTCTGATTTGTGGCACCTTCCTTTATAAACAGGAAGCTTGTGGAGATCAGCCTTACAGTAAAAATGCTGACCATAGTGAAACGAATTGAGAAGGACCTCTTATAATGCCCACAACTTTTTTCACAAATGTTTGGCAATGTTACCTTTTGGGCTTTTGTCCAACCCCCTGCTCAGGCAGAAAACCCTCTACACCTTGAGACAAATGTCTGTCCAGTCTCTTCTTAAAAACTTCCAGTATTGGACCATTCATAACTTCTGGAGGCAGGTTGTTCCACTGATTAATTGTTCTAACTGTCAGGAAATTTCTCCTTAGTTCTAGGTTGCTTCTCCCCTTGATTAGTTTCCATCCATTGCTTCTTGTCCTTGCTCCTCCAGGATGATAAGTTAAGGCTCATAAGTGGTTCTTCCCTAATTAAAAAGAGAGAGGATGACTTCCATTAGAATTGGAAAGACATGCATATTTTGGTTGGCAGCGTCCTGTGAGTTGATGGGATATTCATAGAATCATAGCCCTAAGGTTGGGAAGGAGTTTGAAGGCTTGTAATCCAGCCTCAAACATCCCAAAGAAATGACTGTTCAATCTTTTCTTGAAAACTTCCTTGAGCATCATGACTTTGGCAGCTTCTTTAATGGATCTCACAGTCATGAAATACCTTATTTCAAGAGTGAATCTGTCTCTGTTAAACTGTCGCCCGCTGGTCTTTATCTTAGTCTCAGGTGCAATGGAGAATAATCCATACCTTCTGTCGTGTGAGATCCCTTCACATATTGGAAGACTGCCATTATGTCTCTCCTCGTCTTCTCTTATTTTAACTAAACATACCAAGTTCCTTTCATCTAAATCAGGGGTCTTCAAACTTGGCCCTTTTATGACTTGTGGACTTCAACTCCCAGAATTCCTCAACCAGGCACTGCCTGGCTGAGGAATACTGGGAGTTGAAGTCCACAAGTCATAAAAGGACCAGGTTTGAAGACCCCTGATCTAAATCCATCAAATTCATCCCCTTATTGTCTTTGTTACTCTTCTCTGCATCGTTTCAGCATCCTTTTTTGTATTGTGCCAACCAGAATGGGACATTGCTTTCCAGATATCTCTGTTCCACTAGTCAGAGTATAAAATATGACCTTCTTAACCACTTTTCTGAGATGGATCTGCTTAGAGTCCAATTATCATATTCATTATAATAGTCTCAAGTCTAAGCATAGAAAACTAATACTTGGTCTAGAGATAGTTTGGCCTAGTGGTTAAGGCACCAGGGTAGAAACTGGGAGGCTGTGAGTCCTTGACCAGTCTTAGTCATGAAAGCCAGCTGGGTGACCTTGGTCCAGTGGCTCTCAACCCAACTCATCTCACAGAGTTATTATTGTGGGGGAGATGGGAAGAAGGAGTGTTAGATACATTTGCAATCTTGAGTTATTTATAAAAAACAAAATATTTATATTTTATAAACATATTTTATCAAATCAATATAAGATAATAAAGGTGGATATAAATTAATTAAGTATAGGAAATAGACAGGTATAGTCAGTCCAATTCTTCAAATGCAGGCAAAGACAAGAGTCCTGTTATAACTCTCTTATTATTTAATACCATCCAATAATTGTTGTGATGGTGTTCTTCCCACTTCAGCATCCACTTGGATGGTGACATAGATTACTGGCTCAGATCAGAATGCTTTGCATGTTTGCAGTAGATATTTAGAACTTGAAACTCAATGCCCACTTTTCAAATAAGGAGCAGGTTACCATCTTGTGAACAAAGATAAAATGGGAGACCTTGTCAAAGGCACCAATCAAAATATATTACGCACATGGCATTTCCCAAAATCATAAGACTTATGAATCTGTTTTAAAAGGAAAATAAATAATAAATTTTATTTATTTATTTATTTAATCTATTTATTTATTTGATTGGCATGACTTATTCTTAACAAAGCTGTGTTAGATACTAGTAACTAATTTGCCATTAAATACATTAGATACTAAATTTTTACTATTATCACATTTGTTTTTGGGGATTTACCCTAATATTTAGTGACAGATTTTATCTTCCTGGGCTCCAAAGATCACCGCAGATGGGGACTGCAGCCAAGAAATTAGAAGACGCTTGCTCCTGGGAAGGAAAGCTATGGCAAATCTAGACAGTATACTAAAAAGCAGAGACATCACCCTGCCAACAAAAGTACGTATAGTCAAGGCCATGGTTTTCCCAGTTGCAATGTATGGCTCTGAAAGTTGGACCATAAGAAAGGCTAAGCGCCAAAGAATTGAGGCCTTTGAACTATGGTGCTGGAGAAGATTCCTGCGAGTCCTCTGGACTGCAAGGTGATCAAACCGGTCAGTCCTAGAGGAGATCAACCCTGACTGCTCTTTAGAAGGCCAGATCCTGAAATTGAAACTCAAATACTTTGGCCACCTAATGAGAAGGAAGGACTCACTGGAGAAGGGCCTAATGCTGGGAAAGATCGAGGGCAATAGAAGAAGGGGACGACAGAGAATGAGATGGCTGGATGGAGTCCCTGAAGCAGCAGGCGTGAGCTTCAATGGACTCCAGAAGATGGTAGAGGACAGGAAGGCCTGGAGGAATGTTGTCCATGGGGTCGGACACGACTTTGCAACTAACAACAGCAACAACCCTAATATTTACTATAAAAATATGCTGTGTATTGACTCACCATGAAGGGCCAGTTGTCTCCAAGATCATTTTCTAGCTGAAGACCACAAATTCTTCTCTCTATTTTTGACATTTTGCTTTTTCCAGGCTCTCTCAAATATTGCAAATACTCTTTCCTAATCAGTGGAATGGCTTTCCTCCAGATGTTGTAGGTGTGCCAACACTGCAGGTTTTTAAGAAGAGATTGGACAACCATTTGTCTGACATGGTATAGGATTTCCTGCCTGAACAGGGGGTTGGACTAGAAGACCTCCAAGATCCCTTCCAACTCTGTTATTCTGTTATTCTGCTATTCTATTAAATATTCTGGATGTCATTCACCTGGCTCATAAGACATGAAATTACTTAAAGTAACTAGATGTTCTCTAATCATAATTCCACCTATCTTGGACAGTGAACAGAACAAAATTATGTCTGCCCATGCACACTATTTGTTTGTTATTCAAGTAAAATATCTAATGGGAGTTGTGTGAATATTTATCTAGCATAGAAACCCTGTTTCCATAATAGCCTTCAGTGAATAAGAAGAACGAAGAATCAAGTGGAAAATGGAGGCCAACAAGGAGTTATAATCAAGAGAGAAGACAATTAGTTAACCGATCTTAGTCTATTGCATCATCTCAAGTGACTGAATTCAAAATCTATGTTCCATTCAATTGCACGTCCCAAATACATGTTATCAGTAATAATCCTGCAAGCATATTTATGAATGACAGCAGTTGCAACTGTTTAGGAGAATTTTCATTAAGTTTTTACTAAAGTCAATATAAAAAGAATTACTTAAAATCCAGGACAAACCCTGAAGAATTACATTTGCTATATGGCTCAGTTTTGGATGGAGAAAGTTGACAATTAGCTAACTCCTATTTCATTACCTCATCTACTAGTTCCTAAAAATGTGTAGCCTTAAAAAAAAATATGGTTTTGGTTGGGTGAAATAATAATGAGATGGAAACATGATTGAATCAGCATTTGATTTGCAAACAAATATTTCTGCATGGAAACTGGCAAAATCTAGATTACATTGCACACAAGGTACCTCATGCTGATATTATGTTGTATGAGTTTTCTTATTTCCTGCTTTGTAAAGAGAATATATGGATTGTGTATACAACATTATTGTTATGGTTGTTGTTGCTGTTGTTGATACATGGACTGTTGAAGAAGAAAGAAAAGTAGTGAGAGAGAAAGGGTTTGGTTGGAAGAAAGATCTCAATGGAAGATCTGGCAAAGAGGACATAGAATAAATGGGATACTGTTTGTAGTTTTGAGGACACTCATCTAGCCTTCTAATCTCATCCCTGCAACTGGAGTTAACAAACTTTCTGAAGCAATGACTCAGTGACTAAATATTTGCATTTAACCCATAAGTAGGACTATTTCAACAGAACAGTTCAGAGGGGGTCAAATTGCTCCCTGAAAACTGAATCTTTTTCTGAGGCCTAGTTTTACCTCATCTAGAGGACTGAGGTAAACTTGAGACTTACTTTGTAAGAGAGGCCTTTTTGGTTGCCCTTGTTCTTTAAGCCTTCCATGAGTATTTTCCTGAGAAACCAAATCAAGATCTCATGCAGTTCAGCCTGTCAGCAGATCTCATTTTAATGCCTGGTTAGAACATCTTTCTGCTCCAAACAAACAGAAGATATTTCTTGAGCAGACAAAACAGTGCAGAGTTCTCCTTGACTGCAGTCACAACACCACCACATAAGCTAGCATAAGATGGAACAAAACAGTGGGGATTGAATTTATTAGGAGGGGAGGAAAACACCTTAGTTTTGTCCCCACTCTTCTTCACCCCATTCACAAAATCAAAGAGGGTGTGACCCTTTGGATGCTTCAAGGTATCCGAGTCCTTTAACTTGGGGAAAGTCTGTTTAGATAGCTCACTCAGAGGGCAGATTTACCTCCAGAAAATTTGGAGTTGCTTACAAAAAGGATGAGAGTAATTTATTTTCCTGTTACTGGCCTGCCACATGAATGAGATAAGATCAGCTAAAATATTCCACAGAAACAAGCTATTTCTCACATTTCTCTATCCCTCTTTCTCTTCCTATCCCCCTCTTTTTTCTCCCCCTCTTTCCTTCTTTGAGACCAGTTACCTATTTAACTCCATCCTGTCAATTAAGTTGGAGGAAGCGGGAGGGGGAGGGGGGAAGGCAAGGCAAAGAACTAATTAGGCAACTGTGTAATTTTAATTAGCTGTTTTGATAATTAAACTAATTAGTTCCCCTGTGTTTCCACAATATGGGGTGGACTGGTTTTGATACCCCGGCTTCAGAGTTCCATTCCATTAGTTAATTAGTCACTTTTGCATTAGAAAGCTTTATTAATGGCCTTAATTTGCAGTTGAAATGAGAAATCTGCTGTCAATAATTTGGATAATTGCCTACTGTTTGATTATAAAGTACAAAAGTAGCAGCACACCATTACATATGCAAATCCCAAGGGTTATTTCCTGGATGCTTAGCTTTCTTGTTTCTACATTTCATCTTCTTTTAATTTCTGAGTGTTTCTTTTCTTGACCCTGTTTGGGGGTTCGGGAGGGGGAGATCCAGCTTATTAAGGAAATGAAAGCCTGGTATTGTTGTGTGGGGTTTTCTTTTTTGTTTTGTTTTTTCTTTTTCTTTTTTTGGCTTTTCCCCTCCTTGTCCTGAACGCTCTGTCTGCTTGTGCCTGCAATTGTTCAAGTTATTGCTTGCTTTGTACCTAATTAGTGTCCTTGGATTTAAATGAACAGCTCTGTATATACCTCTGGCTCCTGCAGCCATGTTTGTGCATTGAATAATTGATTCTACTCTGCTAATCAGATAGGGACATAATGAGCCAGTTTAATTAAATGGGGATCTAACCTGATGAACACTGGGAAAATATTTGCTCATTTACTTAGCAAAAGGCCACAGTTGCTTTTCCACTGGATGGAAAAGGAAGGTGACAGAAAGTAAAGCAAGATTTGGGGAGAGTCAGAGGGGGGGAGGGAACAATACAGCAGTTGTCTCCCCCAGCAAAAATCAGCCTACCTGAATACCAAAAGCAAATAAAAGTTTTTCGAGAGGGGGAGGAAGCTTAATCAAGGGCCAGACGTCGGTGAAACTGCTGACAGAGTTTTCCTGGCTTCTCCCAAAGGTGTCAACATTACTTTCCAGCTCTGCTCTAGGAAACAAGTGGCTTGGTCTTTGCACCCTTGATGATTTACAGAAAGAATTTTTCAACCTATTGGGCTGTCATTTAATTCCTGTGTGAACTGCAGAAGGTGAGTTGTAACTAAATAGCTTTAGTGGGAAGAGAAAGGAAGGAGAGGGGAGGGGTTGTTGCTTCTGAATGCTGGGAAATTGGGATCAATGTCTCGGTGAGTTCTACGGGAGATGGATTTATCCCAAAGAACTGCAGTGCATCATTGCGACAATAAGAGCGGGCAGTTCTGGGTATGACTGCCTGGAAAATGTTTGGAATACGGGACCTTATCCCATGCCATGTTACGATGTTCCTTCCACTGCATCTTGTACCAGTTCTGAGTGGCAGCTGCCTACGTCGGATTCTGTCCCCCGAGATTAAATTAAATGCAGATTTAAATGCAGATTGTCATGGGAAAATGGTGTGCTGGTTTTGGTTCTGTAACATCAGAATGAACTTTCTCCTTGACCTGATGTCTTTACGGTGTGAAACCTCTTGCCAAAGACAGCCAATAGTATGGCAGTTTGGGGAAGTGCCTACAATCACATTGTCCAATGGGTTATGATGGACTAATCAATGCAAGGAAGCAGAGGAAAGCAGGACTTCTCTCTTCAAGAGAAGCTCCTTGTGCTTGGTCTAGCATTGTTATATTGTAAGCTCACAAATGGAAATGCAGCTAATTAAGAAATAAATGTAGCATTCTGCTCCATAGATGTCAGTGGAATTCAGGCTGACTTCCTGCTTCCTGTGATCTTCTATGCATAAAAACTAACACATTCTTGGCATATGGGGATATACAGTGGTAGGATTCAGCCGGTTTGCACCACTTTGGCAGAACTGGTAGCTAATTTTTTGTTGCCCAGGCCCAGAACAGACTTTTGGAAGCGGCATCCACACAGAGAACCGGTTGTTCACATATTTCAATCCCACCACTGGGGATATAGCTACATCTCCAGCATCTGAAGTACTCACCCATGGTATTCAAGTACTACCAGTTTCTTGGAATCCATGATGGCTCTAGACCAGGGGTGTCAAACTGCTGGCCTGTGGGCCAGATGCATCTTAGCGAAACCGTGCCCACTCCATTGCCGGAAATGGCAAAAAAGTCACAATACGTCACGTGATGTTGCAAGTTTGACATCCCTGTTCAGTGTCCAACCTTGGCAATTTTAAGACTTGTGGACTTAAACCCATGCTGGCTGGAGAATTCTGGGAGTTGAAGTCCACAAGTCTTAAAGTTGCCATAGTTGGACACCCATAGTCCAGAGCCATCATAGAAACTGGCAGTATTTGAATACTATGGGTGAACCTTTTCAAAATGAAACGTCAAATCAGCATTTGCCTCTTTTTAATCTTCTACTTTCTTTTTTTTAAAAAAAGATCATGAGAGAAATCACATCGTGGCTTTGGGAAGTTTCATTCAAATAACTTCCAAGTCTTTTTTTAGGAAATAGACAGGTAGATGATCTGCAGGTAAATAATGCCTAAAGGTTTGTCATTTGTAGTTGACGAGAGCTACTTTTTCAACGTAGGATTTGGTGGAAATGGAAAACGTTTGCAGCCTTTAACAGCCAAGGTGGGGGGGGGGGAAAGATTACTTGCATTTCACAAATGACAGCTTAAATGAAATATAGAGTACTGAGTACATAATCCAGTGGGGGAGAGAGAAAAAAAAACAGGCTCTAGTTAAATGTGTGTATATATGAGAGTATTTAAACTGCCCATCAGTGTAACTTTACCTGTAGGGCTGAGTTGCAGAATCAACATGGTTCCCATCTGGGGGTGTTCTAGGATGAAATAGCATATTGACCCTGAATCCACACTCAATGTAAAAAGCAATTGTTATTCAACCACTGTAACACCTTGTTGCCAATGGCAATGTAATTAAAGCAGCAAAGACTCATTTTCCATTCTTATCTCTTAAGCTCGTCTGAATCAGAAATGGTCTGTGTGAGAGAGAAAATATACCATCGTAGTGTATGTTTATTTATGAATTTGAACAAGCCTGCATGTGTGTATGTATGTATATTTATATATATTATGTGCACAGATACACACACGCACAGATACACACACACACATATATATACATACATATACATACAATATGCAAGCTTCCCCTATATTTCTATTGCACGCTTGTATATCTGTTTGTGGATTATTATTATTATTATTATTTGCTATTTTTCTTTCTTGCCCATCTAGAAAAAAAAGAGATCTTGCTGCAGAGATATATGCACACCCGGCATGGATGCGCACTCACAGTTTAAATTTTTTACTCATCCCCTTTTCTCCTCTATTAAAATTCCAAATGGCTAAGAGGATTTTCTCAATTTAGTCATACTTTTAATCTTCGCTGAAATGAGTGATGACTTCTTATAATAAAAAGTTGACAGGCTTACATTGCGCACTGGTGGATTAGTTTCCCTTGGTGATGAGGTTTTCTTTTGTGCACCATGTGTCTGTTTGATGGAGGTTTAACAGAAAGCATTTTGGCAGAAATTGGATGCAGCAGGGATCATCTGTAGATGGCTGCTATTTGATATTAACTGCATATAGTAACTTTTTTCCCTTTCCTATTCTCCCTTTTTTTTTCTTCCCCCTTCCTTGCTGCTCTCTTCCTTTACCAGGTGACAGAAGCAACCCAAACATAATGCTTATGTGCATTCGGAAAACAGGGGGGAGAGGAGTTAATTAAAAGATTAAATACCCTTATGTGTTCCAGGCAAACATCTTTAAATACGGTATATGTGTTTTGCTTTGGGGCAATGCTGACAGAGGTTATGGGCAAAGGTTTCACTCGAAAAAGGTATTAGATCTGCTGAGATTAGTGTCTGGTTTTGCAAAAGGAAAGAAGAATCTCTGGGTTGTTTTTTTTTAAAAGGCATGCATTTTCTCAGGATCTTCTTAAACAATGACAAAATAGGAATTTCTGGCCCTGTTTTAAATATTCTAGCAATCCAGTTTCGTATGGCAGAAATAATGCTCTTGCCTGTGATGTTTTAATGAGCAAAGGTGATCAAACAGTCAGAGTGGTGGATTGGGAGCCAGTCAGTCTGCTGAGAAACAAAATCACTTCACAGACTTTTCAGAATCTTATTGTGACTTCCAGGAACTACAGATAGTCCTCGACTTACGACAGCAATTGGGACCAGAATTCCCATTGCTAAACAAGGTGGTTGAAGAGTCACACACAATTTTATTGACCTTTTTGACATGGGTGTTAAGCAACCGTGCAGTTGCAGCTGTTGAGCGAATAATACAGTCATTAAGCAGATCCGGCTTCCCCCCGTTGACTTTGCTTGTCAAAGCCAGCTGGGAAGATCTCAGGTAGTGATCATATGACCCTGGTTCATCATCACAACTGTCATAAAGAGGCCATCTATGTCAAGGAGGCCATCCGTGTCAAAACTGAACAGCCCTCTCTCAACAGACCTCATCTCTCTCCAGTCTACAACATAGTCCTTTCAGCAGTTCCAAGAAGGCTCCACACTCATTTGTAATAGTCAGGTGACCCTGAGGACACAGATAAACCTCCAGGTGGCCTCAATAACTCTCTAAAAGAATGCAAATGACCAGCTGTCTGCAAGGAGTATAAATCCTTCCATTCCCCACCATCCAGTCAGAGCTGCTCCTTGGATGAGAAGCAAAATGTCTTCAAAGAAAAGCAAGGAAGTCCAGCTGCCTCTTGAAAAAAACCACCTTTGGGACAAACCTCCAAGTGGCCTCAATGACTCTGTAAAAGAATGCAAATGACCCAGCTGTCTGCAAGGAGTATAAATCCTTCCATTCCCCACCATCCAGTCGGAGAAAGTCCAGTTGTCTTGTGAAAAAACACCTTTGGGACAAACCTCCAAGTGGCCTCAATGACTCTCTAAAAGAATGCAAATGACCAGCTGTCTGCAAGGAGTATAAATCCTTCCATTCCCCACCATCCAGTCAGAGCTGCTCCTTGGATGAGAAATGAATGTCTTCAAAGAAAAGCAAGGAAGTCCAGCTGCCTCTTGAAAAAAACCACCTTTGGGACAAACCTCCAAGTGGCCTCAATGACTCTGTAAAAGAATGCAAATGACCCAGCTGTCTGCAAGGAGTATAAATCCTTCCATTCCCCACCATCCAGTCAGAGAAAGTCCAGTTGTCTTGTGAAAAAACGTATTTGGGACAACTATGACCTAGGTGACTGAGAATCTCCATAGACAACTGGTTGCCATATCATCATTCTGATGATAGGAACATGAGGATACTGCATAAGTGGCCATAAGTGGGATGATCAGTAGTAAATCACTTTTTTCCAGTTATCTATGGAGATATTCGGTCATTTAGGTCATTTGTCCCAAAGGTGGTTTGGGCTTTCTTTGTTTTTCCTTGAAGACAATTTGCTTCTCATCCAAGAAGCTTTTCAGTTCTATATTCCAAGTCTGGTCTTAACCAAGCAGTATAAAGTAGTGCTAAAACTTCACATGACCTTCATGCTATCTCTCTCTTCTTGCAACCTATGACCACATTGGCTTTTATGGAAGCACCCTGCTGGTTAAATAAAATACATAAATAATAGAATAAAATAAGCTGAGTTCAGGGTGCGTCACACATATTCTATATTTATGAAGACACATGGAGGATTTGCATTCCTATAACTTCCCAATCCTGTTATGTAGATAAAACCTTCCTTATTAAAAATATTCTTTAGGGACAAACATCTTATAGAGTCATACACATGCCAACCTGTTCTTGGGCTCCCTTCATCTAGAGAAAAATTGTGAGTACTTGCACAACTCCTTCATTCTTAACAGGGGCAAGAGTTGCATGCCTCTACTATTTTTTTTTCTATTTCTTTATTAGTGTTCTATCCAACAATTAAAGGCTCCAGTGCAGATGACAATCTAAAAGAGTAACGAGACAAAAAAAAATAATACAGGTTGAAAAAGTAATGTCAAAGATAAAGTTGAGTTCAGATGCTAGTGGTTACATCCATGCAGTTTTTTAATAGTGTTATGCAAGCAATTTGCTATTGCTTTTCTCATGGTTGTTTTTTTATTTATTCTATTATTTGTTTATTTACTTGTATCCTGCCTTTATTATTTTTTATAAATCACTCAAGGTGGTGAACATATCCAACACACTTTTCTCCTCCTATTTAATCCCACAACAACAACCCTGAGTTGGCTGGCCCCAGGTCACACAGCTGGCTTTCATGGCTAAGGTGGGCCTTGAACTCAAAGTCCCTTGCTTTCTAGCCTGGTGTCTTAACCACTAGACCAAACTGTATATACAATATATCCAACAACTATACAATTATCAGTGGATTCCCCCTTCCAGTTCTATCCAGAGCTGATCCTGCTTAGCTTTGGAAATGAGCCAACATTAGTTAGATGCTGCCATCTGCTGAGGCTTGAAAAACACCAATTCAAAAATAGAAAAGTCATTTTATCAACATAATACGAGCTCTTTAAAAAAAAGAACTAAACTCTTAAAAATCTAAAATCAGTACAAGGAAGATCTTGCCTGACACCAAAAAGATATGCCTTGCCTGAAATAAAAAAAAGACTTGGGCATTTATGCCCAATGTCTCTTGCAGAGGCCATTCACAAGCAGAGCGCCACAGCCAATTAGATCCTTTGCCTCATAACAACACATGTTCGTTCTTTCGTCAGCTGCAGATAGTAGAGGTCCCTCAGATATGACCAGGGTATACAGGCAGAGTATATATTAAGAGAGTAAAAGAGCTGAAATGGGAATGGGCTGGTCACATAGCAAGAAGAACTGATGGCAGTTGGAGCAAGGTAGTCATAGAATGGATCCCACTTGATAAAAAGCATCCATGAAAGAGACCTAAAACAAGATGGACCAATGACATCAGCAAGTATGGCAAGCCCAGTTTCAGCACATCTGCTTTCCTAGGAAGTGTAACTTTAAAGTGCATGCAGCTTATTTTGTATCTACTTTCTGACAAAGAACATAAACATAAGAACGTAAGAAGAGCCATGTTGAATCAGGCCAAAGCCCATCGAGTCCAGCATTCTGTGTCACACAGTGGCCTACCAATTGTACATGGGGATCTTGAGCAGAAAGAGAAGGCAAAACCCTCCCTTTCCCTTGACCCCCAACAAATGGTACTCAAGGGAATCCTGCCTGCCTCAACCAACATAGAGGCGGCACATGGACATCCGTTTTAATAACCACCGATACGCTTGGCATCCATGAATCTGTCTGACCCTGCCTTGAAGCTATCAAGGCTGACAGCTGTCACGACCCCTTCTGGAAGTGAATTCCATAAATCAACGACCCTCTGGGTGAAGAAATATTTCCCTTTATTTGTCCTCACTTTCTTACCTATGAGCTTTAGGGAGTGCCCCCTTGTCCTAGTATTGTGTGATAGAGAAAAGAATTTTTCTCTATCCACCTTTTCTATCCCATGCATGATTTTATACACTTCAAAATACAGGTAGTTCTCGACTTACAACAGTTGATTTAGTTCAAAGTTACAACAGCACTGAAGAAAGTGACCTATGACCGTTGCCGTATCTCCATGGTCAGTTGATCAAAATTAAGGCACTTGGCAATTAACTCATACTTATGACAATTGCAGGTTTCCGGGATCATATAATAATCCCCTTTTGCAACCTTCTGACAAGCAAACTCAATGGGTTCACGGGTTCACTTAACAACCGTGTTACTAATTTAACACTTTCAGTGATTCATTTAACTGCAAGAAAAGTCATAAAATGGAGCAAAACTCACTTAACAAATGTCTCACTTAGGAACAGAAATTTTGGGGTCAGTTGTGGTTGTAAGTGGAGGACTACTTGTATAGATGTCCAGAATGAGTTCATATGCTAGGCAAAACCAATTGCCGTTTTCAAAAGTATGCTTTCTGCTACCTGACAAAACCTGTGAAGACTCAAATGAGTCTCAAGGTTGAGTTCCTCTAAACATAAAATTGTCCCTTCTTCAGTTTCTTTATTGTAAAGTGAAAACTGCTGTATAACCAGTATACTGTCATCAACCAAGAATAATGTATCTGGTTATTGCACTGATTATTACTATATAGTTCAGCCATTAATTAACATTGGACTCGGTTGTGTTTGGGCAGAGTCATGAGTTTCTAGCTACAATTCTAATTTTGTTTTGGAAATAATGAAGACTTCTCCAAGACTTCTTACGCATGCATATTCACTTGAGTGTTTTCTATTTCTTGGCCTAATCCTTGGGTAGGTATCCCTTTCATTCAGGAAAAGATTACAAAAACTAAAGGTGAATAAGAGTCTCAGCTGAGGAATCTATGTGTTTGTTTTGCTGATAAGGTAAGACTTGCAACAGTTCATTTAGTGACTATTCAAAGCTACAACGGCACTGAAAAATGTGACTTATGCCCGTTTTTTACAGTTATGATCTTGGCAGCATCCCCATGATTACATGATCAAAATTCAGATGCTTGGCAACTGGTTCATATTTATGACAGTTGCCGTGTCCCAAGGTCATCTTTTGCTACCTTCTGACAAGCAAAGCTAATGGGGAAGCCAGATTCACTTAATAACCAGGTTACTAAGTTATCAACTGCCATGATTTACTTAACCATTGTGGCAAAAAACAAATCGTACAATGGGGCAAAACTCACTTAACAAATGTGTCATTTAACAACATAAATTTTGGGCTCAGTTGTGGTCATAAGTCAAAGACTACCTGTAGTTGTGATGTTCAAAATTTTTGATTAACAGAGCAGCTCCAGCCACAATGGTAAGCTTGACCAAATAGTATGGGCTATTATCAAATCCTAGATGCAATAACTGCATTAATCCAGATCTTCATCAAATAGATAGCGTTATGTTCACCGGACTTATAAAAAACATCTAATGCCATTTTTATTTTACCACAAAGAATTGTACAGAATACTTGTGATAAAACAAATCTTAAATCTATCCCTGTTCAATTATCCTTTTATTATATTATGTTTGCACCACTTTGGCAGAACTGGTAGCTAATTTTTTGTTGCCCAGGCCCAGAACAGACTTTTGGAAGCGGCATCCACACAGAGAACCGGTTGTTCAGGATTATGCCTACTTAATGAGTTGGTCTTGTCCCTACAATCCATCTTCATTGTTTCGGAAAGAACATATATCATGCAAACATGCATATGACATGTCCATGCAATCAAAGGATCTTAAACAGGCAGATCATCACCGAAAATATGATATCACAGTACAGCAGTTTCCTAGACATTTTTAGCAATTACAATAAGCAATTATTTCAGGTAGATGTTGGTGCCCTTGTGAAAATAACATAATAACAGTTCCTTAACAGGATTAGCATGAGGCATGCTGGCTGGAAAATTTGAGGAATTGAGGTCCGCGCATCTTAAAGTTGCTGAGATTTGGAAACAATGGTCCAAGGTGATCTTACAACAAAAAGACAATGAAACTTTCTATGTTCTTGGCATCTGTTCATTGACTATTCTTTCATGCTCCCATATCCATTCCTTGGTCTGGACCAACATAGAATAGTAAAGTAAAGTCTAACTGTAAAAAGAGAGAACTTGAAGATCATCTAATGCAACCTTATGTCCACTTCAAGAATCCACTGCTATAGCATCCCTGGCAGATGGCCATCCAATCTCTGCTTAAGCATGAGTTCACAGGGTAGTCTGTTCCATTATTGAACACTTCTTATATATTATTAAAGGTTTTGCCTGATTTCTAAACAGAATCTTGTAAATTACACCCATTGTCTATTATCTTGTCTTTTGGAATAACTGTTCCAAAAAGCAGTTGGATATTGTTCTTCTAGGATATCTCCATGAAGCAGTCCTGGATTAACCATTAGGAAGCAATACAGAGTTTCTCCCTCTAGTAATTATCAGGCCCTTCTTATTTCCACACTCAACTTTCATTTTCAGCCCTTATTGACTTAATGTCTTGTTCGTTAGGCAATGGAAGAGCCAATGGATAACATTGTTGGGCTGTACTTGGGACATCAGTTGACTAAATCTGGCCCTGCCACATAGTTACCAAGAGTGGGGATTTTACCCCTGGTTAATCTAATACCTTCCCAGTGTTTAGATTTCAGTTCTCATACATTTCAATAAAGAAAGTCAATACATGTGTATTAGGAACATCTGGAAAGCATCAGATTACTTACCTGGGCTATTGGCTTTTATGTAAGACAGCGGATACAGTAGATGATTATGGAGATAAGCCAAAACCTCTCTGAGGATGAGCATATATATATCTGTGAGCAATAATAGGTTGTTCAGATCTATATCTAATAAAAGCATCACAATACAATAATAAGTTCATAATAAATTAATAACGATCAGAGAAACACAGCCTAATCTTGCCTTCTTTGTCTAGTAGTTTCAAGAACTCGCAGTCCTTAATTTAACCACTTGAGAGATCTTTGAAGCTTGTTAATGAAAACATCTCTTTGTCTCTTTCTTAAGCAAAATCTGAGCTTCTTAAAAGACCTTTTAAAGCCAGGCTTTAAAACAATCTATGTTCTTGATGGATGACTAGCCTATTAACTTCTTTTATCTGCTTTTATCTATTTTATGTGCTTGTGTTTACATGTCTAAAGTACCTTTCATTCAAAGATGGCTACCACAACCAACACTGACAGTAAATAGCTCTGAATCATTGATTATAGAATCCTCCAGTGTTTTCATTGATTAATTAGAGATGCCGCAAAAGTTTGAAAGGTTCAATGCTTTAAAATTCTGGAATACTATAGGGTGTACAATGCTTTGTATTCAAGTTTCAAAGGGTGTTTCAAGGCAAACAAGCACAAATCAACACCATTTTAGAATCTGATTTATGATATAACCCAAATATCTTATTTCAAGAGACCTGTGTCAACCTTGAATCATTTTGGAGTGCTAGCTATATGAAACTTAAAAAAAAATAGCAAATCAATTAAATATCTGAATTGCTCTGAGATAAGCTCCATCAGGTCCAGTAGATTGGGTAATCTAGATTTGGATCATAGAACTTTATGAAACCCATAGACCTGCCACTCAGATTTGGATCAGTGCTGGTATGTGAGAATTTCTTCCCAGCATTAAAGCAACTTTTTTTCAGAATTCCTAACAAATGTCTTCTATTTGGGGGATTACTTGACGTTCGCTGCTGGTTTCAAAGGCAGATCAGCCTATAAAAGGGACTAATAACTTGTTAATGTCATGAATAAACCATAGACAAGACAGCTTTCCAGTTCTACTCTATACAGAGCATATTTGAATTTTAGGCTATTGTGCTCTGAGAATTCCTAGCTAGTTTTCATGACATTTCTCTCAGAAATGTTCAGTACCCACTTTGCAAACTACTATCTTTTTATTGACCCAATCTGCTTCTGTCTGGAAGTCCACAGATGAGATCTCATAGCAAATGCAGCTTTACCTAAGCAAAGCTGGAAGAGATGCAGTGACCAAACTTCAGTTCCCTCAACTGAAGATTAAAAGTTGAAATAATAAAACTCAACAAATTACTCCAGAGCTCATAGAAATCTTTGCCTTTTTCAACTGGTGATCAGCAAAATATTTTAAAGGCGAAACTGCAAAATTTCTGAGTTCTTCTTTGCATAAACCAGTAGGACATTTTCAAGAGGACACAATGGAACACCATAATTGCTTAAGGGTTAGGGATGTGCAAATCAGATGTGGGTGCTTTACTGAGTAATACCGGTAATTGCTTGGTGAAGAGGTCTTCTTGCTGGTCTGATTGATTTTGGTAGAATCCTGGTTTGATTTCTCTCAGGATCACTATGGATGTATTAGATCATCCTGAGCATTTGCTATTCTGACAGATTCTGCCCTGGAACTCAAAATTTCCACAAATAACTTGGCTGACAATAAGGGAGTTGAACTGAAACATGGAATCGCTGCCATGAATTTTGCCCATAGAGTTACATCTGTGGAAAACAATAAAAAACCCTTGGAATTTAGCACAGTGGTTTTGCAGTTTCATTACATAAATACATGTGTCCCTGCAAGCATAATTCTCATGAGAGGAATAAATAATAGATGTTCCTCATAAGACATCAAGCAGGGAAGAATGAAGGCGTTTGAGCCACCTTGCGCAATTCAGTCTGCCCCACACTCAAAGGTCACTTGAAAAAAGTCAGTAAAAGTGATGCTCATGCAGTGGCATTGGTTTCAGTGTCTAGTGCTACTTTGGCCAAAAGAACTTGAGCGTTTATTAGATGGCAAAGGCTATGAGATGAAAAGTGGGAAGCAGTTTGTGCTTTGTTTAGTTCTTTCATTTCTCACTGGGCCTTATTTTATAAAAAATGGTGGATACTCTCTTATTGGACAATTCTCTTTGGGGTGCCTCTTATCCAGTGGTGGGATTCAAATATGTAATCAACTGCTTGTCTGTGTGGATGCTGCTTCTGGAAGTCCACTCTGGGCCCGGGCAACAAACAATTACATAGCTACCAGTTCTGCCGAACAGGTGCGAACTGGCTGAATCCCACCACTGCTCTTATCCAACAATACATACCTACAACAAAAGAAGAATAATTTTTATATAGCAGCAAAGTCCTCTCTATACCCATTCCTTGTATAACTCTTCTGTTTTCTGGGGAACAAGTCTTCAAGAAAAATGGTTAACCATGTAGGAGAATTTCCATAAAAATTAGTCAGATCCATTCCAACCAGACTTTTATGTGGATGTCTTATGGAGAAGATGTCTTATGAAGCTGCCTTCTACTCAGGATATTTGTTTCTATGGGTCATTTCGCCTGCTGTCCGAGTTCTCATGGAAGATCTTATCCAAGATACCAGAAAGTTAGTATACATAGAGGAAAGGCCACCTTCACACTAAATTCATAGTAAGGAATCACTCCATCAAGGTAAACTTGCTTCCTCTTAAGCAAAAAGTACAATTCTCAGTAGAGTTTTGTTTGGACCATGAAATTAACCAAACTCCTGATTTTTTTCTATAATCTGGCTTTTGATTATCTGTTGGAACCTAATTCCCACCTCCAGCTCAACTCTGACATGTTCTCAGCATGAATTGATATCATTCCTTACCTCTTGTAGGGAGGGGTTTTAGATTTATTAAACAGGGAACCACATTATACATATTTATCTTATCAATTTACCAAAATCCTCCATGCACCTATAAATCCCAGACCAAAAAGCCCAGAGGATATACTTGGATTCATCCAGGTTTAGTAGTACCGATTAAAACCCAGCACACAATTCACTTTGCTGCATTCTGATTTTCCCTTGTTGATTCTATTTCTTTCCAATGGCAGATAAGACTTTGTGGAGGATATCATACACATTAAGCTACCAACATCCATTTCAGATGGAAAATAAAATCAGAGTTTTCTAACATAGTTGTAAGAAAAGTAGCAATGTTAACATGATGTTGGATTATAGCCTGAAAATTTGGACTTCCTGAACTTTAGATTCACAAACATGAAGTTTGCAAAGATTGTTTTGTTACAATATTGGACTGATTATATCATTTGCTTTTTGTGTAGCTATCTGTTGGCATAATGGAAAAATTGGGTAATGTTTAACATAGTCAAGGTTTAATGTTGTATTTAAAAATGGCATTCTTTTATATTGAGATTGTTTATTATATTTGCTTTATTTGCCTATTGTAAGGATTAAGGATTAATTTTTAGAACTGTGGATGGAGCAAGAAAGGGCTAAACTATGATTTATTGGAGGATAGTAGGCCAACAGTATAATAATCTTTGACTTGTTCACTGTTACACAAGAATTTACCCAAATTTGCCTAATAAATCTGGAAGAAGAAAGAGAAGGACAAGGACAAGGAGAAGAAGGAGAAGAAGCATCATTAATCAAGACAAAGAATCTTGAGTACTGTACTTGAATTTGAATCCTTCTGTCTCCAACACTGGCTATAACGCTGAATTTGGATTGAAACCTCTTATTTTTACTATCTGGCTGTTCACATTTGCGTCATGTTCTTATGGGTACTATTTGATTTTTACTATATAGCTGGAAACATTTGTTTTCCATTGCTTTTTATAAGTAATCACAAACTTCACAAAGTAAGGTTATAACATAATGTTAAGCCTAGAGCAGGGGTAGGCAACCCAAAACACTTGAAGAGCCACTTGGACCCGTTTCCCACCAAAAACAAAACACTGGGAGCCGCAAAACCCTTTTGATATCTAAAATGAAGCTAACACTGCATATATCCTTTTTTACCTTTATTATAAGTGTGTATGTGTGTGTGTGTGTGTGTGTGTATAATAAAGGTAAAAAAGGATATATGCAGTATTATCTTCATTTTAGATGTCAGAAGGGTCTCTGTCTCTCTCTGTGTGTCTCTCTCTTTCTCTCCCTCTCTCTCTCCTTCCCTCTCTCTCTCTCTTTCTCTCTTTTTCTCTCCCTCTCTCCCTCTCCCCCCTCTCTCTCCTTGTCTCCAATCTTCTGCTTACCTGGCAAGCTGGCTTCAAGCTGTTCTCCAACAAGCTCAGGGGTAGGCAACCTCGGGTCTTTTATGACTCATGGACTTGAACTCCTAGAATTCCTGAGTCAGCATAGCTGAGCTAGCTAGCTCTCTCCTGCCCTTCCTGTTTCCTGCTTCCTGCAGAGACGCAGCTCCTTGGAGAGGAGAGAGAGAGAGAGAGAGAGAGAGAGAGAGAGAGAGAGAGAGAGAGAGAGAGAGAGAGAGAGAGAGAGAGAGAGAGAGAGAGAGAGAGAGAGAGAGAGAGAGAGAGAGAGAGAGATGCAGCCCCAGAGATGCAGGCTGCTGACCTGTGGCCTAAAGTAAAGGATGTGGTTAACAAGAGATTCAGGGACAAAGAAAATGAAGAACTTTTCATACAACACATTAAATTAATATCAAATAAGGTATCAACCAGTGTTAATTTACATTAGTTATAAATTACATCCAGCATTCTTTGAATACAATTCAGCATTACTCTTCCCATGGTCTTAGAATTTAGAAGACACAAATATTATTTCTTTGATATTAACAGGTATTTGGTATTTACTAATAGGCATATTTTCAAGAAGCATCTTCCCTTGGGGAGAACAAAAAAAAATGCCTCTCCTAACATGGTGCTAGGCATCTGTTTTATTTGAAACATTTTAGAGTATGAAGGTTTTAATTGCTTAATCACACGGATTAATTGACTAAAGCTTGCTGCCATAATGATGATGGAGTGATGTAGCTTGTTCCATTGCTGTGCCAAAAAGTGGCATTCGTGTCTCATGGATTTGATCATTTTAATTCCATCACTGAAGCAGTCAGTAGAGAAGATGAAAGAGAGAGAGAGGAGATTACCTAACTGGAAAAAAAAAAGAATAGGGAAGAAACAATATCATCAAAGGCAACAAGGAATGGGTGCATTTATCTCATTTTCTTCCCAATGGCAGCTCTACCATTCCTGATGTCATAGACATAGCCTCTGGCTCAAAGTTGGGCTGTAATCCCAATGTATCTGAAGGATACAACCAAAGGCATTCAACAAGAGGCATGAACAAATAAGACTAATTATGTCATTTGCATCCAATATAGTCTGATTGTTGCAAACAACCCCATTTGTGCTATTTGCATAACAACAGTCACACCCAAAGACCAAAAAAGACATGCAGTGTTACTTCTAAGCAGTTTCCTTTATTGTTCTTCCCCTATATTCAAAATCTTGCCAAACAAAAATAACTACTTGCAACATTACTTGCAACATTATAAATTGAGAACTTATGCCCCAGAAACAAATTCCTTGTGTGTCCAATCACACTTGGCCAATAAAGAATTCTATTCTATTCTATTCTATTCTGTTCTATTCTATTCTATTCTATTCTATTCTATTCTATTCTATTCTATTCTATTCTATTCTATTCTATTCTATTCTATTCTATTCTATTCTATTCTATTCTATTCTATACTGTCCTGTCCTAGTCTAGTCTAGTCTAGTCTAGTCTAGTCTAGTCTAGTCTAGTCTAGTCTAGTCTAGTCTAGTCTAGTCTAGTCTAGTCTAGTCTAGTCTAGTCTAGTAAAGGAGCTGCCTTGACCCTCTTCCTTCCAACTAAAATATATAAATGTTGCTATTTCTTGTTCCTCTGGAATGCACTTCCTCCATCCTGGGAATCTGGATTACTTTTCATCACATCAACATCATAACAAGGATGACTTCATTTGCCCTCTTTCCCCTGTGTGAACATTCATGGGTATAAAATTAGAGAAGGTTAATGTCAAGTGCAAGAAATCAGGAGTCCAGGCAGTTCAAATAAATATAGGTTTTTGTATGCTAATGCTCTCTACAAGAATCTGAACTACTAATAGCCAAAACAAACTGGTAGTAGATAAGATTCAATGGAATTCAAGGAGGGCTGGATTTAAATCTCTTCTGGGCTTGAAGGGACTCAAGACTGGTGAGGCATTTGATCCTCCTTCAGGTTCAGCCTGATCATCTTCTACAGTTAGCTTAGGATAAGGATGGAGGGGTTAAATTAAAACTCAGATAGGAAAGAATGGGTGTGGGACATTTTTCATTCAAAAAAGAGTGAATATCCCCAAATATTGTAATTTTTCTCATCTTTTTTCTTCAGAACAAGAAAAATAATCACGAAGACCTTTTCCTTTCTCCTGTTCCTTGCAAAATTCTGAAAATATTATCTCCCTCAATACGCTACACTAGTGATATTTCTGTAAACTTATGATATGCAGTTGTGAATGTGACCCACTTTATACAATAGGATTTGTATTTCCCTCTTCTGTTTATTATTCTACGAATATACACCATTTCTTTCATGTCATACCACTTGCCATTAAAAAAAAACTTTGATGATCCCCAAAAGTTTAAAGATACCATAATAAATATATACACCACCAGAGTCTCTCTTTGAGGGAGATGAGAGGTTCAGAAACATGAAATATAAATAAATATAAATATCATGGATGTGTAATGGTAAAACCCAAAGATCAAATGGACATTTGATGCCATTTAGCCATCTCTCCTGCATTCCAAGATGGAATCAAATTTAGTCCCATGCAAGGAAGAGCATCCATGAGGAATATCCATGAGAGCAACAAGAGGCTGGAGTAAAAAGGGAGACTGTATCTCAAGGGAGGGTTCCCAACATTATTGAGCAAGTGAACACATTTAGAAATTTAAGAGCCGTTGAGAGAATTAAGGTTACTTTTAGAAACAGATAGATATTATTCTGTTCTTTATTTTGTAAGAAAGTCTATGGGACTCGGAAGCACTCTTGGAAATTAGAAGATATCAGAACACATACTTTGCGACTTTAAACAGACACAAAAAGGACAGATGTGGAATAATTACAATACACTGTTTTCACTATTGCTTAGATTTTCTCTCCCTCTCTTTCTCCCTCTCCCTCTCCCTCTCCCTCCCTCTCCCTCTCCTTCTCCCTCTCTATATAGGAGATTGCCAGGGGTGTCCAGTTGGGCAGGGTCTTAAGATAATGGCCACAAAAAAAAAAAGATAATGGCCACAACCATGAAATCAAAGTTACACTCCATTAAAAAAAAGGTGTGGGAACTTCAATTGTATACAGTAATTGAAAGCCAGTTTGGCTTAGTGATGGCCTGGAAATCAGTAGATGGTGAATTACAACCTTGTCTTAAGCCTGAAAGCCAGCTAGGTGACTTTGGACCAATCACCAGGAGAGTGTGAGTTCTAGTCCCGCCTTCGGCATGAAAGCTGACTGGGTGACTTTGGGCCAATGACTCTCTGTCAGTCCAGTTCACCTCACCAGGGTTGTTGTGTGGAACATAGGAGGAGGAGGAAGTACTGGTTATGTTCACCACTTGGGTTATTTATAAAAATAATAAATTAATTAAAAATACTGGTTTGCCATCTTGGCTTGCAGGGATCCCTGGAAAGGGCATGGAATGGGATCTAAAGAAGGCACTAAGTCATTGGCTGTGGGAGGCAATGCTGAGGAGATAATGATGCAGTTAAAGGCAGAAGGGTTCTGGGAACTGAATAAATCTGGCTTTCAAATGGGAAACAAAATTTGAAAGTAGACGAGAGGAGGTTCTCAAAGGTGAAGATATAGGTTTGTTTCCTCTTCTCATGGTGGTTTATAAAGGTTTATTTAGACAGTGGTGGGATTCAGTCAGTTCACACCAGTTCAGCAGAACCGGTAGCTAATTTTTTGTGGACTTCCGGAAGGGGCATCCACACAGAGAACTGGTTGTTCACCTATTTGAATCCCACCACTGGTTTTAGATATAAAAGTTCATCCAAAACCTGCTAACAACCAATGTCCCCTTCTCCACATTCACAGTGTGCGGTTCCAACATCCCTAGCAAGGTGCACCTATGATAAGAAACTGGTTTGTAACACACCAGCATGTACGACAGCATTGTCAGCTATAGTTTATTTAAAGTGCAAGGCCTGGAACAGGAAAATAATGACTTTAATAAAATTTACTATTGACTTTGTAGACTAAAATCTTCCTGTCATCAGGAATCTGGGGTGGAAAAGTCCTACCCAAAAGGCCTTCACTTAAATGTATTCCTTTAATATTTCAAAGCAAGTTGTAGACCTTTTTTTTTAATATATTTCCTTCTTCAAAAATCTACTCTAGTGAGGTGGAAATTAGTATTTTTAATAGAAAGTTGGAATTGCTTACATAAGGGAAAAGCTGGTAATGACCTATGACACTGTCTCTAGAAAAGCAACATTTGAGGGAGCTGTAGAAGCAGTTAATCCAATTCCTTGAAAAGCTGCAGAAAGCGATGTCACCAATGAATGATTTATAAATTACCAAATGTCCTTCTCATTTGGAGGATATCTTTTAATCTTAGACTGAAGTTTTCAGTTTGATAGGGAGAGCCACAGAACCCACCTGCACATTAACAAGGTTGGGGTCACATCTGAGATTTGGGGAGAGAAGAGGAGCCATGACAGAGAAACAGGGAGAGGCAAGCCACAGATGGCATAATTTTTTTTTTCAACCAGTGTGATTAAATGCTCTCTAAATTGCTGACCAAGCAAGAAAGAGGCCAAGCCAGCTCTATGAAAAGCGACAGAAATATCTTTTCTTTCATATCGTTGGGAGTGTGCCTAGCCCCCCTTAATGTACACAAAGTTAAAATAAATGGTAGGGTGTTTTTTTTTAAGTGTCGCACCAATATATGACAGTTCAATTTAAAGGTGAAAACTGTTAATAAAAACCTCTTGTAATGAATGCTTTGGTTTATGAACTCTGTGTTTCCCACAGTTAACATCAAGAGGCAACAGCTATGCTCTTTGCCGTAGTCAAGCAACTTAAAGAAAAGTTTGAGCTTACAGTACTTGAAAATTATGAATGAAGGCAAATATAAGTGTCCCAGGATAATGTTGCAGAATCAAATCTGAGTCAGTCACGAGGACTAGATATTTAGTATTCCATGCTTTGAGACTCGTGCTGGAGCCCATCCTCAGAGAACATCTCTCTACCAGAATGTGTGCTTTGGGCTATTCCATGTGTCATATTTATGTGGTGCCTTCCTATTCATTGATTGGTATATTGATAGCCGGCTATTGGCTGTTGTTTCCTTATACTGCCAAGTCCTCGGCTCCTAAGTACCTGATAAGCTGGTGGTAAATCAGCACTTCTGTTGACTGACAAGGAGTCCATTTCCCAGGCTTCAAACATTTCCCTGGCTGTCTTTGTACCTGCTCGGTCAACAATCTTAATAACTGCAAAATTGAATGTATGCCCTTGATCATTGCAATGTGCAATAAGTCCTGGTCTTCTCAAAACTCTTGAAAATATCTAGTTCAGCTACTGATAAATGGAAGTGTGTGCGTGTGTGTTTTATATAACTTAATTCAGAAGCAATATGTTTTCTTCTTAAATTAAAAAAATGCTCTTGTGTGTTAATTTAAATTTCACATAAGTAATTAAAAATGAAAAAGGGTATTCCCTGGGGGATTTTTAATGCAGACTCCAGAATCTAGAGATAGTATTTAGTGAGCAATAAATTAAAAGCTTGCCTGAAAGTAGTGTGTTTCTTTTCTGGGAATTTGGCTGGGCAGCATTTCTCTCAAAAGTTAAATCCTTTCTAGTTCTTTTCAGTGGGCTACATTTCTCAGCTTCACATAAAGCTGCTTATTTTTGATTCAAGTGAAACCACCGGCTGGTAGGACTTTCAGATATACCAATCTTTTCCGTAAGGCATGGTTTCGGCATATAGTATCAATTCTTTGCTACCTGTGCAATGCAGTTCTCTTGCATTTGGGGTGAAGACTCGAGTCCAGAATGGGCTGGTCAAACAGAGAGCTTCAAATCTGTAGAGGAAAAGTCAACTTTGAATTTGCCTTGCCCTTTTCATGCCAATTTCCTTCAGAGGCTTAAAAGCCCTTTTTATGACAGAACATAAAAGGGAGAGCCAGTGAGGAATAGGCTTGGAGAACTAAACAGTCTGCTCAAATGTACTGAACATCAAATCAACTCTAGAGTTCAGCCCACTGAGAAAATCATTGCTTAAAAGGTAGTAATGAGGCTACATTTATAAAATCTGGTAGGGTACCGCAAAAGTTGGAGCTGGGCTATCCGTGGAAGGGAGAATCAAAAAGGTTAGGCTGGTGGGTGCAAACCCTGTTCCTTTTGTGGAGAGAAAAATCTTCATCAGGGTCCAGTCCAAGCCGGGAATAATAAAAATGGAGGCTGCTTTAGAAAGAAGGTTGTAGTTTATTGAAGAGGAGAGCCAGACAGAAAGGTGGCTCTGGGAAAGCTGAACACATGTAGTAGGGAGTAAGTTTTATACCTTCTGGGGCTCCTGAGGTTGTTTCCTGTTCCTGTCTGAGTCTTTGCATTTCCTGTGTCATGTACTTTGACCTGAGTCTAAATGTGCCCCTTTGGTATTGGTGGGTTAATCCTATTATGTCCTGTCTTAGAGTTTGGGTGTAGATTTTAAGGGTCTTTGTCTTCCTAATTTCTAGTTTCCTGGCTCCAACCTTCCTGAATGGATTATTGAATTTGCATTAATAAAAGCTGGCTTCTGCCTAGGGCAGCGGTTCTCAACCTTTTCCAGGGCTCGACCCCGGCCCGCGCCATGCATGCATGGCGTGATGGGCGCATCACGCATGCGTGGTGCAACTGGCGCATCGCAAAGAGGGGGGAAATGGCGGACCAAAAAAAAAAGGCCGACCCAAAAAAAATGGCGGACTGCGATGTTTGGCGACCCCCGTGAAATGGTCGTTCGACCCCAAATGGGGTCGCGACCCACAGGTTGAGAACCGCTGGCCTAGGGGCTGGGGCTGATTTTTGTGGGCTAGTTTCTGTCTTTTTAAATATCTTCTCCATTATTCCTTGGGGGAAATATATTCTGCCTTTTTAATATTTCCCAAAATATTTCTTTCTCTGGATTCTTCCCACACTTTTTAATGTGCATTGCACACCTTGCATGAATGTGAAAAAAGGGAGTTTATCAATGTGATTCTAGGAGCTGAGAACTATTTGAGGGTTAGGGGGTGGGTCTTCATGCAATCACACCTGCCATCTTGACTTTTTTTTTTAATCTCCCCTCCAGTATCTACTCCTGGTTGGAGTGCTCCAAGTTTGGATTACTGAAACTGAGAGTTCAAGATTTTCTTTCCAAAATGCATGTGAGTTAGGACACCTCCTTGAATTGCACCTTGGCTACTACTTGTTGTGAGTGTCCCTAGACCAGCTTGGGAAGTGTCAGAGGATGAGGATGAGCAGCCAGGCCCCTCTGGGTGTTTTCCCCTCCCGGCAGCCGAGGAAGAGCAGCCAGGCCCCTCTGGGTGTTTTCCCCTCCCGGCAGCCGAGGAAGAGCAGCCAGGCCCCTCTGGGTATTTTCCCCTCCCGGCAGCTGAGCCAGACAGGGAGGAGATTTACAGGCAGTCTGGGTCAGATTCGCAAAGTGAAGGGTCAGATTTGGATCAAGAAGATAGATGGCTTGATCCGAGATTCCGAAGGTTTGATAAGCGAAGGTGTCAGTTAAGTGGAAAAAGGAAGTAATGGGGGGAAGTGACGTATCGGAAACTATATTAGAAGGGGAAAACGAGACTACGCCTTTGTCACGAGCAACGTTAATCAAGGAGTAGCCTGATATCTGGAGCAGTGCGTTTGAATTCAGTCTTCTGATGTTTTGGAAATCTACGGAAGAATAATGAGGTCTTGGACAATGTGATAAAGAAAGAGTGAGTTAATTGGAAGGTGTGGGAAGAGCATGTTTTAATCTAAATGTAAATAAATGAGACTTGGCCGTTCCTGCCAGCAAAATGCCAGCAGCGTGCTTTGAAGTGAATCCTTTTGAAATGTGTTAAATAAACCTCTTAAAGACATATTTATGTGGAATTTAATGAGCTGAGAGGGGCCAGACAGAACACTACTCAACTTGAACTCCTTCATATCTTAGTTGAAGATATACTTGGAAAGTTGATGGACTTTCCCATCTTCAGGAGATTGCATTCTTAAATGCAAGTTCTAAAATAAAATTTGAACTCCTTTATTTGCATCCTTAAATGCAAATTCTGAAATCAATCTTAAAGTCCTTCACATTCCGGCTGTAAATATAGTTGGAAGGTTGATGGGCTTTCTCATCTTCAATGCAGGAGATTGCATTACTAAATGCAAATTCTGAAGTGCTATAGGTCTCATACTTGAGCAGAGGGTTCGACTAGATACAGGGGTTCTCAACCTTGGCAACTTTAAGACTTGTGGACTTCAACTCCCAGAATTCCTCAGCCAGCAAAGCTGGCTGAGGAATTCTGGGAGTTGAAGTCCACAAGTCTTAAAGTTGCCAAGGTTGAGAACCCCTGGACTAGAAGACTTCTAACTCTGTTATTCTGTTATAGAGAGCCATGGAGATGACTTTGGAGAAACTATGGAGAAACAACTCCAAACACAAAAACATCCCTTAATAGACAAAGAAGCTCAGGTTGGGTCCACCCTAATTTATTGGGCTAAAGACAGGAGAGAAAGAAAGCTCAGAGTTTCAAAATTCTCTTTGTACAACCTATATCAATAAAGTAGAGTTCTAGTCAAACCTGCCAAGGTTTGTTGTTTCCTGACTCGGCCTGTCTTAAAGGACTTACAGTTCTTCATCAATATATGGTGAAAGTGGGAATCGTCCAAGGCAAAAGCAACGATAGAAAAATACCATTACAGTAATTGTTTAAAAATTTAGAATTTGCAGGGGGAAAAAGCAAGACTACAAACTGCTGCTAAATTAATGATAAAATTTGCAAGGAGCAAGTGGCATACAAACATGAGTAAAAGAAAGATATAAATAAATAAAATCATATACACACTAAACAGAACAATCAAGATTATATCCAGAGGTGCATCAAAATGGTAGCCTTGATTGGGGCAATCAAAGCTCTAGCCCCGTTTATCAGCATAACCTGCATGACACATGTTACACAGAGATGGGAGTTTGTAAACCTATTCTTGATTGACATGATGCTTTTGCTATTTCTCTCACTTGCAGGTGCTATACTATATTATGTGATATTCAGAGAGATTTGTCAGCCAGATGTTTAGACTGGATCTAGCATTTTTATCCACCTATCGAGTCCTTCCCAAGGAACTGGGATAGGCAAATGTTGTTAACCCTAACCCTTTTGCAATTGACTGATAGTGATTTTATCAACACTGATGGTGTTCAAGAGGTGCTTCAGAGTTTTTGGGATTGCACCCAAGGATTCTATTGCTATTGGTAATATCTCTGCTTTCTTTTGCCATAGTCATTCTCCTTTTATTTGATGGCATTTGTATTTTGTGATCTTATACAGTTCTTTCTCTTCTATTTTGTTGTCTCCAGGTATCCTTATTACTATTATTGAATGGTATAGAATTAAGCCAATTTTAGATCACTAAGACACTTGTCACTTATGCTAAACATGCAATAAAGTAATATTAGAATACACAATAAGCTATCAGTAGGGAAGGGGAAGAATGACACCAGGGTGGTATAATCTTGTTCCTCCCTAATGAATTGCCTTGTACTGTTTTGATGGTTAGCATTATGTTTCCATCAGCAAAACCACTTAACCCTTATTAAAAAAAAGAGTAGAAAAATCAAATGTTAGATTCACAACTCAAGGTTATTCCTATGTACAGATTTATTTTCAAGACAAACAGAAGAAATAAGAATCATATATTGCAGCTCACCATCCTTTTAAAAAAAGTTTTAGAACCATTACACGTATATCTAGATTTATATTAAGGAAGCAGAGTACACTAATTCATTATATTCTTCCCTGGAGTCCTGAAACTTCAATTATCTGGTTATATACTAAAGGGATGCATAATGGGAGGGAGAGAAAAAAGCAAATATTTTCCAGAAGGCAGGATTCTATAAACAATTCAGGCTTCTTTGTTATATACAATGTGCTTTGTTGTTACTCCATGCTTAAAGGGCTGATTAAAAATATATATATACATCGGGCTACTGCACCAACACATTGAGTCTCTTTTAGCTCCTGAAAACCCCAAAGTCAATGAAATTAACAGTTCAGTGATGCAACATGTAAATTAAATTAGCTTGTTATAACTGCAGCTGTCATGCAAAAGCAGAAAAAGATGCAGCTACTTTAAAGGGTTGCAAATAGGAGCCACATTTCCATTTTCATGCACCGCAAAGCTCTTTTTTGCAACTGAATTGCAAATTTCTAGTTCAGCCTTTCTCGATCTTGGAGGAACCCTTGAAATAATGTTCAGGTCTCAGGGAACTCCTGCAGAAAAATAACAAAAAGGAAAAAAAATCACAATGTAATTCACTTCCAGGTAGACAATCCACATTTTACCATGTTTTTCAGCAACAAAGTTGCAGCAGATACAAATGTTCACCTTTATGAGAGCTAGCATTGCATGGTGCATGACATTCAAAAACAATTAGAAGATAATAGTTGTAGCTCAGGGTTGAACTGTGGAGTCATTGGTGCTCTCTGCATTGATGATGTTACCTAGTTTGGTAATGAAATGTCAGCAAGAAAACAACCAAGCTCAGAGACCACCAAGAACCACCCTCAAAAACATTTTTTTTTCCAAGCACAATTTCTCACAGAACCCCTGATAGTCTTCTGCAGTCTGGCAAGGAGTCACTCAGATTTAAGGGAATGAAATTTCAGGAAGTTGTGGATGCTTCAGTGCTACTAGTTGCTGCTGCGGTCACATGATTTTCATTTTCAAAGTTTTGTGACAGTTTCTCAGGCAGTCTTGCAATCCCTTACTCACTCACTCCTTGACCCAGAAGCAGCCACTTATCTGTGGGAAGGGAAGGGAAGGGAAGGGAAGGGAAGGGAAGATGTCCAATGCTCTTTGCCACGTTCTCAAAAGGAAACTTAATAGGGAATTTGACAGGAAGTCAGAAGTTGCTCCTATTTCCACAGCTTTTTTGTTCACCCTTGGTCATTCTGTTCCTTTGTTTAAGTAGCAAAATGTTTCTGAAATGATGACCCAATGGGGCACAGGTTTTCTAATTATCATCTAAACATACTGTTGACCCTTGAAGCAGGTTATATGTTATTGCTGATTTGCTATTTAATACCTATCTCTGTATTTTTTTCAACTAACAAGGTGGCACTGCAAGTTAAGAGTTGGAATATTGCATGGACATAAACAGCTGGGTGCAAAAGAACTATAGATCGCAGGAAGACAGATACAGTGAGAATGCATCTTGTTTATTGCTCTACACTTGATGTTAATGACACATTCCTAATCTCAGTTGAACCAAAAAGAACCAAGGCTTGATCTCCCCCCCCCCCCCCCGCTAAAATCCCTGGAAATATTTGCCTAAAACCACAGACTCTCTCTATCAGATTAGCATATACTGAGCAACATAGGCCAGTATTTTGACTTAATATTCTGGATAAAGCAGCATCATAAGTTAAGCATTACCTCCTTTTGCTCAGTGTTCTGTATTAGTGCAGAAAGCGCCCATTTCTTTCTGTGCCAGCAGTTTTTATGGAGGAAGCTGAAGCATTTCTTTGATAATTGGCTAATATAGTGAAAATATCATTCCCTTCATCTTTACAATGTCATTGTCCAAATCATAACTTACAGCCTTATTTCACTAGAGGAAGGGAATGGAGAGAGGGAGGGAGGGAGGGAGGGAGGAAGAGAGGGAGGAAGGAAGGGAGGGAGGGAGGGAGAGAGGAAGGGAGGGAGGGAGGAAAGAAGGAAGGAAGGAAGAAAAGAGAAAGAAGAGGAGAGGAGAAAAGAGAAGAGAAGAGAAGAGGAGAGGAGGAAGAGGAGGGGAGGGAGGGGAGGAGGGGAGGGAGAGGAGAGGAGAGGAGAGGAGAGCGAGAGGAGAAGAGAAGAAAGAGAAGAGAAGAGAAGAGAAGAGAAGAGAAGAGAAGAGAAGAGAAGAGAAGAGAGAGAGAGAAGAGAGAGAGAGAAGAGAAGAGAGAGAAGAGAAGAGAAGAGAAGCTTGAATCTGTTCTTTAGAATTAAAATTCTTTTTTCCTATCACATCCCTCCAGCAGGAAATAAAAATTATGCCCTTGGTTTCATCCAAGTTTATGATGTGATGTTCAGAAGTGTGTAACTCCAAAAATAGGAGAAGCTGTTTTAAGGAGTTATTGATGCCAACATTAAATTTACAATTATTCATAAAAAGAAAGCTATTTGAAGAATTCCCCATGCTGCGCATATACAAAATACTTTGCCACGCACAAGATTCATTTATTAATAGTTCTATTTCTTTTGCCAGGATCTCATTCCAACAAAGTAAACTTTCTCCTCCATGGGGACTGAACATCAAAAGGACGTTGCAATATTCTAGAAGTGTATTCACCACTGCATTAAAAAAAAAAAGCAATGGCACAAACTTATCTGAAGACATTAATGTCTCAGAATTGAAAACTCTTCAAAATATAGGTCACCAGAAATCTATACATTTTATCCAAGGCAGGAAATAGTCACATGATACCAACATCATTGTTGTTTCACAGTTATACTCCACTTTCATTTTGCACAATTCAGGGCAGTCTGCATAATGTTCCCTATCTCCTATTTTTCCCCTAAAAACCAACCTGTGAGGTGGGTTGACCCTGTCAGAATAACAGTCGGAAGGAACCTTGGAGATCTTCTAGTCCAACTCCCTACTCAAGCAGAAGACCCTATGCCATTCCAGATAAGTGGCTGTTCAATATCTTCTTAAAAGCTTCCATTGATAGGGGCACCCACAACTTCTGGAGGCAGGTTGTTCCACTGGAAAATTGGTCTCATTATTAGGAAATTTCTTCTTAGTTCTAGGTTGCTTCTCTCCTTGATTAGTTTCCATCCATTGCTTCTTGTCCTGCCTTCTGGTGCTTTGGAGAATAGTTTGATTTCTGTTGTCTTTATAGGAGCCTCTCAAACATTGAAATACTGCTATTACGCCCCCCAACCCCCAGTTCTTCTTTTCAATAGACTAGACATACCCAATTCCTGCAACCGTCATCATATACGTTTTAGCCTCCACACCCTTCTAATCGTCTTTGTTGCTCTTTTCTGCACTCTTTCCAAAATCTCGTCATCTTTTTTTATAATATAGTGACCAACACTTGATGCATGCATTCTGTTGCCTAATTTCACAACTAATTTTAAGCTACTGGTTTCAGGGCTAAAATACCTGGCCCAAGTCTTACTATTTTTCTACTTCTTCTATTACTAACACCACTTTTATGTTAACCTCTTACTGTGTGTATGCCTTCAGTTCAGTGTTGACCTCTGGCAACTTCCTGGCCAAGTCCAATGCAGTTTTCTTGGCAAGATTTCAGAAGTGGTTTGCCATTGCCTCTCTTCTAGAGAGAGTGTCAGGCACAACGTCACCCAGCTGGCTTTGTGGCCAAAGTGGAACTAGAACTCACACTTTCCCGGTTTCTAACCTGATGCCTTAATGGCTAGACCAAACTGGCTTTCTTACTATAGTTTGGTGAACCAGTGGATTCTCAAAGCTGATATATTCTTATATGACATTGCCTGGCATATTTGATCGCAATGGAGGTATTGCTCAAGTATGGATTTTCATTTTTTTTCCCCTTCCTTCTTTGACCTGTATGGGTGGATCAGTTTGCCTTTTCATGAGAAAAGCCTTAAGACTCAAATGGAATTGCTGAAAGGTAGGAAAACATTAAATCATTTCCGTGCATCTGGGCACGCCTCCGCCTTTGGGCTGCTTGAGCGCCAGCCTGCGTGCCTACCTCGGTGCTGCAGGCGCCAGACTAAGGGCTGAACCTGGTACTCTTTGGGCCCTGGCGTGCACTGCAGCTCTCATGCCGGCTGGGTGCTTTTGGCCTTTAACGGCTGGTCCCACCGGATCGCCTTCCACCTGGCTGGCTGCTGCACAGCCGCCATGAAGGTGAGGAGCCGAGGCAGGTGGCAGGGGAGTGGAGTTGCTTCCCTCCCGCTTGCCAGACACCTGCTGAAGCTACGCAGAGTAAAGTTGCCACGCCTGCCCTAAACCCAGATGCCTTCGCCTCCCTGAGCGTTTTTTTTTTACTAACTTGCTTCAAGCTGCATTGTGTTTGTCAGTTCACTCTCTAGCCTTCACCACGTGTTAGTGGGACAAAAAAAAAAGTTCAATCAGACTTTCTAACTTCTTGCAAGATCTCAAGAAGGGCCCTGGCAGGCTGATGGCAGGGCGGCACTCCGGATTTGGGCTGACTCACCCCGCGCCAGGGCTCAGTGCCCTATCCACCACCACCCGCCATGGCTGCCACCAGTCCGCTACCATGCTCTCGCCACCTGCGTTGCTTCTTCACCCCATGTACAGGCCCCGCCCCACCGCTGCGTGCTCGCAGCCTACTGGTACCAAGTACTGGCAAAAAAGTAAGCCCTCCCCAAAAGTAAAAGCTAGTGCTTACTTCAGAGCCCAAAAGAAAGTAAGACAGGGTCATACTTTTGGGGAAACACAGTCCTGTAAAGTGCTGCTCTTTACGGCGATAAAGCTTCCCGTATTATGTAATTATTTAATTTTCCAGTATCCATAAGCCCCCCTCAATCGAGACTCACTTGATAATAAATACCGGTTGAATTCAGATATCTTAGCAAAGCAGGACTGAGATTAAGCAAAACATAAAAGTCCAAATTCACAGTGAAGAGTTTGCTTCTTTGTGTTGCTTTTAGCTCAATCCTGAAAGTTGAGTACAATCATTTCTGAGCTCCACATATGATTCACCAATTGAAAAACATTGCTCAATCCCCAATTAGCACAAAACACACTCTGCAAATCCACATCCAGCTATGATTTATGACCCTGTTATGACAGCCAAACATCTTTAATCTGATCTCCAGTCTGATGCCTTTCCAGAAGCAGGCGATAGAGCTGTAGGTCTTGAAACAGAAACATCAACATCTGAGACTCTGTGGCCAAATTCACATGTCACAGTAAATGTTGATGTGGTTAGTTGATTGAACTTAGTGTACTATATAGATCTAGTTATTGCAATTTGCAAAAAGAAAAAATGGTCTGTAACTTTATATAATATGGCAATCAAGGACATTTGCAGGGAGGGTCAAAAATCAAGATGGGACTGAAGCTCCACCCTCTTTGAGTGTGCATCAACCTCACACATATACATGGGGTGGAGTTTTCATCACACTTTTGTGACTGCCCTCTTGAACTTTATTACCTGTTGGCAGATGCTCCTTCCTTCCTTCCTTCTGTCTTCCTTCCCATCCTTCCTTCCTTCCTTCCTTCCTTCCTTCCTTCCTTCCTCCCTCCCTTCCTCACTCTCTCCCTCCTTCCTCATCCTCTCTCTTTCCTTCCTTCCTTCTTCCTTTCTTTTTCTCTTTCTTTCTTTCCTTCTGTCCTTCCTTTATCCCTCCCTCCCTCCTTCCCTCCCTCCCCCTTCCCTCCTCCCTCTCTCCCTCCCTTCCTTCCTTCCTTCCATCCTCCCTCCCTCCCTTCCTTCATCTCATCCTCTCCCTCTCCCCCTTCCAGCCTGAACACAAATGTACAGAGAGAAGCTTAAATGAATTTTCAAACTTCTGAAATACTCTTGCCAGATTCTGGGCTCTCCAATGAATTAATCTGAAAAACAACCAGGGACTCAATTTAGGTTTTCCTGGCAGCTAGCAAGAGAAACACGTCAAAGTCAGAATTTTAGCTTATTGAAGACCCTCTTAGGAGACTATCAAGAAAGCAATGTTTCTGCCTAGTAGCCAAAGATCAGTGGGTGGTAATATTTAGTTTATTAATGTGCTGGTGTTTTATTTATTTATTTATTTATTTATTTTTGCGATTTCTATACCGCCCCCCCTCCCGAAGGACTCGGGGCGGTGTACAGCCCAATTAAAAACATCAACATACAAAAAGTAAAATGATTAAAAATGGATTAAACAATTTGGCCCAGAAACATTTAAAACCCAATACATTATCTTAAAAGCTGGATCCCCTAAAACAATTACAACCTTGTTGGTACTGGAGCTCCTATCCCAGGCCGGCTTGTCGAAAAAGATGTGTTTTTAATTCTCGACGGAAGGAACGCAATTCCGTCATCGTACGGAGTTCGGGGGGGAGCTCGTTCCAAAGCGTTGGAGATCCCACAGAGAAGGCTCTCCCCCTGGGGGTCGCCAGCCGACATTGTCTGGCCGATGGCACCCTGATGAGACCCACTCTGTGGGAGCGTACCGGACGGCGGGAGGTATTTGCTGGCAGAAGGCGGTCCTGTACATATCCGGGTCCGATGCCATGGAGCGCTTTAAAGATGGTCACTAACACCTTGAAACGCACCCGGAAGGCCACCGGCAATCAGTGCAGCTCGCGCAGGAGCGGTGTTACATGGGAGCGCCATGACGCTCTGGTCACTACCCGCGTGGCCGCATTCTGGGCCAGCTGAAGCCTCCGGGTGCACCTCAAGGGGAGCCCCATGTAGAGAGCATTACAGTAGTCCAGCCTGGAAGTGACGAAGGCATGAGTAACTGTGCATAGCGAGTCCCGGTCTAGGAAGGGACGCAACTGGCACACCAGGTGAACCTGATAGAACATCCTCCCGGCCACGGCCGTCAGATTATCCTCTAAAGACAGCCGTGAATCCAGGAGGACTCCCAAATTGCGAGCCCTTTCCGCGGGGGCCACTGTTTTGCCCCCAAGGGACAACGAAGGAATCAATTGACTAAACTGGGACGACGGTAGCCACAGCCACTCGGTCTTGGAAGGGTTGAGCTTGAGTCCGTTCTTCCCCATTGTTGTTTTTTCCTGAAGTGTTGATGCTGAACAAAAATCTAGGGCTCTTCCTGTCCCATCTGCCTGCTTGCTTTCTTTCTTTCTTTCTTTCTTTCTTTCTTTCTTTCTTTCTTTCTTTCTTTCTTTCTTTCTTTCTTCCTTCCTTCCTTTCTTTCTTTCTTTTTAAATAATCTCTGAAATATGAATAAACGTTCACAAGATTTTGCCTTCTATTAAAATGGATGTTAGTCCATCCCAGGTTTATTCAAGAGAATCAGAGGACTTTTCTGCCAGAACAGTTGAGTAAATTCTTTGCTGCTTGTAAGTAGCGCCTCTTTTCATTTTATAAAAAGACTCTTCCATGCTAGAGTCAAGGTTTATTTTGAAACAACCCTTCACTTTCAAGGCAACTGTATTTATTAGTAAGAATCTATACTCAACAAGAGAGTGATTTTCAATGGATGTCTGACAATACAGGTAAAGCATCTGAAGGATCGAATCATAAATAGGATGGCTGACTGACAAGTCTTTTCAAAATGAAAAGCACTGTGGCAGAATGAAGCAACTTTTAGGTTCCTTGTCTTCTCAATAAATCACCAGGAAATTACAAAAGCAGCATGCAGAGCAGTCAGACGCCACAATTCGTGCCTTGCTGTTGGTTTATTATAGTTGTGATTTGGGCTGGATCTTTGAGAAATATGGATGTGTGGAGTCTTTGGTGCTCTCTGAGCTTTAAGTGTTTGTTTGCAGATGTTCATTACCCAACTAAGTCACATCAGCAGTGTGACAAGGTTGGGTAACGAAAGATCTGCAAGCAAACAACCAAGCACAGAGACATCATCAGTTCAACCCTAAGTTATAAATGTTCTCTCCTGTTGAAATAAACATAGGGTTGGTTAGGGCCACAATGGATTGAGGTACAACTGGTTTCTTCTCAGATTTCTGTTCACATATTGGCAACCTAATGGGAATCTTGGTTGATTCAGAACAGAATGGACAACTTGGTTAGCAGCAGGAAGACGTCTTTATTTATTTGCTTCATTGTTTGCTATTTTTTTTTCATTGACTATTTGAGATTTTGCTTCGTTGCTTTTGAACACCCTGGCTTTCCCAGGTCACCCAAGTTCAAGCCATAGATAGGCTGATGAGATTTGGTAACTACATGGTAAGATTTTAATTATTATTGCTTAATGGGATAGTATGCTTTCTGTGGAAAAGCATCTCAAAGTCGTTTACAAAGCACGCAATGAAGAATAAAAATAAATCTTACCAAAATAATACATGTTTGAAAAAGGGATTTATATATATTGTGTTGTGTACCCAAAGACACTCAATCTTACCAGGGTTCAGCTGAAGCCCATTCGGGCCCCCATGGTCTCCAGACACTGCAGCAACAAAAGCAATATTTGTGTAAATATTTGGATAGAGATATAAAGATATCATCAATGATACCTCATTGCATGGTATAGGATGATCTCATCCAGTGGCTTCATGTAGATGTTTAAAAGGGACAGAGAGAGTACCAAGCCCTGCAGAACATCAAAGTGAGGGGCTGTGAACTGGATCTCTCATTCCCTACTAACTCTGGTTGGACCTGCCTTGGAAAAAAGAGCTAAACCAGTGCAGTACTGCACAAACCAGCTCCAAGTTTGCCCTACCAGTGTTGATGGGGATAAAGTTTCCTTCTTGGTGGTTCCTTGATTAGGGTATTGTTTTCTGCCTGATTGATTGTTCAAATTCCTTCTTATCTGAATGTGGCTGGCTTTTCTTTTTTGAACGTTGTGTGAATGTGGTTTATCTCTATGTATCTATCAATGGCTGATTTCTCTGAATATCAAGCTTCCAGCAATTTCCTAGCTTTTGGGGATCTAAAATGTGAATAGTTTCCCAGCTGAAATGTGGTTGAATCTGTCCATGTGCTATGAGATTAAGGCATTTTTGTCCTATCTTCTGATAGTGAGTTGGTATCTGTAACTAAGCAACCACTGATCACCCAAATTCTGTGTCTATATGAAAGTTGTAAATGAGGATATTCTGGTAGTTAAATAAGTTGTTAGAAGACTATCTGAACTAGGGTATCACAGTACCCAAGCATGAATATTCAATGTGTTAGTTCATGTACATTAAAAAAAATTGGGCTCCGTGTTATTATAGAAAAGCTCACCTGTTGCAAAAGGTCTTGCATACAACTTAGCAATTGTGGACCATTATTGAATCATTTTTCAGTAATAGACTATTTCAACTTTCCTGACACTTTGCCATTTGAATTTATTTGAACTCTTCAAGCCATCCAAATGTACATTTTCTAATATGCCAGGCTAACATCCCTGGTGTTCTATCATTCAAAGAGGTCAGAATGAGGTCAGAAAGACGTCTGTTGGGAATTGTGTGCAGAAGAAAATCCTATAATCTGAGAAGTCCTTTCTCGTTCTTACCTTTTAAGGTTTCTTAATACCTCTCTTTTTTTTCCCAGTCATGGTTGTTAATTACCATCGATTGTATACCCCATTGCATATAGATAATCTTAATGAAGTTTTGCTCTTTCAGGTATACCAAAGGCAATGAATGCATTTCAGGGGGTATAATATATACGAAACATTTCCAAGATGTAAATCACTTTTCTCCAGTCAAAACTTTTTATGATGTTGTGGGAAGTTAGGTCAGGCTAACTACTGAGATACTTATATTTCTGAACCTACAGACTGCATTTATTTATTTATTTATTTATTTATTTATTTATTTATTTATTTATTTATTTATTTATTTTATTATACTTATGTGCCGCCCTTCTCCCAAGACTCAGGGCGGCTCACAACAAGAATACAAGTATAAAAATAACATAAGATAAAAACAATTAAAATTACTAATTCACCGTATGAAAACTAAATAGTTAATTTCACTCATACCACACACAGTCACAGTCAAAGGCCAAGGGGCAGAGTGCAGCTCACACGCCCCAAACCTGTCTGCATAAATGTGTTTTCAACAGTTTTCGGAAAGCTAGGAGGGAGGAAGCAGTACGGACCTCTGAGGGAAGCTGGTTCCAGAGGGCTGGGGCAGCAACAGAGAAGGCCCTAACCCTAGGCCCTGCCAGACGACATTGTCTAACAGACGGAACCCGTAGGAGGCCAACCCTATGCGCCCTAACCGGTCGCTGGGATTCATGAGGCAGAAGACGGTCCCGCAAGTATCCTGGCCCATTGCCATAAAGGGCTTTATAGGTCATAACCAACACTTTGAATTGTGTTTGGAGACCAATTGGTAGCCAGTGAAGCTCACGGAGGGCTGGAGTGATATGAGCATGTCTTGGGAGACCCAAGACGGCTCGCGCAGCCGCATTCTGGACTACTTGCAGTCTCCGGACATTCTTCAAAGGTTGCCCCATGTGGAGAGCATTACAGTAGTCGAGTCTCGAGGTGACAAGGGCATGGGTGACTGTGAGGAGTGACTCCCGGTCCAAATAGGGCCGCAACTGACGCACCAGGCGAACCTGGGCGAATGCCCCCCTCACCACAGCCGAAAGATGGTATTCTAAACTTAGCTGTGGATCGAGGAGGACACCCAAGTTGCGAACCCTCTCCGAGGGGGACAGAACTTCTCCCCCCAGGGTGATGGACGGACAGTTGGAATTGTCCTTGGAAGGCAGAACCCATAGCCACTCCGTCTTGTCGGGATTGAGTCTGAGCCTGTTGGCACCCATCCAGACCTCAACAGCCTCCAGGCACCAGTTCATCACTTCCACTGCTCCGCTGTAATGACGTGGGGTAGAGATATAGAGCTGAGTATCATCAGCATATTGATGATAACTCACCCCGTGTCGACGGATGATCTCACCCAACGGCTTCATGTAGATGCAGATCTAATATATGTGTTTATTGTTTGTTGGCTTTATACCCCTCCTTTTTACTCTCCATTTTATCCCTACAAATTGGAATGAAAATGTAATTGGCACAGAATCAACCAATGGGCTTCTATGAATGAAGGTGGAATAGAATCAAATATTTCCCAGTTTTCATCTACCACCTTAATTCCTAGCTCATTCACCACCTTAATTACTAGTGATTAAGGCAGCGGTTCTCAACCTATGGGTCGCGACCCCATTTGGGGTCGCGAGACCATTTCACCGGGGTCGCCAAGCAATGCTGTCCGCCATTTTTTTTTTCCCCAATACTGTCCGACATTTTTTTTTTCCTTTTCCTTAGTTACGCTACTTTCTATTGGCTTTTGAACGCAAATAGACTCTATTCAAGAGACTTTTCTATTGGCGTTCAAAAGCCAATATAAACTAAGGAAGTTTCGGTTTCGGAGCACATGGGAGAGAGCGAGACAGAGAACAAGCGGTAGGAAGCGAGAGAGAACAAGCGGCAGGAAGCAAGAGAGAACAAGCAAAAACCGTAAGTTTTGCCTGCTGTTGAGCTTCCTCTGCTTGGCTGCCTGCCGTCCGTCCTGCTCCCCCTACCCATCTGCCCGTTCTCTGCCCGTTCTCCTCACCCGTCGTCCTCCGCCCCTTCTCCACCGGTTCTCGCCCGTCGGCCTCGGCCCATTTTCCGCCGCCCGTTCTCACCCGTCGGCTCCGCCCCTTCTCCGCAGCCCATTCTCCGGTTCTCGCCCATCAGCCCATTTTCCGCCGCCCGTTCTCACCCGTCGGCTCCGCCCCTTCTCCGCAGCCCCTTCTCCGGTTCTCGCCCATCGGCCCATTTTCTGCCGCCCGTTCTCACCCGTCGGCTCCGCCCCTTCTCCGCAGCCCATTCTCCGGTTCTCGCCCGTCGGCCCATTTCCCGCCGCCCGTTCTCACCCGTCGGCTCCGCCCCTTCTCCGCAGCCCCTTCTCCGGTTCTCGCCCGTCGGCCCATTTTCCGCCGCCCGTTCTCACCCGTCGGCTCCGCCCCTTCTCCGCAGCCCATTCTCCGGTTCTCGCCCATCAGCCCATTTTCCGCCGCCCGTTCTCACCCGTCGGCTCCGCCCCTTCTCCGCAGCCCCTTCTCCGGTTCTCGCCCATCGGCCCATTTTCTGCCGCCCGTTCTCACCCGTCGGCTCCGCCCCTTCTCCGCAGCCCATTCTCCGGTTCTCGCCCGTCGGCCCATTTCCCGCCGCCCGTTCTCACCCGTCGGCTCCGCCCCTTCTCCGCAGCCCCTTCTCCGGTTCTCGCCCGTCGGCCCATTTTCCGCCGCCCGTTCTCACCCGTCGGCTCCGCCCCTTCTCCGCAGCCCATTCTCCGGTTCTCGCCCATCAGCCCATTTTCCGCCGCCCGTTCTCACCCGTCGGCTCCGCCCCTTCTCCGCAGCCCATTCTCCGGTTCTCGCCCATCAGCCCATTTTCCGCCGCCCGTTCTCACCCGTCGGCTCCGCCCCTTCTCCGCAGCCCATTCTCCGGTTCTCGCCCATCAGCCCATTTTCCGCCGCCCGTTCTCACCCGTCGGCTCCGCCCCTTCTCCGCAGCCCATTCTCCGGTTCTCGCCCATCAGCCCATTTTCCGCCGCCCGTTCTCACCCGTCGGCTCCGCCCCTTCTCCGCAGCCCATTCTCCGGTTCTCGCCCATCAGCCCATTTTCCGCCGCCCGTTCTCACCCGTCGGCTCCGCCCCTTCTCCGCAGCCCATTCTCCGGTTCTCGCCCATCAGCCCATTTTCCGCCGCCCGTTCTCACCCGTCGGCTCCGCCCCTTCTCCGCAGCCCATTGTCGCCCTCCCTGTCCATTTGCCACCGTCTGCCTGGACTGGAGGGAGAGGGAGAGGGAGAGAGAGAAAGAAAAAAGAGAAAGAAAGAGGGGGAGAGGAAAGAGAAAAAAGATTGAGAAAAGAAAGAGAAAGAAGAGAAAGTGGAAAGAAAGGAGAAAGAGAGGAAAGAAAGAGAGGAAAGAGGATAAAAGAGACAGAGGGCCCGCGCGCGGCGCGCGCGCGAGAGAGAGAGAGGCGTGAGGGACGCAGCGGGCGCGGTCGGTGCTGCTGCGGCTGCTTCTCCGTTTCCCTCAGGCGCGCGCGGCGGGGCTGCTCCGGCCCGTCTCCCGGCCTGCGAGGCGATGGCGGACGAGGAGCTGGAGGCGCTACGCAAGCAGAAGCTGGCCGAGCTGCAGGCCAAACATGGGGATCCTTCCAGTGAAATTGCACAACAAGAATCAAAACAGAGGGGAGGGAAGGATGGTAAGAGATGGTAAGAGTAGAACACTGTTCTACTACACCAGTGTTTCTCAACCTTGACAATTTTAAGGCATGTGGACTTCAATTCCCAGAAATCCACAGCCAGCAAAAAAGAAAAAAAAAAGAGACAGAAAAAGAAAGTTAGAGGAAAGAGGGAAAGAGGAAAGAGAATGGAAAGAAAGAGAGAGGAAAGTGACAGAGAAAGACCCTTTTGACATTTAAAATGAAGATAACACTGCAGACATCCTTCTTTTTAACCTTTATTTTATACACACACACACGCACACACACACACACACACACACACACACACACACACACATTAAAGGTAAAAAAGGATATCTGCAGTGTTATCTTCATTTTAGATATCAAAAGGGTTTTTCAGCCCCAGTGATTTGTTTTCGGTGGGAAATGGGTCCAAGTGGCTCTTTGAGTGTTTTGGAAAAACACTACCCCTGGGGTGGGTGGACTCCCACATGCTATTAATTTTGTTAGCAAATGGGAGGGGTGGGGTGAACAAAGTGGCTTCATTCATTCATTTATTGCACAATAAAATTGTTTGAAACCAACATTTTGTGCTATTCTAATGCACAACTGCACAAACATACATGTAATCACATCTGGGCTACAAAAATTTGGTTAAAGCATTCTTGTTTGCTGATATTTATTTCCTTTTATAAACTGCTTTGATTCTTCCATTTATTGTGGTTTAATACTTCCATTTATTTCCTTTTATTCCCTTAAAACTAGTTTGAATCTTCCATTTGTTGCCATTTATTCTCTTAAAACGGATTTAATTGTTTTGTTTATTTCTGACCCATGAAACCTATAACCTCCATGCCATTTCTCACTCTTCTTATTCCTTTCTGCTTTGCTTTTTATTCCCTCTCTTTCATATATTTTCTTTCATCTTCGCTGAAAGAAAATCCCTCCAGGTCCCCACTATAATCTATGGTTCAAATGAAAGCAGCCTGTTCTTAAATATCATATACTAACTTTCTGTAAATTTTGGTCCCACATGTAAAGGCAGGGTAAACATGCATTAAAATACATGCATTAAAATACATGCAGCATTAATGGTGGCCAGGGCTGTCTTTCTTGCCACGCCCACTTGGTGGCCACGCCCACTTGGTGGCCACGCCCACTTGGTGGCCACGCCCACTTGGCGGCCACGCCCACTTGGCGGCCACGCCCACTATGGTTGGGGGTCACGACAACATGAGGAACTGTATTATGGGGTCACGGCATTAGAAAGGTTGAGAACCACTGGATTAAGGGATTGCTCCAGGCATGGGGATACCCAAACCCAACTCTACCTTCAGCTTTGGAAGCTCCTGGGTGGCTTTGTTCCTCTCTCTCTCAACCTAAGAGACAGTGTGGTATAGTTGAGTTATTGAATTAGGAGGGACGAGATCCAACTTCAAATCCATGCTCAATTGCAGAAGGTCACCAGGTGACTTTGGACCAGTCACCCAAATCAACTCATTTCATAGAGTTGCTTCTAAGGGGAAGCAGTGCTACATGCACCAACTTGAATTCCAGAATGAAATATGATATTTGGGAATCCATGGCTATGGTGGACTGGAGCTAGAGTTCTGTAGTACTAGTGTAGTCTTAGTTTTCATGTCTCCACATTGAGTCTCCCATGATTGCATCTAGAAGTGCTTTGCTTGATTCGCTAGCTTGTATGGTAGACAACTTCTCAAAGACCCAGATGGTCCTGGCCGTGTTGACTTGACAGAGGGCTACAGAAACTTATCTTTTCCTGCAGGCATTAGGGCTAGCTTGTTAGCAGAGCCTAACATAGGCAAGTCTGCAATTTAGGATATGAGATGTCTCAGATTTTGCATTTGGTATTTTGTAATTATAATCTCTTGGTTTAACTGTATTGCTCTTATTGTTATGTTTTGTAGCATTTGTCGCCCAGTTACTGCTTAAGACAGTGGTTCTCAACCTTTCTAATGCCGTGACCCCATAATACAGTTCCTCATGTTGTCGTGACCCCCAACCATAGTGGGCGTGGCCGCCAAGTGGGCGTGGCCGCCAAGTGGGCGTGGCCACCAAGTGGGCGTGGCCACCAAGTGGGCGTGGCCACCAAGTGGGCGTGGCAAGAAAGACAGCCCTGGCCACCATTAATGCTGCATGTATTTTAATGCATGTATTTTAATGCATGTTTACCCTGCCTTTACATGTGGGACCAAAATTTACAGAAAGTTAGTATATGATATTTAAGAACAGGCTGCTTTCATTTGAACCATAGATTATAGTGGGGACCTGGAGGGATTTTCTTTCAGCGAAGATGAAAGAAAATATATGAAAGAGAGGGAATAAAAAGCAAAGCAGAAAGGAATAAGAAGAGTGAGAAATGGCATGGAGGTTATAGGTTTCATGGGTCAGAAATAAACAAAACAATTAAATCCGTTTTAAGAGAATAAATGGCAACAAATGGAAGATTCAAACTAGTTTTAAGGGAATAAAAGGAAATAAATGGAAGTATTAAACCACAATAAATGGAAGAATCAAAGCAGTTTATAAAAGGAAATAAATATCAGCAAACAAGAATGCTTTAACCAAATTTTTGTAGCCCAGATGTGATTACATGTATGTTTGTGCAGTTGTGCATTAGAATAGCACAAAATGTTGGTTTCAAACAATTTTATTGTGCAATAAATGAATGAATGAAGCCACTTTGTTCACCCCACCCCTCCCATTTGCTAACAAAATTAATAGCATGTGGGAGTCCACCCACCCCAGGGGTAGTGTTTTTCCAAAACACTCAAAGAGCCACTTGGACCCATTTCCCACCGAAAACAAATCACTGGGGCTGAAAAACCCTTTTGATATCTAAAATGAAGATAACACTGCAGATATCCTTTTTTACCTTTAATGTGTGTGTGTGTGTGTGTGTGTGTGTGTGTGTGTGTGTGCGTGTGTGTGTGTATAAAATAAAGGTTAAAAAGAAGGATGTCTGCAGTGTTATCTTCATTTTAAATGTCAAAAGGGTCTTTCTCTGTCACTTTCCTCTCTCTTTCTTTCCATTCTCTTTCCTCTTTCCCTCTTTCCTCTAACTTTCTTTTTCTGTCTCTTTTTTTTTTCTTTTTTGCTGGCTGTGGATTTCTGGGAATTGAAGTCCACATGCCTTAAAATTGTCAAGGTTGAGAAACACTGGTGTAGTAGAACAGTGTTCTACTCTTACCATCTCTTACCATCCTTCCCTCCCCTCTGTTTTGATTCTTGTTGTGCAATTTCACTGGAAGGATCCCCATGTTTGGCCTGCAGCTCGGCCAGCTTCTGCTTGCGTAGCGCCTCCAGCTCCTCGTCCGCCATCGCCTCGCAGGCCGGGAGACGGGCCGGAGCAGCCCCGCCGCGCGCGCCTGAGGGAAACGGAGAAGCAGCCGCAGCAGCACCGACCGCGCCCGCTGCGTCCCTCACGCCTCTCTCTCTCTCGCGCGCGCGCGCGCGCGCGGGCCCTCTGTCTCTTTTATCCTCTTTCCTCTCTTTCTTTCCTCTCTTTCTCCTTTCTTTCCACTTTCTCTTCTTTCTCTTTCTTTTCTCAATCTTTTTTCTCTTTCCTCTCCCCCTCTTTCTTTCTCTTTTTTCTTTCTCTCTCTCCCTCTCCCTCTCCCTCCAGTCCAGGCAGACGGTGGCAAATGGACAGGGAGGGCGACAATGGGCTGCGGAGAAGGGGCGGAGCCGACGGGTGAGAACGGGCGGCGGAAAATGGGCTGATGGGCGAGAACCGGAGAATGGGCTGCGGAGAAGGGGCGGAGCCGACGGGTGAGAACGGGCGGCGGAAAATGGGCTGATGGGCGAGAACCGGAGAATGGGCTGCGGAGAAGGGGCGGAGCCGACGGGTGAGAACGGGCGGCGGAAAATGGGCTGATGGGCGAGAACCGGAGAATGGGCTGCGGAGAAGGGGCGGAGCCGACGGGTGAGAACGGGCGGCGGAAAATGGGCTGATGGGCGAGAACCGGAGAATGGGCTGCGGAGAAGGGGCGGAGCCGACGGGTGAGAACGGGCGGCGGAAAATGGGCTGATGGGCGAGAACCGGAGAATGGGCTGCGGAGAAGGGGCGGAGCCGACGGGTGAGAACGGGCGGCGGAAAATGGGCTGATGGGCGAGAACCGGAGAATGGGCTGCGGAGAAGGGGCGGAGCCGACGGGTGAGAACGGGCGGCGGAAAATGGGCCGACGGGCGAGAACCGGAGAAGGGGCTGCGGAGAAGGGGCGGAGCCGACGGGTGAGAACGGGCGGCGGGAAATGGGCCGACGGGCGAGAACCGGAGAATGGGCTGCGGAGAAGGGGCGGAGCCGACGGGTGAGAACGGGCGGCAGAAAATGGGCCGATGGGCGAGAACCGGAGAAGGGGCTGCGGAGAAGGGGCGGAGCCGACGGGTGAGAACGGGCGGCGGAAAATGGGCTGATGGGCGAGAACCGGAGAATGGGCTGCGGAGAAGGGGCGGAGCCGACGGGTGAGAACGGGCGGCGGAAAATGGGCCGACGGGCGAGAACCGGAGAAGGGGCTGCGGAGAAGGGGCGGAGCCGACGGGTGAGAACGGGCGGCGGGAAATGGGCCGACGGGCGAGAACCGGAGAATGGGCTGCGGAGAAGGGGCGGAGCCGACGGGTGAGAACGGGCGGCAGAAAATGGGCCGATGGGCGAGAACCGGAGAAGGGGCTGCGGAGAAGGGGCGGAGCCGACGGGTGAGAACGGGCGGCGGAAAATGGGCTGATGGGCGAGAACCGGAGAATGGGCTGCGGAGAAGGGGCGGAGCCGACGGGTGAGAACGGGCGGCGGAAAATGGGCCGAGGCCGACGGGCGAGAACCGGTGGAGAAGGGGCGGAGGACGACGGGTGAGGAGAACGGGCAGAGAACGGGCAGATGGGTAGGGGGAGCAGGACGGACGGCAGGCAGCCAAGCAGAGGAAGCTCAACAGCAGGCAAAACTTACGGTTTTTGCTTGTTCTCTCTTGCTTCCTGCCGCTTGTTCTCTCTCGCTTCCTACCGCTTGTTCTCTGTCTCGCTCTCTCCCATGTGCTCCGAAACCGAAACTTCCTTAGTTTATATTGGCTTTTGAACGCCAATAGAAAAGTCTCTTGAATAGAGTCTATTTGCGTTCAAAAGCCAATAGAAAGTAGCGTAACTAAGGAAAAGGAAAAAAAAAATGTCGGACAGTATTGGGGAAAAAAAAAATGGCGGACAGCATTGCTTGGCGACCCCGGTGAAATGGTCTCGCGACCCCAAATGGGGTCGCGACCCATAGGTTGAGAACCGCTGGCTTAAGATAAGCAGCTGTATGCAGTTTCCAAATAAATAAGTAAATGTGAAGCAGGAGATTGTTGGCTGTGCTGATGAACCTTTTCCTTATCCAATTTGCTGCCATCCTGAAATGTTAATGGCAGCTCCTATAGTCCCCAGTTGCTCTCTGGAAGGCCACATATTGAAGGAAGCTCTATGAACTGTGGAGGTGAAGGTTGAGTTGTTTGTTTGTTCTTGCTCTTTTTCAACTTTCTGATTCTGATTGACCAGAAAAGTTGTATTATTTCCATACCCGCCTCTTTCTCATGAAGCACAAAGAAGCAAAAAGAAGAAGAAAAGATTTATTCTATTAATCTAAGTCATCAATGCCCCCAGGATGCTAAACTAATTACGCATAGCATCATGTAACTGCTGGTAGTTGATAAGCTGAAATTTTTAAAGCAACACATGGCTGTGTGAACCGACTATAGGCCTGTGCTTCATTACATCTTGACCTTTTCACTGATACTCAGTAGAAAAAGGATCACTCCTTCCATATGGCAGACACTCATTTACTAATATCTGTCTTCCTGCGCTACTGTTGTAGTATGAACTTTTCATACAACTTGACTCTTGTTAACTGCTTAGTTCTTGGCTTTTTCTTTAGAACCCATCCTTAGCATTTAAAAAACAACAACACACAATTAGGAGTTGATGATAAAAAGGGATACACTTCAACACAGAACAGAATTATTGTTTCTTCAGCCCTTACACTAACTCGCAAAGGGATCATTTTGCCACCTTGATTATCAAAAGCATCTTCTTCCCAGCTCTGTAAGGTTCCACTTCAGTCTTCCTATCTCTGTTCAGCTCGTTGCCATTAAAATGAATGGTTTGCCTCTTGGGTTCTTCTGATCACATGACTCTCCTCCAAACCGTACACTAGCTTTTTTATCCTCTCCTTTAATTAGCACAAACTCTTCATTGTTACCATAAAAAAAAAAACTCTCCAAAAAAATTATCCTCCCATTGATTATGTCTCTCAAAAGAACTACTGGGTACTGGGTAAACTATTTGAAAAAGATCTCTCTTAAAAAAAGAACACTGAATATATTTCCTAATTTGTAGGACATTGTATTATGGACTGTAGTATATAATAATAATAATAATAATAATAATAATAATAATAATAATAATAATAATAATAATAATAATAATAATAATAATAATAATAATAATAATTGGAAGGCACCTTGGAGGTCATCTAGTCCAACCCCCTGCTCAGGCAGGAAACCCTACACCATTTCGAACAAATGGCTGTCCAGTCTGTTCTTAAAAACGTCCAGTGTTGGAGCATTCACCGCTTCTGGAGGCAGGTTGTTCCACTGGTTAATTGTTCTAACTGTCAGGAAATTTCTCCTTAGTTCTAGGTTGCTTCTCTCCTTGATTAATTTCCATCCGTTGCTTCTTGTCCTGCCTTCAGGTGCTTAACAGCTTGACTCCCTCTTCTTTGTGGCCTCCCCTGAGATATCGGAACACTGCTATCATGTCTCCCCTCGTCCTTCTCTTCGTTAAACTAGACATACCCAATTCCACCAACCATTCCTTATATGTTTTAGCCTCCAGTCCCCTGATCATCTTTGTTGCTCTTCTCTGTAATCTTTCTAGAGTCTCAACATTTTTTTTACATCGCGGTGACCAAAACTGGATGCAGTATTCCAAGTGTGGCCTTACCAAGCATTGTAAAGTAGTATTAATACTTCACGTGATCTTGATTCTATCCTTCTGTTAATGCAGCCTAGCACTGTGTTGGCTTTTTTGGCAGCTGCAACACACTGCTGGCTCATATTTAGGTGAATGTCCACTAGGACTCCGAGATCCCTCTCACAGATCTGAATGTCTGTTCTTGGAAAGTTAATGAATACATGCAAGGCAATGAAAACATAGGCTTAATTACGAAAAAAGGGCTAAATATGTATGAAAAATATGAATTGGTGTCTTCTAGATTATTATTTTTTTTGGATGTATGAAAGTAGGAATCCATAAGCTTGTGATAGTTGAATGTTACAATCAAGTAAATAATGATAACAGAAAAACAGTTTAATACAGAGTTTTTCAATCTTGCTAGCTGGGGAATTCTGGGAGTTGAAGTCCACACATCTTAAAGTTGCTAACTTTAAAAAACACTGATTTAATGTATCCCTAGACTTAAAGCACATTAAGTCAGGAAGTTAAAATATATTACATTAAATCAATGCAAAATATTGCATGAAAAATATTAACCTATCTAGCATTTTCAAAGTTCTGAATTATACTTTGGGGGAACTTACTTTGGTGAATTATCCCCATAGCTCCATCCCCATTTCCATCCCTTTGAAAGGGCCCTGGATATTATTTTTGAAGTCAGGTTTAACTCATAAAAAGCTGTCTCTCTCTGACCTAGAGCGAATGAGAAGCAAACAGTACTTGCTGTAACCAGGTTATGAGGAACGGGGAGGGGGGAATCCCCCAAAATATATAGACTTCCATGCAGTTCATAGATCCAAGATCCAAGAGTACTGAAGAAGCACAGTAGGAAAAGCATTGGTGTTTTTGTACTTTGGTGTTAGGGAAGATCATTGAGAATATTGTGAGCTGCCAAGAAAAGAAACTGGTAGATCATTAAACAAATCAACCCAGTGTTCCCACAAGGTACAAATGACCAGGCTCAAATTTTCCTTGTTTGTTCCCAATGTGTGAAGACATAGCTCTCTAGAAAAGGCACCAATGCTAGAAAAGATAGAAAGAGAAGGGGATGACCAAAGGCTTATTTACAGTGATGGTGACTTCACCACTGGGAGACCTGAAAGACCAGGTTGGAGACAGGAGAACTAGAAGCTGTCTTCTTTAAAACCTTCTCCTTTGCTGGCTGTCAGCAAACAGGTTTATTGGAATTTTCTCCATAACTGTAGTGAAAAAAAGATCCAGATGGAGAACAAGGTGGGGGAGGCATTTAATTAACATTTTTCTTTCCTGCTGCTTCATTAAATTACAGTTATAATGGCTCAATGGCAGGGCATCTGTTCTTGCACGCTAAAGGTCCCACATTCAATGTGTGTCTTCTGCAAGGAATGCAGGAAGTTGTCTTCTAAGTTGGAAGCGAGGAAGAGGTGTTAATGGATGCTGCCTTGAGGAGATGGAAAAGCAGGCTAGGTGTGGGGATATGTGGGAATTACCTGGGAAGACAGGGAGAAGAGATGCAGCCAGGCCAAGTCAGGGGGGGGGAAGCAACTTAGCTCACAACAGAATCTGGGATGGGGCAAGCAGCTAAGAAGGTCCCTCCCTAGTTTCATGGGCTATATAGGGGGTGGTGTAGCTTCAGACTGCAAGATTTTGTTAATGCAAGGGTCTTCAAACCTGGCCCTTTTATGACTTCTGGACTTCAACTTCCAGAATTCCTCAGCCAGCATGCCTGGCTGAGGAATTCTGGGAGTTGAAGTCCACGAGTCATAAAAGGGCCAAGTTTGGAGACCCCTGTGTTAATGTAACCTTACAATGAAGTAAAATTAGCCTGGCTATGTTTCCATTCTCACAACTAGAAGCCAGTTAAAAATGTGAAAGCCTGGTTAGTTCTTACTCAGTTGCCTGTGAGCTGCCAAGTACGTTACAAAGAAGATTATTTCGTCTCTCTGAGGATGACAGCTACTGTCGCAGTGAAATATTAGTGAAATGTTAGAAAACTAGACAATGGCCATTCAGTCCAGAAGCTCATCAGTGCTTGATTTAATGTCCACCCTCAACTTTAGAAAATTATGGGATGACTTCATTCTCAGCTCAACATAACTCATAGAACAGCAGTCTCCAACCTTTGAAGCTTGGCAGCCCGGCTGGGGAGGGTGAGAGAGGAACCGGAGTGTGCAAGTGGCAGGCTGGCGTACACACACATGCCATGCAGGTTGACTTCAAGTTGAGCTGCACATGCATCATGTGCGCATCCCCCTGTTGCTCACGCGACTCGAGCTGGGTGTGCATGCACACCACCCTGGCTCTCACAGGGCCCGTTTCCGAATAGGCCATGGCCAGGGATTGGGGACCCTGTCATAGGCCGTGTGCTCGAAGGGGGAAATTGAAGGAAGAGCCTAGTCCAGTGTTTCTGGACTTCAACTCCCAGAATTCCTCAGGCAGCATGTTGAAGTCCACAGATCTTAAAGTTGCCAAGGTTGAGAAACACTGGCTTAGTCTAACTCAGTGTTTCTCAACCTTGACAATTTTAAGGCATGTGGACTTCAACTCCCAGAATTCCACAGCCAGCAATGCTGGCTGTGGAATTCTGGGAGTTGAAGTCCACATGCCTTAAAATTGTCAAGGTTGAGAAACACTGGCACTCTAACTGCTAGGGAAATGGTAAAATCTCAATTTAAATGATAATAAAATATATATAAATAGCATAATATAAATAATCAAATATACATAAATACATGAGGAATGTAAAGGTGTCACCTAATGCCTTTGCCTTATTTTCTCAAAGTCTGAAATGTGCAACAAAGCCCCCTTTGAATTCCAAGGGCAACTTTTGTTCTTTGCATTTCTTTATGACAGGGGTGTCAAACTCAATTTCACTGAAGGCCACATCAGCCTTGTGGTTGCCCTGGGGGGGGCAGGTGGGTGTGGCCAGAGTGGGTGCAGCCTACTGGGTGGGCGAGGATGGAGTAGGAGTGGCCTACTGGGTGGGTATGGCCAGTTCTACATCATTCGCGTCAAGGGTGCCTATGGGGGCCTGGGCAGGAGTGGGACAGATCTGAGGGTCTCTGGCAGAAGGGGGTGGGACCGGGGCAAGTGCCAAGGCATGGTCCACTGGGGCTAGTGCCAAGATGGCCACCACAAAATTGTACATTGGCTCCTGGCTGGCCTGGGCCAGGGCCAAGGCAGCGGGGGCCGTTCCCTCACTGTTTCCAGGATGGCTTCGCAGGCCACATGAAACCACTTCACGGGCCGCATCTGGCCCCCGGGCCTTGTGTTTGACATGTCTACTTTATGAGTTCATTGTAGTTGAGGTTCCTTGGGGACAGGGGAAAGAAAGTAGCAAGCTTTTAAAATCTAGGTAGCTCTTGACTTACACCTGTTCATTGAGTGGCTACTCATTGTTATAGTGGCACTGGAAAAAACAGTCCATAGCTGGTCCTCACACTTATGACCATTTGCAGCATCCCCGTGGTCACATGATCAAAATTTGAACACTTGGCAACCAGCATGCATTTATGACAGTTGCATTGTCCTTGGGTCACGTGATCACCATTTATGACCTTCCCAGCCGGCTTCCAACAAGCAAAGTCAATGGGGAAAGCCAGCTTTGCTCAATGACCATGTGATTCACTTAACAACTGCAGTCATTTGCTTAACAACTGTGGCAAAAAATGTAATTAAATCAAACACAACTGATATAACAATTGCCTTGCTTAGCAATGGAAATTCTTTCTATCCATTGCTTCTTGTCCTTCCCTCAGGTGCTTTGGAGAACAGCTTGACTCCCTCTTCTTTGTGGCAGCCCCTGAGATATTGGAACACTGCTATCATGTCACCCCTCGTCCTTCTCTTCATTAAACTAGACATACCCAGTTCCAGCAACAGTTCCTTATATGCTTTAGCCTCCAGTCCCCTGATCACCTTTGTTTCTCTTCTCTGTACTCTTTCTAGAGTCTCAACATCTTTTTTACATCGTGGTGACCAAAACTGGATGCAGTATTCCAAGTGTGGCCTTACCAAGGCCTTGTAAAGTGGTATTAATACTTCACGTGATCTTGATTCTATCCTTCTGTTAATGCAGCCTAGCACTGTGTTGGCTTTTTTGGCAGCTGCAACACACTGCTGGCTCATATTTAGGTGATTGTCCACTAGGACATTCTTTTTGGAGTCTCAACATCTTTTTTACATCATGGTGACCAAAACGGGATGCAGTGACCAAAACTGTATTTCAGTACAAAAATGTATTTCAATACCTCCATGACTGCAACGTTATCATATCAAGCCTTACCATTCATTATGGAGGGGAGAAACAATAATCTTGTTGTGAGCTGCCCTGAGTCTTGGGAGAAGGGTGGCATATAAGTTTAATAAATAATAATAATCAGATGTTCCATTTCTACCAGCAACTCCACAAATCTTCTAAAATTCTGCCCTAAGGACCAACATGGTTGCCTTCCCATCTAAACTGCGAAAGAGCTAGATAGCCTGGAATGTGGACATCAGCTGACTCTTTGTACGTCCTGGAGTTTTAGAAGTAGAATTTACACATAGAGTAAAATATTAAATTTAGGCCCAGAGTTTCTGAAGGAACAAGTGACTTCTACAGAGTTGCATTTATACCACTGCATAAAAGGGAAGCAAAAAGTTAATCAGGCTTAGTGTTCCAGATATAGTTTAATCTGTGGATGAATAAAAATGAGTTAAATTTTATTCTGCGTTTTCACTCAATGACCATATGACATCCTCCTTAAATCCATTATTGCAGGGGATATGCTTCGTAAATATTCCATCAAACTGGGAAATGAGAACATATTTACAATTTAATAGGAAGAGAAATTATTTTGCTGCCATTTACAATGGGACTAATAAAACTATTTGGAAGCACGAGGCAGGCTTCAGCCTGCTTTTTGCATTGACGAAAAAAGTTCCTGCAGGATTTGTTTTATAGAAAAGGGGAAAAAGTTACACTGGACAGATATAGTCCTATTTGGAATGCTATGATTGTCAAATTTTTGTAAGCTGGTGCAATTGTATAAATACTGTTAACCTATGTTTCAACTTTCACCAAGGGTTAATAAAGACGTTGCCGAAATTTTGTTCTATATAAAGAACTTAAAACTATGCAGTGGCCTCTCTGACATCTCAGCAGAGATGTGTATCATAAACAGATATGTAAAAAAAAAAATTCCTGAGTCTAAAATAAGGCAATTTATATGTAAATCGGCAATAAAGCAGAACCACTGCAAATGCATAAAACATCCCATTATTGACATTTTCTGTTCTGAAATAGTTAAAATGCTTGATAATTTTCCCTTTATCTCCTCAAATATTTGCTTACCTGCCTTTTATTTCCAGTCCTGGTTACATTAAGCCATCTACAGAATAGATTAATATCTCTTACCTAGCTACTTTAGCATTTGATTATTGAGTCTGGTAATTCTCTTATAGAAAATATTGCAATAGCCAGCCTTGCTGTACAGCAAGATATTAACTGAAAGCAGAATATCATACATGCTGAAATTTCAGATTAAACTAGAATGCATTATTGATTGTGTGGTAATTTAGTTTCCTGAAAATAAGTGCCATTGGGTTATTCTTTAATATGAATGATAATGCAATATCTCCATGGACGGGAAATGAGGTTCTTCAGTTGCTGATGATGTGCAGTGTTACTTCGTCAAACATTTTCAAATTGCTTCCTTTTGTGTGAGTGGATGAGGGACGTATACTGAGGCCTTTTCATTAGTTTACAATTGGAGATTTATTAGAATAGAACTCAACCGTAAATTTGCCCGGAGTATTGCTTTATTAGAGTGGAGCAAATCTTTATTGGCCTGCCTTAGAACTCGATAAAATGCTGAGTTTTCTAGGTACAATGAATTGTAGCAATATCACTACTAGAATAGCACTTTAATAAATTGGTATTAAAATACCTTATCGAAATGTCCTGAGAAGGATGGTAACCCTTTCTCGGCCATCAATGTTTTGTCTCTACCCCATTCCTCAGGTTCAAAATGGATTTCCTTCCTTACACCAAGAAGAAAAAGTTACCAATTCCAAACTTGTCCTTTCTTTCAGAGTCCCTCAAATTATCTTCTCCTTTTATAATTCTAATTCAGCGCAGGATTAGGAATGTCATTCAGTACAAATTTCAACTAGAATGGAAAAACAAGGCTGGCTGTTCAAAAAAAAAAAAAAAGACCTGGCCAGTTCACATTTGTGTGTATCCTGTCTTTCAGAGAGTTTGATTTTCAATAGCTCCCACTGACATAAAAAAGTAGCTTCTTGAACACCAATTAAATTAAAATAATGTGAGTCACTGGACCTCAACATAAATGTTACAGCTGATATTCTAGTGAATATAACCTAATTACAAAGGTCACAATAAAAAGAAATTTGGTTGTCTTGAAGTCTCATGGTTATCAGAGAGGCTGTAATATAGAGTGAAACATTTAAAGTCAGTTAATTACAATGAAATGTTCAAAATGTGCATAACATTGCGTTCCGCCTATGAAACAGGTAGTACCCCAGCCAGATAATGCCAACCTGTGATGCAAAAATGTCTCTTTTTTTTTTTTAGTTTTCCTATAGCTTTCTTGTAGTTAGGAGACATAGACCTTTCTAATTACAATTCAGAGCATGGGTCTGTGTAACCCGTTATAACCCACCCTGGCTGCAGCTGGTTCAGACACAAGTTCTATCCAGATCCACTTTAAGATGCCAGACAACAAAGTGAAGTCTTCTCTCCTTAAAAAGATGTTTTTTTTTCTTATTTGCTTTGTTTCAATGATGGCAGGTTCCAATAACTAATAGCAGTAGGTTCCAGTAGCTGTGTTTAAACAATATAGAGAAAAACACTATGTACTACATGCCTGAGGTTAAAGAACAAAACATTCTACTTTAGCCACTTAGACAACAACTAACAACTAATAAATTGGACCTGCTTAACTGTTGGTCCAAGTGCCTTTGGAACATGCAAGTCTTTAATGCTTAAAAAATGCTAGACAGAGTCAGAGTCAATTGAATCTCTGGGCGAAGGCTGTTCAACAGGGCAAGGGGGCACTCCCTAAAGCTCATAACTAAGAAAGTGAGGATAAATAAAGGGAAATATTTCTTCACCCAGAGGGTCGTTGATTTATGGAATTCACTTCCTGAAGGGGTCGTGACAGCTGTCAGCCTTGACAGCTTCAAGGCAGGGTTAGATAGATTCATGGATGCCAAGTTTTATCAGTGGTTATTAAAACGGATGTCCCTGTGCCGCCTCTATGTTGTTTGAGGCAGGCAGGATTCCCTTGGGTACCATTTGTTGGGGGTCAAGGGAAAGGGAGGGCTTTGCCTTCTCTTTCTGCTCAAGATCCCCATGTACAATTGGTGGGCCACTGTGTGACACAGAATGCTGGACTCGATGGGCTTTGGCCTGATTCAGCATGGCTCTTCTTATGTTCTTATGTTCTTATGTTCAAGTGCAGTGACAAAGTTCCTAGATTGCTCAAGGTGACATTAGTCAATAGATAGGAGCATGAGCAGTCATGTAAACATATGTTTTTGTGGAGCAGGTGGAAACTATTAGAGGCAAGGCAGACCTTCAAAAAGCCTGAGTCTACACTCTGAAGGTCTTTATAGATGAAAATGAGTACCTTGTATTGTATCCAGCAGCCCAGTGAGAGCAATTGCAGGCCATTCAACAGAGGTATTACATGAGCATATTATTGATTGATTTGTCTCATCAGGTTGATGTTGACCATTTGTAATCACATAGGTTTTCTCTGAGATGATCTTCCTTAATCTGGTCCCAAGGAGTCCATTCACCTTGCTGCTTGGTCATTGTCTTCTCTTTTCTTCCATCTTTCCCAACATTAGAGCCCTTGTCAGATATATTTCTTCTCATAATGTGCCCAAGGTAGAATAATTTAAGCCTGGTCATTTGTGCCTTGAGGGAGGATGGCTCGGTTGTTCTGTTCAACAATCCACTTATTTGTTTTCTTGGCTGTCCATAGTATTCACAGGAGTCTTCTCCAGCACCAAAGATCAAAAACATCAATACTCTTTCTACCTGCTTGTTCAAAGTCTAAGGCATATTATTGAATGCCCAAAACTGTTCTTACTGCTACCTTCTGGACTAACTGCAGCTTCCGCATGCTCTTCAGGGGCAGCCCACTATAGAGCACTTTGCAGTAATCCAATGACTAAAGGTAATGACTAAGGCATGAGTGAGGCCTCTTGATCCAGAAAGAGTCACAATTGATGCACAAAGCTGTGCAAAGACCCTCTTACTGACAGCTTTCTCCAGCTCCTCAAGCAGACCTGCAAGTCCGGGAGGCCCTCCAAATTGTGTATCAAGTCCCTCTGGAGAGAAAGATGGAAAACCTCTAGCCTTGGGGTGTCTCAGAATTCAATTTTGCCAAACCCTGTTCTTCCCCATCCAAGCCCAACAAACTTCATACACCAGGAAAAAACCTGGATGCCATCATTTGGTCAGCCCTGGGCAGAGATATATATAATAGGGGATCAAGAGCAGACTGATATACCTTATCCTGTGTTGATAAATAACCTCTCCCTATATTGCCATCTTCATATCTCCGTCAGACACTAGATAGGCTGACATTAGATAGGCAATAGTTCCACCGACTATTTTGGTGTTGGTCCAAAGCAGTAAAGAAAGCATGATGACAATGAATTGAGAGCCAGCCACATGGTCCAAGTATTGCCTGCATCAGGTGACAACAATGAATGAGATGCACAGTTTTGACTACAACTCGTTTCTATCAGTCATGAAAATGGCGACCAGGGTAGATCTTAGAATAATGCGCTGATTGTCCAAATGCTACTTTTGACACATTTCATTATAACATGTTGGCTGGGTACACACAACATACTTAGAGAATCTGGGTGGTGTAGAGATTAAAGTTTTGGTTTGGCATTTAAGGAGACTCTGGTTCAAGGTCATTTCAAGTCTACTGGGTCAGTTCTGAATCAGTCTTTCTCAACCCAATTTGTGGATTATTGTTGCAAGCCAAAAGAAAGGGGAAGTATTTCATATGCCTTGAGGACCTGAAAGCAATGGGGGATATAAATTCAACAAATAAATAAAACCTACGTACATCCAGTATTTTTTTAACCTATGTTCAAGTAACACTGGAGGATAAAAGAGCTGTCAATGTTGCAATAAGTCTGCATTCAGAGATCCTCAACCTTTTCAGACTGAAACTTGACAAACCTATTGTCAACACTCTTACAAAATAGATGCTGGGGGATCTTGCTGACTAACAAAACGGCTACCAGGGAGACATACATAGTTATGAAGATTTCAGAATGACAGCAGTCAAAAAAAAGCAAAGACTTTTGAAGGTCAAAAAACCCTACTAAAATTAAGAAGGAAACAAGGTTGCTTCTTTCAGGGTCCAAAATCTGTTCAAAAATCTCATATCAATTTTATCCAAAGTTTGATATTTATACAATAACAGAGGATGGAAGGTGGATTTCTGAGCATGAAGAGTTGAGTTCTGTGCATCTTATGTGCAGTGCCACCATCTCTTTTAATATTTTCATAGTTAATGAAAGTTCAGCACCAGATTGCTGACATTTGGGACAAAGATTTTGCGGCCATAAAGAAGGGCTTAAATAATTGCCCTTGAACTATAAGCAATTCAGTAGCAGTATGTCAGCTTTCTATAAATCATATTTCTACTTTAAAAAAAAGACACCTGCTTATAGGAAATGTAATTGGTGTCCGCCTAATTATAATAGAAAAGATTAAAGAAAACCATCTCATTGCATTCTGAAAATTGTACAGTAGATCTAATTATATTTGTTGGTTAATATCAATGCCATTGTAACATTTTGGAACAAGGTATTTGACATTCCAATAAATAAATAAGAAGTTTGATCTAATGTTTAAGCACCAGGTTAGAAAGTGGGAGCCTGTCATGAAAGCCAGCTAGGTGTCTTCGGGCCAGTCACTGTCTCTCAGCCCAATTCACCCTCAAAGGGTTGTTATTGTGGGAACAACAGGGGGAGGAAGATGAGTTGGATATGTTCACTGCCTTGAGTTTCATAATAAAGAGAGACATGTTAATTCTTACGATAGCCATAAGAAATACAGGATCCTTATGATCAAGTTATAATATAATAGAAAGACAAAATAAAAGGGGGGGAATGGCAGTTCGGACATTTTCACCTTATTTATATTGACAACTGGGACTGGGCTGAATATTTGTGCATATGCTTGACCTACAGTATATAGTCCCCTATATTGAGCCCTGGGAGACTCTCAAGACAAAATGGCAAAAAAAAAAAAACCCACACCCCCCAATCACAATAAAGACTGCAGATGTTCTCCCAAAGCCATGTTGAAAATAGTACCTTCAATGTGACTAAACAGATTTTTGGGGGGGGGGCAGATTATTTCTGTGGTTTCATTCCTTGCTCATGTGTCAGTTTCTTGATGTGAGGGTTTGTGAGTAAACGGAATGTACCTGGGAGAGATTGCACTGAGACCAAGAGGGAAGGAGGGATATTTCTAGACACAAACCATCAGCCGATGGGAGAGGTTGTTACTGGCTTATCAAAGCAATGGATTCTTAGCTCAGCAAGCAGTCTAGAAAACGAAATTCAAAAGCTTCAAAGAGACCCAACCTTAATGGACTCACTAATAAAGGCACACTGGAGAGTTCCACTTTCCATTCTCAAGATGCTGTCTTCTAGGCCCTAATTCTGACATTCAAACTCATTAAAGAAAGTCCATGTAAATCTTGCTCCCTTGATCATGCTCCTTCATTAAGGGAGTTTGACAGTAACATTTTGCCGCTGATCAAAATCCCATGGTACGCCATGTGGTCAGTAAAAGGGAACTAAGACTAAATCTCGAAGGAAGAGTTGACAAATCTTAAGTGTTGGTTTAATTCAAAATCAATCTCTTTTTTCCCCTTTTTGGATCATTTTTTATTATTATTTTTGCATTACTGTGCCAAAAATGCCTACCTTTTGGAGCAACATGGTATACAGTATGCAGTACAATGCAGTGAGTCATGTGCAGATCTGTACATTGGGGAAATAAAACAACCACTTCATAAGCATAGGGCACAACATAGGAGAATAAACCCACCTGGACAAGATTCAGCAGTCCATCTGCATTTAAAAGATAAATGGCACTCTTTTGAAGATGGCGAAGTCCACATTTTGGATAGAGAGAACCACTGGTTTGAAAGAGGGGTCAAAGAGGCCATCTATGTTAAAAACTGAACAGTCCTCTCTCAACAGAGGGGGAGGGATATGACATCATCTATCTTCAGTCTACAACACAGTCCTGTCAACAGTTCCAAGAAGGCTCCATACCCATTTGCACCACTCAGGTGACCTTGAGGACACAGATAAACCTCCAGGTGGCCTCAATGACTCTCTAAAAGAATGCAAATGACCAGCTGTCTGCAAGGAGTATAAATCCTTCCATTCCCTACCATCCAGTCATTGCTGAAAAAGCTTGTGTGAAGAATTGTGTGAGTGGGCAACAAAGTGGCAAATGCATTTTAACCTAAACAAGTGCAAAGTTATGCACATCGGGGCAAAGAACCCCAATTATACTTACCAACTGATGGGGACCAAACTTTCTGAGACAACCCAAGAAAGGGATCTTGGGGTTTTGGTGGACAGCTCGATGAAGATGTCAACCCAATGCGCAGCAGCAGTAAAAAAAAGCAAATTCCATGCTTGGCATGATTAGGAAGGGAATCGAAAATAAGTCAGCAAGTGTTGTATTGCCTCTGTACAAATCGATGGTGAGACCACACTTGGAGTACTGTGTACAGTTCTGGTCACCGTACCTCAAGAAGGATATAATGGAACTGGAAAAGGTGCAAAAAAGGGCAACAAGAATGATTAAGGAAATGGAGCGCCTCCCTTATGAAACCAGATTGCAACGCCTTGGTCTCTTCAGCCTTGAAAGACGGCGTTTAAGGGGTGACTTGATCGAAGTGTATAAAATCATGCATGGGATAGAAAAGGTGGATAGAGAAAAATTCTTTTCTCTATCACACAATACCAGGACAAGGGGGCACTCCCTAAAGCTCATAGGTAAGAAAGTGAGGACAAATAAAGGGAAATATTTCTTCACCCAGAGGGTCGCTGATTTATGGAATTCACTTCCAGAAGAGGTCATGACAGCTGTCAGCCTTCACAGCTTCAAGGCAGGGTTAGACAGATTCATGGATGCCAAGTGTATCGGGGGTTATTAAAACGGATGTCCCTGTGCCGCCTCTATGTTGGTTGAGGCAGGCAGGATTCCCTTGAGTACCATTTGTTGGGGGTCAAGGGAAAGGGAGGGTTTTGCCTTCTCTTTCTGCTCAAGATCCCCATGTACAATTGGTGGGCCACTGTGTGACACAGAATGCTGGACTCGATGGGCTTTGGCCTGATTCAGCATGGCTCTTCTTACGTTCTTATGTTCTTATGTAAGCTTCTTGGGTGAGAAGTAAAATGTCTTTATCTTCAAAGAGAAAAAATTCTAGTTGCCTCATGAAAAAGAACCTTTGGGACAAACATGACTTGGATGACAGAGAATCTCCATAGATTCCTTTTGGAACACACATTTTTCCTAAATAATTTCCCAATAATTTATTATTTTCACAAAAATATTCATTTTGTACAGCCTTTGTACCCACTGTAGACATTCTTAACTGGTATTTCCCAAACAAATTTCTTGGCTTGATTATAAAATGCAAATTATATTGTTTATACTCAGATTTGAAGCAATTTTCTTGGCAAGATTTCAGAGGTAGTTTGTTATTGCCTCCACTCCACCTAGGACTGAGAGGGTGCAACTAGCTCAAGATCACACAGCTGGCTTCATCCTTAAGGCAGACTAGAACTCACAACCTCCTAGTTTCTAGCCTGATCCCTTAACCACTATACCCAAGTGATTCCTAGACTGGTTGGATGGAACTTTGAACAAGAATATTGAACAAGAATATTTCACACTGCAACATTTTGACAAACCCTTGCTATCTGATTTCACACATACCCATCAGGATTTCCTAATATAGTAAACATGGTAGTGAACTTCCATGCATGAATAATTCCTTAGTTATTAAAACAGCTTGCAACATGTCCAGATACTTTCACCAGTAGATGGAAACATCACCTGATGTCAGTTGCTCCAGAGCAGTTTTCAGATCTCTGCTAACTAAAGCCCAAACCCATAATGGAATTCAAAATCTTTTACTATTTATTATAATTGGGATAAAAGAAATTGCCATAAATTATGTTGAATGTGGACAACCAGATGGTGTCCATCACATCACAGACATGGAACAATAAATAAGTCCCTACTGATCTCTGCTCAAACTTTCACATAAAAAGGCAGATATTGGGGAAAGATTCAACTGGAAAATCATGTATATTTGGGAAAGTATTGTACCAAAAATATAGCAGAATAGGACATATGAGTCTTAAAATATATAAAGATGCATGCAGAACCCCTTGTATTAGGACAGTGGTGGCGAACCTATGGCACGCGTGCCAGAGGCGGCACGCGGAGCCCTCTCTGTGGGCATGCGCCATCACCCCAGCACATGTGGTCTCTAAAAGTTCATCATCACTGGCCTAAGGCCAGCCAGCCTGGAGCCGCCATTGGGGAGCCCACCATCCCACCCGCCAGAGACCCCTTGGATCTCCCCCAACCCTGCCCAGCCTGATATTATGTGTGGGAGAAAGAGGATGAAGACAGTCTTTCCCTAATAGTACACAGAGTGTATTGTAGATGCAGATAGTAGAAACTTCAGTCTGATAAGACTTTGTCTGCAGGAGTGAAATAATAAAGAACACAGCTTGGAAGATTTAGTACAACTCATTCTTGGTATAGGGCCTCGCACTTGGGGTCCCAGTGGCCAAAGAATGCCAAGTGGCAGAGTTTAGGAGATGCTGGTGTGGCACCCACCTTGTGAAATCTTCTCACTCGGGAGGACAGCATGAATCTAACCCTGTTGGCCTTTTGTAAGATCCTAAAGACCTGGTTTTGTGCTCCAGCTTAGGCCCCCAAGTGTGTGTAAGGACCTTCTTCTTAGTTGTGTTAATGGTTTGGCTTTGATGTTCTCAGCTCCTTTGTATTTTAACCCCTGCAATCATTGCCATTGTTTTTATTCAGTTTAATTCTGGTCACTGCTCAGAGGCACTTGTTGAAATGAGCAGTCATATAAACTGAATAGATAAATATATAAATATTCAGAGAATTAGGTTCAGAAACAAGCAGGTTACATCAGAAATTCACCAAATTGGGATAAGCTGAACATTCAGCTATTGGAAAAACTGGAAGAACTTCACTGGAGGAACCTCTCAGACTGATAAAAAACTAATTGGTTATTTTTAATAAGGTAAATAATATCACTCCTCAGGTGAACTATGGCTAGTTTATACAGTCCCATAGATCTGCAGGGTAGGATCAACGGGTGAAAAGTGGATTGCAGAATTGTAATTCAAAATCCACTAGCTCCAGTCCTTACTTACCTATTTACATCACCAGAATGCAAATATGAACAGGCTATTGTCATGAGCTCATGATGTATGTTACATTATTTTGGCTTCACTGTGGTTAGGAGTAGAGACCTATGCGCTGACCTATGAAACATGAAACATATCACAGATTCCTATTCAACAAAACCACCATCTTAATCCAAGTAAATAGACATTTCAATGTGAGTTGAGCATTTGGAGAGAAAGGAAGTACCATATTTCAGTCTTATTTTTTTTTAAAAAAAATGTCCTTTTTTCCAAATGTCTAAGAATCAAAATAAATCTCTGCAAACATAGATGAAAAGCCACGTGGTTTCAATTCCTCACCAAGATTTGGACTGCGGGGGTGGACACAATGGGAGGGGCAGGCTAATGAAAAGTCTGTCCATCTTGACTGGGTTCCAGTAGTGCAAGACTGCTTTAAGTGGTAAATAAAGATGTTAGCAGTTTACTCTTCTTTTGACAAGTAACACATTGTTTTCAAATAGAAAGACCAAATGCTGGCAATCGTCTGAGATCTACACATCAAACAGGTGCCCATGAGATACGTTTGCCAAACTTAAGTATATACTAAAGCCAAGTATAAGAAGAATATCACTGCTGTGGCAGCTTTGAAAAATGTTACTAACATATTTGCTAGGCTCTGGAGAAGCATCGTTTTGCTAGACCCCCCATGTTGCCATCATTGCTGCTTAAAGGAGGAATAATAGGCAGTTCAATCTCAAACAAATAAGCAAAATCCACCGATCTTGACATTCCTGTTATTGTGGAAGGCTTAGTGGATGCTGTGTTTGAAAAACTAAACAAGAATTTCATTGCATTTCCTAAAGGAGAATAGAGAGCAACAGAAAATCCCCAATTACACCCAGAAGGAAATAGGTCCAGAGCCATTTAGGTCAAGTAAACACAAGTGATACCAAAGAGCCAATTTTCTATCACCATTCTGCTATATTCTATTTATTTTCTGCTTGAGTGTTATTTATTTATCAAATTTCCACACCTCCCATCTCATCTGGGTGGATCTGAGTGGTTTACAAATGAAGTGTTCAGAGTGGTTTCCAATAATATAATCAACAATTGAAATAGTGTCTAAAATTAAAATAACCTCGAGAGATTAAATATGACTGTAATTATTGCAAGAGCCCTGGTGGCACAGTGGTTAAGTTCAGTATTGCAGGCAAACTCTGCCCACAGCTTGGAGTTTGATCCTGATGGAGCTCAAGGTTGACTCAGCCTTCCCTCTTCTGAGGTCAGCAAAATGAGGACCCAGATTGTTGGGGGTAATATGTTGATATTGTAAACCACCCATAGTGTGTAAAGCACTATGGGGTATTATATTAGTCTAAGTGCTATCGCTATTGCTAAAAAATCCATAGAAATGTAATAGAAATAAAAAATATTGAAGACCAAATTCAATGGGGCCACTTGAATTCCAAAGTCTCCTCGATCCACAGCTGACATTGGATCATCATTTGTCGGCTGTGGCGAGGGGGGCATTTGCCCAGGTTCGCCTGGTGCACCAGTTGCGTCCTTATTTGGATTGGGAGTCTCTCCTCACAATCACACATGCCCTTGTCACCTCGAGGATCGACTACTGCAACGCTCTCTACATGGGGCTACCCTTGAAGAGTGTTCGGAGACTACAATTAGTGCAAAATACAGCTGCGTGAGCAGTTGTGGGCCTTCCGCGTTGTGCCCACATCTCACCAACTCTCCGCATGCTGCATTGGTTGCCTTTTGGTCTCTGAGCGCAATTCAAAATGTTGGTTATTACCTATAAAGCCCTTCATGGCATGGGACAGGATACTTACGGGACCACCTTCTGCCACATACTTCCCTACGACCAGTGAGAGCACACAGGGTTGGCCTCCTCCGGGTCCCGTCAGCGAAACAATGTCATCTGGCGGGCCCTAGGGGGAGGGCTTTCTCTGTTGTGGCGCCCGCCCTCTGGAACCAACTGCCTCCTGAAGTCCGCGTTTCTCCGACTCTCCCGGCCTTCCGAAAAAATCTTAAAACTTATCTTTGCCGGCAGGCCTGGGGATGATTGTGTTTGACTGTTGAATTTGAGTGGGTGTTTTATTGTATTTTTAGATGTTTCTTGTTTGGGATTTTTATTGTAATTTGTTGTTTATATATATGTTGTTAGCCGCTCCGAGTCTTCGGAGAGGAGCGGCATACAAATCCGAATAAAATAAAAAAATAAATACAAGCCCAAACAAATAAATAAATAAATAAAGTCCAAGCTGAGAAAGCTTTCTTTAGGCTCATTGGAAGATTATTCTGAAGATAAGATACTGCTACAGTTACAGTCTTCTATAAGACATACATCGTCACCATAATTCCTAGAGATGTAGGACAATCAATAAATGCTTTTTAGTCTGGTGTTCAGCAAAAGCATCTGGAGGCAGGTAGGTTGATGGGCATGACTACCTGGATCTCTTTGATATGTAGTTTAATTCACATTTAGGAACAACTCTAAGCATAATCCCCTATTTTAACTCATCCCCATCTTTCATGCCTGTCTCCTCTTTCCATAATCTCAATAAAAGCAGTATGAATATCTCCCTATAGAAAGTTTTTTTATATACATATAGGAACAGTATATGCTAGATTGTGCCAGAGATTGCTGTATAGAAAGCACTGTCTGCTGATGAACTTCTAATTGAGAGGCAGATATACAGCTAAGAAATAAATACAGATATGAATACATAACTTTAGCCAATATTGGAAATAAAATGCTGGATTATGATCACTCTTAGCATAATTCAGTAGGGCTATTCTTAAGTTCTTAAGGCATGGTGAAGACTGCTAAATTGGATGACTTTAGCTGGGGTCTGGATACATTCATGGAGGAATATCAAGGGTCATCAATCTTGAAGACAGTGTTGCCTCTAGAAGCAAATATGCAAATATGACTTGCAATAGAAGAATGGAAGAAAATATCCCTGATGTCCATGGAGATTCTCAGTTATCCAGATTGTGGTTGTCTCAAAGTTTTTTTCTTCCGGAAGTAACTGGACTGTTTTGTTCTTGAGGAAGAAGAAAATATTTCTCATTCAAGAAGCATTATCAGTTCTGATGGCATGAGGGAGGGAAGGATAGGTACAGACAGTTGAGACTGTATAATGGGGAGATGGAAGGATACATACTGATAGGATGGTGGGGTGGGATGGGGGTGGAAGGATTGTATTTCTTTGCAGTCATCTGGTCATTAGCATTCTCTCTGAGAGCTGTTGAGGTGATTTATCTGTGCCCTCAGGGTCACCTGAATCAGGGTGCAATTGGTTGTGGACTCTTCTTGGAATTGCTGCAAGGGCTGTGTTGTAAACTGAAGATACCGTGTTTCCCCGATAGTAAGACACCCCCGATTGTAAGACGTATCGGGGTTTTCAGGGGGTCGGCTAATATAAGCCGTACCACGAAAGTAAGACATATTACTCCTGCCCACTTCCGCCTCCTGCTTAAAATACTTAAATACTTAAAATACTTAAAATACTTAATATACTTAAAATACTTAAAATAAAACTGACAATTGTTTTCCAATCAATATAAGCCGTACCCCGAAAGTAAGACATAGTGGGGCTTTTGGGGATAAAAAGAGAGTGTGACCCTGTCTTGCTTTAGGGGAAACACGGTAGGTGGCGTCTTATTCCACCTCCCTCTGTTGTGGGAGAGGTGTTCAACTCTAACAAAGATGGATTCTTTTATACCTCTTTCAAACCAATGGTCCTCTCTGTCCAAAATATGGACTTTGCTATGCTACACGAAAAGATTCCCATCTGGACAATCCCCGGACACGCAATAGGGGACATAAACATAATACAAGGTCAGGATGTGGTGCCCTATAGTAAACTAGTAACGGAAGAAGGAAATGTGTTTTCGTTAAAACCATCAAATATGCTAGCAAATGAAGGAATAGTGTGTACCTGGCTTTCATATTTGCAACTGCAGTCTAGATGGCAAAAAGACCTGAAGAAGGGTTTATCCAGAACAGATGAGAATTTAATCGAACAGGTTAGAGAGCAGGGGCCCATGCATATCAAACGAGTGTACAGTGTACTGATAGAAATTGACTCTGAAACTGTACTAGTTAAGGATTGTATGGTAAAGTGGGAACAAGATTTTGCTTCAACCTATCACGATGGAAACGTGGGAGGGAATAAGAACATAAGAACATAAGAAGAGCCATGCTGAATCAGGCCAAAGCCCATCGAGTCCAGCATTCTGTGTCACACAGTGGCCCACCAAATGTACATGGGGATCTTGAGCAGAAAGAGAAGGCAAAACCCTCCCTTTCCCTTGACCCCCAAACAAATGGTACTCAAGGGAATCCTGCCTGCCTCAACCAACATAGAGGCGGCACAGGGACATCTGTTTTAATAACCACCAATACACTTTGCATCCATGAATCTATCTAGCCCTGCCTTGAAGCTGTCAAGGCTGACAGCTGTCACGACCCCTTCAGGAAGTGAATTCCATAAATCAACGACCCTCTGGGTGAAGAAATATTTCCCTTTATTTGTCCTCACTTTCTTAGCTATAAGCTTTAGGGAGTGCCCCCGTGTCCTGGTATTGTGTGATAGAGAAAAGAATTTTTCTCTATCCACCTTTTCTATCCCATGCATGATTTTATACACTTCGATCAAGTCACCCCTTAAACGCCGTCTTTCAAGGTTGAAGAGACCAAGGTGTTGCAATCTGGTTTCATAAGGGAGGCGCTCCATTTCCTTGATCATTCTTGTTGCCCTTTTTTGCACCTTTTCCAGTTTCATTATATCCTTCTTGAGGTGCGGTGACCAGAACTGTACACAGTACTCCAAGTGTGGTCTCACCATCGATTTGTACAGAGGCAATACAACACTTGCTGACTTATTTTCGATTCCCTTCCTAATCATGCCAAGCATGGAATTTGCTTTTTTTACTGCTGCTGCGCATTGGGTTGACATCTTCATCGAGCTGTCCACCAAAACCCCAAGATCCCTTTCTTGGATTGTCTCAGAAAGTTTGGTCCCCATCAGTTGGTAAGTATAATTGGGGTTCTTTGCCCCGATGTGCATAACTTTGCACTTGTTTAGGTTAAAATGCATTTGCCACTTTGTTGCCCACTCACACAATTTCGAGAGATCCTTCTGGAGCTCCCGACAATCAGTTTCACTTTTCACAACCCGGAACAATTTAGTGTCATCAGCAAACTTGGCTACCTCACTATTAACTTCTACATCCAGATCATTGATGAATAAATTAAAAAGTAAAGGCCCCAAAACTGAACCTTGGGGTACACCACTTCTCACTTCTTTCCATCCGGAGAATTGTCCATTTATTGCCACCCTTTGCTTCCTACAATTTAGCCAGTTACCAATCCAGGACAAGACCTGTCCTCTAATTCCATGGCTGGAGAGCTTTTTTAGGAGCCTTTGGTGAGGGACTTTGTCAAAAGCCTTTTGAAAGTCAAGATATACAATATCAACTGGGGCCCCTTTATCTATGTATTTATTTACACCCTCAAAGAATTCTAACAAGTTAGTAAGACATGATTTGCCTTTGCAGAAACCATGTTGATTTTCTTTCAGCAATGCCTGTTTTTCTATGTGCCCTGTAATTTTATCTTTAATAATGGTTTCCATCAGTTTGCCTGGAACTGAGGTTAGACTGACTGGTCTATAGTTTCCTGGATCACCTCTGGATCCTTTCTTGAAGATCGGGGTTATATTTGCTTCCCTCCAATCCTCCGGTACAGTGCCTGATCTTAGAGAAAGATTGTATATTTTAGCTAGAAGTTCAGCAATTTCACACTTGAGTTCCTTGAGAATTCTAGGGTGGATGCCATCTGGACCCGGCGATTTGTTGACGTTTAGTTTAGAAAGGCATGCAAGAACATCTTCCTTGTTTATCTCTATCAGGTTTAATTCTTCTATTTCCCTCCCTGGGAAAACTAATTCAGTGGCAGGCAAATGTTCTCTATCCTCCTCGGTGAAAACGGAGGCAAAGAAGTCATTTAGCCTCTCAGCAATCTCCTTGTCTTCTCTGATTATCCCCTTCTGACCATTGTTATCAAGTGGCCCAACTGATTTTCTGGTTGGGTTCCTGCTTCTGATGTACTTAAAAAAGGTTTTGTTATTATTTTTAATATTCTTGGCTATATGCTCCTCAAAGTCTCTCTTGGCTTTCATTACTATCGCCTTGCATTTGGTCTGCCAGAGTTTGTGATCCCTCCTGTTCTCCTCGGTAGGAAGAGCCTTCCATTTCTTAAATGAGTTTTTCTTCTTTCAAATCTGGGTGAGAAATGTAAAATTTACGCAAGTGCAACATTTAAGGGAGAACTTTTATAAAATGTTCTATAGGTGGCACCTAGATCTGAAAAAAATATCGTATATCTACCCAGACATCCAACCTAAATGTTGGAGGTGTGATAGTATGGAGGCTACATATTTTCATGTATGGTGGACATATAGAAAAATTAAAGCCTTCTGGAGAAAAATATGGTGGACACTCCAAACCATTTTGAAAAAGCATATTGAATTTCTACCTCAGTTGTTTTTGTTAGGGATCATAAAAGACTGCACTACCACAGAGACGAACTTAATTCTGAACTTGATCACAGCAGCGAGACTGCTGGTGGGACAATACTGGAAGAAGCCAGAAATACCACCTATAGAAGAATGGACTTTGAAAGTAATAAATGTGGCAGAAATGGCTAAAATATCGGCATATTTGAAGGATCGCTCAAATGAACAATATATGATAGACTGGAAACAGTGGATAGACTACATACAAGAGAAACACCAATCAAAGAAAATGTATCTGGCTTATAGTTAAATCTTGACATAAGGAGTGAAGAATGTTTACAAATTTAAATCGATTGTATTAAGTTGGATAGCAGTTAGCTTGAATTTTCCCCTGGTTTACATATACAAATATATATCTACTGATTATTGGAAGATATATATCAAATAGACTAAGAATGTACTTGTTGAAGGGATGGGTATATCAACATGGAAATTATTAACATTAATAAGATGACTTGTTTGTTTGATGTCCAATGGATTGATCTGAAAAGAAGTGAAAGTTAAAATGTTTAAAATGTAGTTGGTTCATAGTGAAACTTGGATATATGGAGTGAAGAAGGTCTACAAATTTAAAATGATTGTATAGAGCTGAATGGCTTTAACTTGAAATTATTTTTTTCTTCTTTGTTTACATGTACAAATGGATATCAAATAATAAAAAATGTTATAAAAATAGCTTTGACTTCATCTCTTAGCAGCATCATAGCAGCTGGGCCATTCTCACCTTCTTATTCTACTATCTTTGTATAAGAAGCAACGGGTTGAAGTAGACACAACATGAAACATTTACTTTTGCTGGGTCCAGTGTTAGAGGTCTCCCTTTAATACCGTATGTACTGTATGAATACCTATGAAGTGAATAATGTTCACATCCCAAAGCCTGCTTCTGATTGTGGAATCTTTCAACATTTACAGCAAGGGTGGGAAACCTCAAGTCCTAGGAGAAAAAGCTTGCCCAAAGCCATCTATGAAAACCTCAAAATAGTTATTTAGACCACAGTCGAGAATGATCTGTGCCTCTTCCAGCTGTCCAGCAGATGGGGAAAAAGAAGAGGTGAAAGAGATGTTTCAGAAAGGGAAGGCAAGAAGAAACCACATGTTAGAAAGAGATGATAGATAAGCAAATGTTGTCAGAATGATCCATACATTCATGGTTTTTCTTTTAATTGTCCTTAGATAATCTGGTCACAAGGACTGATCCCAAGTTCCAAGCTGCTTCCTGAGGCAGGTGCAATCATTTCTTTCTGAAATTTACTGTACTATGTCATTTGAAATCATTAACACTTTTTATTGGATAGTGTTCATCTCTTTAGTAAACTATCAAACCCTTATACAAGCTTTCTTAAGACTCAGGGGGTTTTGAACTTGATAAATCTATTTAGAACTCTTTCTGGCATAGAATTTACAAAGGTTCAGTCTTTTAAATTGATTTCAGATTCATTTCAGCAAATAATCAGGAATTAGCCCCCCCAAAAAAATCCATGGATGGTGTGCTTATTATCCAGAATTACACTATGATGTTTTTAGATTGAACTAGAGTAATTATAGTGCCTTCTTATCACCCATTTGTGTCAAATGGGGGAAATCACTAGAGATCTTTGAATATTCATATTCCTTTTGGCTTTTTGTCCAATACTTCTAAAACAAATCAGTTAGATCTGGGCCTGTTGCAGTTATGGAGGTATCCTTTTTTTACTTCATCATGGCAAAAGACTTTCTAGAGAGGAATTGCTCTGCCTTTAAGCTTTGATATGTGACTGATTTGCCCCAGTTCGCTACTTTACATTGACAAAAGTGACTCATGCCTATTTTGCCATCGAGAAGTCAGAAACCGTATTGTTCAATAAGATCATCCAATGAATTTCTTTGCTCAGATATTCATCGAAATGCTTCTTCAGAGATCTGCACAGCCTTGTCATAAGCCAATCAGCCAAGGAGAGAAGCAACCTGGAATGAAAGAAACTTCCAAATAGTGAGGACAATTAACCAGTGGAAAGAGCTTGCCTTCAGAAGTTGTGGGCTTCATCAGTGTTAACATCATCAGTGTTAAAGGGAAGTGCGGTTTGCCCTCACTTTATATTCTAGTTGCTAGTTCTGTCAGTATCGGTGGGAGTGTTTACTGTTAGCTTGTTTAGTAATTCCTTGTTTGGGGTACTGTTTACTTCTTGATTATTGGTCAGATATTAATCTTGGAGTTGAGCTATGCTCATCTGGGTGCTAATTGCTGGCATGCAGGTGTTTTCTGTTTTTGTTCCCTTTTTGGCTCGTTGATTGTCTCTTTTGCACAGTTTGTAAATATTATTTATGTCTGTGTGTTCATTGTATGGCTGATTTGTCAGCGTGCCACGCTTCTAGAAATTCCCTAGCATTTTTGCACTTGACTTGGTCTAGGATGGTCACAGTTTCCCAGTTGAAACTATGGTTAAGTCTGTCCATACTGTATGTGTCCATCTGTTCCCAAGGTCTGTCTTTAAGTCAAATTTGTAGGTAAGCCAGAACAGTGTATAAGTGTTATTCTGTAATGAGCTTGAACTATTGTGTATTTAACCTGAATCATTATGTATTTAACCCAAATTTTGCTACAGTATTCTCCTTTCTTAACTATGAGTCATCCTTAAACCAGGGCCTTCTTAATCTGGAGGCTTGCTGTATGTGATTATGTGCATGTGTCTTCCCATCTAGATTAAGCCGAAAGCCACATGGACTACATTCTGCTTGTTTACTTTATTTATTTCTGCCAACATTCAATGAGATTTACTTCTGATTTTAATCTGGCACCCAAGCCTCCCATCCTGAACTAGTGCACTGATTAAACATAAAAGCAGTATGTTATGAAAGTCACCAAATCTGTGATTCAAAAAAGGACACCTAACCAAAGGGTCAGTATTTTATATTAAGGGGGAAAGTCAGAAATCCAGGGAAGAAACACTACTCTTTGAGTAAAAAGATTTGATTGCTCTGAAAAGCAAACATTAATAATTCATATTTTATAGAATGCTCCACTGTTGGTTCTTTGTAGGTGTAATAGTTGGAAAGGCCTTCTGTGGAAGGAAAAATATTAAACTTTCTCTACCATCAACAAATTTTAAACCAATCCAGCTCAATGTGACAGCTAGCCCTCTGGCTTGAAGGAAGGAAAGTTTGAGTACCCAGGACAAAAATTAATCTTGGAAAAATAAGGTTGAAAAGCAGCTGCATCATCCCCAAAGTACAACTATCTTAGTGGTGTTTACAATTATTTATTGAATTTATAACCCGTCCTTCTGCTCTGACATCCACCAAAAGAGCAAGGCAGAATCATATCTGAGTTCGTTATGTTTGATTTTTTAAATGGTAGTTTTATTTTATTTTTATTTTATTTACTTTTTTTCCTTCTTCAGAAGCAATTTGAGAAGGAAGGGAATGTGCTTTGATCAGATGTGGGCAATGTGAGCCTTCCGGATTTTTCTGAAATGTAATTTTTCCCAAAAGTTTGTGATCTGAGCTGCAGTCAGCATCAACCACCAACTCTGCTGACTGAACATGTCTGCTTGAAAATATATAGACACATTGATTTTGGTGTTGTCCATAGAGTAGAACTAATTGCAGCATGTAAGCCTGGAGTTTGCCTAGTTTGGGGTGAACTGAAAAAAAGAAATATTGTCACTTTTAAGATGCGAGAATTCAGGTTTCCTATTTTAGTTTTTATTTATGTATTCATTCATTCATTCGGTATACAGCATACAATATCAAGGAAATCTACAAATGTTAGACACAATGAATACTTTTTAGTAAGCTCCTTTCCATATTATATTGGTGGAAATCTTTCCTTTTATTCAACTGCATCTAGTCCTCCTCTGAAGGGGGTCCTGTATGAAGCTGGTATCCTTGACAATGATCACTTAAGTCAAACAAACCTGAATCACTTGATTATATCTCCTCTGATAAGAATTGGTGTCTGAGCCCCCTGCAATCTTTCTTCCTTTCTTCTGGATATGACTTAACCATCATTGCAACCTCATGCATTCAGTGGTTACAAAATTCAATAATTCTGTGTCTTTTGTCCATGTTAGGAGGTACAGCTGTTAAGCAGGATTCCACCCCCCCTTAAAAGACTTAAATGCAACAAATACAGCATGACCTTGAGCTGAAAAGAAAGATGTATGTAGAGAAGAGAGGAACGGTCTTTTCTTAACAAAAGCTGAGAGATTTCATAATTCAATTACTGTCTTGTTCAAAATGACTGTTATACAAAATCTACAAGTCATTCAAATTATAGAAGTTCTGCAAAGGTTAGGCATCTCCACCCACACAGAAACATAGTTCATCTCTCTCTCTCCTTTCACAAAAGACAGATTGCAGATACATTATAAATTAGGAATGTCATGGCTAAATATGATGGGTCTATGGGACTTCTGAAAGAAAGGACGGAATTGGTTTTACAGTTTTCACAATGACTGGAAACAATGGGCTTCAAAGAACCTTGTGGTAGGGCCATCTTCTCCAACCAAGTGCCCTCCGTAATGGGCAGTGTGTCAAGGAACTTCTGCATGGCACAGGAATTCTGGCAGTTGTGGTCCAACACATCTGAACAGCAGCAGATTGGAGAAAGCTGCCATCGAGTATCTCCTAATTAAGATATCTTGCTCAATTAATCATAAAACTTTTAGCTAATTAATTAATGTATGCTACATAGTTTTATACATCTTTGGAAATGGGTTAAACAAGAGTTCTAACCTGCAACAAGTATCTATAACAACTTATGATGTCAAATGAGAAGAATAGAATAGAATAGAATAGAATAGAATAGAAGAGAAGAGAAGAGAAGAGAAGAGAAGAGAAGAGAAGAGAAGAGAAGAGAAGAGAAGAGAAGAGAAGAGAAGAGAAGAGAAGAGAAGAGAAGAGAAGAGAAGAGAAGAGAAGAGAAGAGAAGAGAAGAGAAGATGGAAGGAACCTTGGAGGTCTTCTAGTCCAACCCCCTGCTCAAGCAGGAGATCCTATACCATTTCAGACAAGTGGCAGTCCAGTCTCTTCTTAAAAACCTCCAGTGATGGAGCACCCACAACTTTTGGAGGCAAGCTGTTCCACTGGTTAATTGGTCTTACAATTAAGTTTCTCCTTAATTCCAGGTTGCTTCTCTTCTTGATTCACATGATAGGTGTGTCATGACATCATTGCACAAAGAATACAATTCTGTTCTTGATATCTGACAAAACCATGTGTAATTTGCATGAGAATGTTATGACACCTATGTTGTCATTTGTCCCATTGGCCCCACCCCCAGAGACACATAGCTTCTGTATTTTTAGATGACCATTAATGGACATGAAATCTTGCAACAGGCAAACTTTTATCTGAAGAAGAAGGGAGAATGTCTCTCTTTAGCTGATGCTTGCAATCATCAGCTTATGCATATTAAGAATAATATGCTTCTTTTTCAACTACCCAGTTAATTATGGTAGTTTCCTCCTTATGAAATATTTTCTTTAATCACTTGATTAAACAGATTGTACCTGTTTTATATGTGCCTCTCTCATATCTCTAGGAAACAAGTACAAATAGCCTTTGATTTACAACCAATCATTTAGCAACTGTTCAAAATTACAACAGCACTAAAAAAATTGACTTATGACTAGTCCTCACACTTATGACCATTGCAGCATTCCCACGGTCACATGAGCAAAATTCAAGCATTTAGCAACTCGCTAAATGTATTTACGACAGTTGCAGCTTTCTGAGATCACATGATTGCTATTTGTAACCTTCCCAACCCACTCCCAACAAGCAAGTCAGTGGGGGAAGCCATGTTCACTTAATAACTTTATGTGTCACTTAACACAGGGGTCCCCAACCCCCGGTCTATGGACCAGTACCAGGACACAGCATGCCAGCAACCGGTCTGCACAAACAAGCAAAGCCCCATCCATGAGATGCAGGCAGCACACACAACCATGCACCCTCCGGTCTGCGGAAAATCCTCTCTCCACGGAACCGGTTCCTGGTGCCCAAAAGGTTGGGGACATCTAATTTAACAACTGCGAGGATTCACTTTTAACCTGCTTTACTTAGGAGTGGAAATTCTGGTCCCATTTGTAGTTGCAAGTCAAGGACTGCCTATATCAGTGGTGGCGAACCTTTTAGAGATCGAATGCCCAAACTGCAACCCAAAACCCATTTATGCATTGTTGGGTGCCGGGTGGGTGTGGCCGATTGGCTGGGTGTGGCTGCGGTGGTAACAGCAGACTGGGTGGGACTAAAAAGATCAATCAATCAATTCCAACTTTGCAAAAAAAAAATTCCCGCGAGAAATTGAAATTGACTGATTGAAGCTTTTTTTTTTTTTTTGGCCCACGGCAGCAGAGGCCTAAAGCAAAAAGGTTTTACAAAACCCATCTGAAGGCCTAGGACAGGGGCAATGGCGCACATGCCCACAGAGAGGGCTCTGAGTGCCCCTCTGGCACCCATGTCATAGGTTCGCCACCACTGGCCTATATATTCACCAAGGTGTTTCAGCTAAATAGGAAGTGGTTCGCCTTTTCTGCACTTGGTGTGGGCTCAGGCCTATCTTTCTGAATTCTCCCCTGGTTTTTCAATTTTATTAAACCCCTTCCTAAACATCTAGTCAACTAAACTGGACAGAACTGGTTAGCTTACACCCTTACTTCTAAGAATCTCACCAAGATTTACTTCTTCAGGTACATAAAAATGAGCCATTTCTTTTTCTACATGAAAATACTTCAATAGCAATGGCTTATATACCAACTTCACCCCCATGGCATTTGCACTGCTCTCTGGGCATTTTACAGTGTCAGAATTATTTGCAGATAGTGTTATACCTCCATGGGAGCCTGAATCTGCGGAGAAAAATGAGCTGGAATGGGACCCTATGGAGGTGGAGGGAGAAGTGTCTGTGGTTTCAGAGGAATGTGGGGAAGAGCAGGCCGAGGTAGGCCAGGGACCTTCAGGAGTGGGGCAGGAGGAACAGGAGAGGCAGAGTTTAGGCAATGAGCAAGGGCCACCCCCACCTGATCCTAGAGCACGGAGAGTGGAGAGAAGGAGGGAACAACGCAGGCAGGCTCAACTACTCGGGAGGAGAGTATCCTGCCCCTCTCCACAAGGCACACCTGGAGAGTGAGATTTAAAGAGATGCTGTAGGGAGAGGCATTTGTCAGGAACAAATACTGATTGCTTGGAGCTTTTGTGTGTGTTGTTGCTGATCTCTTGTTCTGTGGCTTCTGCTTGGAAACTCAGAAACTCTGACCATTGGACTGGCTGACAATGTTGCTTGGATGTTTATAGATCTCGGACTGTATTTTGGCTTCCCTTTTGAAACTGCTCAGGCAAGCGTGTATTCATACAGACTTGTTAGATTTATGATGTATGTGTCATCTCCTAGTTATCTCCATGGCCTCGAGTAAATACCTCTCCTAATCAGACTGTATGTGACACTACTTGCAGCCAGAGGCGACTGAAGGTGTGTGTGTCTTCCTGTGTTTGGAGGCTTGCCAGAAAGGTGAGAGCATTTGGGGAAAATTTGGAGCAATTAAAGGGCAGTTTGAATTGCCAGCTGACTGCATTGCCTCAGTGCTGTGCCCTGGGTCATCACAGATTGCACCCAACCAGCTGGGTCCTCATTTTACCAACCTTGGAAGGATGAAAGGCTGAGTCAACCTTGAGCCTTGTCAGGATTGAACTGCAGGCTGTGTGTAGACTTTGCTTGGAATGCTGCACTTTAACCACTGGGCCTCCAGGGCTCAGAAAGAAACGTAATGAGTAAGGGCTAGAATCAACTCCCCACATAACTCATGATGATGACTTTGTGCTAGTCATTCCTTCTCAATCCAACCTACACCAGAAGATGGCTGTTCTTGCGACAAAATTAGGGATGCCCCTCCCCCTTGTACACTAGTCTGAACTCCTAGAAAAAGAAAGTAGAATTTTAATCAATCAATCTGTCAATCAATCTCAAATCCACCTAATATATTTTCAACACAGCACAGTGAACACCAATTAGTTATTGCTGTTACTTGTGGTTTGATGCATACATAATCTCAATAGCATACAGGATGTGCTGCCAAATAATGGACTCGGTAAACAGAACAATTTGTCCCCAAGAATACAAAACAAAACAAAACAATGAGAAAATAGGGTGGGGGTTTTGTCCCTCTCCTTTTAAAATAGATTATTATTCTCCAACCCTCAAAGTTCAGGACTTGAGAAATTCTTAGATGTTTGTAACACAGTCCAACAGTGCAAGAAAACAGATCAGTAGCCGGTTGAACAAGAGCATTTGAATAAACCAATACAAGGAGTAGAAATGTGATAAACATCAGCAAATGGTGCGGGCAGAGGCGGTGCTGGTATTGTACTTATTACCGAATATTGAAGTATTATATTACTTATTTAAAAGGTACGGTTGGAGGGTACACTTGCCCTGCAGCATTCATATAAAACTGCTCAGAAATCCATCTTGCATTACTGCAGATACAGCAGTCGAAAAACTGAACAAATCAGCAATACTTTGAGAGACAGAGCAGAAGACTGACAGTTAATTGTTTGTTTATAAAAAGCAGAACTTTGGGGTTATAAGCAGAATCTCATTCAGAAAAAGGAAAGAAACAACTGAAACGAGAGAGGCCTGTTTCTGCACTAGACCTGGCCAATTAAATGTGGCGGGGGGGGGGGGGTATTTATTTATTTATTTATTTATTTATTTATTTATTTATTTATTTATTTATTTATTTATTTCATATGCCGCCCATCTAGCAGCTTGGATCAAAAGCATTGAGGCACTTCCAGGTTGAAAGGATTAAGCCGGTGACATCACCATCGCCCAGAGGACGCCCAGTAGAGGGCTCCTTTCATATCCCCAGCAGGAGCTGGAGCGAAGGACAGGAGCTCAACCTCACCCCACAGCAGCACTGAGGTCTCGAACGTGGGCTTGCTAAACTCCATTCCATGTCCTAACTCTATGAGCCGCCATGCTCCTTGTATAGTCTAAGTCAGGGGTGTCAAACTCACAACGTCACATGACATGTCATGACGTATCGCCACTTTTTTTTGCCATTGCCGGCAATGGAATGGGCACGGTTTCGCTATGATGCATCTGGCCCACAGGCCGGCAGTTTGATCCCCCTGGTCTAAGTTGCCCAGGTTGAGAAACCCTGCTGTGACATGCTTTTCTCTCTGTTCCAAACAGCACCAACATCCCTTTCTTTTACCTCCACTGTGGTGCAGTGGTTAGAATTCAGTACTGCAGGCTACTTCTGCTGCCTGCTGGCTGCCAGAATTTTGGCAGTTCGATGCTCACTGGCTCACGGTTGACTTGGCCTTCCATCCTTCTGAGGTTGGTAAAATGAGGACCCAGATTGTTGGGAGAAATAGGCTGACTCTGACAAGTCTTAAAGTTGCCAAGGTTGAGAACCTCTGGCTTAGAGTGGGCTGTAAAGCACTATGAAGCGCTATATAAGTCTAAGTGCTATTGCTATGGCTATGGCTATGGCTATTGCACTTTGTATTCAATCTCCTGAATGCATGGAATGGAGTTTAGCAATTAGTTGATGTACTAAACCATTTTTCGTATAGGGTTCAATTATTCTATTTTTACTTTAATTTTTCACTTTTCTTCCATGTTCAGAAGACCCATTCCGATGATATCAAAAATCCTCTATCCTTCATTCAGAGTACTTTAGCACACATTCTTCATTAATTTTTATAATCTTTCATCAATAGCAATCAAATCAATCATGCTTTTAGATTTATGCTCATCCCTTTGCCATGTATATATGTATGAATAAACTGTTTAAACCATGTCCACAAAAGGAATAGAACTTTTTCTAAATAGGCATTCACCAAAAAGTCATCATTCTCATTCATCTTGAATCTTTGAGTCACATTTTCTCTACTTTCTTGTTTCATCCCCATCTATCCATAAATGCCAAATAATTTTTTCCCATGGATCACAGTTATTTAGAAAGCAGCAGAAATTTCCCCAAAACTCATAATTAAATCCCCACCTTTGCTTTCCTGTATGTCTTCATCAGCTCCATTCTTCATTCAGATTTATTATATCCTTCCTCTTTTGCTAATTTCACAGGCACAGAACATATTGATTTTTCTTTTTCTCATTTCATTCATTAATTCATGTTCTTTACTATATATACCTTTAAGACTCCAGAATGCAGTTTCCTATAAGCCATAGTCACCCTCAGATGTGCCTTTAGATAGTAGATTACTTATCATGTCTTTGATCATTCACTGATTAGACATTCCTCATTTTTCAGACCTGTTAAGACATAAAAATACTAAGGAATGCACAACCATTTTAATAAGGATAGACCAGCGGTTCTCAACCTATGGGTCACGACCCCATTTGGGGTCGAACGACCATTTCACAGGGGTCGCCAAACACCGCAGTCTGCCATTTTTTCCCCTTTTCCCCTCGGCCGGCGCAGGGGGCAGCACCACGCATGCGCGGGGTAGCACCGTGCATGCGCGATGCGGGCTGTCATACCGCGCATGCGCGATGTGGGCCGTCGCGCCGTGCATGCGCGATGTGGTCATCGCGCCGCGCATGCGCGGTGCAGCTCGGGGTCGCGGCCTGCAAAAGGTTGAGAACCGCTGGGATAGACCCATGTCAGATTCTCCCATAATGCAATGAAGATGTGAATGACCTGTGACTGACTGAATTCAGTAGTAAGTTTTCTGAGATTAGATGCCACAAACTATTTCAGTTTTGGAGATTTACTTTCTGAACCAAACCAACAAATCCAGGAATGGCAAGGTCTGGGAAGAAGCTTGGCATAGTCCCAAAGTGGAAAAGAACATTCAAGCCTTCTCTGAAGCATTTGGTTCCAGATTTGTTAATTTTGCACACATCTAGTAGTAGATTTTCATTTCCTTGCTCCGTTGAAATAGAAGTTAAGTCTTGTGCTATAGATTCTACATTTATCTAGGTCAGGGATGAGCAATTAATTCTCCCAAAAGGCCACATAAGAAACTGGGACTTTTTTTGGAGGGCCAAACCAACAAGGCTGTGAATCTGTAAATTAGGGAAAAAAATAGCAGTCATCTTCAAAATAAAAGCAATGCAGTTGGACTGTGTGCATGGTGTACAGCTATTTAAATTTGAGTTCTAATTTCCGATTGACCTCATATGGGCTGGACAGGGATAGCCAAAGGGCCAGATATGGTCCAGAGGCTATAAAATGCCCAGGTCTAATCTAGATGTTATTCTACATAAGCCTTCCCAGCCAGTGACTCCTCCAGATGCAGGAACTTTAATTCTCAGTAATGGCTGTGCTAACTGGGCACTTTTGGGCACTGTACTCAACATCAACTTATGAGCTGTGGTGGCACAGTGGTTAAAATGGAGTATTGCAGGCTAACTCACTGCTCACTGCCAGGAGTTCAGTTCTGACTGGCTCACGGTTGACTCACCCTTCCATCCTTCCAAGGTTGGTAAAATGAGGACCAGGATTGTTGAGGTCAATGTGCTGATTCTGTAAACTGCTTAGAGAGGTAAGTCTAAATGCTATTGCTATTGCGAGTCTATCAAGGAACATAGTCCAAGATATGGGAGGAAAAAAACGAATGGATTTTTATGTCCTGAACTTGATTACTATTAGATCTAAATTTCAAAAATCAAGATGATCATCAACAGGAGCAAAGAGGCAGCATTTTCTCTGTCTCTGCTGCCATCTTGTTGTTATGCAAGTGAGCAGAAGTGACAACAGCTCTGGGGGGGGTGGTATGTCCTGCCCCATCTTGTTTTACCTCTAATTTCAAAGGGTGATGAGATTCTATATGTCCATTTGTTTCTGATCACCCACTGTTCTGACAACTCTTGGGGAGTGGACTGTATTTGGTCCCCCAGCATGCACTTCAGAGTGCCCAAAGCAGGGCCATAGCAATCCTTCCACTAGAAGGGATGGACCTAGTTCTCTCCTTGATTGGTTTCCATCCATTGCTTCTTATCCTGCCTTCAGGTACTTTGGATAATAGTTTGATCCCTCTCGTTTTTGTGGCAGCTCCCGAGCCACATGCGGCTCTTTGAGCCTTCCCCTGTGGCTCCCAGCCTCCTCTGCCATTTGCAGACAGAGACAGAGACAGAGAGAGGCACTTGCACTTCCCTGCTTCTCTCTCTCTCTCTCTCTCTCTCTCTCTCTCTCTCTCTCTCTCTCTCTCTCTCTCTCTCTCTCTCTCTCTCTCTCTCTCTCTCTCTCTCTCTCAGCTATGCTGACTCAGGAATTCTGGGAGTTGAAGTCCATGAGTCATAAAAGAGCCGAGGTTGCCTACCCGTCCTCTTGTTGAAGAACAGCTTGAAGCCAGCTTGCCAGGTGAGCAGAAGATCGGAGAGAGAGGGGGGACAGAGAGAGAGAGAGAAAGAGAGAGGGAGGGAAAGAGAGAGGGAGAGAGACCCTTTTGACATCTAAAATGAAGATAACACTGCATATATCCTTTTTTACTTTTATGAGGTAATGTAAAAAAAGCTATATGCAGTGTTATCTTCATTTTAGATATCAAAAGGGTTTTGCGGCTCCCAGTGTTTTGTTTTCGGTGGGAAACGGGTCCAAGTGGCTCTTTGAGTGTTTTAGGTTGCCTACTCCTGGACTAGACATACCCAATTCCTGCAACCGTTCTTCGTGTGTTTTAGATCTAACATCTTTGAACAAGACAAAGATATTTTACCATACTATACAGGAATATTTTATTCCAGGTAAAGAAACAAGAATTCTGCAGAGTCCTTGACTCTTTCTTCTAAAAGGCTGAGCTTCCAAACTGTGTTTGCAAATCACCATTTATGTACAGAGAGTATACCAAACAGAAACTAATGAAATTCCAAGGTGCTCTAGGATGCCTGTTTTATTCTGATCAGTGCTAGATTGCACTATTGACCAAATGTCAGCCATAGAGCGATACAATGATTGAATAAAAGTGGATACATAATCGGAGGCGAGAACTTTGCCACGGCCAACCTTGTTGCTTTTCTCTTAATACCAAAAGAAATGTTTCTGCTTTAATGTTCTGCATTCTTACTATTTTGCTTTCTCCTTCTTTTCACTTTCAGTGATAATGCACACAAACACACGCAAACACACTCACACACATGCCCCTATACATTCACACACACTTGGATAGCTCTCCCCCTTTCCTCTCCATCTCAGCCCTGTTGATGGTTTCCTAAGATAAAATAATGCAAGATGCCTTCACCGGAGACACTGATGAAATATTTGAGGCCCAGATATTAATCTGTTATCAATTGTGTAGGTGTGAAATGTGATGAAGATGACAGAGGCGCCTGCTCTGCCGGCCTAAAGTAATTTGCACCAAAGATATTTAGATCTGTCTTTGGACACTGCAGATGGGCTATTGCAGAAAGCGGGGGGGGGGAGAGACAGTCTGTGGGGAATCTACCTTTAACATATTTCAAATGCCAGGAGAGCCTCATGAAAATTGGGTAATGAATGAAATTCAGATTGCAAGGGGGAAAAAAAATCACTTAGGGATGTGACTGAGGCAGCACAATCCTGTGCTATATACAAAATCAAAGTTGGCCACCCTGAAAGGCAGACATTTTGGTCTTGCAGGTTCCACAGCCTACCTGCTCATCTATTTGCCCTCTTTTTCCTTCCTAAGGAGAAGGGAAAAGAATAGTGTCCTATTTCTAAAAGCACTACACTGGCTACAGGATGATGAATGAAAAACAACAAATTTGGGGACTAATAGACTTTGAGTACTTCCATCATCAACTGGAACGATGGAAGTATATTGTGAGTGATGTCAGGCTGCAAGAATCAAAGAAAGATACATGGAATTAACTACTCAGCAACTTCCTTGATTGCTTCTCAACTAAAGGCAAATATCTTACCAAACTAAAACAGCCATATGTATCACTACAGATAGTCCTCAACCTATGACCATAACTGACCCCAAGATTTCTGTTGTTAAGTGAGACATTTGCTAAGTAAGTTTTTGTCCCATTTTACAACTTTTCTTTTCTTTTTTTTTAATATTTTATTGGTTTTATAATTTAAAAACAAAAATCAAATTAAATACAACTCAACTTAATACATTCTTTTTCAACTTTATCCCACACAAAACAAAACATAAATGCTTACATAAAATAACTATGGGTGTTGCTCGGCAGCACCCCCTTCACTACATCCCCCTCTTCCTTCCTCCCTGTCCCCTACTTCCCTCCTCCTCACCCCTCCCTCCCTCCCTCTCTCTCCCCCATCGCCTCCAACCCTACTTCCCTCCACTCCTTCACTCCTCCCTCTCAACACCCTTCAGATGTAGTCCAGAGGTACTGTCCGAGCAACCCCTCTTATATCAATATGTATTTCTTTCTTATATATTACAAGTGTTACAGTTGAGTGCATTATTATACCCCCCTATCCTACCCCCCCTCATTTTTTCTTGTCACAGTTTTAAGTGAATCACTTAAGAGTGTTAATATCACAGTTGTTAAGTGAATCTAGGTTTCTCATTGACTTTGTTTGTCAGAAAGTTGCAAAAGGGGATCACATGGCCTGGGGACACTCCAGCCATCGAAAACATGAACCAGTTGCCAAGCATGTGAATTTTGATCACATGACCAAATGCTGCAACGGTTGTAAGTTTGAAAAATGGCCGCAAGTCGCTCTTTCAGTGCCGTTGTAACTTTGAATGATCACTAAATCAGGGCTTGCTTTTCAACCTTTTCACCCATTGTACCACTTTTAGGATATGGCAGTATCCGAGTACCACCAGTCGCCTCGCAAGGTATCAAAAATTTGATGACCAAAAAAAAAAAAAAAAGGAAAAAACTAATGAAGTACAGGTAGTCCTCGACTTACAACAGTTCACTTAATGACTGTTCGAAGTTACAATGGCACTGAAAAAAGTGCCCCCCAAGCCACAGCCAAGCAAGACACCTGCCTGCCCACCTGGTGGTGCTCTTCCTCCTGTCCGAGGTTTTCATTGTTATGAGCATTTCTGTTGAGGATTGGCAGTGGGGGTGGGGTGGGGGGTGTCTGGTCTTTATTCCCCCCCCCCCCGTCTGCTGGGTGGTTGTAGCAGGTTTTGGCCACTTCACATGACCCTGGGACATTGTGACTGTCATAAATATGAATCAGTTGCCAAGCATCTGAATGTAAATCACAAGAGCCTGGAGATGCTGCAACATTCCAGCTGATCGGCGTTTCTTCTGGGCTCAGCAGAAGTGCCAGGATCAGCGCCGAGCTCCTGCTGGAGCCTGGCACTGATCCTGGCGCTTCCGCTGAGCCCTGACAGCCCTGCAGCTCCAGCCATCTCTCGCTCAGGCTTGTGCAGTGCTGCCACCAGTTCAGCTCATTCCCCTCCCCCACTACCACTTTTCTAGGATGGTCACGTACCACCTGCCAGGTGCCCATGTACCACAGGTGGTACCCGTACCACTGGTTGAAAAGCCCTGCACTAAATGAATGGTTGTAAGTCAACGACTACCTGTATAGGTATATATTCTGAGAACTGCTAAGGAAGAGCCTTCTTAACTCATTTTTTTTCCTGACCAAACTATCTAAGCTTAGCTGCCTTTTTGCTTTCTGGAACGCAGCAACTCCCTTCTGGGCAGGGGTCTTCAAACTTGGCCCTTTTACGACTTGTGGCTGAGGAATTCTGGGAGTTGAAGTCCACAAGTCGTAAAAGGGGCAAGTTTGAAGACCCCCTGCTTCTGGGAAACCAGACTATGTGCTACCACAGGTGCACTGGAGATTCCCCTCTTAGTTAGCATTCTGGACCCAAAACTGATATAGAGGAAGTCGTGACCAGCCTCAAGCATCTATTTACCAGAAGACGAAGAAATGAAGTTACTCTGTACAATCCCTTTTGTTCCTCACTACTTCTGCCTATGCCTGCCTTTACTCTTCCCAGGCAAATGGGCATATATTCAGGTAAAGTTCCAGGCTACATCTACTCAAGGACATTCCTGGAATGTAAAGATGACTCTGGTAAGCTGATGAAATGGGCTGTGAGAATAACCCTGAAGAAAAAAAGGAACAGCCACAGCTAAGGTAGGAGAAGAGAAATCTGAGTGGAAAGCAGGGATGGGGCTGGAGAAGCTATCTCAGATTTGTCCCTCCCTCCTTATTTAGGATAAAAGCAGGGAAGGGAGCGCAGCATTCAGACTCGCGAGATTCTGTTATAATAAAAGTAATTTTAGTAGTCATGGTTTTGGTGTTCAGGTCCGGTCTATCTAGAAAGGCTGCCAGCTTGTATTTTTCATTTGCAATGTGCCAGCTTTCCATTTCACTTTACAAAAGTAATATTTCTTAAAAGTTCTGGTAGAGCAGGAATCTGTCAGGTGCCAAGATTGCGGTATGCACAAAGGTGAATTTCTCTGGGTCGAGCCATTGGTTCATCTAATTAGAATCTTTCATTCTAATTGCCAGGGTCTTTCCAAGCTTTCATATGGAGCTTTATTAGCTGAGATATTTTAAAATGTGTAGCTAAAAAACAAATGGAACAATGACCTTCTATATCCAGAGAGGCACTCTTCTTCCATGGGGCTTTCTGAATTAGCACGAGGGGCTGATAGTTCTCCATTCCCCAGATTGCAGCAAGGTTCACCTATAGCTCACCAGTTATTTCTATCCAGGTTACAGGCTCGATGTGCAATAATCTGATATGGATTCTGTAGATTTGTGTTCACTTCCCCATGAAAAGAAATTAAGATGTTGATTGAGAACAAATTGAGATGCATTGTGAACTTCATCCTGTAGCTCCACTCTGGCTTTGAGCCATTGATATCAGTGGAACAACCTGTCTCCAGAAGCGGTGAATGCTCCAACACTGGAAGTTTTTAAGAAGAGAATGGACCGAAATGGTATAGGGTTTCCTGCCTGAGCAGGGGGTTGGACTAGATGACCTCCAAGGTCCGTTCCAACTCTATTATTGTTGTGGTTGCTGTTGTTATTATTGTGTTGTTGTTGTTATTGTTATTATTATTACTACTACTATTACTAGTATTATTATTTCCTACCTGTTCATCCAGAACTTCAGAGTGGGGTTCAAACTGCTCCCTCCTACTACTTTTCTCCACAATATCAATTTTATGATATAGATTGGTTTGATAAATTCTGGTCAAAGTCACCCACTAAACGTCCACAACTAAAACTGTGTCAGTTTAATGCCTTAACTGCCTCACCCACCCTGATTCTCTTCTGTACATAGGCAAACATAGGATCTAGTTTTTTTAGTTTGCAACAGTTGAATTATAATCTGAAGATTCATATGTCTGTTGAGAGTTGGTTAGTTTCACTGAAACCATGTAGGAGATTCAGTCGTTGTCCTGATCCCAGCACTATAAGGGACTGGATGGGATAAAACAAGGTGAAACTTAGATCACAACAAAATGAAATAACTGTTAGCCCGCTAATCACCTGCCTCTCTAAAGGTTCACTTTGCTGGTTGCCAGTGGGGTCCAAAGGAGGAGATCTATGATTCTCCTAAATTCCAAATCCCTAATGTAGCAGTGGCTGAGTTATAGGAAAGCCTTTATCCAAATTTATCCGGCTGGCCCCTTTTAGAATGTGAGGATACTAGCAATAGTACTCATGACTTCACAACTCAATTTCTACAACATTCTTTACAAAAAAGTACTGGAGCACATAATATCAGGCATGTCACCCGCACAGGAAAAAATCACAAAACTGTGTCTCACTTATTTTGGCCATGTTATGCAGAAGAATTCACTGGAGAAAGCAATTATATTGGGAAGAGTTAGCGGTAAGAAGAAACCAGGCCACCAGAAAACACGATGGCTGGACACCATCAAAGCTGACACCAGACAGAGCATGGAACAACTCAAGGAAGCAGTGCAAGATCGGAAGATGGAGAGAGACCTGGCCCAGAGAATCACCAAGAGTCAGACTCAACTGAATGGATAACACCATTCCATCTTTCCATGGAACTGTTCTTGAAAATTACCCCCAAACTTCACTTGATCAAAATACATCAGCTTATCTTCTGGGGTGTGAAAGCCTTTTTCATACTATTACTTACACTTATATTCTGAATTTTTTATTGATTTTTATAGGCTTCCAAATTCAGTTCCAGGTGCTGATTGTCCATAACATTACACGTCCAAATTAATTAGGGACTATCTCCTATAAGTGGAACTTATCTGGCCCTTTGGGGCAACATAGGAGACAAGGCTTCAGGTTCTTCTCCATGGGATACCAAAGAGACAGGAACAGATCGCTCAGCTGCAGCCCTGTTGCTTTGGAAAATACTACGTACCTGTTGAAGCTGTTGAAACCTCTTGGATGAGAAGCAAAATGTTTTCAATGAAAAAAACCAAGGAAGTCCAGTTGCCTTTTGAAAAGCACTTTTGGGACCACCCTGACCTGGATATCCCAAAGATGCTTTTCCACAAGGCAACTGGACTTTCTTGTTTTTCTCTGAAGATGTTTCACTTCTCATCCAAGAAGCTTCTTCAGCTCTGAAGCAAAATGTCTTTAAAGAACATAAGAACATAAGAAGAGCCATGCTGAATCAGGCCAAAGCCCATCGAGTCCAGCATTCTGTGTCACACAGTGGCCCACCAAATGTACATGGGGATCTTGAGCAGAAAGAGAAGGCAAAACCCTCCCTTTCCCTTGACCCCCAAACAAATGGTACTCAAGGGAATCCTGCCTGCCTCAACCAACATAGAGGCGGCACATGGACATCCGTTTTAATAACCACCGATACACTTTGCATCCATGAATCTATCTAGCCCTGCCTTAAAGCTGTCAAGGCTGACAGCTGTCACGACCCCTTCAGGAAGTGAATTCCATAAATCAACGACCCTCTGGGTAAAGAAATATTTCCCTTTATTTGTCCTCACTTTCTTAGCTATAAGCTTTAGGGAGTGCCCCCTTGTCCTGGTATTGTGTGATAGAGAAAAGAATTTTTCTCTATCCACATTTTCTATCCCATGCATGATTTTATACACTTCGATCAAGTCACCCCTTAAACGCCGTCTTTCAAGGCTGAAGAGACCAAGGCGTTGCAATCTGGTTTCATAAGGGAGGCGCTCCATTTCCTTGATCATTCTTGTTGCCCTTTTTTGCACCTTTTCCAGTTCCATTATATCCTTCTTGAGGTGCGGTGACCAGAACTGTACACAGTACTCCAAGTATGGTCTCACCATCGATTTGTACAGAGGCAATACAACACTTGCTGACTTATTTTCGATTCCCTTCCTAATCATGCCAAGCATGGAAAACAAGACAAGAAAAACAAGACAATCCAATTGCCTCATGAAAAAAACATCTTTGGGATAACTATGACCTGGATGACTGAGAATCTCCATAGTGTTGAAATCTCATCAGCTCCTATGCCAGGGGTAGGCAACCTCGGCTCTTTTATGACTCATGGACTTCAACTCCCAGAATTCCTGAGCCAGCATAGCTGGCTCAGGAATTCTGGGAGTTGAGGTCCATGAGTCATAAAAGAGCCGAGATTGCCTACCCCTGTCCTATGCTGATAATTTTTCAGAAAGCTTTTTCTAGAGAACATTTGGGATAGTGTTTTCAATCATGAGTTTTAATGTTAGTTCAATTCAGTTAAAATATGATCTTAATTTTAAATTCTCATTATATTGTTGATGGGGTGCATTATAAGTTAATATTGGATGTATATATTATTTTTGTTAGCCATCCAGAGTGTTTTCTAAATGGGCAGGTTATGAATGTCATAAATAAATAAATTCTGCTTTGTTTTCAGTCGTATGTTGCTATTGATATTTTTCACACAGAGAGGCTTAGGCAATTTTTACTTTGGGCAAAAAAGTTCCAGCCAGTATATTGTCTGTGTGAATCAGCCCCTTGTCTTTGTCAAGGGTCTATTTAATAGCTACATAATTATATCTAAAGGCAAAGAATGGCCCACTGTTATTTACATTTCTCAATAGTTTGCTTTCCCATTTAGTAAATCGATTGGGACACACTTGTTTCAGCTTCACAATCTCTTGTGGTTCTCCTGGGAACTGTGTTTCAGACTACACTGTAGTATTCACTGTTTAATTTCCAGAAAGTAAAAAAAAAACCCCATTACGATTTGAAGTGCAGTGGAACGTAAGAATGATATCGGCAGAATCAGGCCCAAGAGGTACTTGATCTTGCACTTGGTCTTTCATCAGATATCTCTCAAATGATCAAAAGCAAAAGTAGGCAATGTCTTTAGACCAGCGGTTCTCAACCTGTGGGTCGCGACCCCATTTGGGGTCGAACGACCATTTCACGGAGGTCGCCAAACACAGCAGTCCGCCATTTTTTCCCCCATTTTCCCCCCATTTCCCCTCAGCCGTCACGCACGCGCTGTGCCTGCGCGATTCGGGCTGTCGCGCCGCGCATGTGCGGTTCGGGCCGCCGTGTGCGTGCTGCACATGCGCGATTCGGCCCATTGCGCCGCACATGCATGGTGCAGCCAGTCGCGCGCGTGCCACGCATGCACAGTTCGGCCCGTCGCACCATGCATGTGCGGTTCGGCCCGTCGCGCACGCGCCGCGCATGCGCAGTTCGGCCCGTCACGCCGTGCATGCGCGGTTCGGTCCGTCACGCCATGCATGCGCGGTTTGGCCCATTGCACCACGCATGCGCAGAGCAGGTCGGGTCGCGCCGCGCATGGGCAGCGCAGGTGGGGTCTCGGCCTGAAAAAGGTTGAGAACCGCTGCTTTAGACCTTGTCATCAATATAGACCGCCAGTTTTTCTTACAACTGCATCTGAACCCACTTTGGCACTTCCAGGCTGACTCAGATGACTAAGTAGCTGAGTAGGAGAGGTTAATTGGTCATCTGTACAGATTCCAACTCACAAAAATTTCAACAGCTCTACTGTGTATAAACTAAAAGGGCATCATAGGGCAGCCAGTCTTACTCCATAGAAGCAGCTACACCACATGTTGAAGCGGGAGAATAAATGTTGCACAGGGGGAAAGAAATAAAGAAGACCCAGCTTTGGCATAAAAGCTTTCTTACGTTTTGCAACTTTGATGCTGATAAAACATTGATTCTCTTGTAAGAGATGAGAAATCGGGTAAACTTTAGATCAGTGGTTCTTAACCTGGCAATATGGCCCCCCAGGGGGCGATTTCATTTTTCAGGGGGCGAAGGAACAAAAAGGGGGTGATGTGGGGGTGATGGAGCAAGAAGTTTTGGGGACACTTATGAGACTTTTTCGTACAGTGAATCGCTGTATATCTTGTCGTACAAAAACATCAGATCGCTTGCTATTAGTGGATTGAATTGTGTTTTCAAATGTTCCTCCAGCTAACTTCAGTACAGAACGCCGTACATATGTGAATACGCATCGCTTATCTTCATGCACGTTGCGCAGCAGCCTCTACCCATACAGTGGCGTGCCATTGGCCAGAATGGAGTAATGGAGGGGGGAGCACTTCTTTCGAAACATCTCATGCTGAGTGGCTGTCCCCTGTGATGTCAGCTGTAATGTCAATGTAAGTGTTGAAACTAGGTTTATCGACGTCCACGTGTGTTTTTCTAGTGTTCCAGTGCAGTGGAAATTTTAATTTGCAGGTAGTGCCTTTCATTTTGAGGACCTCTCAACGTGGCCGAGAAGAGGAAGTGTTGCCAATATCTGAAATACAACTGAAGCCCAGTTCAGAGTTACGGCTACAAAGCTTTTTGGGTGAAAATGAGGAACACTTACCCAATACTGTGGGAGGAAGTTAAGTTGCTTCTTTTAGCCTTTCCTACCACTTACTTAGTGGAGAGGGGCTTCAGCACTGTCCAACAGATCCTTTCTAAGTTAAGGAACATGTTGAAGATCTCTGAGTGCGGTGATTTAAGAATGCGATTAACAAAAATGGTTCCAGACATCAAGAAATTGACAGCTCACCAAGCACAAGGCAGCCATTGATGTTTTTTTTTTTGCTTTTTGTGTACATACTTTTTTTTGTTAATAATTGTCTGAGCTTTTATCATTGTATTTGCTTCGTTTTCACATTTGTGTTGTGCTCTGTAAAACATTTTGTGTGTCTCTTTGTATTGTACTTTTTAGCGTGCACTCCAGTTCGATATTATATTTTCTTTGTGTCTTTTTAATCCTTTTTTACAGTGTGCGTGACTATATATACTTTCCTCAAATCTTAATTTAGTTTCAGAATTTTCGTCTTGAAATTCTTAGTTCCTGCGTTGCGGTTTGTTCTTATGCCCTTTTTATATTTCTTTTTGCGTCTTAAATTTCACTTGTAGTTCAATCATTAAATGTTACTGTTTTTCTTTTCGAGCATTTCACTTTCTTGCAATTGAATTTTGTTTTCAGTGGTCATTACATTTAAGTGTCTTGAATAAATAAGATAATAATGAAATACATGTATCATGAAGTTTGGGAATAAAGTGATGGGTGGCAACAAAATTTTTCACACAGTTGAGATATGGGAAAAAGACTGGAAATAAATTATTTGCATCGATATGTCCAGATGACAATTTTAAAGAAAACAAAAGAAGTGTTTGCATAAATTGAAGAATTATTTCCTATGTTGTGATTGAGAGGCTATGTTGGGGGAGGGGGCAATGACAACTTGTCGCCTGGCGGGGCCTAGGGGAAGAGCCTTCTCTGTTGCGGCCCCGGCCCTCTGGAACCAACTTCCACCGGAGATCCGTGTCGCCCCCACCCTCTCTGCCTTTCGTAAACTGCTTAAAACATACCTTTGCCGGCAGGCCTGGGGCAGCTAACATCTTGCCCCTAGCCAGTGTATGTTTGTGTGTATGTTTGTGGAATGATTGGTTTTTTCTTTTTTAACTTAGGGGTTTTTATATTCATGTATTTTATTGGTGATTTCTATTATGTTGTGAGCCGCCCTGAGTTCTCCGGAATAGGGCGGCATAGAAGTCAAAATAATAAATAAATAAATAATAAACTTCCTCATTGGCTCATGGGGGCGATTCGTTCAAAAAGGTTAAGAACCACTGCTTTAGATTATGGGTTCGCAGCCTAAGGCTTAGGAAACAAACATAAATTTCCCTAGATTTTCCCATTTCCATTGCTTCCTGCTCTGTTTCTGTCAATCTTATATAAATAATTTAAAATTAATCTATGTTTTCAAAACTGAGTAAGTTAGGAGAAAGCAAATGGGCATTGGGAAAGCAACTTTGAAATCATGTGGGTGGAATTAAAAACAACTTAAAAGAATCTGGGCAAGTTCAATTTCTGCTTTGATTTTATCATTTTTTTCTAACCCAGCCTTATTTACATTTTCTAACCTTTGTGACCTTTGACCCCAACCAGATTATTCATTTATGTTTTAAAAGTTCCACAAATCTTTCTAAACCATGCCTGAAACAAATTCCTCCATTTTCCTATCTGAAATCTGACAGATTTGATATCGTACACAGTGACAGTTACAAGGTTTTTAAAGCTACGCTCTTTATGAAATCAACATTTAAAACTGCTAGTCATCAAACTATTCTTTAAATTTTGTATATATCCTCTTTTTTTGCAAATCAGATTATGCACAAATTTAATTCAATTCTAGGGGTGTTTTTTTTTTAAATCAGAATCATTATGTAGATTTTCCATGCTGGGCAATGGAAGATGTGAAGTTTTCAATTTCCAAATCTTACTTCTGGTTTTGCCCTAAATTTAACTGGATAACATCTTATTTATTCAAGCCAAATTCACCTGTTCCTGAAATCATCAATTTTGAATTAATCTTGCAGCTAAAAGTGTGCATTTGATCTCCTTCTGAACTTCTAGCAGGCTAGACTGCTAGATCATTTGAATTTAATATCTACTAAATAATAGAAGAGTTGGAAGGGACCTTTGGAGTCTTCTAGTCCAACCTCCCCACACCATTCCAGACTGTCCAATTTCTTCTTGAAAGCCTCCAGTGATGGAACACACACAACTTCTAAAAGCAAGCTATTCCACTGATTAATTGTTTTAACTGTCAGGAAATTTCTCCCTAGTTCCAGGTTGCTTCTCTCCTTGATTAGTTTCCATCCATTGCTTCTTGTCCTGCCTTCAGGCGCTTTGGAAAATACGTTGACCCCTTCTTTTTTGTGGCAGCCTCTCAAATATTGAAACACTGCTATCATGTTACCTCTGGTCCTTCCTTTCACTAGGCTAGACAAACCCAATTCCTGCAATCGTTCTTCATATGTTTTAACCCCCAGCCCCTAACCATCTTTGTTGCTCTTTTCTGTACTCTTTCCAGATTTTCAACATCTTTTTTATAATATTAATGACAACAACTGGATGCAGTATTGAGTTCCTGACCTTCATTATTGTTGGCAAAAAAAACCTCAACCCTGTTCTAGATAGCTTATTCGACATGTTGAACCTGGGATTTTCATATCTTTTCTACTTCTCTAGTAGGGCTTTTTATTTATTTTATTTATTTTAATTAAATTTTTATGCCACTCCTCTCCGAAGACTCGGAGCGGCTAACAGCATAAATAAAACAACATTTCAACATTTCAAAACTCCTGCCGGCATAAATAGGTTTTTAGATTCTTCCGGAAGGCCAGGAGAGTGGGGGAAACGCGGACTTCAGGGGGCAGTTGGTTCCAGAGGGTGGGTGCTGCAACAGAGAAGGCCCTCCACCTAGGACCCGCCAGACGACATTGTTTCGCTGACGGGACCCGGACGAGGCCGACCCTGTGCACTCTCACCGGTCGAAGGGAAGTATGTGGCAGAAGACAGTCCCATAAGTATCCTGGTCCAGTGCCAGGATACTTTTTTATTTCTTGGTAAATGAATAATTGAGATTCCTTCCATTATCTAACCATCCACAAAAATTAAATAATGGGCTAAATAGTGATTCCATATTCCTAGATATTCCTGACATGGATTTAATAGATTATAAGATCCAGATGAGTCTGTGGAAAGCTTCAGAAAAACACAAAATTGAGAAACGCATTTGATTTCAATGATAAGTCAACATGACATGTACTCAAGTGGTAATAACACCATGAAAGTCATCAGGGTCTAATTTCTGCTACTTCCCTAGAAGTGAGTTTCTCTGTAACAAAAATCTATATCGCCTTTGGTTTTGAATATATATCTTCACAATTTTTCTCATTCATTCAATGCTATTCGGTATGGCTATGTCCATATCCATGAGACTGATAAACTATAAAATGAAATAATCTCTTTCAGAATAACTGTTGTGCTATTCTGCCACACACATTTTCCCTCAGCTGCCCCCTCACCACTCAAAAAAAAAGAAAGAAAGAAAAATTGCATAAATAATACATTTGGTCTGCCATACGCAACAAGCACAATAACTATATTACAGTTTTCAAGGAAAGATAGCCCTCTTTCTCATTTACATTATGAGACTTGTAATACAATATCATCAACCCTTATTGGCTGAATCATCCAGACAACATGTTCCTGCTCTCTAGAGAACAGAGCTGGGTCCCTATGTCAATGGAATGTATGACTGTGGGAACATATAAAGGAAATTTGTCATTGACTCCTGGAATAATCTTAAAACAGAAAACAGGGGAGAAAGAAGACAGTGAAAGAAGGAAGCAATAATGAAGATTTATTGAGAAATATGTGAGAACAAGCAAAAAAATCCCCAGTGGGAAGTGGTGGGAGGGAGGCTGTGAACAAGCTGTAACAATGTTGTTTACTTGAATCCATGGTACATTTTGGCATTTGGCATCTAAGTTTATATTCATCATGTTTTATTATGATAGCCCAGATGCAAGGAGATGTCAGCATGTAGCATTTGGGGGCATGGTCTATCCAGGAAGACCAAGGGGCAGTGAAAAATGTTTCTGTCTTCCTGTCTTGCTGAAGCCCTGGATGACCTTGAAGAATTTATTTCTTCTTTGCAAGCAGACTAGAGAACCTGACAAATGTGTCATGTATTAGCTAGACGTCATAAAGCATATTGAGATCTTGGAGAAGACTTACCTTGTAAAGATGGCACGCCATCCTTTCCCCTCTACTTTATGCATTACCTCTGTGTGAGCAGAAGCACCACATCATAAGGACAGGAAAACATATTCATTGTTATGTTCTTGTGCTTCTGTCACTAATCAGCTACCTGTTTCGGCATTCCAGGTGACCTGACCACTGAAATATGCAAGTCAAAGTCATAAATCCTTCTGCTTGGAATGGGAGGGGGAACCGAGCAGATTTCACATCCCTCCAGCTATTCACTGATGAAAATAGGGTTACACAGCTGTTATTCCAAGGATTACTGAGGAAGGTTTCCCATCACAATTCAGTTCCATATTGCTGATATTTTCACTTAGCCCCTTTCACACCTTCCTCTAAAGGCTGCATCAGAATTTGGATCATCTAAACTGCAAAAACGAGTTCCCAAGCTCAAACCACATGCCAGATTTTATTGTGTATGATTGTTGGGAGAAGGCCTCTGGGGAAAAAAAGCCTGGGCTACCATTTGTAATTCAGAAGCCAGGATGTCAAGCACAAGGGAAATCAAAAGATCCAGGCAGTTCAAACATGTATTAAGATTTATTGCTAGCTTAAGAATCTACAAGAATCTGAACTACTAACAGCCAAAGCAAATTGGTGGTAGATAAAAGTCAATGGAATTCAAGGTGGGCTGGACTTAGATCTCTTCTGAGCACAAAGGGATTCATGACTGATGATACATTTGACCCCCTCCCTCAGGCTTAGATTGGTCATCTCCTACACAGAGGTTGTCCATCCTAGGCCAAAAAGCATGATTTACAAACCAGAACATACACATTACACTAAGCCAAAACCAACAACAACATGACGACTGAGGACAGTGTGCAAAGCTGACCATTGTGTATTGTGACTTGAAGCAATCATGTGGGATGTCATGGAAAGGACTTCAGTGCAGAGGAACAATTCTATGGCCCAAATTCTAGGTCAATCCCCTAACACAGAGGTCACCAACCTTTGCCGGTTGGCGGACTGGAGGAAAAGGGAGAGGGAAGCATTTTACATGCATGCATGCATACCGGGCCACAAGCACATGTGCGCTACAAACAGGGCAGGGCTAGCACCCACATGATACTCACTAGCCTTTCCCCATTCTTGCGTGGCACAACACCTTGTTTCTATACCCCACGGTTTGGTGGTAGTCCATTTTTGTGCCTTGTCACGTGGTAGCGGCCTGTTTTTATGCCCTGTGGCATGACAGCACCCATTTTTGCCACCACTGCCCTATACTGTTTCAGATAAATGGCTGTCCAGTCTCTTTTTAAAAACTTACAGTGCTGGAGGGCAGATTGTCCCACTGATTAATTGTTCTAACTGTCAGGAAATTTCTCCTTAATTCGGTTGCTTCTCTCTTTAGTTAGTTTCCATCCGTTGCTTCTTGTTCTGCTTTCAGGTGCTTTGGAGAATAGCTTGACTCCCTCTTCTTTATGGAGATGTTGGAACACAATCTATCATGTCACCCCTCGTCCTTCTCTTCATTAAACTAGACATACCCAATTCCAGCAACCGTTCCTTATATGCTTTAGCCTCCAGTCCCCTAATCATCTTTGTTGCTCTTCTCTGTACTCTTTCTAGAGTCTCAACATCTTTTTTACATCGCAGTGACCAAAACTGGATGCAGTATTCCAAGTGTGGCTTTACCAAGGCATTAACACTTCACGTGATCTTGATTCTATCCCTCTGTTAATGCAGCCTAGCATTGTGTTGGCTTTTTTTGGCAGCTGCAGCACACTGCTGGCTCATATTTAAGTGATTGTCCACTAGGCTCAATGTCACACCACTCGCTTCCTTCAGTCAAGGTAAATCTCTGTAATTTCTGATTTAGTACTTTTAACACATCATACATATAATCAATGTTCTACTCTCACCCAATCCTGTGCTAACTACAGTTTCTAAACTGTCTTGAAATCTAAGTATAATTGTGTAGTTCATAAGATATTGGGAACCATCTCGTATGTGAAATATTTTCTAAGTTACTATAAAGCCCCCGGATAGTTATTTCAAAGTGTCCATATGGTTTAGGTATGAAGATATGGATATGTAAAGTGCATAGCATTTAGCCAGCCTAATTCTCTCACTTATGCAAAAACCAAAATCTAAGGCTGTTGCACCAAAAACTTAAAACTTAAGGCTTGCCCAAAATTAAGATCAAGGCCGTGCAACTAAGAGGAGATTCAGCTAACCTATTTTTATAATGACATTTTTAATGTAGTCCTCAGACACCCTTATGGGTTACCAAGACGTATGCAGTATTTAGCTCTTATTTGTGAGCCAACTGTATTTGAAACAGTGTTAGTGTCTGGGAAATACAGGATGACTTCAGAAAAATATTAAAATCGCTCTGGGAGTGACAGGAAAAAATGGAGTGAGACAGATTTCTCTGGTTTGATCCTTTATGATTCTTTGCTGGTTATTGCATATATAAATTTCAATCCCCATGTACTACTGGAGGAGGTTTGGAGGGGGAGGGAGTGTATGATTATCATATCACTCAAAGCAGCACAACTTTTAGAAAATCAGTTCCAATATAAATCCACTCTATATAAAATGACTTTTAATATTCTTTTCCTTAACATAACTATTAAATTTTATATGATTAAAAATTTATTTACTTGCTCTTTTCCCTTAATTTGGATTTTTATTTGCTATTATTGCTACTCCCATCTGATCTCAGCAAATATCTCTCTCTCTCTTTTTTCTCTCTCCCTCTGCATATTACAACAAGGGAGGATTTTAAGACAAGGCCATGCTATTAACCACCGCAGACAGTTAGACTTTGAAAGTAAACTCTGTAAAAGAATGGAATTAAAAATGACCTACTCAGTAGGTAGAGCATGGCCACCGTGCAGCTAAGTAGTATATAACAGACATAATGTTTCTACAGCCAACTGAGTAATTGTGTCAGAGAAAGTCTGATGTGTCAGACCGAAGCAACCAGGACAACATGTGAAGGGTTCAAGTTGACTATTTACTGTGATCTACCTATAGTTCAAGAATCTTCCCAGACTGCGCTCCTTCCCTTGGGAACAGATAGATACGTCCATGGAACTGGGGGGGGGGGGGAGTGGACGATCAATCCTAGGTCTCTTGCAGTGATGCAATTATTCAAGGCTAACTCCCCATTTGATCTGTATGGAGATTCTCAGTCATGGTTGTCCCAAATGTGCTTTTTTCAGGGGGCAACTGGACTTTGTTCCATTTTCCACCATCCAGTGAGAGCTGAAAAAAACATCTTGGATACAAACTCTACCATGTGGTCTCTGCATATAAGAGTTGAGATGTCAAACAGTCTCATACTCTAGATCAGTGGTTCTCAACCTTCTTCAGGTTGAGACCCCACTTGCCCCGCCCATGCGTGGCGCGACCCCGGTGCACGCCCGCGCGCACGCCCGCGCGCACGTTCGCGCGCACGCCCGAGCGCGCGCCCGTGCGCTGGGCCAATCCACACATGCGCGGCGCGCGCATGACAAAAAAAAACAAAAAACAAAATGGCGGACCACGACGGGCCGATCCGCGCATGCGCGGTGCGCGCGCAACGGCCCAAACCGCGCATGCGCGGCGCGTGCGTGACAAAAAACAAAAAAAAACAAAAAAAAAAAAAACAAAATGGCGGACCACGACGGCCCGATCTGCACATGCGCAGTGCACGCACGACGGCCCGAACCGCGCATGCATGGCGCGCGCACGCGACGAAAAAAACAAAAAAAACCAAAAAAAAAACAAAATGGCAGACCGCAGTGTCCGATGACCCCGTGAAACGGTCGTTCGACCCCAAATGGGGTCGCGACCCATAGGTTGAGAACCGCTGCTCTAGATGGCTGTAAGGAATACTGCAGAAAACACAATGTTTCTCTTGGAGGGGACCCTTGCGCAGAATAAATCAGTGTTATGTGGGGTCCTTAGTACCTCCTGACTTTGGTTGTTTTCTTGCAGACATTTCATTACCCTACTAGGTAACATCATCAGTGCAAGAAGGATGCAGTATTCCAAGTGTGGCTTTACCAAGGCATTAACACTTCACGTGATCTTGATTCTATCCCTCTGTTAATGCAGCCTAGCATTGTGTTGGCTTTTTTGGCAGCTGCAGCACACTGCTGGCTCATATTTAAGTGATTGTCCACTAGGCTCAATGTCACACCACTCGCTTCCTTCAGTCAAGGTAAATCTCTGTAATTTCTGATTTAGTACTTTTAACACATCATACATATAATCAATGTTCTACTCTCACCCAATCCTGTGCTAACTGCAGTTTCTAAACTGTCTTGAAATCTAAGTATAATTGTGTAGTTCATAAGATATTGGGAACCATCTCGTATGTGAAATATTTTCTAAGTTACTATAAAGCCCCCGGATAGTTATTTCAAAGTGTCCATATGGTTTAGGTATGAAGATATGGATATGTAAAGTGCATAGCATTTAGCCAGCCTAATTCTCTCACTTATGCAAAAACCAAAATCTAAGGCTGTTGCACCAAAAAAATTAAAACTTAAGGCTTGTCCTTAGTACCTCCTGACTTTGGTTGTTTTCTTGCAGACATTTCATTACCCTACTAGGTAACATCATCAGTGCAAGAAGGGAGAGTAAACCCTGTTCCTTGGTAACACTGATGGTGTTACCTGGTTGCGTAATGAAACAACCAAGATCAGGGAGCACCAAGGACCCCACAGTCGAATTCTGAGCTACAGATCCTCTTTTCTATTGGAACCAGTGTTAGAAAGAAGGCTAAGGTAGGAAGTCAGCTGAAATAGGATTGTCATACTGTTGCCTAATGTTTTGTTTTATTTTAATGAAAAAGGCTTTTGTAGGGAGATAGTAAATGACACCCCACAGATGGGATCATTTTGTAAGGATTGATGCTAGGGGAGAAGTGTATACTTTCAAGCTCAGAAAAGCAGACACTTATTTTTTTTAATAAGTGCCACATATGAAGAGCTCTCTTGTTATCAATTCTCTTGTATCTGCCATTATGTTTTCCCTCCATTATTGGCTGTTACATAGGGAAACAAAATCCAGTAGTGTCAAAATGATCAGATCCCATTTTGGCAGTTTGGACTGCAGTCCCTGAGATTAAATAGTGCCATAAAGCCTGTGGAAATATCAAGTCTTGTATATACTATGCTAGGAGGAATCTGATCTTCTACTATCATCTGATCAACCTATATTGTAGCTTTACAGCAATTTAGTTTCTATGCATCCTCCAGAACAAAATGCATAAGCCATCTGGATTATGAGACTAAACCTTAATTTACTGGAGTCCTTCTTGAAGCCTATGAATTCTGACTTCCATATAAATAAGTAAATATTTCCAGTTGCACAAATAAACTTTTTTTTTCACTTTAATTTTATTAGTTTTATAGTTATAATAGAAAAAAATAGTTACTACAATATAATTGTGTATAGTGTACATATTTCATAAGGCACTTCACCAACCACATCCCCCTCTACCTCCTCCCTTAAAACTTCTATCCCCCCACTTTCTCTACCTCCCTCACTCTCCTCATTCCTCCTACAACTCCCTACTTCCCTTCTCCTTCACTCCTCAAACTCCTCCTCCTCCTCAAATGTGGTTCCGAGGTGCCACTAAAACAATCCATATCTAAACTTATATAACACAATTAAATATTAGATATTACAAATAATAAAATTACGAATCCCCCCCAACCACCACCCCCCGACTTCCCAGAGTGAATACAGGGTAAAAACAAAAGAAAACCCACTAAATTACCCCAAAATATTATTTAAAACCTATTGAAAATACTATATTTTACAACCTAACAGATAAATATTTAATTATATGCTAAATACAATTTCTTAAAATGATATCTCCCTTGTATATAGTCTATCCATCTTTTCCAATCCATCATATATTTCTCATTTGAGTGGTCCTTCAAATATGCAGAGATTTTGGCCATTTCTGCCATATTTGTTACTTTCAAAATCCATTCTTCAATAGATGGTAATTCTGGCTTCTTCCAATATTGTCCTACCAACAATCTTGCTGCTGTAATCAAATTCAAGATTAAGTTTGTCTCTCTGTTGGTACAGTCTTTTATAATACCAAGCAAAAACATCTGTGGTAAAAATTCAATACGTTTTTTCAAGATATTTTGAAGAATCCACCGTATTTTTATCCAAAAAGCCTTAATTTTTTTACAAGTCCACCATACATGAAAGTAAGTAGCGTCCGTACTATCACACCTCCAACACTTAGCTTGTAAGTTAGGATACATACATGATAATTTTTTTGGGTCCAGATGCCACCTGTAGAACATTTTATAAAAATTTTCTCTTATATGAGTCGCTCGTGTAAATTTTACATTTTTCACCCAGATCCTTTCCCAAGTATCCATCATGATTGGTTGTCCAAAATTTTGTCCCCATTTTATCATACAATCCTTAACTAACTCAGTTTCAGAATCAATTTCTATCAATACATTATACAATCTTTTAATATGCATGGGCCTTTGATCTATAACTTGTTTGATTAAATTTTCATCTGTTGAAGATAGGCCCATCTTAAAGTCTTTTTTCCATCTAGACTCCAATTGTGCATATGGAAACCAAGTATAAACAATTCCTTCATCCCTTAACATATTCAAAGACTTCAGTACTAGCAAATTCCCTTCTTTAATTAGGAGTTTCTCATAAGGCACCACATCTAAAACTTGTGATCTATTTATATTCTCTACTGCGTGTCTGGGAAGTGTCCAAAGAGGAATCTTTGCATTTAATTTATACTGATACTTTTTCCAGACACGCAGCAGAGCGCTTCTCAATATGTGCTCTTTGAAGCTCCTATCCACCTTTTTATCATAAACCAGATATGCATGCCAACCATATAATAAACCGTACCCTTCAATATTCAATATTCTGTCATTGGTTAAATTAATCCAATCACTTATCGCTACTAAAGCAGCAGCATGATAGTACAACTTAAAACTGGGCATCTTCAAACCACCTCTTTCCCTTATATCCTGAATAATTTTTAATTTGATCCTCGGTTTCTTGCCATTCCAGACAAATCTATTAATACCCTTCTGCCACTTCTCCAAATTCGCATCTTTTTTAAGTATAGGTAGCATTTGAAAAAGGAATAAAAATTTTGGCAATACATTCATTTTAACTGCTGCTATCCTACCCAACAAAGATAATTGTAATTTAGCCCATTTATCCAATTCTATTTGTATCTTATTCCACAAAACTTGGTAATTGTTTTTATATAACTTCCCATTAGAAGCTTCAATATCAATCCCTAAATATTTAACTTTCTTAACTATTTCACAACCCGTTATTCTTTCCAAATCTTGTTTTAAGTTGCCATCCAAATTTTTTACTAACATCTTTGTCTTAGATATATTTAGTTTAAAACCTGATACCCTACCATAGTTTTTAATTAACTCCATCAAAATCTGTACTGACTGCTTTGGTTGAGACAATGTCACAAGCAGGTCATCAGCAAAAGCACATAATTTATAATCATGTTGTCTAATCTGTATACCTTTTAAGTCATCTACTGCTCTTATCTTATTCAATAAGACCTCTAACGTTAAAATAAACAACAATGGAGATAAAGGACATCCCTGTCTAGTACCTTTCTCTATCTTAAATGCCCATTCACAATAATCTGACCTGTTTGTTTCTGATAAATAGCCAATATGGAATTAATAAACTGATCCCCCATTCCCACCCTAACTATTAACTTTTTCAAAAACAGCCAGTTCAGTCTATCAAAAGCTTTTTCCGCGTCCAAAAACATAAGAACTGCAGGTACCTGGATATGCTTGTCCAAATATTCTAATATATTAATAAGTTGTCTAACATTAGTTTTCATCTGTCTCCCTTGCAAAAAGCCAGTTTGATCTGAATGAATTATTGTTTGTAAAACTTTCATTAAAATTAGTCTGTTAGCCAAAATTTTAGCAAAAATCTTATAATCCGTATTCAACAATGAAATAGGTCTAAAGTTTTCTGGTTGAACATTATCTCTTCCCTCTTTGGGAATTAAAGAAACATAAGCCGTTTTCCACGAAGGTGGAACCTGACCACCCTCTTGTATATTGACAAACAACTCTCTAAGAGGTTCCACCATTTCCATTTGAAGATGCTTATAATAAGCTGCCATTAAACCATCCGTCCCAGGAGATTTTCCCATTTTTAATTGTTTAATCACTAAAATTATTTCATCTGATGTAATTAATCTATTTAGTCTATCTCTTTGTTCACTAGTAATTGTCAATACATTCTCATTTTGCAAAAAAACATCTATCTCGTTCCCTTGTATCTTGTCTTCAGCATATAACTTGGAGTAAAATTCTAAAAAGGCTTTTTTAATAGTTTCTTGTTGAAATACCACCTTCCCTCTATATTCTATTTTATCAATAATGCGGGATTTTTGTTTTTTCCTTAGTATATAGGCCAACCATCTGCCAGGTTTATTAGAATTAAAAAATGTGTTATGTTTAGCATATTGCATATTCCTAGCAACTTGGTCGGCCATCAACAAATCAAATTGTTTCTGTAAAATCTTAATCCCCTCTTTAATGTTTTTATCATCTGGTCTCTTTACTAAAAGTTGCTCTTTCTTTCTTATTTCCTCCTCTAATTCCTTCCTTTTTTCCTCCCGTTTACGTCTATACCTTTTATTCATGTCAATTAAAACCCCACGCATAAAAGCTTTACTAGCATCCCACACCATTTCTATTGTTGTACCCTTATGAAGATTTAACATAAAAAATTCCTTCATGGCACTTTTACATTCAAGCACGTTTGAATCATATTGAAACAAATTTTCATTAAGTCTCCAAGATCTTCTAGGAGTCTGGCCCACCATTAACTCCATCAAAACCGGATTATGATCTGATAAAACTTTAGGCAAAATTTTTACCTTCCTTACCCCAGAAATAAAGTCACTTGTAGTTAGTATAAAATCAATTCTAGAAAATGATTGGTGTCTATCAGAAAAAAAAGTAAATTCTTGGTCTTTGCCATTTCTTTCTCTCCATATATCTATCAAATCAAAATCATCCTTAATATCAAAAAAAGATTTAGGCAGCAAAGAACGTGTTTGAGGAATTGGTGATGTTTTCCTCTTGTCTAAACTAATATCCATAACACCATTCCAATCTCCCATTAGAATGCAAGACCTATAATCAAATTGTGTTAATTTTTTATGTATTAATTTATAAAACTTTCCTTGGTGTTGATTTGGTGCATAAATACCCATCAGAAGAACTTTCTTCCCATCTATTAAAATTTCAATTACTAAAAATCTGCCTTCAACATCTGCTTCTATTAACTTAGCGTTTATATGATTTTTAACATAAATAACAATTCCATTTTTCTTCTCTTTAGCCGCTGCCACAAAATGTGAACCTAATTTATTATTTATCAAGTATTTCTGATCACTAGACATGGAATGTCAATGGTCTAAATTCTCCTCAGAAGAGGAAAAAGATATTTCACTATTTGACTCAATGTAAAAATGATGTAATCTGCCTACAAGAAGCACAAATAAAGTTTAATGTATTATGCCAGTAATTTCCAAAAATGTTTCAGTGGTCTCTAGATATTTAAATAAATAAATAAAAGTAAATGGAGCAGTTTTATTTTCTTTTAAAAAGCACCAAAAGCACAGAGGACAAAACTAAAGACTATATTCTATCCTAATAATAATAATAATAATAATAATAATAATAATAATAATAATAATAATAATAATAATAATAATAATAATAATAATAATAATAATAATAATAATAATAACAACAACAACAACAGCCAGAAAAATAATGACAATAAATCATGCCCTTCATCCACACAGTAGTGTCGACAGACACTAGTTACCAAGGAAAATAGGTGGGCAAAGAATGTTGTGAGTACACCAGATAATTGAAGAAGAAGAAGAAAGGCCACTTGAAAAATATTTGAAGGACAGTGAAAAAAATGTATTGAACCTAATATACCAAGAAGGCTTACTGAGTATTGGAGAGACCAAACTGGCCTACAAGAAAGACTAAATGAAGAAAAGAAAAGAGACAAAGTATTACATGACCAATGCATTTTAAAAAGAAAATAGCAGGCAAAGCAGATAACAACAAGACCTGGCAATAGCTAAGCATAGGATAGTTGAAGAAAGAGATGAGAAGCTAATTCTGGCTGGATAAGACCAAGACTTAAGTACAAATGCATATAAATCCAAAATTGAGAAGACAGCAACAGACAGCAAATGCTGGCTCTGCAAAGAAGCTGAAGAAACAGTGGGGCCAACTAGTTAGTTGGTGCAAGCAGACCACACAGAGTGATTGCAAATAACGGCATAATAAAGTACCAATAGTGCACTGGAAAATCTTCAAGAAATACCATTTGCCTGCAAACAAAATGGTGGGACCACAAAATAGACAAAATTGTAGAAAATGAAGAAGCTAATCTGGGCTATTCGGGGTGTGTATGATCAAAAACATCCCAATGGAACGGCTTCAAAAGTTTTTGGGTGTGTCTAGTGGTGTGCAGGCGAGCATTATCACACCAACATCACACCCGGAAGTGATGCCATAGAAAATCCCGCCAAATGTGAAGATGCCAAAGGAGTGCTGCCAGTGAAGTTCATGGAGCCATCAATTCAGAAGTCTACTGTGAATAACAAGCGTTGGGGCCTGCTGACTTCTGGTGTGGTGTTGGTTCACGATAATGTGTGCCCGCACACCACTACACGCACCCAAAAACTTTTGAAGCAGTTCCGTTGGGATGTGTTTGATCACACACACCCCATAGCTCATATTTGGTGCCGAGCGACTACTACTGAGGAATTTTATTTTATTTTATTTTTTTAATTTTATAACATTTTTTATTATTAGATATATATTTGTACATGTAAACAAAGAAAAAATTCAAGTTAAATGCTATTCAACTTAATACAATCAATTTAAATTTGTAAACATTCTTCACTCCGTATATCAATATTTAACTATAAGCCAGATACATTTTCTTTGATTGATGTTTCTCTTGTATGTAGTCTATCCAATGTTTCCAGTCCAACATATATTTTTCATTTGAATAATCCTTCAAATATGCAGATATTTTAGCCATTTCTGCCAAATTTATAACTTTCAAAGTCCATTCTTCAATAGATGGTAATTCTGGCTTCTTCCAATATTGTCCCACCAACAGTCTCGCTGCTGTGATCAGGTTCAAAATTAAGTTTGTCTCTATGGTGGTACAGTCTTTTATGATCCCTAGCAAAAACAACTGAGGTAGAAATTCAATACGCTTTTTCAAAATGGTTTGAAGTGTCCACCATATTTTTCTCCAGAAAACTTTAATTTTTCTACATGTCCACCATACATGAAAATATGTAGCCTCCATACGTTCACATCTCCAACATTTAGGTTGGATGTCTGGGTAGATATATGATAGTTTTTTCGGATCTAGATGCCACCTATAAAACATTTTATAAAAGTTCTCTCTTAAATGTTAAACCTTGTAAGACGTTATGACAAGTGCCTCAATCTGAATGGCAATTATGTCAAAAAGTAATGTAGTGTTGTAGTTTTCTAATCTGTAAAGTTCTGTATCTGTGAGTGTCTGTCATTGATAACCAAAGGGAGGTTTATTTCTGAATTGCCCTCGTATATACAAAATGTTATACCTAAGGTTAAAAATATTGGCAAGAGAAACGCTAGCTGAAATGTACATTAATACAGAGGACCAACTGGCTAGTCAATTTCACAGTCTTTATTTGCTGTAAGAGAAGAATGAGAAGATGCTGAACAACAGTAAATATCACTTTTGAGGCATCTGAGAATGGAAGAAAAGACAGAGGATGTTAGCTTGCCTGCTCCTTTCTCTCCCCTGCCAAAGCCCAATTTAGACAGTAGATAGATAGACTGAACTTCCGTAATAGAACTCCTATCTGTGATAACAATCTCAGCTTTTATACTTCACACATCACGGGTAGCTATCAGAGCAGTTGTGACTTCTGCAGCTAAAATAAAATGCTTTGGGTCTGGAATTTACTGCTGGAGGAAAAGAGAGCAAGAAGTACAAAAAGGAATTACATTCTTAAGGCAGGAAAAATAAGCTCCCGAGTGTCAGTAGAAGCAAATATTTGTAGCTCAGGGTTCAACTGTGGGGTCCTTGGTGCTCCCTGAGCTTGGTGGTTTTCTTGCAGACATTTCACTACCCAAATAGGTAACATCATCAGTGCTAGAAGGCAGTAGAGTTTGCTCTCTGGCTTCATCTCATCTTCACTTTTGAAAGTGAGTTCTTGGGATCTCGCATGCAGGCCTGGCCCTTCTCTTAAGTGGTGAACATCTGACACCATTTGCAAGTTTTCAATGATGTGAAAGAGCAGTTAATTATTATTATTTTCCTTTAATACCCCATTTATTTTACAAGCAACTGGTTTGCAGCAAAACTTCTTGGAGAGCAGGGATGTGTGTGTCCCAAACTATCCAGTTGATGTTCTTAACATTAAGTATTTCACTATGGCTCCATTCACCTATATTTCAGAACTGAGACCTGGACAATGACTATGGCCCAATCTCAAGACAAAACAATGCTGATGGAATATTATACAAAAATAAAGCTAGTGGGGCTTGTTCACACAATATTCATTACTTTTAGTCCTGCTTTGCCAACACAGATGGACTTAACCTGGAGAAGGGACTATCCTAGCCACATCCCTGTCCCCTTCTACAAACACAGATAAGAAACATTACTAGATAAGTTAAAATTGTACCTTGCTTTAAAGCAGATTTCAACCTAGAAAAGAAACTCAGAGATCCAGCCAATGGCAACAAGAGACATGGAAGATCTTATCATTAAGGAGAAACAAAACATTTTATTTTATATTTATAACCTACTAGTAGGAAAAAAAATTCCAATATGATAGAAAGCCACTTAAATTCCACATGTTCCTATCAAATTAGACAAGAGGGATAGGAGAAGAGCAGGAGTCTTCAAACTTGGCCCTTTTATGACTTGTGGACTTCAACTCCCAGAATTCCTCAACCAGGCACGCTAGCTGAAGAATTCTGGGAGTTGAAGTCCACCAGTCATAAAAGGGCCAAGTTTGAAGACCCCTGGAGTAGAGTTTACCTTTTCCTTATAAACTTTATGTATTATATATAATTAACCAAGGGATCTTATCTCCTCTGAAAAAGCCATGCCACCTACAGCCTAATTCTTGCATCTGGGGACTTGTTAGAATGACCATGGACTGCAGACTGCATGATTAATGCACCATTCTCCAGTGAAAGTGAAAAGAGAGGTTTTGCTGTAGTTTTGCTGTGTCTGGAATTTTAGTTGTGGTTCCTTGTTCATCATATGATTCAGCCCATAGAAATGCTTCTCTTCCCCCCTCCCACGCATGGAGTCCTGCAGGCTTACGCTGACTTCAAAGTTCTACCCTTTTTCACTTTGGAGAAAGAAGCAAAAAAGTTTGAATCTAGTTCAAGATTCTTCTCATTGGCCAGCTTGCCAACAGATTCTTTCATTTGTCCTGCACTTTACGTAATGTCTCTGGACCCACAAAGATGTGATGGTAAATATAAATGTTGCTGTTGTTATTCTTGAAAGAAATGAAAATGGCTGGGTGTAAAAGTCCATGCTTCTGTCCTTTTGTTATGGGAAAATAAGAGTTGGCTATATAAGGAGAAACATAAAAGTGAGTTTAATGAATGGAAATGGGGTACTTAAGAGGTTTGCATGGTCAAATAAGAAGAAATGGGTGCTGAATTGAATTAATACAAAAGTCAGTGTTCTATATAAAAGAAGTTCATTGAAATGGTTTGATCATGGAAAGAATACATGAGGATTGAATTTCAAAATGAAGATATGAAAGAAGAGTGAATGGATCAAAAGGAAGACAAAATCCATTATTGGATGAAGTTTATGAAATCTCAAAAAAAAGGGAGATGAGAATTTTAAGGAATAAAAGACAATATATGAATTGGAGTCTGGGCTTAAGGGAAACAAAGATGGCTTGCAAGGATGAAAGAAATGGAAAGCTTGAATGAACGGTGCTGGCGTAACCAAATGTAGCTAGATTTTCTTGGGTTTTCATACCACCTCCCTTTAATTCCTTAAGTTTAATTCTTAATGCAAAGGATTGTAATAATAGTATTTCTTAGCCCACAGTGCTTAGTGTAACATTGCTTGCCCCAAAAGGGAAACCTGTGACTGGCAGATGTGTGTAGATATATATGTGCAATATTGTGAAATGAAGGAAGTATTTTCATTTTTAGATAAAGTATTTCCACCTGTCCTCTTTGTGGTCTCAGAAAATAATGAGTCTCAGGAAAACCTGTGGCCAGGTTTTTTTTTTCTGCATTTGTCAGTTTCAATCACTTCCCTACTCCTTAAGCAAGAGACAGCTGTCCAGTAGTTAGTCCATTTCTGTTCTCTTACAGGACATAGATAGCTGCACAGATATGGCAGGGTCTATCTCCCTCTCCTTTGGAGCCATAGCTAATTGTATTTTAATCGGGGAGATGTCCAATGGAGAGTGGGAAGAGGGTCAAACAAACCACCCTAGACAAGATGGACAGAGTCCTGTAGAGAATCCTTTCTCATTGGTGGGTTCCCCCCCCCTCCTGTTGCTTAGTGATGTGCTGAAAAGGGACATCAGCAAACCAATCGCCTTGCCTATAATGGCTGTCACAATGCTGGCTATCATTCAGCAGCGACCGGGAAGGGATATAACAGAGGCAGGATAGAGATTGCAATGAGCACAGCAGATTTTATGCTAGCCTTGTGTTTTGTTCTGTCAAATGAGGATGGATAACACTTTAGCTCAGCGGTGAGGAAAGGCCCTGAAGTTGTGGTCTGTTTTTTTTTTCCATTGGGTCTGTCCTTTACCTCCTGCTTTTATTTGGATAGAACAGGGATGTCAAACTGGTGGCCTACGGGCTGGATGCGTCATGCGCAGGCCACACCCTCCCCAGCTCCACAAAGGCAAAAAATGTCGCAATAGATCACGTGATGTGATCGAGTTTGATACCCGTGGGATAGAACACTCTCTGTAGGAGACATGTCAGTGGTATGCCATTGGTGATTTCATTATTCATGATGGGAAATGCCACCGCTGGTGTTGTGTCACTTGCCACACCGCAATCTCACTGTTGCTGTCCCAGCTTCTCCACCCTTCTTTTAATTTTCTTATTGCCCTGCCTGTCTCAACTTTACAGGTAAAACTCTTTGTCCAAAAGACAGCTCACAACCAGCAAGGAATTGAAACTAGAAAACCAAAAGTTAGAAGTTCTGAGCTCAAAAACAGATGAATCTCTTTGTTTTAGATTAGAAAGCCAGCTTTGCGTGCAACTATTCAGGGGTAGGCAACCTTGGCTCTTTTATGACTCATGGACTTCAACTCCCAGAATTCCTGAGGCAGCCTGGCTCAGGAATTCTGGGAGTTGAAGTCCATAAGTCATAAAAGAGCCAAGGTTGCCTACCCCTGAACTATGTCTTCCCAAGGTGATCAGAAGGAAACAATGGCTTAATTGTTCTGTTTGAGGGAGGGCTTTTAGAGTTGTGAAATCCACTAATCAATAGAAATGCCATGATGATGATGATGATAGATAGATAGATAGATAGATAGATAGATAGATAGATAGATAGATAGATAGATAGATAGATAGATAGACAGACAGACTCTTCATCTACTCTTTACTTTTAGTTGTCAAATCTCTAGTGCCGCATGACACTAACAATGAACGAATTGAAAACCTGTCCATTTGTCAACACTGAAGTAGTGACTTTTTTTTTACCTCACGTGGCAGTTTGAAGAAAGTGCTTTAAAGAAGTGCTGTGAGTTCCTTCATGTTCTGAGGTACCTCCTCTGAACCACATTTAATCCATATTTGCCAGATTTTAAACTGAGAAAATGATACACTTAAATGCAAGAACATGTCTTCCCTGTATGGCTTAATTTCAGAATATAATCCTTCTGCCTTTTAAAAGTGGACATATTTCACTGATTAGAATATATAGCCCCTTCGCTATTACTTGTTTTAATTAAAATGTACACTCTGAAAGTTACATGGTGACAAATCATGCTAATTACGCATGCCAGCAGTACCTCCAGAGACTGGTCCATATGTTAAATCCTGCCATTTAACATTGAATTGACAGGGGTATTATGAAAAGTTAGAAGCACTATGTTTGCTACAGAGACATGGTGCTAACTACAGAAACCTTGTAAGTGGACGGGGAAGGATTGCTTATTTCAGAAACAGTAGATATACAAAAGAAATGGGTGTATCCATGACTGCAGTGAATAAGTTCTCTAAAATTGGGCCCATAACAACAAAACAATGAAGAGTTTTCTATATCCCTTGACTGCCATCTAATGAGTATCTGGATTGTTGCAGACTACAAATGACAGCACTAGCCAAAAGAGACCACTTGTCTCCACTGGCCTATTTGAAGCCATTGAACAGCTAAAAAACTCCATGTTGAAAATAGACTAGAGTATGAATCACTGCTTTGAAAACATGAGTTGATGTTGATTTAGTGGTAACTGGGGTTGTTAGTTGTATGAAGATGTATGGCTCATTTTTCCTAGTTTAATTTTGATTTGGTTTTATTAGGGCTGTCATATTGCGATCCAAAAACTAGACAACTGATAAACAGCATTAAAAAAAAAATACAGAAAGCTGTTTGCTGCCACCTGGTGGTGTTCAGATTAAGAGTTAATGTTTTTCTCTGCCTTTCTGCTGCCATCTCATGGCCATAGAGATTTATACAGGCAAGATACTGACTGGTTTAGCAACATCCGAGGCCTCCAATCAAGAACAGCTAAAGGGCTTTCATTTTCATCTAGGCTCATTTATTTTGGCAATTTTTCATATTTTGGTCTAGTGGTTAAGGCACCAGGCTGGAAAGCAGCAGACCAGAATCAATCAATCAGAATAGAGCTGGAAGTGACTTTGGAGGTCTTCTAGTCCATGAGTTCAAGTGTAGCCTTAGCCATGAAAGCTAGTTGGGTGACCTTGGGCCAGTCACTCTCAGCCCAACTCAGTTCACAAGGTTGTTGTTGTAGGGAAAATAAGAGAAAAAAGGCGCATTAGATATGTTCACCACCTGGTGTTGTTTATAAAAAATACTAAAGGTGGGATACAAATTAAATCAATAAATAAATATGATTTAGCCATGCACCCACTTAAAAAAAAAGCATCCCCTTAGCTGAAATCTTCAAGTTCAGATTTCATAGGAGTGAGGACTTAGGCAAAAATGTCAAATACAGGTAGTCCTTGACTTATGACCACAGTTCAGCCCAAAATTTCTGTTGCTAAGATGGTTGCTAAGTGAGTTTTGCCCCATTTTATGACCTTTCTTGCCACAGTTGTTCAGTGAATCACCACAGTTGTTAAGTTAGTAACACAATTGTTAAATGAATCTGGCATCCCCATTGGCTTTGCTTGTCAGAAGGTTGCAAAACGGGATCACATAACCCTGGGACACTGCAACCGTCATAAATATGAGTCAGTTGCCAAGCATCTGAGTTTTGATCATGTGGCCAAATCATGTGATTATGGTCGTAAGTGTGAAAAATGGTATGTCACTTTTTTCAGTGCTGTTGTAACTTTGAACTGTTGTAACTTATAACAAACTATTGTAAGTCAAGGACTATCTGTAAATACCTGTCTCCAATCAAATGCATCTTCTGCCTGAGGTATTACCCTCCATCTAACGAAAGGACTTGCATCACCAATGGTAGAAATAAAACGTCTGCATCATTTTCCTACAAGTCTTCACTCATTTTGGTGATGGAGAATATGACTGAAGTCTCGCTCAAAGGAGAAGAGATTTTCAAAGCATTTGGCATGCACTTCTTGAGTCACAAAATGGCCAAATGGTCACATCTTTCATTGCTGGAGAGATAATTGTGCCCAGGGCAACCTTCCATCCTTCAATTAAATAAATCCCAAGAGAAGAATCAGAAGCAAACCACCACTGGGACCTTCTCAGGACTGCTGTTACTATAATCCCATTCTTCAGAAGTGGAATAGCTTCTCCTTCTTGTAGTGAAATTTTGAGAAATTCCTCGATATTTCCGCTCACATGTTTGGTACAAAAGCTCAAAGGGCAATGAATTAAAACACTATGTGCCCTGTCCAACAAAATGAAATTTAAAGTGGAGAAAACCAAAGCAGGAAAAACCAAAGGGTCAAGTACAGATTAGATGAAACCTCACTCAAAAACAGTAGCTGTGAGAGGGACCTTGGAGTCCTAGTGGACAATCAATTAAGCATGAGCAGTAGTAGTATGCAGTAGCAGCCAAAAAAGCTAATACAATCCTTGGTTGTATAAACAGAGGCATAGAATCAAAATCACGTGAAGTATTAGTACCACTTTATCAAGCCTTAGTAAGGCCATACCTGGAATACTGCATCCAGTTTTGGTTACCACATTACAAAAAATATGTTGAGACTTTGGGTAAAGTGCAAAGAAGAGCAACCTAGATGTTCACATATCTGAATCTCACCACTCTATCTATCTATCTATCTATCTATCTATCTATCTATCTATCTATCTATCTATCTATCTATCTATCTATCTATCTATCCATCCATTGCTTTTTTTCTAAAAAAAAAAAAAAAGGTGCTGGAACTCATACACGTCATACAACCCACCTTGCCTACCTTACAAGGTTCCGTCCAAAAAAGGTGCCGGAACTCCGTTCTGAGCGTTCTATGAGAAAAAAAGCCCTCTGTCTGTCTGTCTGTCTGTCTGTCTGTCTGTCTATCTATCTATCTATCTATCTATCTATCTATCTATCTATCTATCTATCTATCCATCCATCCATCCATCCATCCATCCATCCATCCATCCATCCATCCATCCATCCATCCATCTATCTATCTATCTATCTATCTATCTATCTATCTATCTATCTATCTATCTATCTATCGTCTGTGCTCTTTTCCTCATTTGCCCTTTTAGGTTTTTCTTGCTTTTCATTATTCTTACATTTTATGGTTTGTCTTGTTTACCACCTTGAATCATACAAGGAAAGATAGCAGATAATTAAATGAGCTATTGTGATGAGCAACTACTCTAGAATATTAGAGATTCTAAAAGAAAGGAACTATGCACAGAAAATCTTATTTCTTTTTTATTGGAAGATAAATTGTACCCTCTGCCTATCCGGCACCTGGTAGAATGTATAATAAAAATATCAATTGAAGCTTAAAAAGCTCAGGTGCAAAAAAAAATTAAAAACCCTGAGAGCAGCATTAAAATAAAAAGTGATAAAACATCAAACAGGAATGAATGCTTATTGAAACAGAACATTTTTTTTCTATTCAGCGTTGGTTAAGAAGCTAGTTTCAGTTTGTACAACTATTTGGGAAATAAAAGATTAGGATTTGCCCTGTCCTCACTTGAAGTTCACCATAAAATAAAAACCCATCTGCAATCATCTCCAGTCTCCCCTCTTGGTTGCACAAAGTTAGCCTTATTTCATCCCTATTATATTAAATCGTCTCTAAGAGGGATAAAAGTGGTATTTTGCCCCTTAAACTGCTCCTATCCCACTACACTCTGCAAACCTTCATTATTCCTTATCTTCAAGGTCAGATTAAATTACCTATTGTGGCCACAAGAATGATATCTTGTAGTTGGAAGGTATGAAAGACATGGAAATGAAGAAGCAGCAATTGCAGGAACCAACGTAACACTCTCCATCCCTTTTGTGCATGCTTGCGACATCACAATGTGCATAGAAGAGGTCAAGGCTTGCACCGTTGCTGTTTTAATCATCTGTGCATCAACACCCCTGAGAACAATGCATAACAATAACAATAGCACTTAGATTTATATACCACTTCATAGTACTTTACAGCCCTCTTTAAGCAGTTTACAGAGTCAGCCTATTGCCCCCCAACAATGTGGGTCCTCATTTACCAACCTCAGAAGGATGGATGGCTGAGTCAACCTTGAGCCAGTGAGGATCGAACTCCTGGCAGTGTATTGAATAAGCTGAATTAGCCTACAATACTGCATTCTAATCCATGGCTCCTTCAGAGTTGCCTTCAGTATAGACATATCTCTCCCAGCACTTGTTACCTCCAGAGCACTTTCTTTCAAGAGCTCTTCTCATAACTGCCACTTCCATAGCTTCCTTATTCCTTATACCAACTTCTCTCCAACTTCTAACTTGGAAGAGAAGATGGAAGAAATTCAGTAGTGGGATTCAAATACCTGAACAACCCCGTTCTCTGCGTGGACACCACTTCCAGAAGTCCATTCAAGGTCTGGGTCTCCAAGGCCCAGAACAGCCTTTCAGAAGTGGTGTCCACGCACTTCTGGTGGGCTGTTCTGGGCCTGGGAGGCCTCCCCCAGGCCTCCGACGCTCAGAACCAACTTCCGGAATTGGTGTCCCCACACTTCCAGTGGGCCGTTCTGGGCCTGGGGTGATATATCTGCAAGAAAACAACCAACCTCAGGGAGCACCAAGGACTCCACATAAGCTCTTAATTTTAAAAAAAACCATGGATTGAACCTGGCTGTTACCGATTACCTTTCACATTTCAGGAGAATGGAAATACGATGTGAGTACAATAACTGCTATGTTTCCCTGAGATTTGAAATGACTATTTATGAAACACAATATCCTCAAGAATAAGCAACATTTTTCTTTGATACCTATAGGCAGGGAGGAAGGGTAGGGAACACAACTGTGTCTGAAAATCCATTTAGAAAATTGTTTAAAAGTTTTCCTTAACAACATTTTTGTCGAAGGCTATAATTTCCGTCTTTGAAGAGGGTTTTCATGAACCTCCCTCATTTCCCCCCTTTAGGATAAATTTGTTTTATTCATTAGAAATCACTTTCAGCTGTTCAGTAAACTGCTATTGTCTGGGCTTCTTACACAAAGAGGACACTTTGTGTTGCCTTTATAAACCCCAGCCTGCCTGCCTTCCTCAGCTGTTTGTTGTACCTTGGCAGTATTGAAATGAGAGTTGAAAGTTGTTGCATATGGGTTTTTTTCCCCAGCCCAGATGTGCTTACCTTGTGCATTCACTCATACACCTTCAATCACACACGTTAATATTTAAAACATGTCTATTTTTAACTTTCTGAGGCTCCAGGCAACACACAAATCTGAGCATTAATACAAATTAAAAGAACACCTTTTAGGACTTCAAGAGAAATAAGAGCACAGTGACCCTTTGCAAAATCTACAATGTCTTGTTGTAGACAACTTTACTGGTGAGTATCACTTAATGATGGCTTGTCAGATAAACCACAAATTAGAGGTCTCCAATCATGCTAAGCCATGGTGGATTGACAGTATAGTTCAGATTAAATAAATCATATTAATCTCTTAGCCTGTTTTAATACCAAAAACAATACTGGGCCATAAATGCCCTCCCTTTTTTATGCAGGTAGTCCTCAACTTACTACCACAATAGAGACCAGAATTCTGTTGCTAGGCAAGGTAGTCATTAAGTGAATCACATCCAATTTTATGAACTTTTTGCCATGGTTATTAAGCAAATCACTGCAGTTAGAAGTGAATCACACAGCCATTAACTGAATTCAACTTCCCCATTGACTTTACTTGTTAGAAGTCAGCTGGAAAGGTCACGAATTGTGATCATGTGACCCCAGGACTCTGCAATCATGTAAATATATGCTGGTTGCCAAGTGCCTGAATCACATATCTGTGAGGATGCTACATTGGTTGTTAAGTGTGAGGACTGGTTGCAAATCACTTTTTTCAGTGTGTGATGTCTCTCTTGGGCAACTCCCCAGATTCCTCCTCAGATGTCAGCTCGGGGGAGGTTGAGCCCAGTGAAGAAGAGGAGTAATAGCCTTCTGCACCTGATCCGAGAACATGCAGGGCAGAGAAAAGGCAGGAACAGCAGAGAAAAGGCAGGAACAGCAGAAGTCAGCCATACTGCTTGAGAGGAGAAGACCCCACTTGTCTTGATGGGCTGTACTGGAAAGCTATTTATCACAGCAGACAGAGGCGTTGCTGGGAATCATGTTGGTTTTCTAACTGTTTGATCGTTGTGATTCCTGCTTCATTTTAGATTGACACCAGGTTTGGAATTGTGCCTTGGAGACTCTGAACTTTTCTTGCCATTTGAGCTCTTGTGTGTGGATTTACCTTTTGCCCGGTGGAGTTCTTTTGTTTGAGCAACTTTGTGGACTAGCAGGACGTTGCTCTGTGGCCTAACCTTGGCCTACTTGTGGCTGGACTTAATTGGGACAGTTCTAAGTTTTTGGTGAAGGGAATTGCTGGGGAATATTAATAAACTCACTAAGTTCCATGAGTGGGATAGCACAGAATGTCATTATAACTTCAAACAGTCACTAAACAAATGTTGGTAAATTGCGGACTACCCATATGTGCGCATTGTCACAATGCACACACAAAAGGAGCAAGTGTCGTATTGCAATGCTACTGTTATCATTTTGCCCACTGTCTCGGCATCTGCCGCTACTGAAATATGATGCCAGGAAGAAGCTAGCCTTGCTTTCAACTTAACAAAATGTGTTTTCCTCTGAATAAACCAGCCTCTGAAATCAACAGTTGATGCTCGTTTACTCTAAAATTGATTAGAAATAGACAGGTCAAATTTTCACTAGTTAGTCTACAAAGCTTTTCCTCACCAAAAAATAAAAACCTGCCACGCCACTCTCATTTGAAGGCATATTTCACTTTTTGTTTTCTCAAACTAAGTATCAAACATGTTTTGAGACCTTGCTGAGCCAGAAGTACAAATATAGAAGAGTAAGGGGAAACAGAAGACTCAACTCTCTCTATATATATATATAATATAGTCCACCTTCCCTTAAGTTCTCAGGTTAAAGAGATGCGGATGTTGGATTACATCATGTCCTCACGTAGAAGGTTTTACATGAGTCCCCCCTCTCACTTCTTTTGGAGGGAGGGGATTTTTTTTCTATTTTTAAACCATGTTTTTCCTCTGTGGTGTTTATAGTCACTTCCTGGTGGCCAATATAACCGGAAACAGGAGAGAAGTTGGTTCTATTGTTACTTATAAAGTTCACATGCCTCAAATTATTGGATCTGCTCCATCCCATTTTCTCTGTCATTTTGCTACCAAACAACAACATCTTCTCCCCAAGAAGGAAGTAGAAAATGTTGACATACTGGACAATTGAAAGCAGAGTCCCAATTCTATTTATTTATCATTATCATTATGCTATCTAGGACAAATTAAAACACAATGCAATTCTGCAAGAAATATCAAAATAACAAGCAACTCTCCAGGAAATACAAACATTAAAACAACTGTAACGTACTAGTAGACTCACCCAAAACCTAAGGTTTTAGCACCTTCCTAGACAATGAAGTCAGGGAGACGCATTTTGGAGGAATGCTAGTAGAGATGGTTGGAGCAGTAAAGAAAAAGTCATACTTTTCGGGTTCCATATATGATTTTGAGGGCACCTTGGTGCTCTCTGAGCTTGATGGTTTTCTTGCAGACATTTTATTATCCAAACTAGGTAACATCACCGGTGCTAGCACTGATTCTAGCACCAATGATATTACCTAGTTTAACTAGCACTAATGATGTTACCTAGTTTGGGTAATGAAACATCTGCAAGAAAACCACCAAATTCAGAGAGCACCAAGGACCCCTCATTCAACTGAGCTACAAACATTCTCCTTTAGTGGTATATGACCTTCTTTCAGAGGAGACACCATGTTGGGGGGAAAGGCAACAACGATTAGGGAAAGGTAATCCTACAAATAACCAGTCTCTGAGCCATGAAAATCTTTAAGGTGGCCACCAATACCTCAAATGGCACCCAGGAGCCAATTGGAGACCCCTGCAACTTTAACAATAATGGTGTCACATGGCTGTACTGAAATGTGCCCATAATTACTTGCACTGCTGCATTCCTTCTGCCTCTGCTGTAGCTTCTGAATTATTTTCAAGTGCAGCTTCCAATGAGAAGTAACTGAATCATGAGTGACCATGAGAAGAGTCTACTAATCCAAGGAAGGACATGGCTGGCCCAGGAGATGATAACCTTTGGGATGCAATATAAGCAACAATAAGTATGGACATTTTTATAGGGCTGCTGAAATGCAAGATAATTGGAGGATATCGATAGTCCTTGACCTATATCCAATAATCATTACGAGACTTTGTGAAGTTACAGTGGCCTCAGAAAGGGTGATTTGCAATTTGTAAAGCACTTCTGGCCATCGTAAAATATTGCCCCCACCCCTTGTGGTCACATGACTGCATTTCAGGTGCTTAGCCACCAGTTTGCATCTACCGGTACAACTGCTGCAGCATCATATGGTCACGTGACCATGATTTGCAATGTTTTTTGCTGGTTTCCGGCAAAAATGCCCGTGGGGGAGAATGGGTTTGCTTAACAACCCAGTGATTCACTTAACAACTGCTATAAAAATGGTGAAAAATCAAATCCAGTAGGGTGGGTGCCTCAACTTACGACCACAATGACTTACAACTGAAATTCCAGTCCCAATTGTGATGATAAGTTGAAGACTATCTACCACAAATGTTGTCCCTATCTTATAAAATGGGAAAAACAAAAAATCCAACAAAATGTAAAGTGATAATCTGATACTGTTGGAAGATTCTAGGCCGTATTCTAAGATGTTGATCTCTGTGTGTCCTAAACAAATGGAGTATTGACCAGATATCAGTGTGGGTTTGTCGAGAGCAAATCTTGCCAGACTCATTTTTGAATGAAGAAAAATATATTGTACGTGTCCCAGGATAATGTTGCAAGCGCCAATCTAGGTCGGTCTCTGGGACCAGCGGTTTAGTCTTCTGAGCTTTCAGATTCATGCTGGAGCCCCTCCTCAGAGAACTTCTCTCTACCAGAATGTGTGGTTTGGATATTCTGTATGGTAATTTATGTGGTGCCTTCCTATTGGTTGATTAGTGTATTGATGGCCAGTGATTGGCTGTTGTTTCCTTGTGCTGCCAAGTCCTCATATTTATGCACATATAAATACGACACATAATGTTATGTATTGATATTAAGAGTTAATGTGTTTTAATTAAATGTGTCTCCAACTGTTTTGGAGGGAAAGTTAAGTTTATGTTTGAGCGGGAAAACACCGTTTGATTTGACTGGTCGCCGCCTAGAGGCGGCAAGTATAAATAGCCGTCTTTCTGTCGGTTAAGCCAGTTCTGTTTTCTGCTGCAATAAATAGCGTTGTATTAAACCGGTCTGGTTAATGCCCCCCAAAACCCACAACACAATACGTAGAATAGCCCAAAGCACACATTCCAGTAGAGAGAAGTTTCCTGTGAATGGGCTCCAGGATGAGTCCAAAAGCTCAGAAGACTAAACCTTTTGTCCTGGTGACCAACCAAGATTGGATTCTGCATCATTTTTTATTAGTTAACTCCCTTAGTAGACAATGGGAATGCTGTAAATATAATATATCTTGATTTCACAAGCATTTGACACAATACTTTATCACATGATGATTAGAAAGCTAACTTAAACAGTGTTACAATGAAGAGAATACATAGCTGATTTGAAAATTATATTCAAAGAGCATTTATCAATGCTTCTTCATCAAACTGACAAGTGTCATCACCTGAGTGACACTCAGTTTATTCCTGGGAATTCTACACTTCAGTGCATTCATTAATGATGAAAAGGTAAAATGGATGTGCACATCACTAAGTGAGATTGCTAAAATCCTGAAAGACAGAAATAAAATTCAGATTAATGGCTTGGAAAAATTAATGAAAATATAATGCCAAGTTCTTCATTTAGAAAACAAAACTCAAACGCACAAGTATATGATAGGGATAACAGCCGGATTTGCAAACATCTTGGAACTGTAGTTGAATGCAAAGTAAACATGAGCCAGCACTATGATGTTGATACAAAGAAGATAAATGCAATTTTATTGTTTGACTGAATTAGCCAGCTGCATGATATGGCTGCATCAACAAAAGGATGACTTCTGAATCATGGAAATAATCATTGCATTCTGTTCCATTTGTGCCAGATCACATTTCAAGGGCTACAACCAGTTTTGAGCACTACACTTAAAAAAAAAAAAGGATTTGGAGAAACTGGAACAAGTGCAGAGAAAGGCAACAACGATAATGAGGGAACTAGGAACTAAGCCCTTTGCAAAAATATTGAAGGTAGGAATATTTGGCCTTGAGAAAAATATTTTTTGTGTATGCGTGTGGAATGTGGTAGTACTTTTCAAACACCTGAAAAGATATCACATAGACGGTCAAAGCCTGTTCTTTCTTGTTCCAGACTGCAAAAGGTACAGAAACGGATTTAAGGTCCAGGAAGGTAGATTCCAGCTGGATTTTAGAAAAATATGTCTTAACTGCATGAACTGCTCAATAGTGGAAGTCATTACCATAGATGAGTTCCTCTTCACGAAAGTGTTCAAATAGATGCCATCTGGTGAGAATTGTTTAATTTGAATTTTAACCTGAGCATCGGGTTGGTCTCAGTGGCTCTTTCCAACTTGGGGATTCTATGATTCTACTGTATTATTTAGTGCTGCACTTTGTAAATCAAACTGGGTTACAAGAAGATTGCAGGAATTCAATAAATAAGCAAGAAAACACATTTATTTTGAAAATGCCTCAGATAGAAGCTACAAGAAAGGCAACGAGGAAGAAAATAGACAGCATGAATCAGAACGATTAAGAAAAGGTAGAACAAGATTTAGTGTAAGAGATTGTTCCTGGCATAACAGCAACAGCTTGACCTATTTAAATTCTATGTCTAAGTTCGTACATCATGTTGAACAAGGGTTTGTAATATAATCCACGTCACCTTAGTTCACATAGCACGTTTCGTCAAAACCAGTAAGCCAGATAAGTTAGTAGTGTTAAATTTTATATGTTATACCTCATTTAGCATCACTTAGCTTTGGCAATTGAAACAAATTCCTGGACTTAAAATTCTTCAACTCCAAGCATATGTTTTTGCACAAATTTGTTTTTTAAAAAAACAAACAAAAAACTTAAAAGAGTTCAAATCTTAAAGATGGGAGTTTTTCTTCAACTGCGACTCTTATGAAATTTTGAAAGCTAAAGTAACTTCTCACTTTATTATCCCATTGGTTTTAAAATCAACAACCTCTATGCATAATATAATCCTCTGCAAAACTTCAGAAGTGGAATTTGGGATTCAACGGAAATTAAGAGGAGGAAAGTCCAAAATATCTGGATGGCTGAGGAAGCCCCCTACTTAATCATCCATAAATCTAAAATTTGACTCAAAATGATATGAGAAAGCTTATGCCTCTCACATAAAGTCACACTTTCTATTTGAGTGAATGGGGTTATAAGACCTTTTGAAAGCAGCCTTAGCACCAAAACAGAGCAAGGAATTTTCCTGCAGAACACCAGCTCCAGGTTTAGGTCAGACCTGAGTTCAAATTCATACAGATATTGGATGAATTCTTGACTGAGTCAACAAAAAACCAAAATAATAAAACTCACATTCTGGAAGATCAAGAGCTGCCAATATGGAAACGGCAAGCTATCACAGATGTGCTAACACAGGAGTCCCCAACCCTCGGTCCGTGGACCAGTACTGGGGCATGGCATGCCAGCAACCGGGCCGCACAAACAAGCAAAGTCCTATCCACGAGATGCAGGCAGCACACAAAACCACGCACCCTTCGGTCCACGGAAAAACCTTTCTTCACGGATCTGGTCCCTGGTGATCAAAGGGTTGGGGACCTCTGTGCTAACATGATGAATTAGATGAATACGGACAAAATTAGCTATTTTCCCCCAAAGTATTGAGATTGTCAATTTACTAGTAATCCTATGGATTATCTGATTGAGCAGTGATCCACCAATCACATAAGGTTTTGCAGGTGTGACCAAGTTCCTGGGTGAGTCACTGCCTTTAATTTATCCCATGGAGTAAGGGCATTTAAGTAGTCTTTGCTTACCAGTCACTTAGAAACCCCTCAAAATTCCAATGGGTCCCCCAAAAAGTACGTACCATCTGAATTCAAAGTTCCAATGGCCATGAGCCCTTGATTGCTTAATGACTGGTGCAAAAATAGTCGTCAAATTGGGTTGATCACGCTTAATAATTAACAGCACAACATAGGACCGTAATTCCAAGCTCAATTACAGTCATAAATCAAGGACTACCTGTGAATAATTCAGTTTGACTTAGGGAACTTTTGAGAGCCAGTTTGGTATAGTGGCCAAAACATCAGGCTCAAAAAGGTCCAATGGATTGATCTGAAAAGAAGTGAAATTTAAAATTTTTAAAATGTAGTTGGCTTATAGTTAAACTTGGATATACGGAGTGAAGAAGGTCTACAAATTTAAAATGATTGTATTAAGTTGAATGACTTTAACTTGAATTTTTTCTTTGTTTACATGTACAAACGGATATCTAATAATAAATTTTTTTTAAAAAAAAAGGGAGACTGTGAGGTTGAGTCCAATCTTGGACACAAAGCCAGCTGGGTGACCTTAGGACAATCACTTTATCTCTGTCCTAGGAAGGCAATATAATGGAAACACCTCTTCTGAAAAACTCTGCCAAAAAACAAAACAAAATCCTGCAGGAAATCACTGAAAATCAGCCACGATTGAGTGGAAAAAAGGGAGGGGGAAGGAATTGCGGGACCGTCTTCTGCCCCATGAATCCCAGCGACCGGTTAGGGCACATAGGGTTGGCCTCCCACGGGTCTCGTCTGTTAGACAGTGCCGTCTGGTGGGACCTAGGGTTAGGGCCTTCTCTGTTGCTGCCCCAGCCCTCTGGAACCAACTTCCCTCAGAGGTTCGTACTGCTCCCTCCCTCCTAGCTTTCCGAAAACTCTTAAAAACACATTTATGCAGACAGGTTTGGGGCGTGTGAGCTGCGCTCTACCCCTGGGCCTCTGACTGGGACTGTATGTTGTATGAGTGGTAATATTTATAGAGTTTTTATTGTATATTACTATTTTTTAATTGATTTATATTTTTGTACTTGTATTTTTGCTGTGAGCCGCCTTGAGTCTGGGGAGAAGGGCGGCATATAAGTCAAATAAATAAATAAATAAATAAATAAATAAATAAATAAATAAATAAATAAATAAATAAATAAATAAATTGGAACTGTTTAGCTTAAAGAAGAGAAGGCAGAAGAATGGTAGGAGCATTCAAATACTTGGGGAGCTATCACAGAGAAGAAGGTGTGGATTTATTCTCTGGGGCAGGGGTCTTCAAACTTGGCCTTTTTATGACTTGTGAACTTCAACTCCCAGAATTCCTCAGCTCCTCTAGGGCTCCAAGGGTAGGACAACAGCCAATGGGTGGAATCTTTAAAAAAATGGATCCTTAACCAAGGCTTTGGGTAAGATTAAGAAAACTGCAGAAAGCACAAATTCCAGAAACATTAAGCTTTGGTTCTTATATCACCTGCTTTAGCAATAGCAATAGCAACTTAGACTTATATACTGCCCCATAGTGCTTTACAGCACTTTCTAGGTGGTTTACAACATCAGCATATTGCCCCCAACAACCTCAGAAGGATGGAAGGCTAAGCCAACCTTGAGCCCATCAGAACTGAACTCTAGGCTGTGGGCAGAGTTTGCCTGCAATACTGCATTCTAGCCACTGGGCCACCAGGGCTCTTTTAGTTTGCTTGATTGTAATATTTTTTTGAAGAAACCACAACCGATGTCACTTGATCCATTGTCATTCATAAATCACAGGAGCTGGGTGAAGGAAGCCCAAGGTCCAAAGAAGGCATAAGAGCTTAAGATGAACATGAGTGGACTTCTAAGAAGAAGACTGAGCTTAGAAAGGTTGGAAGTAAATACAGTAACACTGATAATTGAACAAGGCAACCAAAAAGTAGATCCTCCTATCTATCTAGCTCATAAACAACAGCAGTGTCCATAAGCATTGATAAATGCTGCTTGTGGCCAGCTACATTTAGAAATAAGGCATGCACATTCATGCAACTTCAAGTAAAGTTTGGCATGGGGTAGTTTCATTTGAAAGCAACATTAAAACATGGGTTCTTCTCTGGGAGGAGGAGGAGGAGGAGGAGGAGGAGGAGGAGGAGGAGGAGGAGGAGGAGGAGGAGGAGGAGGATAATGTTATCCATTCAATTGTGTCTGACTCTTGGTGATTTTATGGGCCAGATCTCTTCATACCTTCTGATCTTACACTACTTCTTTGACTTTTTCTGTGCTCTGGCTAGTTTCAGCTATGATGGTGTACAACTACTATATTCTTTGGTGGCCTGGTTTCCTTTTACCGCTCACTCTTCCAAACATAATAGCTTTCTCCAGTGAGTTCCCATGCATAATTTTGGAGGCCTGGCTACGGGTGTAGCTAAGACTGCCGACTTCACTAAAGAATAAACTGCAATTGTCCATGTAACTTGTTTTGGACCCAAATCCCGCTTTTTCATGTCAAGCAGTTCGTGCTCCATTCTTGCTGTATCAGAAGGAGACACATCGTCCTCATGCAAAATGCCCTGGAATAGTCCTAGATCAGGAACAGGCTCACAGAAAAGATTTTATCAACCAGATAGACGACTGAAATGCTCTACAAATTTAGTTCTAAAAAAGCTCTTTTACTTTTACAGTCTCTACTTAAAAAAAAGGCCCTTCCAAATGGAAAGTTAAGAGAATAGAAGAAGCAAGAAGGCATTCTCGGATTCCAAACGTGCTCTCTTTCCCAAACTTTTTTTATTTGCCTGATGGCCTTGGGCTTTTTTTTTCTCCTGCTGCAGCTTTCAAACCCAGCTCAGCACAGCTCCATGTGGAATCCTTTGGGGGTTAAAAGAAAGGTAGCTTGTGAACTCTGTTCTCCTTCAAAAACTAATGGACTCCTTCCCCCCCCCCAATCCCTTCTGTTTCACCTCTTCTCTGTGCCTTTCTTGCACACAAACACAGCACGTGCACGCACACACACACTCCTTCTCCCCAATAGCCCCCTTTGTCCACTTTTATGAATTGAAACATGGGCTCCCAATGTGCACACACACGGGGAATCCAGCCCATTAATTAAAGGACTTGTCAACTCCAATCCTGGATTCTTACAGGGTAGGAAATCTCTCCCCTTTTAAGTGCAAAACCATAACATTACCATTTCCCCAGCGCTCTCTGTTTTAGGCTGCTTTCCTAATTAGAGGGATGATAACAGCCTTGCTGATTGGCATTATAAAAGCTGGAGTTTGGCTTCATCTGTCCCAGGTGTGCCATGTAATTTTTTTCCCCCCTTCCCCTCTTCTCACTATTTCAGAGCCGTTACCTCTCTTTTTCATTGTTCCTTAAAGTTTTCATCTGAGGAATTAATTCAGATAAAAAGACATTAGAAAAGAACCTCAACTGCCAAAGCTCATCAGTGGAACCTTTTATCAAAAGTACAAACTCTACAAGCCCAAGAGTCGCTCTTTTCTTTTTCTTACCCTTTTGTTTCAGAGGGTTAAAAGGGGAGGAGGGAGGGAGGGAGGGAGGGAGGGAGGAAAGGAGAAAGAAAAGAAAAGAAAAGAAAGAAAGGAAAGAAAGAAAGAAAGGAAAGAAAGAAAGAGAAAGAAAGAAAGAAAGAAAGAAAGAAAGAAAGAAAGAAAGAAAGAAAGAAAGAAAGAAAGAAAGAAAGAAAGAAAGAAAGAAAAGAACCCCAAGAGTTCTGTCAATGGAGCGAATGCACCCATTAAAAATCGCGTCACTACAAAGGTTAGCGTATATCTAACTGTCAATATAGTGAGTGGAGTCAAGTCCGGTGAAGGGAGGGGAGAGTGAGCTTTGGTGAGAAAGAGATACTTTGATATTTTGGGATGTTAGAAGGGTGAATGTGAAAAATTGGAGGTTGGGGATCTAATTACCCAACCATAATTGGGGGCTAGGGAATAAGTTGCAGCCCTCTCAACTCACCGCAGATCAATTATGTTAAGAGAACATCTGTAAGTAGAACTTAATGAGGTCCATTAGAGCAACATGTACAGCCTTTTTCTAACCGTCCTTGTCAGCTTCTTGGATGAGCTGAAGATTGCTGCTAACTAGGGACCCGCTTGGAGGTGTTTAAATAGTGAAGGAGGGCTGCCAGCGCACTCAGGTTTTTGCGCTCTGCTGGGGAAGAAAGTAAGGAAAGAGCAGAGCGAGCAAAGAAGTAAGAAGGAGAAGGAGGAACAGGGAAAAAAGGAAGGAAGGAAGGAAGGAAAAGAGCTCGCTTCTCTTTCTCTCTTGCTGCAACTCAAAACTTGGAGACAGGACTGAACAAGACGACCAAGGATCGTTTTTTCCTCCTGAAATAAGGGTGGTGCTGGTGCTGCAGAAGTGGCTTCTTTTGAAAAACAAAAACCTATACTTTTAAAGGGGGGGAAAGCAAGATTATACATTTTATTCATTCCCACTGCCTTTCTTTCGCTTCACAATCAGAGGCATACATACCAACACGCCAGGCATCTCTCTGGGACTGTACAGAAATATTTCTCATCAGCAGGAGGGGGGAGGGGGTTTCCAAACCGAAAAAAAAAGAACTAAATATATCTATATTGCAAGTGTCCCTTAAAAAAGTGTGTTGGGGGGGTGGAAAAGCAGAAGTCCACCTGAGCTGCGAAACTGGAAGGACTGCTGTGTCTCGGTGTTTATTTTTCCTGCACAAGTCTCTTCTTGCACAAAAGGTAAGTCTCCCCCCCCTTTAAAAAAAAACAACAACTTTCTCTCCCCCTCCTTTTCACTCTCCCTTTGTGGGGAAAAAAAAGGCCTCTTTTTGGGGTGGATTTTATAGACATAGGTGGGCAAACAGCAAGAGACAGAAGAAGCAAGCTGAGGTTTGCAGAGAACTGAAATCTTTCAGAGAGAGAAGAGCTTAAATGCTGAAGATGTTTTTTAAATAGTGAGTCTGTAGTTGTCTTTAAACTATAATTCATCTCTCTCCCTCCCCCCTCCCTCCAACTCTATACTCAATCCTTAAACTGTAACTGGGGGAAGATTTTTAAAAAGGCTTTGTTTTGTCTAGATTGATCCTTTACAGCTTGATTAAAGAACAGAGACAAATTCTGGCTGTTTTGGAGTGAGAGAAAGACGCAGTGTTTGAACCACTTGTGAAGGGAGATTTGGGCTGTTTTCAGGGACAGAGGCAAAAAAAACCTGCAGAGTTTGTGGGCGGTTAAGTAGGGGTGCAGCATGAAGGAAGGATTAAACTTGATTTTTTTCCTCTTCGCTCTTACCCACCCAGACCCTTCCCACACTTCTCCACCCCTACCTAGCCTGCATCCCATAGACTTCAATCTTTTCCAGTCTCAGCACACAACATCAGGCAGACCCGTGTATAGAAAGCGATTTTCTTTTAAGCTAGTAAACCACTTCTCTATTTTTTCCTCTCCTCCCCTTGCTTGTATGTGAATAATTCATATGATCCCGAAGAAGGAAACTCCCCCCACTGCTTTTTTATTTATATATAGTGTGTGTGTGTATATGTGTACCTATGTTTGTGTTTGTATATGTGTGTGTGTGTGTATGTATGTTTCCATGAAGTCCCATTCTAGAAGCACGAAGCCGAAAACACCAGCCTGAAGATGACGAATGGGACTTCCTAGAAACGTTGCCAAGACGCTTCCAATTTTACATGGGAGAAAACCAGAATAACCAAAGACCTATATATGTGTGTGTGTGTGTGTGTGTGTGTATGTGTGTGTATGTATGTATATATATATGTATATATATATATATGTATATGTGTGTATATATATATATATGTGTGTATATATATGTATGTGTATACATATACATATACATATACATACATACATACATACATACATACATACATACATACATACATATATATATATATATATATATATATATGGAAAGAGCCTGCTTTCAAATAATTTAATTCATGACAAAACCTAATTACTGTCAGGTAATACCCTGTCAGCTTTAATGCATTTCATCAGTCATAATGAAAAGAAGAGCATTTTATGACCCATCTAATTATCATTACATTTTAGAGGGAAATGAATGGCATGGAGCGGAATGTTAAGTATTCTATTTTATTCCTTTACACATGTGGTTTGGCATATTACTCATCAAGTTTTCTCTCCCCCCCTCCCACCCTCGCTTAAAAAGAGTCCTTGATTGGTAGAGTGGCGGTGGGGAGAGCAATTAAACGCTGTTTGTTTCAGCCGCCCTTGCACGCGGTGGCGCGCGCGCGCGCACACACACACACATACACACACGCCCGCAAAAAGTGACAAAGTGTTTAAGGCTGGTGTTGACACCGGATATCTTATTGCCTTAGTCCAAATAGAGGACTAATTACCGCGCGTGATGTCACCGTCGGCGGAGGAATAATCCCATCATTTAATTAGTTGAATGATTTAAACAAAGATTTGCATAGATGCACTAATCAGTTGCCATGAATTACGGGGGAGCACTGCCAGCGAGGGGTAACAGATCATACAGACGGCATTGGGGGTGGAGGGAGGAGGGGGGGAAAGAGGAAGGAAAAAGAAAGAGCGCGCACAAGGATTTTCATCTCCTTTAACATAATTAATTTAATTGTCCTCATTAGCTGTACCATTTGTTCTGATTTTATTTCTCCCGTTCTTCGCGCGCCACAGCCCGGCTTTGCTTCTCTCTCTCTCTCTCTCCGTCTCTGTCTCTCTCGGTCTTGTCCTTGCCGGCCACCGAACGCTTTGCTGGAAAGAGAACCGGGGAGGTCACTTTGGCCACGGGAAAGGCTGAGGTTGCCGAAAGCTCTACTTCTGGTTCCTGCTTTGGGAACATAACGGAGCAAGCCCCGCGCCGTAGTAGGTTCTGTGGATACCCAAGGAGAAGTTGCAAAACTCGGGATGACCCTCAAAAGGGCAGCAAAGGGTTAATGTGTCCTTTGCCACCCTCTGTTGGCCATCTGGATTATTGCAGGCCAGAATTTGGAGAGGGGCGAACTTCTGCATAAGCTACATTTGGGACATGCCCAGGCTTGACTGTCCTGGGGCGGTGCTAAACTAGCTGGCAAGGATGGGAAAGGGAAGACCGGTTGCAGGAATTCAATAGGGGTCTTCCAAAACGGCAGTTCTGCGTTTCTTTTGAGGCTTTAGTTATTAATGCTGTTAGGGGTCAGAACTGCTGGAGGGAAGAGCGAGGTAGGATGTCAGATCTTCCAAAGCTTGAAGGGTGGGTTTGAAGGCGCCCTTTCCAATAAGAATTTTTTAAAAAAAAATTGGGGGGGGGATCTAAACTGACACTTTTAAAGAAAGGGGGAGGGGGCTGTGGCTTAGTGTGAAGTTCCAAGCAGCAGACAAGAGAGAATCCCTTCGAAGTCTGCAAAGTGCATTCACAAATTTTAATCAGTTTTCCCCTTCTCTCGCTCCCTAGATTGACTTAGAAAAGGAAGATGGGAGGGGATGGGGCGGTATTTGCACAATAAGAAGATTCATTGTTGACCGACCCAAGAGACGCCGAAAGAACCGCTTCGCTTTTAGAAATCCATTGACTTTCATTGTGTGTGTGTGTGAGAGAGAGGAGAGATCCATAGATCCCAATGGAACTGGGGGCCGCGTTTGGGCAAGACAGCAACCCTGATCAGCGCCCTGATGCTAGACGTGCCCTTTTGGAAGGACCTCCCCGCCCCCCCCCGGCACCCAGGAAAGTTGAGGGACAGTACATCCCGATGCCTCCTGGGGCCCAGGATCCACGGCGCAAGTCTTCGTGGGGGGGGGGCTACGGAACTCACCGCTGCCATCCCTTTCGCTTTCCTAAGCCTTAAGAGAGGCGCGGCCCAAGACGAAAGCCTGACTCGAGCACGGCCTCAAACTTTCCAAGAAAAGTTTTCTGGGCTCTCTTAGAAAAACCCTAGCGCTTTCCGAGAACATCGCCCGGTCGGCGATTGACAAGGCAGAGCCCCGAAGTTTCCCCGGCTCACAAACAGGCAGGCTTTCCGCTCGCTCCCAGCTCCATATCCCAACCCGTCGTCTCAACCGGCGGGGCGGGGGGGGAGCTTTGCGAGTACATCCCACCAAACTCGGGGAGGGGGAGAGCTCGGCTCGGGGAGGCTGTGGGGGATTCGCCGGGTGGAAGACCGAGAGGAGGAGATCCCGGTGCGCAGCCCGCTTTGCTTCAAGCCGGAGCTCGCTACCGGGGGCGGGGGGGGAGGCGGGCAACGGAAGGGACCCGCTCGCTCCTTGTCTTCCTCCTTCGTCTCGCCCCGCAGCCGCTGCTCACAAAGGTCGCGGAGGCGTCGTCGGCCGCCGCCGCCGCCGTCCCCGCGGCTCGCCTCTCGCGGGCGTGTGGTTTTGCAGCTGCTTTTTGCTGACTTGAAGCCGCAGGCTGGTAAATGTTCACCCTGGGAAATTAGCGACAAAACTCAATCTGTCTCCCGGCTGCTTTGCACTTTCCGAGCTGCAAATCGGGGTAGAGGGAGGGGGGGAGCGGGAAGGCTTGGAGGGAGAGGGAGGAGGGAAAGGAGGCGTGTGTGTATGTGCGCGCGCGTGTATGTGTCAGAAAGACGGGCGGGGAGGGGGGAGGGCGAGAGAGAGTCGCGGTAAATAGCCTGAAACCGGCCACGAGACGCAGCCCCATTCCGGCTTTTGGCAAGCGACGCCGCCGCCGCCGCCGCCGCCGCCGCTCTCGCAGCAGCCGCCGCCGCCGCCGCCTTCCGCCTAACAAGAGTGACCTTTTTCCCTCCGCTGTATTATGTCTGGCTGCTTAAGGGATTGCGTGCAGCAATTGATACAGCGCCTGACTTCCTCCAGCTCGGCTCCAAGCAAGCTGCTTTAGGTAAGTTGCTTGCTGCAAGCCCGGACATCGACCGGGAGTGTGTGTGTGTGGGAGGGGGAGGTGTGGGGGGGTAGGGGACGGGTGTAAAGTGTAGTACCGACATCACGCCTGCCTGGGACTAGCCAGGGTTCCCACGCCGCGAGCCCGGTCTGGGAAGACACCTGTAGCTCCTCTGCGGGCAAGCAAAAACTGACTTGGCGTGTGGTGTGGAGATCCATTCCTTTTTTTTTAAACAGGCACAGCTTCCCCGCGGTCTCTGACCCCCCCCTTTTTTTTTTCTTTTAACCTTCTGCAGGCTTTGTATTGACTCCTTCCTCCCGACCCCCATAAGCAATGCTGCTATAATTTTATTTTTTTTTCCTTTTTGCAAGGAGGAAAAAAAAAACCCTACAAGGCAACTTGGGGAGGGGGGGGATCTTGAATTCACCTTTGCAATCGGATTAGAGGTAAGTTGAAGTCCTCGCCGAGGGGGGATGCGGAGAGGGAGAGAAGGGAGTCGGGTTTTGTTTAGCTGCCTGCCCTGGCGGCGGCGGGGGGGGGAGTCGCCCTGGTTCTGAGTCACAAATTCCGGGTCGTGCTCTTCCTCTCCCCCCCCCTTTTTTTGCACCCCATCTTTTCTCTCCCTTCCTCTCGCTCGCTCTTGTTTTCTGCGTTGGAACTTTAGGCTTCGGAAGCTGGGAAGGGAAAGGAAGGTCTCTCTCTCTCTCTCTCTGTGTGTGTGTGTGTGTGTGAGCGCGTGCGCGCGTGTGTCTGCCTTTAAATCATGCGTGCCTTTCATTATTTTTTATGATGACGAGGGAATTGCAGGGGGGAAAAAAAAAGAGAGGGCCGGCGAGCTCGGGGCTTGCAGGAGGGAAGAGCCGCGCGATTGGAGGACTGGAGAGAAGCCGAGCAGGCAAACTTAAACAATGAAAGCAGAGTCCGCCTCGGCTCGCCCTTTCTCTCCGCCGCTTAAGCCCCGCGGCGGGAGAGCGCCCGAAACGCGATGGTAAACAGCCCCGGACTTCATTTCCTCCTTCTCCGCCTTAGGAAAACCCGCCGACCCTTTGTCGTCGTCGTCGTCCCCCCCCTCCCCACTCCATCCACCCCTATTTCAGAGCGTTGCATTTATAGCCAGGCGTGTATCAATAAGAGGGGGGGGATTACTTTTAACCCTTTATGCATTCCTTTTTGAAGTGGGGAGGGGAGCTTCACTTCTGCAGTACGAGGGACTGGGATCGGGTCGGCATTTGTAGAGAATTTGGGGTGCGGAGGGAAGCTGATTTGATTGAGAGCTTAACCCCCCCCCAAAATCAGTTCCGAGAAACCTCCACGAAGTGCTTGGGACGGCTTAATCAAATCCATAGTAGAGGGGGTTAATATATATAGACTTTCTTTTAAAAAAAATAATAAGTGGGTGGGGGGTTGCCAGGGAAAATTCAGCGCGGCGTCAGCGAAGCCAAGCGCTTCTGCCGTTCGCCGGGTCCAATAAATCGCCTCTATATTCCATCGCAGACTAGCAAGCGGCTCCCGGTTGTGTGGGTTGTGTGTGTCCCTTTCCAACAAGTCCTAATCTCCCCTCCCCTCCGCCGTTTCCCAAAGCGGCCGCCACCACGTTGGCCGGGTGGGGGGGGGGTTCCTCCTTCTGCGCGACTCTCTTCCACTTGACCCAAACTCGGGAGAGGGACGGACGGATCGAGAGTCCGAGCCTGGCCGCTTCTTGCTTTTTTGCACCATCTCCGGGCGCTCTTTCTGGGGACTTCTGAAGCCCTTCCATGCCGGGAAAGGAGAAAAGTTTTGGTAAGATTGCCCTGGTCCTCTCTCTCTCTCTCACCCCCCCCCCAATTTGTTCCACTTTCTCTCTTTTTATTCCTGCCTTCCTCCTCCGCCCCGTCCTTCTCAGCGGGCGTTGAGCCGCATGTGTTTCAGTCTGGACACTCGGGGTGGGGGAAACGGGGGCGTCGGACGGGCTCCTACGATGCCCCAAAGACCCCCCCCGAGAGTCTGAAAAAGAAGCCCGCGGTTTGGAATTGTTCCCCAACTGATTATTTTCTTTCTTTTTTTTTTCTTTTCGCGAGTTGGTATGTCGACCAAAGGTTACTACAGACAGCCCTCATTCTTGTACCGCTGCCCCCCCCCCAGACCCCTTTCCCTTCCCTTCCCAAGGGCGGCAAATATTAACGCCGACGGTAACAAAGCCAGCCCAGAGCCATCCTTCCGCGGCTTTGACGGGGGCGGGGAGGAGGGGGGGGGAAAAAAGAAAAGAAATTAGCGCTGTCGGGTTTAGGCTGAACTACACACACAGTCACACACCAAAGGAGGAGGGGAGGGGGACATCTTTTGTTGTTTTAAAAGTGTGTTTTCCCTCCGGGGTGGCTTTTCTTCTCTCTCCCCCCCCCACCTTTTTATTTTAAAAAAAAGAAGTGGTAGAGGGGGGGGGAGCGTCTTGTATTTATTTATTTATTTATTTATTTATTTATTTATTTATTTATTTCATGTGAACCGCATCAAAATTGAGTTCACTCTTGCAAATCTCTGGTTGGCCTTTGCCAACCGCTAGTACTTTGCTGCCATGGTAACTGTAATTAAACTGATAAGAGTGGGAAAATGTCAGTATCTCTTGGAGTCTTACAGCTGCATTGGAAGGAAAGGGGGGGGGGAGAGAGAATAAAATTAGCTTCTTCCACCCTATGGTTCTCTATGGTTGTCTCTCTTGTTTTGGAGCTGGGGGGGGGAACGGAATTGGTGGTGCATTTATTTAAATAGTGTGGAAGGGGTGTTCTTTAAAAGGTCTCTTCTTGAGATCTTACTGGGTATTTGAAAAAAAATAAATGTTTACCTTAAAGAAACTTTGGGTGCAGGGAAGCTGTTGGGCAAGGAAAGGGGAAACTTTTTAGGCTTCCAAAATTGTGCAAGGATAAGATGGTGACACTTTATACCCTTAGAAACGACCAGATTTTTTTTTTTAAAAAAATGACCACACCAGCTGTGAAGTTGTATACCTTGCCTTTTTGTCTTCTTTCCCCTTTCATCAGTAACTTATTTTTCTCTCCTTTCCCTTCCCGAGATAGTTCTTCTTTTCTTCTTCTTTAATTGAATTGAGTTAATTGAATCCCACCCAGATTTCTGGCATGCATTAAGGGGAAGTCAATGGGGAGGTGGGGGTTAAACAGGAGGAAGATGCCATTAATAATAATAAATATAATCGCAGTCCCCCCTTTTTTTGGCAGAGGGAGCAATTAATGCAAAGTAGACATAAAAGTCCCATGTTCAGAAGTGGAAACGGATGACAATTTACTGGGTGCAAACAGGCTGGCAGTTACTTTATTTTGAGGGGGGGGCTGAATAGCATTGAACATAATGGAGGCAGTGGAGCATTGGGGAACCCACACAAGGCAATCCAATCCAGGCAATTAAAAGCTCACCAGAGTTCTTAAAAATAAAATGGCCTTTCTTTTCTCCTCCCTCACCATGCTGCTCAAACTATTATTTGTCTCTCTCTTCTTAATTATGATTTTCTTTAAACTGTCAACCAGGCACAGGGGCCCTCTGGAGCCATAGGACATTTTCCACCAACAATTTGCACGCCAATCTTGATGACTCCTGAGGTGGTTGGGTTGGGGGGGGGAGGGAAATTTAAGAAGCTGTCCTTTGAGCAAAATGGCTTTTCCTCAGAATAGGCCTCTTTTCTCTCCTCCCGCCCCCAAGCTCCTTTGCTCTCCCTCCCTGAATAATTATCTGTAGTGAAGGGAACTCAGCAATTACTTTTTGTGTTTGCCAAGCATTGCTTCTACAACTTGATCATGGGGGGGGGGAAGGGGAGATTTCAGTTTTGGGAAAGGTCTTTATTTTTTCTGGCTGCAACCTTCAATCTTGCAACCTGAGGTGGGGGCAAGTCCCGCAGTAATTAAGTGGCCTTGCTTCTAACTCTTATGTCTTTGGGGTTTGCCACATGAACAAGCTTTGTAATCTAGTCCTGTATCTGCTTGGCCTGAAGTTAGCCACACTGGGGCCAGAGGGATAAGCTTCCAATTAATTGCAGCATTTTGCTTTTCCTTGATGAGCTGTTTAAATGTAAAAGGGAATTTCTGAAGGCTCGGCTGGTGTGCCAGTGCTGTTTGCTGCAAAGGATGTCTTTATCGCTGAATGAAATGAATACTTTTTCCTTGGTTATGCCAAATTATATTTGACAAGTGAAGGAAATAGCTACATACAGATGATAATTTGTTTAGGACATAAGGCCATTGTCCCTGATCCTATATCTCTAAAACTTTTACACACAATATAGACATCCTGAGCTCTAACTAAAATTATGGCTCCTACTTAGTTAAACATCTGCTTAAATCATCAACCATTCCAGTTACAGAGTTTGAAAGATCCTAGTATCTAGGTGTCTTAAGAAAGGGAGATGAAGTCAGTATATTTACGCCTTGCAGAATCAGCATCTAATCCAAATTTCCATATTTCTGGATGTCCTGAAGCTAACTCCCCATATTTTCTGTCTTATGGGATTGTTGCAGTGGAAGCATATCTATAAGGTGCCAGGATTGGGAAAGGCTAATATAAAATTACCTTTTAACAGAAAAGTGTTTACTGATATATCGCGCCAAATGTAGATTTGGCTTTAGCTTCGTTGGGTGTCTGGACGTAACCAATTGTGATATTTTCAGTCAACAATTTTAAAAATGGTTGTCTATGTAGATTCTCAATCATCCAGGTCAGGGTTGTACCAAAAGTGCTTTTTCCAAAAGGCAACTGGACTTTCGTGTGTGTGTGTGTGTGTGTGTGTGTGTGTGTGTGTGTGTGTGTGTATGTGTGTGTGTGTGTGTGTGTGTGTGTGTGTTTGTGTGTGGTGTTTTAACCCTATGAAAACATTCCGCTTCTCATCCAAGAAGCTTCTTCAGGTCTATTTTCTGTTTACTTTAAAAATGGCTGAGCATTATTCTGAAACGATTTACCGATTCAACCAAGACTTACCAGCTTTTGGTAGAGCCAGTACTTGACCTGTTAACATTTCTTACACTGCAAAGTCTGAAATTAAGAGTGCAGGATACAAGGAATGCTCTGTCAGTCCTATTAATCTGCAAAACTCCCACCTTAAGCCAAGCAAATCTAAGGCTATTTCTCATTTCAAAACTTGGCCAGCTATTGAGCTGTGACAGGACTGGTGTCAAAGCCACAGTTTTGCTTATAAGGAAAAGGTTCTTTAAGCGGAACCTTTGGGAAGACTTAAAACTTGCAAATTAAGATGGGCTGCTTGAGTTTTTGTTTGTGCTGGTTGACTTGTTTGTACAGAGACAAAATCCTAGAATTTTAAAGCTTTGAAGAGGCAGTTGGGCCATCCTTCCTTGCCCTATCCATAGTATAGGAATTAATACTAAAACATCCTAAACCTATGACTGGCTAGCCTCCGTTTGAACACATCCAGCAAAAGAGGCAGTCACCACCTTTGTGGGCAATTGGTTGCACTCTTAAACTAATTCCTGGGCAGTTTGCTCTTCCAACATCCCTATAGAGTTTAGCATTATTTATGTGCAAAGGAGCATGTAATTGCAGTATATGGGTAGTCCTCTACTTACAGCTGTTCATTTAGTGACTGTTCAAAGTTACAGTGGCACTGAAAAAAATGACTTATAACCAGCCCTGTCCTTACAATGATTGCAGCATCCCCCAATAGTCACCTGATCAAAATTCAGGGGTTTGGCAACCAGCATGTATTTACAATGGCTGCAGAGTCCCAGGATCTTGTGATCACCATTTGCTGCCTTCCCAGCCAGCTTCCTATAAGCAAAGTAAGTGGAGAAAGCCAGGTTTTTCTTAATGACTGCATGATTCACTTAACAACTGCAATGATTTGCTTAGCAACCATGGCAAAAAAAAGGTAAAACAAATGAGCATGACACTGAACAACTGCCTTGCTAAGCAGTGGGAATTCTAGTCCCAGTTGTGGTCCTAGACAAGGACTGGTTTTGTGGGTCACAGATCTGAACTTCCAGCTCCTACAGTCCATCACCGCTGGCAGTGTTGGTTCATAAGAAAGCACAAGGTTGCTTATTCCTGGTTACAGGTAGTCCCCAACTTAGAACCGATCGCTTAATGACTAGTCCAGGGGTAGGCAACCTTGGCTCTTTTATGACTCGTGGACTTCAACTCCCAGAATTCCTGAGCCAGCATGGCTCAGCTTGGAAACTCCCTTCTCAGCATGGCTGGCTCAGGAATTCTGGGAGTTGAAGTCCACGAGTGATAAAAGAGCCAAGGTTGCCTATCCGTGGACTAGTTGAAGTTAAAACATATTTTCCCAGAGCTATTTATGACCCATTTTTGAAGCTATGACGGCTATATGTGTACACACACACAGAGAGAGAAAGACACACACACAAAGCCACATGATGGCATTTTAGGTGTTTGGCAACTAGCTCATCTTTATGGCCATTTGTGGTGTCTTGTTACCATGTGACTGAAATTTGTGACTTTCTGGCATTTACAGTTTCATTGGGGAAAATGGATTCGCTTAATGAGTGATCTTCGCTTAACGATTGTTGCAAAATCAAGTCTGGTCACATGATACCTCGAATTACAACTGCAATGATTTACAACCATAATTCCAGGCTCAATTATGGGCGTAAGTCAAGGACTATCTCTATATGGTGTAGCGTAGCATAACTTCTGCAACTTGGTACCTTCCAGGCAAGTTTAATTTTAGTTTTTATTATTTCTAAATAACAAAACAAAAGGACTTACGGGTTTGGAGAAAGCTGGCGTGGCAGATAAAATTTAAAAGAAGTGAAACGGAAAGCTAGACTTAATCCTTTTTTTATTCTTTAATCTACCACTTTTAATAGAAGACAGCCATGCTGTATTGTGGTCCTTGCTTCTCTCCATGATGACCTGATACCCATAATAAAGAATTGATCACTCCAGACTGAATATTTATTGGCTGATTTCCATTTTTCTTAGAACTTTCTCTTGTTTTGGACTCTACACCAATGGCATCACTGGACGGGGCTCAGGACTCCCCTCTGCAGTGATTTCAAATGAGTAGTCCCAAATCTGCCGCATTATTTTGATCAGGTTTTGGTAAAACTTTGACTATTGTGTTCCTCGAAGTAGTTCTCATTCCATAACCTGCGTTGCCAAACAACAAAGCTGTGGACTTGATAAGTCTGCTACCATCACTATGGCTCAGCATGTGAAAATCCCTAGAAATAAAATAAAATATTTTTCTAGTAGCTTATCATAATAATGGGGGACTTGGTTTGAAGTAGATTGAAACCCAGCCTTAATAAGCTTTCATTACTAAGCTTTGCAAACACCACATACATTTTTCCATCATGTTCTCAACGGGGTCCCAGTCGCCTCTCTAGCTTGATCTAGACTTTTCCACAACTCTGTGTAGATACTACACTGTGAAGGGGTTGATGGATAAGCGTAGGTTGCAGATAGTCCGATGCACGCACTTCCCAAATCTCAGTTATGTGTTGTGTAGAGATGTGTGTCCTGCCCGCTGGTTCATTCGATTTCCTGTTGGGAGATCGGCAGAAGGCAAGGCACATTCACACAACAAAATGGAGCATCTAGAGGAGAGACTTGTGGACAAAGTGAGGAGATATAAACATAGTATAAATGCAGCACCTATGCAACTGTCTCGGAACAACAGTTGCATATGTTTCCTGTCATACAGTGATGCAAAAGTCTAACCCCTAACCTTACACCAGAGTATCAGTAAAAGGGGTGGGGGGGGCAGAGGCAGGCAACAGTATTATATCAACGCACACTCATCCATCTGAAAATGTCTTAGTCTCTAAGTGTGTGTATATTTGTGTAAAAACTGGGCAGACAGTAAAGACTAATTGTAGGGGTCTTCCCTTTCTCCTCCCTCCTCATCAGATTATAGTTAAATAGGGAAGTCTTCTCCACCATGTAGGTTTATGAGTGACCATAAGTAGCAATAGCACACTTGGGAAATGCCCTTGCTGGCATGGCTGAGTGGTGAACAATCTAGTTGCGCAGATCAATTCCAAAATGCCTCAAAATGCTGGTTCAAATGCTTCCTCTCTCTACTATTGGAGAGATACAGGTAAGCCATGGCTTACGACCATTTGTTTAGTGACTAATTCAAAATTACAACAGTACTGCAAAAAGCGACTAACAATAGCTCCTCACACTTAAGGACCATCACAGTTACATGATCAAAATTCAGGCCCTTGACAATCAATATTGATGGCGTTTGCGATGTCCCGGGTCATGTGATCGCAACTTTCCCAACTGGCATCCAACAAGCAAAGTCAGGAATGGAAGAAGCCAGGTTCACTTACTAATCACAGAAGTCACTTAATAACTGCAATGATTCATTTAACAAACATAGCAGAAAAGTTCGTAAAATCGAACTTAAGTGTGATTCGCTTAACAATTGACTTGCTTAGCAATGGGAATTCTGGTCCCAACTGTGGTTGTCAAAAACTACCAGTACTTCACTTTCTAGGGTCAATGGTAAGAATGATTGATGAGGTTGATAGGAACAATGCAGTTTCCTGTATTTTGGATTAGTTTGATATCACAGGCATTCAAGGGTGATCAGGCTAGGAATCATGTAGGTCAATCCTACTTTTATTGTAAACTTATAGTAAAAATCATGCATGTCTGAACTACGGAAGTATTGTCTGAGATGTTTACTCAGGTTACGTTCCTGTCGCAGACTCGGCCCTCTGCCTAGGCCTCCAAATCCATGATTCATGGCTTAGTTTAGAAGTACTCCTAAATTAGAGGCAATCCCCATATCTCAGTCTTTTCCACAGCTGATTGCAAAAGCGGGAAAAACACTTAAGCCCTTGGAATTATGTTGAATCAATTAATTTGTATGTAATTATATCCTTTTCCATTTTTGTCCTGACACCACTCCTTTTTTCCCCTTGAACCTACCTAATGGCTTGTGTGCATTTGGAGCCTTAAAATGTCCTCAGGAAGTATGGAGGATGTGAGGAACGTCACTCTTTAGCATTGCTAGTACTCTTCTAACCGGATAGCAGAGTCTTGAGAAGATCTTCTTGAAGTAAGTAGAAAAGTTCCAAAAGTTCCATTGCTAGGAACAATAAGGGTAGTGGTTATTAAGATAGTGTGAGTCAAAAAAGTCAAAACGGCAAGCCACAAGGATACAATCAAAGTCCTATCTTTTTTTTTTTTTAACATGTGGTTGTAGCCACAATCTTGATTGTTTTTTACTCCTAGCACACACTTCTAGGAACATCTTTGTACTTTGTCTAAGGCAGTGTTTCTCAACCTTGACAATTTTAAGGCATGTGGACTTCAACTCCACAGAATTCTGGGAGTTGAAGTCCACATGCCTTAAAATTGTCAAGGTTGAGAAACATTGATGTAAGGTCTTAATTCTTTCACATATAGTATAAATCTATTCTTAGAGTTCTCTTCGTAATTTTTGTATTCTGTTTTCTGTGTATTCTTCCAAAATTGGTTTAAGAAATAAAAGTAACCCCCCCCCTTTTCAAATAATTCTAACCTAAAATAGAGTTTTACGGGGCACAGCTAGTTGGAATCAGCTTGCTTTTAAGATAGCCTGGCTTTACATCTACTAATTCTGATTGGAAGACTGAATATATGTTAGTTTTGTTTTGTTATTTGTGCATTTTTTTAAAGTTTTAATTTAAAAAAAAAACAAAGTGGCATATCTCCAAGGAAGAAATAGTTCATGGTCTTGGCATCCTTCCTGAAAAAAAACTATTCTGAATACCAACCCATCTGATTTTATGTAAGAAAAGACAAGGTCTCTATCTTAAATGTCAGACAATTATTACACTGATATTTTCCACCAGTGTGAAGTCAGACCATAATAAATGCACAAACATGTGCCTGCTCCTGATTAGGCTACGATTCCCCTGGGATGAGTGGGCAGAGATGTTTAAAATTCATGTGTCAAAGCTGGCTGCCACAAGTCAAACTGGATATATTTCCCATTTTAAGTTTCTTCTGCGTTCGGAGTTTAACAATTTTAAATATGTTCTGTTGATCAAGATATTTGCACGTTTTGCAGACTTGTTAGCAAAAAATGAACTCAGGAGAGTCATTCCTTTGGTGCTCTCTGAGCTTGGTTGTGTTCCTGCAAATGTTTCATTACACAAACTAGGTAATATCATCAGTGCAGTATTGATGTTTATCTAGTTTGGGTAATGAAATGTCTGCAAGAAAACAACCAAGCTTAGAGAGCATCAAGGGCTCCTCATTTCAACCCCAAGCTACAGTTTTCTCCTTTATCTGTACAGTTATTTCCAGCATGGAGAGCATCAGTTGTGCCTTTCTTTCGAGTTGATATTCGAAACAAGGAACCAGTCAGAAAAACAACGCATGAATCAGGCAAGCTTAATATTGCACCATAAATACAGCTGAACATACAGTGTTAAACTCCAGACTTTTAGAAGTGATTGAAATCTATCTGAATGTACAGGAATGGTGTTGTTTAAAAAACAAACACTGAAGATCTGAATTCTTCCCGTAAGATTTTTGAACACACGTTGCATTTTGATTATTTCTTATGTGAAAAACAAAAGAAAAGTGACAGAATACTTTCCCATGCTTGCTAACCCCCCCTCCCCCCCATCATCAAACAAGATGAAGCTTTAAGAAACACTCAGAAATGTTTTGGATTAAATTGGATTGTATGTTGATTTAGAGCAACTAACTTAGTTGCTGCTTGAATTGTACATGTAAACAGTTTCTTCCTTAAGTAGCCTTGACTCAGCAGTTGGCACCATCAAGGTGACTTTCTGATCTGGGAAGCTAAGCATGGTCTGCCCTGGGAAGTTACAAAAATTATCCTGGAAGAAGGCACACTGTTGCCAGGACAACTAAATGGATGGGCCCACAAAGTCACAAAAGAATACTCCCACCAACATTGAAAAGGCAAGCCATTAGTATATAAAACCAGAGCAAATGCCGTTCCCTTTTAGCACTGATGATGTTACCTTATTTGGTAATGAAACGTCTGCAAGAAGACCACCAAGCTCAGAGAGCACAAAGAATACCACAGTTCAACCCTGGGCTACAAATATTCTCTTTTATCGAAGTCACAAAGAATTAAGCTTGGGTCAAAGGAGACCGTACTTCCTTTATTTCATTAGATTTCTGTCTGCTTTTTATTTGTCTGGAATTCTGATAGTTGTAATCCCAATTTATGTGGAATTTACTAAGGTAGGGAATACTGCTGTAGACATTCAGATCATGGACATTTTAAGATGAGTGGTTTCAGTTGGATCTATCCATATGCTGTCTGTTGCACTGTTACCTGAAATAGGAATAAATATGAAATGGTCTCTGTCTTCAGAAGACAGAGTGTTGTGCCTGCTGCTAATGATTTAGTAATGCTGCTCTTACTCTGTTTTCATTGCTTTAGTTGAATTTATGTTTTTATTCTCTGTGCTAGCTCTCTTGGGATTCTATGGTAGAATAAAGGTGGGATATGAATGAACGTATGTTAATTTACAGGAATCAGATCTTGAACTGTTCATCTGAAGAACATCTTCCAATTATTATCCGGCAATTCTCTTTGCTGCTGATATGCCAACTTGATACAAAAGCTACAGCGCTTTGACCCTGCTGTTAAACTACTTGATCCAATCTTCTTCCTATCTATAATACGTGTGTGCTTATTTATAAACTTGCTGTGGAACATCTCTAGGACTTATAGTAGCAATTGTAACTGCAAATTATATAGTAAACCATGTCGCAACAGACCTTGAGCTCCTTTTCATTGAAAAGAAAATTTAATGAAATATACATAAAGCATTTACTAACAAAATTCCTGAAACAAACAAACACCCTATTTAATAATAACCTCTTTGTTGCATTTATATCTTTGGAGGCATTTTTTCCATTAAAAATAAAATAAATATCCCTATACTAGTAAATGCCTGAGCATCAAAGACATACAGTATACTTTTACAGTATATTGTTTGCTGCTGGGAGAGCACAAAACTCTTATAGAATAATTCAGTTTTTAATCTTGATATTGTTACAACTTGCTCATAGTATTGGCTCTGCTTTCGGCACCTTAACCCTTAATGTTTTAGATGCTACAATTAGGAATGGGAGAGACAATAGATTGAATGCACGTAATTTCATCTTCTTGCACTGTCTATAAGAATGAAAGCTCAATTTCAAAATTTATACTTATCCAGCTTTGTATGATGCACTTAGGTGTAAACACATATTCATGACAATAATGGACAAAAATAATTTTGCAGGTAAAAGTTGCTTGCAAAACCAGTTTACTGTGCTAGTTTGAAGAAGTATCCCGTCTCCCAAATACATACAGTTTTTAGTACAAACTTTTAAGAGACAAAAGTTATAAGAAACCCATGCTAGATCTGCAAACTGCAGAAATAAAAAAAAATGCTAGGAAAAGGATGCATTGCTTGACTTCAGCAGCCGGCATTCATTTTCTACAAATCTTGTAATTGAAATGTGTCCCTCCCCCTTTGACAGATGCCAGTCTGACCTTTGGCAAACCTCATGTATTTTTCCAAGCCCTTCTCCTGAAGAGCGGAGACAGTGAATCTGGCTGACACTAGAATCAGGATATAAAACCCTTTTGCCTGTGAATAAATATGGCCCAATCTTGCAAGCTTTCCTCTTATAATAATTCAAAACCAGCCATGCTCACATGAATTAAATATGGATTATTTTCTGCTAAATTAATAATATCTGCATTCTCAGCTGAAGGAAGCTGTGTACATAAATGGCACTTGCTCATATCCTGTTTTCGCTTCTCCTATTGCTGATATTTAAAATATTTATTTTATCGATTTATTAAATTTATTGATTCATTAAATTTATATAGCTTCCCATCTCACATGTGTGATTCTGAGCAGGGTACACAGTCAAAACACCAAGCCAAACAATCAACTTTATTAAAACAGAAACATTAAAATACAGTTAAAACCAGTTGAAAACTGTAACAACAACTGGGTTAGTTTTCATTATGGGCTTACACATACTGCAACCATTTAATGGGGTCCACATTTCCATGGGATCCTCAGGCCATGTTTTAAGGGTGTTTCAGAAGGGCTGGTGCCAAACCCAATTTGGGAAGAAAAATATTCCAGAAAGCAAGTCCACACCAAAAAAAAGATCTTTTCTTTTGTCGTCCTGTCAATCAAAGCTCCTTGGCCACATGCAAAATACAATCTTTTGGAATAAGGACTGGCTTTTTCTAAAAAAAATATTTTTTAGTCTGGTAGCACTAAAATGTATATAATTTCAAATCTCATGCATCATATAGAAAAGATGTGACATAATGCTGCATTCTCATTTAAGCGTTGTGACATTCACAAAACTTTGTAAATTGTTTCTACTGTGGTAATGGATTTGTCTCATAACAATATGGAAACTACTTTCAACCTTCGTCTAACCATGATTTACATCTGTGGATAGCTTTATTGCATACATTTTTGCCGTCTGATTATTATTTCACGTAATCCTTACGACTAGCAGCCAAATAAATTTCATCACTTGCTTTTTTTTTTTTTTTAATAATCTGGGGATGCCACAATACTGTCTCATGCAGGTTTGCAGAACTGGGATTCAAGTCATGTGTCGGGTTAAGCCGTTGTTTACTTAGTTGCGGTTTATTGAATTAATTACAATTGGATGAATTCATATCATGAGCTAAGCCATCAACTGTGACAGGGCTTGCCCCAAACCTTAAGCCAAAACCAGATAAACTACATTATTAGTATAATTGGTGAGTTAAGTCAATATGTCTCCATGAGGCTTGTATATTCAATAAAACCGTCTTTGATTATTTCAAAGCAAGAGCAATTGTTTGTACTTCCTTTCTTCATTTCCAAATAGAGTGGTCCTTCTTTGGTTTATGGAGGACTTGAGGGAGATGAAAAAGGAGAAGAAACATCTAGAATGTCACTGGTGCTCAACAAGAAACAAATTCAATCAAACATGGATTAGAGTTGATATTAAGGCCCTCTTTGTGACAGTAAGGATGGGGAAGCACCAGTACTTCTCCATGCTTGTTGTATCCACAGGTTGTCATCTCACAGCCCTGTTTTGGGGACATGGACCCTCCTCGATAAGCGGGACTCAGAGTACTACTTATAGGGGCAGGTAGAGAAATTTGCATTTCATCTGCTGGATAAAGTTGCTGGGATTTATTCTCAATTGGACACTGGCATTGTCACACGTCCAGAGGGGGTATTTGGTTGTCTGGGAACAGTTTGAGCCTGTTCGACCTAAGGAAGTGAACAGAATCCTCAGGACTATGGATTCACTGCTCTTCAGATCCATGATCCTCCTTGGCTTATGGAACAGCCCAGGTAGTGCTGTGTTAATGGGTACTAGCAGTGGTTAATTCTTCTCTGAGGGGTTTGTTCCTTTACTTTTTAAAGAGGACTTGATTTGCATCCTGAAGAAGCCATTGCTGAATCCTGCCGTACTGGGTAATTTTCATCCAGCTTTTCACCTCCCTTTCTTGGTGAAGGTGGCAGAGAAAGTGTTTGCACAGCAGCTTCAGAGGTTCATGGAAGAAGTAGATTACCTAGATCTTTTTTAGTCAATGTCTTTTCTGTCCGTGCAGAAAAGACATTGGTTGCATGACCTCTGGTGTGGTGGGATGGGGGAGTAGTGTACTCATCTTTGCCCTACGTGACCTCTCGGTATCAGTTTTTAATACCATCAATCCTAGACTTCCTCTGGACTGTCTCAGAGAAAAGGGAGGGTGGCACAGTGTTGGCTCACTTTCTTGCTTCAGGATCAATTCCAGCCAAGGTTGGTTGGAGTGGGTAGAGGTCCCTCCCTCAGGACCTACTATGGGATGTCACAGTTGGGTGCTTTCTTCTGTCCTTTTTAATATCTACAGGAAGCTGCTGGATTTATAGGATGTTTGCTCAGCTTTTCGTTTGCACCAGTTGTGCCCATTCCTGGGTTGGCAAGCTTTACTCTTAGTCACTGATGCCCTGATGACCTCCAGATTGAACAACTGAGATGCACTCCCTATGGAGCTCCCCTTAAAGAGTATTCAGAAGCTTCAGCAGTGTCTAGTTTGCTTCTGGGTCCAATTCAGGGTGCTGGTTTTAACCTTTAAAGCCCTTCATGGCAAGGGATTGGTTATCTGAGGAACCACCTGTCCCCAATTACATCAGTCTTTTCCATTAGATCTGGCAGAGAAAGTGTCCTTGAGGTCTGCTAGGGGCTTGTATTTGATGGGCCTAAGGAGAGTTTATGGAATATCCCCCCCCCCAAAAAAAATTTGATTGATATCCCCAAATTTTCTTAAGACTTGGCTATGTCTTCAGGCCTGGGCAATTCGAGCAACCAGAAACTTGATCAGATGGTTCCACTGATGACTGTGCCATTTTATTTTTCTCAGTGTTTGTATGTCTGATTGTTACGACATTTCTTAATATGGATTTTATCTTTTTGCTTTTATTTGTTGTTTTGATCAGAACTATTGTCCGTCGTCCAGAATTGCCTCCAGTGAGATGGGCAGCTATATAAATTTGATTAATAAAAAAATAAAATCCATTTGATGTTTACATGCTCATTGCTGAGTTTGTTTAAATTATGTGTGTCCCAAGTGTGCCTGATTCAACCTAAAGAAAACAACAAATCCTAGTTACAGCAAATTACTTATAGCTTCTAGTTGGCTAATAACCAGATATACATCTGTATTCCTAAAATTGAGTTGGATAAAATTGGAGAAATATATGTGGAGGTTCTCAGTCATCCAAGTCATTGTTATCTCAAAGGTGCTTTTTCAAAAGGCAACTGGACTGTTTTTTCCTTGAGGAAGTAGTAGTAGTTTCGCTTCTCATCCAAGAAGCTTTATCGGTTCTGGCAGGATGGAAGGATTAGTTCTGACAACAGAGAAAAAAAAACAGTCCAGTTGCATTTTGAAAAAGCACCTTTGAGATAAAATGGCAGAGATTTTCAGAGTCCAACGGGAGACCAACATATTGGGTGTCAGGTGTTCGTGGTGAACTGCTTTAAACATTTAGATCACATGCGTAGTGGAGATAATATATGACTCTCTTATTTTATTTTATCTGTTGCATCTATTTTTCCTTTTCTCTGGGAGTTGAGGTAAAATGCTTTCATTTTATCCTTGTGAGCACAATCCCACGAGGTAGAGTATGCTGAAGGATAGTGTTCCCCTGGCCCAGGAGTAGGCTACTTTGGCTCTTTTATGACTCGTGGACTTCAAATCCCAGAATTCTTGAGCCAGCATGGCTCAACATGGGAATTTCTCCCTTTCCCCTCAGCATGGCTGGCTCAGGAATTCTGGGAGTTGAAGTCCATGAGTCATAAAAGAGCCAAGGTGGCCTACCCCTGGACTAGGCCTGGGCCGCTTTATGACTCGTGGACTTCAACTCCCAGAATTCCTGAGCCAGCCTGGCTCAGCTTGGAAGCCTCTCCCTTTCCCCTCAGCACGGCTGGCTCAGGAATTCTGGGAATTGAAGTCCACAAGTCATAAAAGAGCCAAGGTTGCCTATCCCTTGCCCTGGCCTAAAGCAATCCCGTAAAGTGAAAGAGGAAATTAAATTAAACTGTGGAGTCTTCTTTCTGTTTTGTTTTTCTAATTTCAGTGATATTTATCCAGGTAGTTCTCGAATTAACCATTCATTTAGTGACTGAAGTTAAAGTGGCACTGAAAAAAAGATAGTTGCAGTATCCCCATGGTCATGTGATCAAAATTCAGGCAACTGGCATGTATTTATGACACTTGCACTGTCCCAGGGTCACCTTCCCAGACAGCGTCCCATAAACAAAGTCAATGAGGGAAGCTATAGTTGCCTAATGACCGATTGGTTCATTTAACAACTACAGTGATTCACTTAACAACTGTGGCAAAAAAAAGTCATAAAACGGGGCAAAACTCATTTAATAACTGCCTTGCTTAGCAATGGAAATTTTGTGCTCAGATTGTGTTTGCTGAATGGAACAAAGTTAACAAAAAACTAAAATACCAAAAGCAGAAAAAGAGAAAAATGGAAGTGAAAAAAGAAAGGGTTCTCACTTCTCTTTTTTTGTACATCTATTCATTTGCAATATTTATAGACATTTGGGTCCTCTTAGAAATCAAACTGTATGTGGTTATATCTGTCCTGCTGCGTGATGTATTGTATGTATGGTCTTGACTGTCATATATATTCGCGCAAATATTTTAATGTTCATCTAATTTAAATAAAATTTACTCTCATGGAAAAGTAAAATCGGAGAGTACGGTATCTTTTAGGGTTGCTATTAAAATTTGCTTAGATGAACTTTAGCTACAAGACCAAACGGGAACATAATAAAACTATGCATAGTATACAGTGAGTGGATCGAGAAGAGTCTTTTGTCTTATAGTATAGGAGAATGGCAGGGTCACCCAGGGAAAATTTATGGATAATACCTTCAGGAAGGACAATAGGAAGCTTTTTATCATAGAACACAAAATTAACTTGGGAGATTTATTGACACAAGAGATGGCAGTGGTCATCAGCTTGGATGACTCTAAACCAGGATTAGACAAATCCATGTTTATGAAGGAAGATTTGTCACAACTGAAACACAGAACTTTGCTACAGGTAGTCCTCAACTTATGACCACAACTGAGCCCCCAATTTTTTGCTGCTAAGCAAGACAGCGGTTAAGTGAGTTTTGTCCCATTTTATGACTTTTCCTGCCACGGTTGTTAAGTGAATCGCTGAAGTTGTTAAGTTAGTAACATGGATGCTAAGTGAATCTGGCTTCCCCCTTGACTTTGCTTGTCAGAAGGTCACAAAAGGGGATCACATGACCCAGGGACACTGCAACTGTCATAAATATGAATCAGTTGCCAAGTGTCTAAATTTTGATCATGTGACCATGCAACGGTCGCAAGTGTGAAAAACAGTCATGTCACTTTTTTCACTGCCGTTGCAACTTCAAAGGGTCATTAAACGAACAGTTGTAAATTGAGGACTACCTATGTTTAGGAGATGCTAGGAAACAGCAGTGGGAAGGAGATTGTTGTTCACGGGTGCTTTGGTGGACTTCTCTATGGCCACTCTGGAAGGTGAGGGTGCTAGATTTATCTTTGGTCTAAGAATCTTTCTTAGGCTCTTCTGCCACTGGAGATGACTAGCAATAAAACGGGAAGGGAAGTACTCTGGAGAAACGCTGAAGAACACCAAAGGAAGACCACCAGAATTCCTCTGTAGGGCATGGATCCCTGCTGAATATTCCAAATAAATTCTTCTTTCTTCTGTTTTTAGGTATACAAATGCTCTCTGTCCAGCCAGACACCAAACCGAAAGGTTGTGCTGGCTGCAACCGTAAGATCAAGGACAGGTATCTCCTCAAGGCCCTGGACAAATACTGGCATGAGGACTGCCTGAAGTGTGCCTGCTGTGACTGCCGTTTGGGGGAAGTGGGCTCTACCTTGTACACCAAAGCCAACCTTATCCTGTGCCGCCGAGATTACCTAAGGTAGGACCAACATTTCTTTAGCGCACCCACTGCATTTCATCCCTGTTTGATACTCTTCTCTTGCACCGCAGGCCGTGCAGCCCAAATGAAGCAGGCCATTTTTTACTGTTGCTACGGATACCTTGCCACATGGATGCACCATGGCAAGCATACAAATGTGGCTTCAAGCAGGGCAACAGCGTATAGTCTATAAACTGATTTGAGTCCATGCCTTCATACATCTATTCCACTCAATGGGTGACTTTTCAGACATGCTAGAGTACCTTTGTGCTGATATGAGTCTGTTTTGCTATGTCTTTGTTAACACCAGTTGTGGTAGAATATGTTTGTGGGCAATTTTATTCAGCATGGTTGCTTAAACATCTTGTCAAATTCCTATTTTTTCCTGGCCTCTAGACCAGTAGGTACTACATGATAAAACTATTCCCAGTGCAGACCAAAGGTGCAGGTGATGGGAAGGTTGACAGGTAAAACAGTCAGAAAAAAAAATCCTTTCCTAATTTGCTACAGATCTATCCTTTGGAGTACACTTCTATTAATACATTCTTGATTCGGTAAATTACAAATAATATTTCTTGGACTCAAGTCCCATCCCTCCTCCTTTTCCAAGTTTTCTGCAGTGAATATTACTAGAATTTGGGCCATAAAGATTTCCAGACAGGACTTGACCTGCTTATTTTATTTTCCTAAATAACAGTCAAGTGTAGCTATCATCTTTGTGTAAACACAAGATAGTTTCCTTTGCAGTGGTTGACACCCAGCATTTCAAATATCAAGGAGAACTGGCAAGCCAAAAAATACATAGGGCAGGATACATACTTATTTTCTGAATCTGATGATTATAAGAGTCTTTTCAGAGCTGTGAGGATTCATGGATGAACTGTTTTGCCTTCACCAGAAGACAAAACAATGATAAAATCTCTGAAGCAAGGATTATGACAATTATTGCTAGCAGAGACTTTGCCATTTATCTTTAGAATTTGCCCAACACACCTTGTTGTAGGAGAACACGCTCAAAGACAAGAAAAAGATCCTTAATTTCAGCAATAATTTGAGATGTGGTACCCCTTCCCCTTTGCACATTTTAAAGTTCCAAATGAGAAACAGTTCTTCATTCTTTTCTGTAAGACTCGTGCAACATTTTATACAGGGATGCTTAACTACGTGATGTTGTATGCAAACATTTCAGATATTGCTGGCTATTACCCAGCTGATCCTGCTGAGTGCTGACAGTTAACATCAAAATTATTTTATGTGTCAGTCAGAGATGCTAACACCTAATCAGCATGTTTGCTCTCAACATTCAGAGGGGAATGTTTAAGGGAAACATCAGACCTGTTTCAAGAGAACATACCGGTAGTAAGGGAAGTGAATTTGGTTGACATAATGCTTCGCAGTTCTCTAGATAGCTGCTGTGGTGGACACAGAAATTCTGCTTTTTTTTTAAAGCAGTTTCATTGGGCGGGGGGGGGGAGATGCATATGGGAAGAGTTCTGATATCTTTCCATAGAACTGAATGGAAAAACGAGAAACCGAAAAGCTGCCAATTTCTAGGGAGATAGTCCTTCATTTTTCTTACTTCCGTCAGCCACACAAATACATAGATACCCTGTGGGCACCTTGCTATTGAATAAATATCAGCATGCCACATTCCATTCATGACAGTTTCTCCCAACTTCCCCTATGGAAGAAGTTTCAAGGCAACTTTCTTTAGTCCAGAACTTTGATGAAAAGTTTCAAAAGGTCATTTCTTAACTTGAAGCAGATGATTGATGAGAACGTGAAAACGGGTGTTTTGCAAAGAAGTATATTGATCTTTCTCAGGAGACTTGGTATGGTGGAATATACAGCTAGAATGGGGAGTGGAGCTAAGAGATTAACTAGTTTGGAATCACTGCAGGGAAGGAAGCAACAAAAACTTGACACACCCCACTCCAAATATAGGGTGTGTCAAGAGTGGGGTGTGTCAAGTGTGATATATATATATATATAGGTTTTCTCCCGCGTAGAATTTGAGGTGTCTTGGCGACATTTCGACGAAGTTCCATTCGTCATCTTCAGGCTGGTGCTTTCGGCTTCGTGCTTCTAGGAGCACGAAGCCAAAAGCACCAGCCTGAAGATGACGAATGGGACTTTGTCGAAATGTCGCCAAGATACTTCAAATTCTACGCAGGAGAAAACCCGAAGAACCAAAGACCTACATACAAACACCCGCGAAAACCTCAGAAAACATACACACACACACACACACACACACACAAACACACACACACACACACACACACACACATCCTTGGAACCTTTATCTGATTGCTCCCAAGAGTTCATCTGAGAAGATTCTTGTAATAGGCAAGTGGCAGTCAAGAAACTTTGTTGATCCGTTTATGCTGTTCTTCTGGTTCCTTGTAATTCACATTTGGCCATTTGACATGCTTGAATATAATACAGCGAAGTCCTTGACTTACAACAGTTCATTTAGTGGCTGTTCAAAGTTACAACGGCACTGAAAAAAGTGAGCCATAACCATTTTTCACACTTAACGACCGTAGTAGCATCCTCATGATCACATGATCAAAATTCAAGCATTTGGCAACTGACTGATTCATATTTATGAATGGTTGCAGTGTCCTAGGGTCACGTAATCCCTTTTTTCCAATCTTCTGATAAACGAAGTCAATGGGGAAACCAGATTCACTTAATGTCGGTTATTTACTTAACAACTGTGGCAAGAAAGGTCGTAAAAGAAATGTTGGGCACCATTATAGTCATAAGTCAAGGACTACCTGTAATTCTTTAAGGAATTACTTTCCATTATTGGAATAAAACAAAAGCTAAGGAGAAAGGGACGAGGTATTCTCACCTCCCCCCCAACCTTATTTTCTTTGTTTTAATTTGTGGAGTAAAACGGGATAGGAAGCTTCATTAATTTGGACAAAGTTAAATTAAGAGACTGAAACATGCAATTTTTTTCGAACCTAGATTAGGAGGAATGACTAAGATCAACCAATTTCTTCATGACACCTTCGATTATTTCTGGGAAAACCAAGTTGAGCTTTAGAAAATTCACCTGCCAACTGTCGGTAGTGAGCTCATAAGCAAAGGAGCAGGATCATGGCGACCTGATTGTTCTATAACCCATGGGAAACATTAATATAAAATGAAATAATTGTCTAGGAATTCCACTGGGGAAAGTGACAGTTATTGAGAGTAGACTGCTGCATGCTTTGCATACAGAAATTCCCAGGTTCAAACCTTGGCATTTTCAATTAATAGGGTCACATAAAGGGTGATGGGAGAATTATTCCTTGTCCTCCAGGACCAAGGCTGTGCCTACTAGTTATTTTAGATCAGACATGTCAAACTCGTGACTTCGTGCAACGTATCGGGACGGTTTTGCCATTGCCAGCAATGGGGTGGGCACGGCTTCCGGATGACGCGTCCGGCCCATGGCCCGGCAGTTTGACACCCCTGTTTTAGATCTAAAAATGTTTGAGTCAAAAAAGCACGATTCCTATGATTTCACGGACATGGCCGCCTAGATTTTTGCCAGGAATATGGAAGTAGCTTGCTACTGTCTTCTACTTGCTACTGTCACATACTTCCCTTCGACCGGTGAGAGCGCACAGGGTCGGCCTCCTCCGGGTCCCGTCAGCGAAACAATGCCGTCTGGCAGGTCCTAGGTGGAGGGCCTTCTCTGTTGTGGCGCCCACCCTCTGGAACCAACTGCCCCCTGAAGTCCGCGTTTCCCCCACTCTCCCGGCCTTCTGGAAGAATTTAAAAACCTATTTATGCCGGCAGGCCTGGGGATGATTGTTGATTGTGGTGTGAATGATGAATGTGTCTGGGGGTCTTTTTAAAATGCTTTTTAGCTTTGGTTTAGTTTTTTTTAATGTTGAGATGTTGTTTTTATTCATGTTGTTAGCCGCTCCGAGTCCTCGGAGAGGAGCGGCATAAAAATTTAATAAATAAATAAATAAATAAATAAATAAATAAATAAATAAATAAATAAATAAATAAATAAATAAATAAATAAATAAATAAATAAATAAATAAATAAATAAATGTTCTAGTATTTCTTAATGGACTCCCATCCAAGTACTGTCCAGGCCTGGCCTTGCTTAACTTTCAAACCCAGACAAGGTCAGACACATCCTGCAATGGCTCTCATAATCCATAAAGGTTTCACAGTTAATATTTGCCTAAGGATTGCAGTACAGGTAGACCTCGACTTACGGCCCAAAGTTGATGTTGCTAAGCGACACTTGGTTAAGTGAATTTTGCCTGATTTTACAACCATTCTTGCCACCCTTGTTAACTATGTCCCTGTGGTTGTTAGTAACACAGTTGTTAAGTGGCTTCCCCACTGGCTTTGCTTCTCAGAAGGTTGGGGGGAAAAAGATGACACCATGACCCTGGGACAGGGCGACCGTCATAAATATGAACCACTTGCCAAACATTCGAATGTTGATCACGTGACCATGGGGATGCTGCAATGGTCATAGATGCTGCAATGGCTGTTAAGTGTGGAAAACGGTCATAAGTCACTTTTTTCAGAGATGTTGTAACTGTGAATTGTCACTAAATGAACGGTTGTATGTCGAGAACTACCTGTGGTCTCCAGTGAGGTCATACTAGATTAAACCAGGCAAAAGACCTCATATTTGGGCTCATTTCCCCCTTTTTCTGATCTAGCTAGGCATCTCCCCCCTCCCCCATAAGCCTGTTGCTTATGCTTAGACCTGCTATTTATGTTAAACTTCCAGTTGTTGCACTTAAAGTAATTGCAAATAGTCATTTGCCTCATTACATCCTTATGTACTTAGCTCTGCGATGAACCTCTTTTTTTTTTAAAGCGCTCATTTTTAATGCTAATTTTGGAGGTCATTAAATGTGTTCCCTTTTTTAGGCAAATAAGCTTTCCTACTGAGTCCCTGATTTGATAGGGAACTGAAGGATAAATTGCATCTACTGATGATCAGATTCAGGTTAGGTTGCGGCTTCGAAAGCACCAGTAATCTTCCACTTGCAACCACAATTGGGCCTGGAACTTCTGTGGTTAAGCGAGCTGGTCATTAAGTGAAACATATCCAATTTTATAGTCTGTTATGCTGTGGTCGTTAACTGAATCACATGGTCGGTAATCAGATCTGGCTTCCCCCATTGACTTTACTTGTTGGAAGCTAGCTGGGAAGGACAAAGACAGTGATCAGGTGACCCCGGGGACACTGCAACCATTATAAATACATGCCAAGTTGCCAAGGGTTCAAATTTTGTTCTTGCGACTGTTGGGGTACTGCAATGGTCATACATGTGAGGACCAATTTTTCACTTCTGTGACAATTTCAAATGGTCGCTAAACAAATGGCCACAAGATAAGGACTGCCTGTATCTCTTTCATAGGCTTTTGAAGAATCTATTCTTTTATTTAAGCATCTTGGGATCCTTAAAAATAGTTATTGTAGATCAGGAGTCCCCAACCTCCGGGCCGTGGACCGACACCGTGCAAACAAGCGAAGCCCCGTCCATGGGATGCAAACAGCAGACAAAACCACGCCCCCTCCGGTCCACAGAAAAACCTCGCTCCGTGCAATCGGTCCCTGGTGCCCCAAAGGTTGGGAGCTGCTGTTGTAGATGATCTTTAAATTGTGTTGCCATTAACACACAGGCTGGTGATGTTTTGAGAGAGAATGGTGTTCTGCTTCCAAGTCCTACCCACAAGGCAATTCCTTTTTCTTTCCTTTTTTCTTTTTTTAACCTATTCTACCCTCTGGTGAGAGGTGGGATCTTTGATGACTGTGAAAGAGTCAAATTGCTTCATCTGATGAAAACAGCACCCCACTGTTGTAATAGTAAGCCATGGCACTTGGCATAGTGATACTGCACGCAAATGAAAAGGGGCAGTATTTACGGCATGGCTCTGCTTTTGTTGTTTTGATAAAAGCAGTAAGAACTGTGGACACCAATGGCAGGGTAGTTTTGGCTCTTCCTCAGCTGTCATTTAGTGACGGCCATATCTCTGTTTCCCCAAGTGAGCCGGCAATTTTAGAACATGTTCATGCCCTTGTCTGTTTCTTCCCCTTCCCTTTTTCCTTGTGTGTTGTGCAATTTTAGAGATCAAGGGTGGGGAGTCGTCTGCCCCCGTCTTTTTTTTTTTTATTTAAAAAAAAAATCTAACATGTCTTACTCAAAGTATTCAGAATTTGAAAGTTTTTTAAACTTTCTGGAATGGATGCAATAAAGAAGGAAGACTAATAGCATCCAGCACAATATATTTATTGAATATGCGAATTTGTAAAATGGGATCTTAAATTTTACAGGCGGGAACTGTTTCTAGTAGAGTATGGGCAGTCCTCAACTTATGATCATAATGGAGCTTGCCCTTCACACTTGTAAGTTGTAACGGTTGTGACATGGTTCACCCACCTGACCTGATTCTACAACCTTTTGTGTAGTGGTTCTTAAGCAAAGGCCACAGTCATTAAGGGAATCAGTGGTTCACGATGGACCAGTTTTGCTGAAAACTGTAAAACTGTTATAAAACTAAGTCACATGACCCTGGGTCACTGCATGGGGCCCATACATGCAGACTAGTTCCATATTGCCCAACATGCGGTCATCAGAACAGGGTCATTAATACTCACAAGGAGATTCCTTGTAACCTCAAACAGTGGCTAAGTGACAGTCATAAGTTGAGGACTATCTGTACTTTCCTACCTATCCTAGATTGCTGATGCATTGCAGGAGATTATGGGCAAATCCCAAAATCACCTTCCCAGCGGTTCATAGAATGACAGAATTGAAACACTTTGTATTGTTGAGACGAGCTTGTTTGTCACTTGGCATGCGTGCGTGGGTTGTCACAACTGCTACAATTCCTCAGTTTAACGGCTAGAAACTCTGCAAGTGATTGTCCCAACAATCTTGCATGTATGTTTGTTGTAAGTTTGTTTCGGATGATTGGTTTTAATTTAGGGGTTTTATAATGTATTTGATTTCTATATGCTACTGATTATGTTGTAAGCTGCCCTGAGTTTTCGGAATAGGGCGGCATAGAAATCGAAACAAATAAATAAATAAATAATAAACATCTCCGGATAGAATCAGGTTGTGGTAGATGAAAAACAATTAGGCAATGAAAACAAGGGATCGGCTGGGTTTTAGCTGTCTAAAATGCTATGAGAGAGAGAGGGAGGGAGAGACAGGGAGAGAGAGGGGGAGAGAGGGAGGGAGGGGGGGAGAGAGAGAGAGAAAAAAATATTGAGTCCAGTGTTAGAAACACAGAGAGGCAGGGGAGTGTTCTGTAGAAACCCGCAATTCCCTCCTGTATGTAGACATCACAATATTTAATTTATGAACCACTGTACTAGTACTGACACATCTTTCCCCCGGAGATGAAGGATGTTTGTTTAACGGGCTGATCTTTTCCCCGTCATACAGATTGGCAGCGATTCTTCTTACAAGTACGATATTTCCACTTTTATACAATCTGTTACCCCTAACTAATGGCCAAGTGTTATAATGAAGATTTTTTTTCCACTTAAAAAAAACAACCGCATAGGTGTCATTTCAGGAAGTAGGTATTTAAATTCTAAGTGCCTTTTCACACTTTTTTAAAGGAGAAATGTATACCATAGCTAAGAATATAATTACAAATGAAAATCAAAACAAACCTTTCTCTCACTTCCCAACATAAATGTCTTCAGGCTGATTTCCACTTCGCTTTGTGTTAAAAAATCATTTAAAAAGTCTTTACAAAGAACGTTTGTTCATCTCTCTGAATCACACATTTGTAAACAATATTCAGGTTTGCTAAGTTACCCATGGTATGTGTGATTCATTATTTTCTGTAAGGAAACTGTTTTTTTAAGATGCATTTTTACATTTGGAAACACCTGTTAACATTTATAGCATGGTGGCTATTGAAGGACAGATTTGTTAAATCTGAATATTAGTTCTGTAAGTATGAATAAAAATAAGTGCAATCCTTCACTGAGACAATCAATGCAAAGTAATAAGTTGCTAATTATCATGAACAATTTTGCTCTAAATTAAGAATTAAAATGCATACCCATCACAATGTTCTCCATCCAGATCTCAGTCCAGTTAAATTATGTCTTCTTGTTGAATATATATGGAGTGGCCGTTAAGGTGTTGGGAGAGCCAAGTTCAAATTTATCCTCAGCCAAAGAAAATCACCGTTTTATTATTTTTCAGCCCAATCCACTTTACAGGTCGAGGTGATAATACTTCTTAATCTCTTGGGGTAATTTTGAGCTAGAAATCCCATTATTCTTGATAAATCAGATAAAATAATGAGTCTTTTTAAAACAACTTTTATTAGAGATTATTGCAATATAAAATACAAATGGAAATAAACGCCAGAAAAGAAAGGAGAAAGGAATGCAAGATAAAGAGAAAGGGAAGGAGAAGTATTCCATGAAGCAGAATACAAAAATAAAGTTGCAACCCCAGTTTTTTGCTTTGCTATAGAGGTGACACAACCCGTTTCTATAAAAGTAACAATCTAATAATCAAACCTAAAATCAAAGTTTTACTTTTTCCTGTTTCGAGCATTTCCAAGTGAAAACAAAACTGGTTAAGTTTTTCTCTTTAATCCAAACAGCTTTGCTATCTCAGCCAATTTTATCACTTTTTAAATAACTGAGTCTTGAGTGAAAATGGTTCCTATACCTTCTTTTTCAGTCTCTTCCAAGTATTTAATATTAGTCCATCTTCATATTTTGAACTTTCTGGATAGCCCTAGTTGTGTGCATCAGTCTCAAATCTATTTATTGATTGATGTGATTAACATGAACTGTGGGCCTCTATGTCAGAATAAAATGGTTTGTGACAACTAGCATCATGTTCCTTTCCATTTCCTGCCTTCAGTGAAGCTTTGGCATTTTATACCAGCTTACAATGAGCATGCACTTCTCCAAAGCACTGTCAGAATTGTAGGCTAGCTGATTGCATTGTTACATTTGTGTAGCTGCCCCTTGTCAACTTGAAAGCTTGAGGATTCTCTATAAAAGGAACAGGGTTGTTCATTCAAGCCCACAGCCTGAAATGTTGTAAAAATTAACCTACCCAATTCTGTGGGTGTTTTTCTCCCTGAAGGACAGCCAGTCAGAAGATGAGAAGCTATTCCATTTTTTTCCTTCGTGTGTGTGTGTGTGTGTGTGTGTGTGTGTGTGTGTGTGTGTGTGTGTGTGTGTGTGTGTGTGTGTGTATTGGGAGGAAGGGGAATAGCTGAAGTGATTGGAGGATTCAACTGAGGATGTTGTCTAGTCCAGGGGTCCTCAACCTTGGCAATTTTTAGACTTGTGGACTTCAACTCCCAGAATTCCTCAGCCAGTCATAAGTCACTCATAAGTGTGAAGTGTTAATACCATTTTACAATGCCTTGGTAAGGCCACACTTGGAATACTGCATCCAGTTTTGGTCACCACAATGTAAAAAAGATGTTGAGACTCTAGAACAGGGGTGTCAGACTGCGGGCCGGACACGTCACAAGGAAACCAACCCCATTGCCAGAAATGGGGAAAAGTTCCGATACGTCGCACGACGTTATGTGACGTTGCGAGTTTGACATGCCTGTTGTAGAAAGAGTACAGAGAAGAGCAACAAAGATGATCAGGGGACTGGAGGCTAAAACATATAAGAAGCAGTTGCTGGAATTGGGTATGTCTAGTTTAATGAAGAAGAGAAGGACGAGGGGTGACATGATAGCAGTGTTCCAGTATCTCAGGGGTTGCCACAAAGAAGAAGAGGGTCAACCTATTCTCCAAAGCACTTGAAGGCAGGACAAGAAGCAATGGATGGAAGCTAATCAAAGAGAGAAGCGACCTAGAATTAAGGAGAAATTACCTGACAGTTAGAACAATGAATCAGTGGAACAATCTGCCTCCAGAAGTTGTGAATGTTCCAACATTGGAAGGTTTTAAGAAGAGATTGGACAACCATTTGTCTGAAATGGTATAGGTTCTCCTGCTTGAGCAGGGGGCTGGACTAGAAGACCTCCAAAGTCCCTTCCAACATCATCATCATCATCATTACTACTACTACTACTACTACTACTACTTTTTTCACTGCCGTTGGACTTTGAACAGTCACTAAATGAAATGTTGTAAGTTGAGGACTATTTGTACCAACTCAGACAAATGATCAAATAGTAAACAACAGGCTAATCGAGGGACTCCCAAGAACACTGCCATCGAGGCTGAGAGGACAAGCCACTTGTATATAAATCCTCTCCCTTCCAGCACTGATGATGTTACCTAGACAGGTAATGAAACGTCTACAAGAGAACAGTCAGGTTCAGAGGGCACCAAGGACCCCACAGTTCGACCCTGATCTACAGATACTCCGATCTAAAGTTGACATCCTGCCTGGCAGACCGAAAGCCAAGATTTTGACCTACTGCAGATCAAAAATAATCGTCAGTGGCAAGATTGCCTCACAGGCAGGCCCAGTGGGGGAGCTCAGAAGTTCTCCTAGGAGTTTACATGGTGGGGTGCTGTGCCATCCTGCTGCGGAAGCTGCTATCTAGCCATGTGGCATGAAACTAAATGAAAGCTTGGCAACTATAGGTAATTCAGTTGCATTAACTAATGAGCTTCATCGAATGCGATGAAAAAGCGGAAGTGCAGCTGCGCCAATAGCAGCAATTTAGGTCAATCACCCTTTTCACTTTGGGTTTTTAACTAGGCATACCCTGCTGAGCATCCAATGACTACAAAGTGCCATTTCGTTTCCGATTTAATTTTGGCAGCATTTTTACCGAGGCACAAGCCATTCACACACGCAGCTAAATTATCTTGCAGTTGGAGACTTTAACTCCAGCTTGGTGATGCTAAATGTCAGAGTGTTTGTGTCTTGGCAAACAATACTGTTCCCTTCTCTGACTATCTATCTATCCATCCCTTTCCGCCTAATGTGTCTTGAATTAATACAATACATGCCCCAATAATAATAAATATTTCAAATAGACAAAGGACTGGTCTAGAGAGGATGATCAAATTGACTATATTCAGAGTCAGAGAGATGTAGAAATCTGTTTTCTTTCTTTCTTTTATTCTCCTATGTCTATTAAAAAAAATCTTACCATGTTAATTAGGCTTACACTCTGTTGCAGATTTTAAGGATTTGCTTGGACAGACGGTTCTTTCATGGCTGAAATAGTGCTGAATTGAAAGTTTGGATAGAAGCACAAATAGGCCAATGTAAATGCTGATACAGAAAGACAATTGGCGGGTTTTTCTCCCCTCCATTCCCGCAAAGAATGAGTACAGCATTGTGTTAACTGACTTGCCAGCCCCTCTAGCATTCGATTGTTTAAATTAAATTTAAATTATTTCATTTAAAAAAATAAAAAAAGTTTGAAGATCTCCAACTCACCTCTGATTCTAGAAAGGGCATTCCACCAAATTGCAAGATGAAAAATAAATTAATCTCAAGTATATAGAAACACCCCCCCCAAAAAAAATTGATAGTGTAATGAAGAGACAGATGTGAGCCTACAGAATAGCATACATTGTAGATGTAGAGTGGCTCCATATTTGTGTCTAGAACAGCGTGGAGAAAATATGCAACGACTTTAAACAAAATATGAGATCAGCCTGTGGAAACAAGAAAATATGTTCGTCCTTGATTCTCTTTGTTATAAGAGGGAGGCCTTTGAGGGTCAGTTGGATTGAGATGGGTGACTATATCTGAATAAATAAATTGAATAAATTTTCATTATAATACTGGTAGTCCTTGACCTACGACCACAATTGAGCCCCAAATTTCTGTTGCCAAATGAGACAGTTGTTAAGTGCATTTTGCACCATTTTATGACTTTTCTTGCCACGGTTGTTCAGTGAATCACTTCAGTGGTTAAGTTAATAACATGGTTGTTAATTGAATCTGCATTCCCCCGTTGACTTTGCTTGTCAGAAGGTCACATAAGGTGATCACAGGACCCCAGGATGCTGCAACTGTCATAAATATGAGTGAGTTGCCAAGGGTCTGGATTTTGATCACATGACCATGGGCAGCAGTCATGTGTGTGTAAAACGGTCATAAGTCACTTTTTCCAGTACTGTTGTAACTTTGAATGGTCATTAAATGAATTACTGTAAATCGAGGACTACCTGTAATTTTCATTTATAAAGTAGAATTCCGGTGGCATTTGTTTCCTGACTTGGCCTAGCTCAGTGTAGGAGAAGGACAGGCAGAGCTGGAGGCAGAGTCAAGAGAGGAATCAGTCTAGAGCTGTTACATTCCCTTCTTGAATTCCATTTACTAGCGCCAATTTAATGATGATCATTAGTTGACTAGATTCTTGTGATAGGCATGACATGAGCAATACATCAGCTTAACTATAACTCTTGAATCCTTGTGCCTGATACTCAAAGAACATCAAATTTTGAAAGTCTGTCATTGTTTTCCTGTTTCCTTTTCTTAATAATTTGTGATAGTCTGATTTTGCATGCAAACTGAGGTTCTTATATCCTGCAGAAGGATATATATTTTAAAAATAAAGATATTAAACATTAAGATCAACAAGAGTAGTCTATTCTCGTTCACTATATTTTTATTTATTTATTTGTATCCTGGTTTTATTATTTGTACAAATAACTCAAGGCAGCAAACATATCCAACACACCTCCCTCTTCCTATTTTTCCACAGCAACAACCCTGTGAGGTGGGTTGGGCTGAGAGAGGGTGACTGGCCCAAAGTCACCCAGCTGGCTTTCATGACTACAGCAGGACTAGAACTCACAATCTCCTGCTTTCTAGTCTAGTGCCTTAAAATTGACGATTTTTTTATATAATAAAATGTTACTTGGGTAAATTAATTTATATAATTCACCATCATTTTCTGAAGGAGAGTTTCAACTATGTTTGTTGTTGTGGTTGCGAAGACGTGTCCGACCCATCGCGACCCCATGGACAGCGTTCCTCCAGGCCTTCCTGTCCTCTACCATCTTCTGGAGTCCATTTAAGCTCACGCCTACTGCTTCAGTGACTCCATCCAGCCACCTCCTTCTCTTTCGTTCCCTTCTTCTATTGCCCTCAATCTTTCCCAGCATTAGGCTCTTCTCCAGTGAGTCCTTCCTTCTCATTAGGTGGCCAAAATACTTGAGTTTTAATTTCAGGATCTGGTCTTCTAAAGAGCAGTCAGGGTTGATCTCCTCCAGGACTGACCGGTTTGAATGCCTTGCAGTCCAGGGGACTCGCATGAGTCTTCTCCAGCACCATAGTTCAAAGGCCTCAATTCTTTTGTGCTCAGCCTTTCTTATGGTCCAACTTTCACAGCCATACATTGCAACTTGGAAAACCATGGCCTTGACTATACGCACTTTTGTTGGCAGGCTGATGTCTCTGCTTGTTAGTATGCTGTCTAGATTTGCTGTAGCTTTCCTCCCCAGGAGCAAGCGTCTTCTAATTTCTTGCCTGCAGTCTATAATCAAGGCTCAATAATGTGGTGCTTATAAGGAAATAAACTGCTCCTAGATACTTACTTACTTATTTATACTTCCTTAATGTCCATCAGGTTTTTTTGATCCCTCTTGACATTTTTAATTACTAATCTGAAGTACTAATCATAAGTAATAATCCTTTGTTCAAGAAGGTGCCATGGTTGACACCATAATGAACAGCAAAATCTGCAGGTAAAATAAAATATTTGCTGCTCACTCCATGTGAACACTTCAATCTCTTTCCGGATCATGACTCCGTCATTTGTTTGAATATGTCTATGTTCAGTTAGTGTGTGCATTTCTAAAAATAATCTGGCTGAAAATGAATGCTTAAGCATGTTCTTAATTGCATAATTTTATGCACTTGTTCACAAAAAAAATGTGGGTCGATAAATATACTTGAGTATATTTATATACCTCAATACTGAAGGGCTGTCCCAGAGGAGAGGGGAGGCGTCCTTTTCTCCAAAGCACCTGAGGGCAGGACAAGAATTAACGGGTGGAAGATCATTAAAGAGAGATCCAAGCTAGAATGAAGGAAAAAATTCCTGACAGTAAGAACAATTATTCAGTGGAATGTCTTGCCTCCAGAAGTTGTGGGTGCTCCATCACTGGACTGGACAATCATTTGTCCAGAATGGTATAGAGTAGGGGTAGGCAACCTGAGCCAGCCATGCTGAGGGAAAGGGAGAGGTTTCCAAGCTCAGCCATGCTGGCTCAGGAATTCTGGGAGTTGAAGTCCACGAGTCATAAAAGAGCCAAGGTTGCCTGAGCAGGACTTTGGATTAGAAGACCTCCAAAGTGCCTTCCAACCCTGTTATTTTATGTTCAGTGTTCTATATCAGGGATAGGCAACCTTGGCTCATTTATGACTCATGGACTTCAACTCCCAGAATTACTGAGCCAGCCATGCTGGTTCAGGAATTCTGGGAGTTGAAGTCCATGAGTCATAAATGAGCCAAGGTTGCCTACCCCTGTTCTATATCATATATAAATGCATTGCATTGGTCCATATAAATCAGCGGTTCTCAACCTATGGGTCGCGACCCCATTTGGGGTCGAACGACCGTTTCGCGGGGGTCGCCAGACACCGCGGTCCGCCATTTTTTTTTATTTTTTTTTCGCGCGCTGCGCATGGGCAGCACAACTGGGGTCTCAACCTGAAAAAGGTTGAGAACCACTGATATAAATGGTTAAAACATTGTTGCATTTATTAAGCCAAGAATAGCATTTACGTAACCCAAAAGCTGAAAAGATCATGGAGCCTGAACCACTCATTAATTGCAAACATGTGCATCTAGCCACTTCCAATTAGAATTCATTAAGATCTATTTTCTGAAGTATCCCAAACTTAGGATGTTGTGTTCTGAAGCCAGATTTAGTGGGAGGGAGGGGGGAATATATTATGTTTTAGTTAAAGATTGGTTTTTCTTATTATTATAAATTCAGGAGGGTTTGCACCAGGGATGTACTGATTACCTGCTAAACACTGTGAAACCTAGTGCTTCCAAATGGTGCCGAAAGTGAGAAGTTGAGATTTCTGGTAGGATAAAAGGGCACCAATATTTTGGCAAGAGAGTGATTTTTTCCTAAACATCTCCAGAAGAAGGGGTAAGGGGGAAATGCTTTACCTTAGAATCAATTTCCCATTCTACTTTGCTGAAGATAAAAGCTGGGTGATCAAGCTGGTTCAGGGGTGGGGAGACAGAGTAAGGAGATACAGATTAGACAGAAGTTAGATATTGGAGATGAGATTTAAGTTCAGTTCCTAGAATTCAGTCAAATCCTGTTGAGGTGGCAGGCAAAAGATCTCTGTTGAGAATAGGGGCTCAGGTTTTAAGTATGCAAGAAAGGATAACAGAATTGGAAGGAACTTTGGAGGTCTTCTCGTCCAGACATGTCAAACTCTGTGACATTGTGCAATGTATCGGAGCTTTTTCCCCATTGCCGGCAATGGGGTGGGTGCAGTTTCCTGGTGACGCATCCGGCCTGTGGGCCGGCAGTTTGACACCCCTGTTCTAGTCCAATCCCCTTTTCAAGCAGGAAACCCTATACCATTTCAGATGAATGGTTGTCCAATCTCTTCTTAAAAACCTCCAGTGTTGGAGCATCCACAATTTCTGGAAGAAAGTCATTCCACTGTTTAATTGTTGTAACGGTGAAGAAATTTCTCCTTAGTTCTAGATTGCTTCTCTCCTGGATTAGTTTCCATCCATTGCTTCTTGCCCTGCCTTCAGATGCTTTGGAAAATAGAATGACCCCTTCTTCTTCTTCGTGGCAGCCCCTTGGATATTGGAAGACTGCTATCATGTCACCCTTAGCCCTTCTTTTCATTCAGCTAGACCAGTGGTGGCGAACCTATGGCACACGTGCCAGAGGCGGCACTCACAGCCCTCTCTGTGGGCACGCGCCATTGCCCCACCCCTGCCTCCCTCCACAGCCCCCTTCTCACAGCAGCCCCTCAGAGAGTTGCCCCTGGGCATGGCCCGCATGGAGCAGCGAAGCCAAGAACATGGCAGCCAGGCAGCAGGGTCAAGACTCCACCTTTGGCCCTGACGGGTGCGCGTAGAGGGTGTGGCTGCCATGGCACTACAGGGCCACCTGGGTGATCTGCGGCGGGCCATGGAGGCAGTGAGTGGCCCTGCGAGTAGGTGGGGTGGAGCAGGGGGTGGAGCTGGGGCAAGTGGCAGAGCAGGTGGGCGGGCCAGGGGACGGGGTGGTTTTTGGGCCCTCGGTCTCTAAAAGGTTTGCCATCACTGGGCTAGACATACCCAATTTCTGCAAATGTTCTTCGTATGTTTTATCCTCCAGTCATCAAATCATCTGTGTTGCTCTTCTCTGCATTCTTCCTGAAGTCTAAACATCTTTTTTACATTGGTGACCAAAATTGGATGCAGTATTCCAAGTGTCATCTTACTAAAGCCTTATAAAGTGGTGATCTTCACGTGATCTTGATTCTATCCCTCTATTAATGCAGAGATTATTGTTAAAAGAAGCAGAGGATGAATTGGAAAACCTGTTTAAGATGGCTGAGTAAGCGCAACAGAGTAATGAATCTCAATCAATGGCATTCAGTAGGATGAATGGATTGATTTCCGGCAGATTTTGGCATACTTATTAAGGACAAAAGAGTCCTTCTTGATTCTTGCTACTTCGCTACTTTTCGAGGCAAGAGAAATCATCAGAATGTTTTTCCATTTTCAGTTTCAAAGAAAAGAAGAAGCAGGGATTCCGTGCTCAAGTCAATTCTGTAAATTTCTACATTCTTATCTGATATGTCACAAAGATGGGACTATTAGAAAAACAATAATACAAATGCTTGTTTATTTTCAGGGCTGCAGTTTCATTAGAAATCACAAGGATGAACCTTTTCTTCTCTTATTCCCCAGATTTAATTTTTATCTTATGGTTTATTACAATCAGTGACCAGTTAGCTTGATGGAGAAGGATAAAATGCTAAACAGCAGAACAAAGAAAATAGTTCTTAGTATTCTACAGAGCCGTAGTGGCTCAGTGGTTAGAATGCAGCAGTGTAGGCTAATTCTGCTGACTGCCAACTGCCAGCAGTTCAGTAGTTCGATCCTGACCTGCTGAAGTTTGACTCAGCCTTCCATCCTTCCGAGGTCGGTAAAATGAGGACCCAGATTGTTGGGGACAATATGTAGACTGCTTAGAGAGGGCTGTAAAGCACTATGAAGTGGTATATAAGTCTTATTACTATTGCTATTTATATACTTTTATTTTTAATATCGCAAGCTGCCCAGAGTTACCCTCGGTAAGATGGGTGGCCAATAAATTTGATAAATAAATATTAAAATAATCAAAATAAAAAAGATGAAGACTATCAACATATCTAAAATATGTAATCTGGCCATGACCTAAAATCAAAATAAATTGTTGCAGAGTAAGGCAAAATGTTGCTTACTGTCAAAGGTGCATTTAATAATAATACAATAATAATAATAAAGTTGGAAGGGACCTTGGAGGTCATCTATTCCAACCCCCTGCTCAGGCAGGAAACCCTGTACCATTTCAGACAAATGATTGTCCAGTCTCTTCTTAAAAACTTCCAGTGTTGGAGCATTCACAGCTTCTGAAGGCAGGTTTTTCCACTGGTTAATTGTTCTAACTGTATATTTAGATATACCTGTACGAGCAAAAATGAATACTGCAACCAAATTCTCTATGGTATAGAATTTAGTAGATTTGGAGGTCAGTTATAGATGAACCTATATATCAATCTATAAGATCTGTGACCACAGATGATAACTGGAGTGCATGGGGCTTTGGGAAGCTCTCTGTAATTTCATTCATACATTGCATTAAATTATGGTGTGCTTTGATATGAGTTCAATAAGCAATAATTGGCAGGATTCAAGCAACACCTTAAGCACTATGTCAAACTTTGTTTTATTTTTAGAGTGTACCAGAATCCTTTTTTCTCCTACTGAGTTGTTGAACTTGATCTGTGGAAATATTTAGGCAAGCCTCTTTCCGTGGAAAAACTTGATTTGGTTTTAGAGCTTCCCTGCTTATAAAAAAAGCTCATGTCTTAGAGCAGCGGTTCTCAACCTGTGGGTCGTGACCCCATTTGGGGTCGAACGACCATTTCATGGGAGTCGCCAAGCATCGCAGTCCGCCATTTTTTTTTGGGTTGGCCATTTTTTGGGGGGGTCGGCCATTTTTTTCCCTATCGCGATGCGGGCCGTCGCGCCGCACATGCGCGATGTGCCCCGCCGCGCATGTGCGGTGCGGGCCCGCCATTTATTTATTTTTTTTGCGCGGTGCGGGCCGGGGCCGAGCCCCGGAAAAGGTTGAGAACCGCTGTCTTAGAGATTGCTTTTGAATTTAGAGAGGAGGTGGAGTTGGCAAAGGAAGTCCCATTCAACTTTTCTTTTGAGCACAGCTAAATTTTGCTAAATTAGTGGGGGACCGTGTCATTACCTAATGACAAATTTTAAAACTTCTTTCAAAATGAAGAGGACTAGGGATGACATGATAGCAGCCTTCCAATATCTCAGGGGCTGCCAAAAAGAAGAGGGAGTCAAGCTATTCTCCAAAGCACCTGAGGGCAGAACAAGAAGCAATGGATGGGAACTAATCAAAGAGAGAAGCAACTTAGAATTAAAGAGAAACTTCCTGACAGTTAGAACAATTAACCAGTGGAACAACTTGCCTCCAGAAGCGGTGAATGCTCCAACACTGGAAGTTTTTTTAAAAAAGTTTTTTATTTATAAAGCAGTTAAAACAAAGATGGACATAACGTAACATTCCAGTGTATATTTTCCTAACAATTTGTTCCTCATCATACATATAATTCTTAATCTCTATATACATATTTTTCTATACAATACAATCTCTAATTTTTTTCTCTATATACTAACATACAGTTTTATATATCTCTATCTTAACACTAACTTAAAACCCGAACAGTTCTCCTTGATTCACACCAACAATAGAATTTGTCCCAGATTTCAAAGTAATCTGACTCTGTCTTGTCCTTCATTTCCATTGTGAGCCTATCCATATCAGCACACGATAGGATTTTATATAAAACCTCTTCTTCTGTTGGAATTTCTTTATTCCTCCAGTTTTGTATAATTTGTAACACTGGAAGCTTTTAAGAAGAAACTGGACAGCCACTTGTCTGAAATGGTATAGGGTTTCCTGCCTGAGCAGGGGGTGGGACTAGAAGACTTCCAAGGTCTCTTCCAACTCTATTATTGTTGTTGTTGTTGTTGTTGTCGTCGTCGTCATCATCATTATCATCCTGAACCTCCTACCTTACTGTCCCCAGCACCACCTGCATTATACATTGCTGGTTATCTAAATCAATGGCCCGCAACCTTTCGGGCACCAGGGACTGGTTCCATGGAGAGAGGTTTTTTCCGTGGACCAGAGGGGGCGTGGTTTCATGTACTGCCTGCATCCCGTGAATGGGGCTTTGCTTATTTGTATGGACCTGTTTCTGGCATACTGTGGGCCGGTGCCAGTTCACGGACCGGGTGTTCGGGACCCCTGATCTAAATCATTTACCTCTTGTTATCTTAACCACCCAAATGCTTATACAACCAAGTTAAATCAGTATATATCTTAATAAATTGTGATTTTTTTAAATTTGTTGTTGTGAAAAGATTCCTAGGAAGGAAAAAAAAACCTTTAAATTTTAAATCGAGTTCTGTTTTTAATTTTTAAAAAACCTCCAAAATCTAAAAAGTCAGTTTAGTGTAATGGTTAAGGCTCCAGACCAGAAAACAGAAGACTCTGAGTTCTGCTTCCATTGACTTTAATCACAAAGTCAGCTTTTGGGCCAGAATCAATCTCTCTCTCTCTCTCTCTCTCTCTCTCTCTCTCTCTCTCTCTCTCTCTCTCTCTCTCTCTCTCCCTCTCCCTCTCCCTCTCTCCCTCTCTCTCTTAGTCCTAAGACGAAGAAGGCAATGAGGGAGGAAGAGTTGGGAGGGGGGTTAAATTATCTAAACTATTATTTACCTAGAGAGCTGATTGTGAAACCAAAAGGGAGCCCAAGCTTCAAAAGATGCATCTGACTATAGCACTAAGGGTAGCAGAGAAGGTGCAAGGTTAGTGTAACAGAGTGTAATGAATTTTACAATCTCCATGTCCTGGAGAGCCGTTTAGAAGCATTCAGTGGTCGATATGGGTGATCCAGGGGCCTTCAGATGATCTGTATTGACCACTCAATTTACTAATGCTGCAAAATTGTAACAGTAAACTGTTAAGTGCAGAAAGAGTTATGAGAATAGAGCTGAAAAAAGAAAACAACACCCCCCACGAAGCTTTTCATCTCTCTCTCTCTCTCTCTCTCTCTCTCTCTCTCTCTCTCTCTCTCTCTCTCTCTCTCTCTCTCTCTCTCTCTCTCTCTCTCTCTCTCTCTCTCTCACACACACACACACACACACACACACACACACACACACACACACACTTTTAACCATTAGAAAAATCAACCTCTAGCAATTCACTGGCGGTTACTTTATGAATTCTCAGCCAGACGACTTGAGCAGAATTGTTTCTGATGTATTGTTTCTGATCACGGAGTTATGGAACTGGAAAGGGTTGTTTAAGCTACCAGGCCCAGGCCCTGCTCCATACAAGAAAACAAATTAAAGTAGCCATTAGCAAGTAAGTCGCCCACCCTCTGCTCGAACACATCCAGTGATGAGACTTCTTTAGATGATTGGGTTAAGCGTCAAACTGCTCTTAAACTGTGAGAACGTTTTTTGCTAACATTCAATTGGAATATTTTTTTTCTCCTTTTAACTTAAACCCATTATTCCATAGCCTTCCTTTCTCAGTGATGGAGGACAGGCTTTCTTCTGTGACAAAATCCTTGAAGAGTGCTGTCATATCTGCAAACAGACACGCGGGCTTTCTTTTTCCATCCAGACACGTCCATTTCTTCAATCTTTCTTCCCTAAAACTTATTTTCTAGTTCTGTGATCCCCTTTATTACTCTTTTCTAAAGCTATTCCAGTTTGTACAAGCACTGGAAAATACAGAATATAGTGAAACAATTACTTCCCCTGATTTGGATATTATATACTTCTGTGGAGGCAGCCTAGAATCGATCTTGCCCATTTTATGGCTGCTTCGCACTCCTGACTCATATTCAAATTGTAAGCAACAGGTGTGCCAAAATCATTCACACAAGTACTTTTGTCAAGCCAGATGTCCCCATGCTGTACTTGTGCATTTTATTTTATTTCCTAGATGAATAACTTTCCATTTGGGTCTTGTATTTCCTGCTGGTGATTTTCAGAACATTTCTCTAACCAATCAGGATCATATTGACTTTTTTAAAAAACAATCCTAAGGAAGTAACCGAGGTATCCTTTTCAATTTTATGGCATCAGAAAATTTGATACACATCCCTTCTGCCTCATTGCAGGTGTTAATAAAACGTTGAAGAATTCTTTTCTCATTCCTTTAGTCTGAACTAATCTAAAGACCTTTTTCGTTGCCCATCAACCCGTTTATTCTGAAATTCAGTTTTCTTTTAATGCCATCACTTTAGTTTTAAGCTGGTGAGAGGTCCTTCCTTCCATCTTTTTCCTCTTTTGTGTTTTTTAGATCTGCATTATATTTTTTTGTGCAATTCTAGTGATTTATTCTGCCTTTCAACTTGCCCTGCAGTGGACTACTTTGCAGTTCTGCTTTTAGTACATTCATTGTTAACAAGCCTCACCCATCAGCTTCTCTTGCTATGGAATTCTTCTTATTGTTGTGAATTTATCAAAATCCACTTTCTTGAAGTTCAAAATGCATTCCTAAGTACTTTCATGTTCGGTTTCTCTTAAAAACCAGCATTCCAACCTTGTATAAACACCTTCTCTTGGGTTTTCCTATTACTTTCAATTTCCTTGGCTAAGCCCTCCTTATCTGTAAGTATCAAGTCAAGGAGTATCAAGTATCAAGTCAGCAAGAAAGTTAGAAAATTCAATGGAAGTATTATGTTGGCATGGTTTGTCTCTCAACTTAGAGTAATTAAAATCCTTCATCATTATTCGCTCTTTTGTTTTTGTTTTCCGGAAAAACCTGTTAGTTGATCCTGGAAAGCATAATCCATATCTCCTTCCTAGTTGGGCCTTATTTTTTCCTGCCTTATTTATTCCTCCAGTGGTCTGTGGAGATACTCAGTCCTCCATGTCACGGTTGTCCCAAAGCAGTGATGGTGAACCTTTTAGAGACCAAGTGCCCAAAAACTGCCCCCACCCGCCCGCACTCCGTCCCCAGCCCGCCCACCCACAGGGCCTCTCACTGCCTCCACGGTCTGCTGCAGTTCGCCCAGGTGGCCCAGCAGCGCCATAGTGGCCACGCCCTCCGCCCGTGCCCCACAGCATCAACTGCAGATGACAGGGAGTGAGGGCGGAATCTTGTCCCCACTACCCGGCTGCCATGTCATTGGCTATGCTGCTCTGCGCGGGCCGCGCTTGGGGGCAACTCTCCTCCAGGGGGTCTGCTGGTGAGGAGGGGGCCGCGGGGGGAGGCAGGGCTAGGGCAATGGCGCACATGCCCACAGAGAGGGCTCTGAGTGCCACCTCTGGCATGTGTGCCATAGGTTCGCCACCACTGTCCCCAAGGTTTTTCAAGAGGCAACTGGACGTTCTTTGTTTTTGCTTGAAGACATTTCTCTTCTCATCCAAGAAGCTTCTTCAGTTCTCTTGGGGAGCTTCTTGGATGAGAAGTGAAACATCTTCAAGCAAAAACAAAGAAAGTCCAGTTGCCTTTTGAAAAAGCACCTTTGGGATATTTCTCCTGTCTTTTATGCCCACTGAAATGTGGTCAGAGAGAGCATAAAGATTGGAGGATTCTCATAGAATATATGGGTTAAAAGGAATTTGAGGGTAATCTAGTCTGACTTCCTGACTATGTCAGGAATCCTTTAGCACAGCTTCTCCAATTCATCTCCAGCACATGGCCATCAGGGAAGGGAATTCAGCACTTTCCAAGGCAGACAGTTCCAAGGTGGACTAGTTTTTACTGCAGGGGTGTCAAACTCGCAACGTCACATGGCATGTCGCGACATATCGTGACTTTTTTCCCATTGCCGGCAATGGGGTGGACGCAGTTTCAGCATCACTCATCCAGCCTGCGGGGCGGCAGTTTGACACCCCTGTTTTACTGCTAAGAATTCTTTTCCAATATCTAATTGAAATTTCCTTCCTTGTAATTGCAATCCATCATTCCTCACATGCAAATCCGCACAAAGATATGGGAGATTTCATGGAATTCCATTTGAAAAAAAATCTAGTAGATAAACTGGGCCTTTTAGGTTTAAACACTCCTTTGTGCAACTGGATTCTTGAAGGCCCCACTATGTGCGAGCTGGAACAAATATTTCCAACACCATTTTCCTGAGCACAAGTTCTCCTCAGGGCTGCATCCTAAGTCAGCTGTAGTTCACGCTGCTGACCCACGACTCTTGTACTAGGTTTGCCACCAACCATATTGTGAAGTATGTGGACAATACAACAGTAGTGGGCCTTATTCAAGATGACAGTGAGGGTGATTACTGCAAGGAGGTTGAGGGTTTGGTGAACTGGTGTAAGAAAAACAGCCTAGTTTTAAACATTGGAAAAACCAAAGAGATCATTGTTGATTTCAGAAAAGGCAGGCACAGCCACACTTCTCTGTGCATTAATGATTCACCTATGGAGATGGTTATCAGTATCAAATTCGTGGGTGTGCAGTTAACAAGTAGGCTCAACTTGGTCAAGACACTGGTGAAGTGGGCACAGCAGCACCTGCATTTTCTGCATCGCGTGAGAAAAGCACAACTTCCTTCCCCTGTCCTGACCGCTTTCTACAGAGGGACGATTGAGAGCATCCTGTCATACAGCATCACAGTCTGGCTTGGAAGCATCACTGCTTCAGATAGGAAGGCGGCGCAGAGAGTGGTGAGGATGGCTGAAAAGATCATTGGCAGTTCCCTCCCTTCCATCCAGGACATAGCATGTAAATATTGCTTGAGCAGGGTCCGCAAGATTGTCTGGGACACTACACATCCTCTTCACAACCTGTTTTCCCTGTTACCTTCTGGGAGGAGGCTTCATGGTATCCGAAGCAGAACATCCAGATTCAGTCACAGTTTTGTTCCATACAGCATTAACCTGGTGAACTCTCAAGCTTCCTCTTTCCGCTATGTGTTCAAGATGGACAGTGATTAATATTTATATGTTATTTATATGTAAGGATGTACATTTATACATTTGTTGTATATAACATGTTCAAGTGTGTGTGATGTATGTGTACACTTTTCAGAGCAAGCAACAAAATTTCATTTTCAATGTGTGCGAATGTGCCCACGGTAAAAAAAAAAAATAATGACAAGGTTATCTATCTATATGTAGAGCACCAGCTGCTGAAGACATTGGATACTGTCTTCTTTTGACTGCAAACTCTGTTCTGCAGAAAGGGCTGCTTATTTAGATTCTTATTTAAAAACCAGATAATACAGGGGCACCTTATTTCAAAAGCCATTTCAAAGAGGACTGAATATATATAACTGTAGGAGTCACAACTTGCTATGAACATGTCCTATTGTTTTGTTTCTATCTACTTGTATATTTGCATTAGTATTATACTTTGGATATGGTGAAGTGATTAATCAGTGAAGTTTCTACAGCCAAATCCTATTTACACGCACTGCAATCTGGAAAACATGCACTGTCCCCACAACCCTATCCTCAATGCCTTTTGAATTTTCTTACCCAACAAGTAAACTTTTGTATTTATCCCGATTGAAGTTTTATCTTGCTGGCTTATACCCAATGTGCCAGCTTGTCAAGATCCTCCTGAATCTTAACAGTGTTTGTTAAGGGTTTACCATCCCCTTATCGTTCTGTCTTCTGCAAATTTGACAGTCATATCATCGGTCACATCATTTATAAACATATTGAATAGTACAGAGTCTAAAATGCAGCCCTGTAGCTACACCAGTCAATACTTCTTTCCAACCTGACATTGACATAATCATGGTTGGCTGTGATTGTTCAGGCTAGGGTATATTGTATCTCTCTAATGATAGCATAATTCACTCTGCCCTTTGCCATTCTTCTCTTCTAAAATCTCATGACAGATGCATTGCTGAAATACTTGCATCCCCACACTCAGCTAAATTGGGGGTCATGGTATCCTCCCCCCCACACACACAAGACCAGGTTGTCTTGACAGGATTTATTCTTGCTAAATGTATGGTGTCTCCTGTTGAGCAGTGCACTGTTTTTCAAATCTTCTAAAACTTAGGGGGGAAGGGTTGATCATGCGAAACACATCCATCCCCTCCCTCTCCATTTTTGCCCGTGCATTGTTACACCTACCTAGCATCTCATTTTGCAGTACAAAATATTTTCTGAAAGCTACGCAATATATTTATCAAGAAAAAGAAAATGTGAAGCTTTCTATGTATTTCTCCCCCCCCCCCTGGCTTCCTCTCCTTTTTTCCCAAGATTTTAAATAGGCCCTAATCCGCCTTCCCTTATTTTCCCGCAGTCTCGCAAAATAGTCAATCACACTCTTGTTTTGTGAAAAATGTGACAGAGCATTGCTGGTACTTTACAAAGGTTCAGCCTTTGGCAATCATTAATGAGGCAAAGTCCTCGCCCCCCCCCATCGCCAGTCTACAACCCAATGAGATTTTTTAGACAGATAAATGCTAGCAAACCTGTATGAACCAAAGGCAATGTTTACCGCAAAAAAAAAATACATATCATTGTTTGTCTCCTGTAGTGAAAAATACTTGTGTCATGCTGTTAAAATGTACTTCTGACAGAACAATGCTTGCAATGATAGGGTTTGTTGCTTCCTTTCCCCTTTCTCTCTCTTTAAATAATATACTGACAGAAAATACCATTTACAAAAATTTAACACCAAGGGTAGTCAACCATAGAGGCTACTATTAAAGGGCCAAAAATTCAAGGCCAAGGTCTTCTTTGAAAAAAAAAGAAAGTCTGTGCATTTGTTGCTAACAGGGAAAACTTTTAAAATAAAAAGGAAAGGAAGGGAGAGACTCACATTTTTCTACCCGTAAAGTATTACGGGAAAGGGACAGGTTTATTGGAGGGGTTTTTCTCCGAAAAGATCTGAATTGTTTTAAACATACGGTAGTTCTCATCCAGAGCATTACATTGGTCTTTATTTGTAGATTAGTGCTGCTGAATCCCAGGGTGATACACAGCCTTGATTTAAATCAGTGGTTCTCAACCTTTCTAATGCCGCGACCCCTTAATACAGTTTCACATGTTGTGGTGACCCCCAACCATAACATTATTTTCGTTGCTACTTCATAACTGTAATTTTGCTACTGTTTTGGAATCGCAATGTAAATATCTGATATGCAGGGTGTATTTTCATTGTTACGAATTGAACATAATTTTAAAGCATAGTGATGAATTACAAAAACAATATAGCAGTGCTCACTGGAGAAGCTTACTCTTCCTTGCTCAAAAATGTTGGGAGGGAGGGAAGGGGAAGGAAAGAAGGAAGATTGAAGGGGAAAGGAAGGAGATGGAGAAGGAAGGAGATTGAAGGGAAAGGAAGGAAGGAAGAAGAAAGAGATTGAAGTAGAAGTGATGGAGATGGAAGGAAGGAAGATTGAAGGGGAAAGGAAGGAGATGGAGAAGGAAGGGGAAAGGAAGGAGATGGAGAAGGAAGGAGATTGAAGGAGAAAGGAAGGAAGGAGAAAGAGATTGAAGGGGAAGGGATGGAGATGGAAGGAAGGAAGGAAGATTGAAGGGGAAAGGAAGGAGATGGAGAAGGAAGGAGATTGAAGGGGAAAGGAAGGAGATGGAGAAGGAAGGAGATTGAAAGGGGAAGGAAGGAAGGAGAGAGAGATTGAAGGGGAAAGGAAGGAGATGGAGAAGGAAGGAGATTGAAGGAAGGAAGGAGGGAGATTGAAGGGGAAGGGATGGAGTTGGAGATGGAAGGAAGGAAGACTGAAGGGGAAAGGAAGGAGATGGAGAAGGAAGGAGATTGAAGGGGAAGGAAGGAAGGAGAGAGAGATTGAAGGGAAAGGGATGGAGATGGACGGAAATTGAAGGGGGAAGGAAGATTGAAGGGGAAAGCAAGGAGATGGAGAAGGAAGATTGAAGGGGGAAGGAAGGAAGGAAGGAAGGAAGGAGAGATTGAAGGGGAAGGGAAGGAGATGGATGGATGGATGGAAGGAAGGAAGGAAGGATTTTTTTTCCAGATGGTGATGAACTGCAACTCCCAGCATTCCCCACTCTCCCACAGTGCTTTTTAGGGCTGCTGGGGGTGGAGCACGGCCGGGCAACCAGAAGGCGTGGGGATCGGCTCGGCATCCCAGCTCAGCTCAGCCAGCAGCAGCAGCAGCAGCGCATTGCCCGAGCAGGGCAGGAAGAGAGGGGGTGGTGGTGGCAAGTCATGAAAGCAGCGTCCACACGTTCAGGGTGCAAATGCCTTGGACGGTTTGGCTCCCCCACCCCTTTATTTACTGATCTGCCACAAGCTCGTGCAAACAAGCCCCGAGGAGTTCTGAACGAGCGGTCGTTTAAAAAAAAAAAGCTTTCAGCAACGAGGCAGAAAGGGGAGAGAAACCGCTGCACAAAGGGAGGCAGAGAGAGGGGTGAGGGGGAAAACCTCACTCAACTTTCGCCCTTATCAGACTTGGTTCCCTTCTGGTCGACCCCTTCCTACCCACCCGCCCCCTTCACCTCCCACTTTGGAGAAGGAAGGAAGGAAGGAAGGATTTTTTTTCCAGATGGTGATGAACTGCAACTCCCAGCATTCCCCACTCTCCCACAGTGCTTTTTAGGGCTGCTGGGGGCGGAGCATGGCTGAGCAACCAGAAGGTGTGGGGATCGGATCGGCATCCCAGCTCGGAAGGAAGGAAGGAAGGAAGGAAGGAAGGAAGGAAGGAAGGAAGGAAGGAAGGAAGGAAGGAAGGAAGGAAGGAGAAATTGAAGGGGAAGGGAAGGAGATGGATGGAAGGAAGGTTTTTTTCCCAAATGGTGATGAACTGCAACTCCCAGCATTCCCCACTCTTCCACAGTGCTTTTTACGGCTGCTGGGGATGGTAGTTTGGAGCCCCCCATCCTCCTCCTGGCACCTCTTGCCCTCTCCCAGCCGCCCCCCAGGACCTGCCCGCCCCTCCAGCCTCCCGAGCGCCATCGCAGTGGCAGGATCGTGGGAGCCCCTTTCCACGCTGCACAGCCCTTCACCGCCAAACCCTTCCCCAACTCGTCACACACGAGGGGCGCGGCCGGAGCACCAGCTCCCGCTCGGAAGGCGCCGCTTCTCCCCTCCCGGCCTGTCCGGCTGGCCTCCGACGCACATGTGGGCATCGCCCTCTTCCGCGCCACCTGGCCGCTTCCGAGGCCCAGAGCCCGGCAAGCTGGGAAGGAGCCGCTCCTGCCCACCAGCCCCAGGGCCACGCCGGGCGCCAGAGGGCCAAGGCGGCCTCCGACGGTGAGGGAGGTGGGCCGGGCAGTGCAGGGGGAAGCTCTGGCGTGGCGTGGAGGTAGCGGCCCAGACCTGGCTCGGCTCGGACCAGCTGCCCACGTGGCTGAGTCGGCCCTGGATGGTGTCGGGGGTGCGTTTCAAGCCCCAGGGCTTGCCATGAGCTGGGAGATGGGGAGGACGCAGCCAGCAACCGGCCGACGTCCGCATGGCCCCCAGGAGCACAGCCCGACTCCCGACAGTCAGCTGGGAGTTGGGTCGGAGTCCAGACATCGGTAGGGAACCGGCAGGGCTGCTACACACAGCCCGGCTCCCAACAGCCAGCTGAGAGTCGGCCCCATGCGTGCAAGCTGCCCTCCCAGTGCCCGCTGCTGCCCCCTAGCCTTACCTTGGCCACTGCCCATTCGGGGCGGCGGCAGGCAGGCCCAGGCGCTCCTGGGCGGCCATGGCAAGCGGCAGCGATGGCACAGGGCGACCACCGGCTGGGCCACCAGCTGGTCCAGCCCAAAGGAGGTAAGGCACCCGCCGGGCCCCATGTGCGCCAGCAATCCTCCCTGCGCCCGCCGGCCTCCCACCCCTGGCCCTCTTTTACTTACATTTAGTAGTTGCTCAGCAGGGAGGGGTGAAAACTTCCAGACAGCTCGCCTTTGCTGCAGACAACTTGCAGCACCGTTTGCAGACTGGGACTTTTGGCAGGCTCAGCAGGGCGGAGACAGCCTGGACAATTCCTATTGACTTTTGAAAGCCAATAGAATTAGACTCTATTCAAGAGAGTCTATTCTATTGGCTTTCAAAAGCCAATAGAATAAGAGGGAGTAGCACAGCTAAGGAAAAGGGGGAAAAAATGGCGGACTGCGTTCTTTGGTGACCCCCGTGAAATGGTCGTTCGACCCCAAATGGGGTCGCGACCCACAGGTTGAGAACCGCTGATTTAAATGGAACTGGAAAGATTTAGTGATTAGTGGCAGAACAGAAATCTTGCATGTTGCAAGTTTAGATAAAGAATGAAGAAGAACGTGGAAATTCCTAGAAAAAAAATATTTTCTGAATACAGATAGTACTTGACTTATAACAGTTCGTTTAGAGACCAAAGTTATTGCAAAAAGTGACCTAACGACCATTTTTCATACTTAACGAGCGTTGCAGCAGCCCCGTGATCAAGTGACCAAAACTTGGATTCTTGGCAACTAGCTCGTATTTATGACGGTCGCAGTGTCCCAGGGTCGCGTTGATCATCTTTTGTGACCTTTTGACAAGCAAAGTCAATGGGGAAGCTAGATTTCACTTAAAAGCCGTGTTCCTGGCTTAACAACTGTAGTGATTCCCTTAACAACTGTGGCAAGAAGGGTTGTAAAATGAGGCAAAACTCACTCAACAACTGTCTCACTTAGCAACAGAAATTTTGAGCTCCATTGTGGTTGTAAGACAAGAGCTACCTATACTGGAGATGCACTATTTGGAAATAGCTTGGCTCAGATCAAGGCAATTTCTGTATGCTTGCAAAATCATATCTAACTTGGTGGTGTGGGATCAGCAGTATGACAATGCAGGAATCGTGATAAACTTGAAACCCCTTGATACCAATCCCAATATTTGCCTATGCCAGGGGTCGGCAACCTTGGCTCTTTTATGACTCAAGGACTTTAACTCCCAGAATTCCTGAGCCACCATGGAATTCTGGGAGTTGAAGTCCACGAGTTATAAAAGAGCCAAGGTTGCCGACCCCTGGTCTATGCGTATGTGTTTTAAATGGCTGATAAATCTCAAGATCACCAAATATTTGGTGAGAATGCAGAAATTTCATATGATTTTGAGGAACAAACCCAGTGTATGTTCATTCTCCATTACTCTGTCATTCCATCACTGGAGGTTTTTAAGAAGAGACTGGACAGCCCTATTTGTCCTGAATGATAGGGTATCCTGCTTGGGCAGGGGGTTAGAATATGGAAGATCTCCAAGGTCTCTTCCAACTGTGTCATTCATTCATTCATTCATTCATTCATTCATTCATTCATTCATTCATTCATTCATTCTATTTGTAAAACCATCAGAGTCACACTAGTTGAGCAGTCTAATAAATAATCGCGTAAGACTTTGGTTTACTTCTCATAAGGCCTTGAGCAAAGATTGCATCATGTAGGAAGACCATCCTTTTTAATCCTTTGAGGAAATTATTTTGGACGTAGCCAAAATGTAGCCAATTTCCACTGTGTGTTTTTGATATAATGTATCTAATTTTTCATCCAACAAGTTCAGAATGTGTGGGTTTTTGAGAGTCTGATGTCTCGGCCGTCCTTTATATATGGCCCACCTACACTTTACATGATATAATGCTGCACAATCTATCTTTTGTTTTAAAAAAAGCCACTGAAGGGCTCAATCAGACTTTTACATAGGGAAGAATTTGCCATTTTTAAAGATACACATGCTAAAACCTATATCTTAATGTCAGAATGACTGTGAACTATATTAAATAACCTAGTTCTGAACAAAACTATATGGCTGTCAGAAGTTATAAACTGTTCTAACTTCACTGATTTAAATTCTTTGAAGTATACAATAGTTATGCTAGGAACTGCTGTCTTATTACAAACTCCCTGAGAAACTAATAGTAAAAAACTATTTATTTTTAAATAAACAGAACATAAATACAGTGATGTATACATATGTTAATAATGAATGTAACAAATCTGATTAAAATAGGGAAATGGCCTGTGTGATGGAATGGTTAAGGGGCTGGATTGGGAGTACGACAACCAACTTCCAATCCCCTCACAGCCACAAATGTGACTTAGGGACATCCTCTCTCAACCCACCCCAACCTACATCACAGAGCTGTTGCGATAGGACTAATAGGAGGAAAAAAATCATTATCTGCGCTGCCTTGAGGTTCTGAAGAGAAGACTGGATTTAAAACATATATAAAATGGCTACCTTTCAATTCTCCAGCACAGGAGATGGAGAATCCACCGATGGGTTTAGACTGTGTTCCTGCCCAATCACATCAAGTCAGCCAATGTTGCCACGCCTCTCCTGGGCTAGAGGATCCCAGTCTCGACTTGATCTTGCCCAGGACTGATGTGCAAGTTTGGCTCTTAGGCAGGTATAGTCTCCATTGGTGCATTTTCCATTTTTTGCCATTTACCAGTTTTCTGAACAGTGCTGGGTTCAGCACTGGGTTCGGATTGCTGTTTCTTTCCAATCCCCCCCCCCACCTCCCTTAGTTTCAAAGAGAGGCTTAGCAAAGCTGTTTCTTGACTTTCTGTTTCGTTTTCCACCCCAACACACCCAGCCTCTATTACTCCTGAATCTCGCTGAGATCAGTGTTTTTCTCATTCCTGTGGGGAGCCTGCTTTCATCCCTCAGAGGCAACAATAATTGCCTTTTTCCTTTATGCTTCTTTGAGTGCTTGCCGGAGCCAGGGGCTGTAGCTCCAAGGCCTCATTGCACGCACGGACCAAAGGGGGTGGTAGAAGGTCAGCGTGCTTCAGGAAGGTTTTCCCTATAGCTTGTGATAGTATTTATTGTTGCCGGGACTGCGGCTGCAGTTCCGGAGTCCTCGTTGATCGAAGCCTTTACTCGTGACGACCGGGGGGCTGCGGCTGCATCCCCAGTGCCCTATTGTGTACGCAGGCCCAAGAACAGCAGTTTGGGCTCAATGCGAGTCAGGGAGGCTTCCTTGCAGTTTTTTGGCTATTTTTCTGGTTGCTGGAGCGGCGATTGCAACTCTGGAGATCGGGCGGCCCTAATATTTTACTTGATTGTTGGGGGAATTGCAGCTGCATCCCCAATAGCACGACCGCGCGCCATCTTCCGATCGGGTTTTTCTTTGAAATCAGCTGGCTGGCGGCTCAGTGAGGTGGCGAAACGTTTGGGCGGCACAGACAAGCTCTGTCTCCTTTTGAGGGATCGCGATCGTTCTCTCTCTGCCCGGTGGATCTCAGGGGCCTATAGAGACACGCAGCACTTTCAGTACGGTGGCCTTTTAGGCATTTCACACTCGCGGCCACCATTTGTTGCTCTGCACACCCATTGGAGGGACGGCTGCCATTTTGGATCCGGCCGCCATTTTGAAAATCACCAGTTCTCTTTCTCCTTCATCGGCCTGCTTTTATTTGGGGCCTGCACTAATCCTCTTACCCTGAGCAGGATTACTAGGCCAGCAGTCCACTAGTTTTTTATATCACCATCTTGGAGGTATTGAATTGGTGTCTCCTTCTCAACACACACACACTCTGTCCTTGACTTCCCCTGCATTGCGGTGATTTGAATTCCAGGTGTATCCCTTTGTGCACCTGGGTTTATCTACATTCTAAAGATCTTTGGATTTCAGGTGTACCCTATCGTGCACCTGTGTAGTCCACTAGATTAGCAGTCCTTGGATACCAGGTGTACCTTATCGTGCACCTGTGTTGTCCTCAAGATTAGCAACCCTTGGATACCAGGTGTACCCTATCATGCACCTGTGATTATCCATAAACAACAACAGCAGTCTCTGGATTCCAGGAGTACCCTATCATGCTCCTGTGTTTATCCACAGAAAAAAAGCAGCTGTCTCTGGATACCAGGGGTACTCTATCGTGCTCCTGTGATAATCCACGAGGATGGAGGATACTGGCTCTTCCAAGAAGGGGGCTTCACCACTTTCATCAGCCTCCAAAAGGCATAAATCCTCCAATCAGGATCGCACGTACCTAGGTCCTCAGTTTCTCCCCTACCTATCCATCAGCCAACTACCGAGGTGTATGGTGCACCTTCTTCACCTTCACTGTCTTCTTACTCTGAGGGTTTATCCTATCGTGAGTATGATGCAGACTGGGGGATCCCAATGTCGGATGAGGAGGAAAACCCTCCTGAAATGCCATCCTTTGCTGGTCTCTTTAATCCATCTCATTTTGTTCCCTTGCTCCGAAAGGCCACATCCATGGCCCATCTTGGTCCCGAACCCGCTACATCAACATCGATGGTCGCTCCGGACTCGGAGGCGGATCCGAACTTCACTGAACCGGTAACCACACAACACCGCATCCCCTGTCCACCCATGTTTCTAAAGGCGGTCAAGAAACAATGGGAATCCCCGGGTACCCTTCCCCTCCTGAGTAGCAGTGAAAAAAGACTTTGTAATGTTGCCCAGGACTTGGCAGATGCCCTGGAGGTTCCCACGGTGAATGAACCTTTGGGACCCCTGGTATCTCCCACTGCCACTCCTGGAGACGTGTCTGATGCCCTCAAGGTGGAGGACCACAAAAGTGAGCTCACTTTCCACAAGACATACCAAGCTACGGCTTGGGCTATTAGGGCAGCTACCTCAGCATCATTTTTCAGTCGGTCTGCTCTCCGCTGGCTTAGACAGCTTCAGGCCAGGATTCCGGGGGAAGATATCCAAACTTACCAGGATCTGAGCAAGATGGTGGTGGCAACGGAATATGCTTCCAATGCAACACTACAGGCTGCCAGATTTTCATCCAGGGCCATGGCTTCCAACGTCACCGGACGCCATATGCTTTGGCTGAAACACTGGCACGCTGACGCCAAGTCTAAATGGCAACTGTCAGCAGCCTCTTACCAGGGAGGGAAATTGTTTGGGGAAGCTTTAGATCCTTACCTTACGGAGAATAAGAATAAGCGTAAGGTCCTCAATCACCTTATTAAACGTCCGGACAAATGACCCAACACCTTCTCACAGAGACAGTCCTTTCGTACAAGTACTAGGTCCAATTATTCCTATCCCCCCCGCTCCTTTCCTGTCAGACAGGACAGACAATTGGACAGAACAGGTTCTAGGCCCAGACAACAATTTCAGGGCAAACGGCCCTTTTGTGGGAGCAGTCACCCTTTCTGTTGCTCCAGATGACTCTCTGGCGGTCCTTCCCATAGGCGGCAGACTTTCCCTCTTTGCCCGCCAGTGGGAAGCCACCACCATAGACGCATGGGTGCTGAACACGGTTCGTAATGGGCTCTCCCTGGAATTCTTCACCTACCCTCCGAATCGTTTTCTGTCTTGTCCCCAACCAAGAAATCCCACAAAGAAAAGATTAATGCAACAGGCCATTCAGCACCTTGTAAACATAAGGGCCATAGAACTGGTACTGTTGGATAAGAGAGGTCAGGGATTCTATTCCATCCTCTTCGTCGTCCCCAAAGCCTGGGGAGGATGGAGAACAATACTAGATCTAAAAAAACTAAACCGGCATCTTGTATACTGCAAGTTCAAGATGCAAACACTCCAGTCCATTCTCGGAAGCATAAGGAGAGGAGACTTCCTGACGTCCGTAGACCTCATGGAAGCTTATCTCCACATCCCCATCTCTCTCAGCCACCGCCGGTTTCTAAGATTTGCTTACAGGGGCCGGCACTATCAATACAGGGCATTACCATTCGGCCTATCCTCGGCCCCGAGGGTTTTTACCAAGGTCCTAGCGGTTCTAACAGCTCACCTCCAGATGGTGCCAGTCAGCATCCAGTGTTACCTGGACAACATTCTGATTCAGTCATCATCAGGCCAAGCTGACGGATCTCAAATGGGTGATCAACCTTCTTCAAAGTCACGGATTTTCGGTAAACTTCTCCAAGAGCCACTTGTCTCCCACGACAAGGCTATTACACCTAGGGGCCATCATAGACATGGTGAACTGCCGGGTCTATCTATCCCAAGAACATTGGGACAGCATACAGCAGTTAGTCCTACAACTCTGCGAGAACCATACGGTAACATTAGCAAGTCTCTCCCAATTACTGGGAAAGATGATTTCGGCCATTGCCATTGTGCCTTGAGCCGGGCTTCATTCCAGGATACTTCAGTGGTTCTTGCTCTTTTTCCAGAGACTGAACATCAGCTCATCCACTCGAAGAGTGCGGATTCCACTCCAAGTCTCGTGCTCCCTCAGGTGGTGGCTCTCATCGGCCATGCTCAGGGGGTCTTCCTTCAAGGAGTCGGACCGAATCATTCTGATGACCGACGCCAGCCTGTTTGTTTGGGGTGAGCTCCTACAGTCACAGTGGGCCCAAGGCTGTTGGTCCCGCTCCGACCTTCGGCACAATATAAACTGGTTGGAGCTCAGAGCCATACACCTGGCCCTTCGACACTTCCGCAACTCTGTAGCAAAACGTCATGTACTGGTCCTCACAGACAACGTTGCTGCCAAGACCCATGTGAATCGGCAAGGGGGCAGCTGATCCCGTGCCCTCCTGTCCGAGGCTCTCCTCCTGGGCTCTTGGGGAGAGTCCAACCTAGCCTCCATCAAGGCCGATCACATATCAGGGGAGGCAAACACATAGGCGGATCTCCTCAGCAGGGTGACGGTAAACTACTCAGAGTGGCGCCTGCACCCGAGGATTTTCAGGGAAATCTCCCACCGATTCGGACTTCCAGTCCTACACTTCTTCGCCTCCCCGACAAACACTCAGGTATCGAGGTTCTTCTCCCATTTCCCATCCCCAGGGGCAGAGACCACGGACGTTCTTCGGAGTCCGTGGTTGGAGGGTCTGCTCTGCTTTTCCTCCTCTTCTCTCTCTTCTTCCGGCGGTCGTCCGCAAGATCTTCAGGGAAAGAGCAGAGGTTCTTCTAGTAGTCCCGTACTGGCCTCGGAGACTGTGGTTCGCCGACCTAGTGAACCTCTCCCTAGCGGAACCGTGGAGGATTCCCCCGGACAGGGTCTCACTCAGTCAGGGGACACTCCTTCATCTGGAACGCCAATGGCTCCAATTAGCCATATGGCACTTGAGCGCTCAGTCTTATCCCCGGAGCACTGCTCACCAGGAGTCATTTCTATAATCCAGGCCTCCCGTTGGGCCTCAACCAACCATATTTATGAGGCCACGTGGAGGAATCTCTGTTCGTGGTGTTCAAAGCACCACTTGACAATTCCAGATCTGACGATTCCTCGCATATTGGACTACCTTCTGGAGGGTCTGGAGAGGGGTTTGGCTCCAAACACACTACGCAGACAGGTCGCTGCTCTTTCCACCATACTTACATGTGATTCCCTAGGTCACCATCCCTTGATCCGCTCTTTCATCAAGGGTGCTACTAACACCAAGCCCCCTGTAGTCCATAGATATCCCTCCTGGGAACTACCGAGGGTTTTGCGGGCTCTTACCAATCTGCCCTTTGAACCCCTCAAAACATGTGATTTGCGATACTTATCACACAAGGTAGCTTTTCTGGTAGCTATCACCTCTGCGTGGCGGATTTCCGAATTAGCTGCTCTCTCCACTAGAGATGATTTGTGCATTTTTCACCGAGACTGAGTGGTCCTTCGTCTTGATACGACCTTTGTTCCAAAGGTAAATTCTTTATTTCACAGGACTCAGGAAATCGTGTTACCAGATTTCTATCCTAATCCATCGCATGCTCTGGAACGACAGTGGCACCTGCTAGACATCCACAGAGCACTCCGTTATTATATCTCACGGACAGCTGCCTTCCACACTATCGAGGCCCTTTTTGTTTCCTATCATCCTCCTTCTAGGGGCAAGAAAGTGTCCTCCTCCACGATTGGCAGGTGGATTAGGGCTTGTATTGCAGAGTCATATCGGGCAGATTCAGTGCCGGTTCCAGGGTGCATTACGGCCCATTCCACCCTTAGTGTGGCTACTTCTGCAACCTGGGACACTCAAGCGTCCATTGAAGACGTTTGCAGAGCGGCCACATGGTCCTCTTCGTCACTCTTCGTTAGAAATTACAAAATCGACAAGTTCGTCTTGACGGAGGCCTCCTTTGGCAGGAGAGTTCTACAACAGGTAGTACCTCAAAGTGCCACACCGGGCAGGCCTGATTCCCTCCCTCAGGGACAATAGGCTTTGGTATGTCCCATTGGTGGATTCTCCATCTCCTGTGCTGGAGAAGGGGCGTTGTCTTACCTGAACGCCTTTTCTCGGCACGGAGATGGATAATCCACTCCCACCCTAGTAGGTTTTCAGGCCTAGTTCTATGTTTATGAGCCAACATGTCTTGCTGTCAGTCATGGCTTTGCCTGCGTCGAGACTGGGATCCTCTAGCCCACGAGAGGCATGGCAACTTTGGCTGACTTGATCTGATTGGGCAGGAACACAGTCTAAACCCATTGGTGGATTCTCCATCTCCGTGCTGAGAAAAAGCATTCAGGTAAGACAACACCCCATTTGATTGCTTGTGCAATCCTATATATGTCTTTTGAAAAATACATCCCACTGAGTTTAAAGGGGCTTGCTCCCAATTAGATTATGACTGCAGATAATAATAATACTTAGAAAACCTGTGCCTTGACAAAATTCCCATCTGTCAGTTACAAAAGACCACACTGCTTGGATCCACACATATACTGTGCCAATACATTATAACATTCTAGATTATTGGGAGGCATTTGATGTGCATATATTTTCTAACACACTTAAAAAGCTGTCTTGCTTATTTTGTAAAAAAAAAAAAAACTACTGTATTTTGTATAAGTAAAGACCGGAATTTAATAAGCAAGATTGATATCTCTTTTCAGACCTTTGCTTTCTCTCTATCAGCAGGAATGAATAACAAAATTTCATTCAGCATTAACCAAGCTAATATTTCCTAGAAGGGACGTTTTTGAATAATTCTAGCCCCCTTTCTCTGAACTGTTAGCAAATTTTCTTCTCTCTTCCCTGGAAAAAGAAAGATGAAAAGGTGCCCCCTTTCCTGTTTTTGTTTCTCACAAATATGTTGGATAATTTATAGCTGCTGCTTTTTGCTCTGATGTGATTTTTGCTATCACATTGGCCAAGTCTCAAAAAAGCAGAGAGGCAGTTGAGCACCACATCTTCTATAGGAAATGTCAGATTCATCTCTGTAGGTAGAAAAGTTGTGTTTTGTGTTTTTCCCAGCTAGCCACATTTGTAAAGCCAAGGTAATGTGTTTTTTTACAAACTATACATCATATACAGGTATTCCTTGACTTACGACCACAATTGAGTCCAACATTTTTATTGTTAAGTGAGACAATTGTTAAATGAGTTTTGCTTCATTTTATGACTGTTCTTGTCACAGTTGTTAAGTGAATCACTACAGTTGTTAAGTTACTAACATGGTTGTTAAGTGGTTTTCCCATTGATTTTGCTTGTCAGAAGGCGATGAGATGACCCCGGGACATTGCAACCGTCATAAATATGGCCCAGTTGCCAAGCTTGTGAATTTGATCATGTGACCATGGAGATGCTGCAACGGGCATAAGTGTCAAAAACAGTCATATGTCACTTTTTTTAGTGCTGTTGTAACTTCAGACGGTCAGTAAACAAGTGTAAGGTTGTAAGGCAAAGACTACCTGTACCAGGGGTCTTCAAACTTGGCCCTTTTATGACTTGTGGAGTTGAAGTCCACAAGTCATAAAAGGGTCAAGTTTGAAGACCCCTGATGTACCGTGTACTTAATTCTGAAATGTGTCAGTTAGCCATCAGTAAGTAGGACTGAATCCTGAGTCTGTGGCACTTATTGTATGTATACTATATTTCTATAGCCCAGGTTTTAGACATTGGATTTTAGAGGTTTCTTATATGTGTAGAAAAGTTACAGTGAAGTGGCTATACTTATGGGTCTGGTGAAGCAGGCAGTTCCCCCCCCCCCAAAATGTGGGTTGTAATAAACCACTTAATTTTTAATGTGCTGCAATGTTCAGGTTTGTGCGCAGAACCCCCATCATGAAAAGTTTGCCCTGAATTATGACAATCTGCATTATGGTAATGGAAGTTGCCTCTTGATGTGGCACATGCTGGCCACTTAGGTTTCCTCCTAATGCATTAGCAGAATAATTCAGGCAGCTGCTTTGACCCTTCTTCTGATGTATGCCAAGTGGAAGGCAGCACTAATCACAGAACCCTCTCCTAATTGGTGTAAGAGGCAGAACAGAAATCATTGTTCGGCTTGATACCACCAAATCAGGGGTGTCAAACTACCGCCCGCGGGCCGGATGCGTCATGCGAAACCGCACCCACCCCATTGCTGGCAATGGAAAAAAAGTTGCGATACGTTGCGACATGTCACGTGACGTTGCGAGTTTGACACCCCTGACCTACATGATTGAAAGCTACCTATGTGAATGTATGTTAGATGGCAGCTAATGTTGCCAAGGATGCTTCCTCTTTACCAAAGAAGCCAACGAGGCTTATTCGTCTAATAACCAGGATAGTTTTTGCCATCTGATACATGCGTGATACATGATACACAGAGAAAGAGAGAGAGTGCTATTCTCGAGACTTCATTCAAATGCTTTTCTTTGCTTTCCCTAATCAGCAAAAAAAAAAAAAAAAGTGGAGGGACAGTCATTTCTGGAAGATACTCAAGCTGCTGAATAGCTTTGTGAGTTTCTTTGCAAATACTTGGACAAAGTTAATTGCATTTTTGGCATGAAGCTTTACTGAATCTGTTTTTCTCCAGCAGGTTGTTTATTCACTTTTCTTTGCTGAGTCAGAAACCTTTATCAATGACTCATCATAATGGGGTCCATCTTTCCAACTTTATTGTGTTTGCTTGTCATTGTTTGCTTGCCATTCCAGATCTCTTTGTTTTCTCTGAGATACTTTTGATGGAGTGGTTTGTTCGCATGACTTTGCTTTATCTCTGGGATCTAGACTGTCCATAACCTTGGAGTGGTGTTACTCATTCCCTGCAAGTCAAATGGTTAGTAACCTTGGTGTGTAACTCAATGTGCCAATAGTATCAGGCAGCAAGGCCAGCAAAACTTCTGCCTTATTCTGAATTGCAGGATTTCATCAATTGGGCATACAAGATTTATTAAAGATTCTTTCTAACTCTTTTTATAATGGAGAAGAAGCTGGAGAAAATGCCAAAGTTTGATTATGCAATAATACTGAGCAAAACCAGGAATCTGCATTTCTAAAATCCTGGGGAACATGGTTGTTTTACATCTCAAGATTTATGAGAAAAAATATTTTAAAATGGGTGGGAATGTTTAGGAATGCAAAAATGGAAGAGAATATTTATAGCTAGGGTTGAACTGTGGGGTCCTTGGTGCTGACTGGCCTCGGCTGTTGTTCTCTTGCAGACCTTTCATGAGCCAACTAGATAACATCATCAATAACAGAAGGGAGTGGGGTTTGCTTTCGGTTTATATACAGGTAAAAAAATGCAAAATGATAAGGAAAGGATGAAACATTGCTTTTACCTAAATCATTGACTTCTTTCTGTAAGTAAAAGGAAAAATTACACGTTTAATATAATGTCTTGTCTGGCCCTTATTTGGCAAACATTCTAAAAAGAGTTATTGACACTTTGGGAGACAGTACCTAAGAATAATATTGCGAGCCAAGAAAAAACCAGTAGGCTCGTAGAACAAAGTAATCCAGAGTTTCACTCAAGTTACAGATAATCAGTTTCAGTTTTCATATTTTGTTCAACTTATGTGAAGATCTGACTCCCCTGAGAAGTCGATGATGCTGGGAAAAGTAGAAGGAAAGAGAAGTGGATGACCAACATCAAGGTGGATGGACTTGATTGCATTGGCAATGAATACATTTTTAGATGACTTGAAGGAGCAGGAAGAAGACATGATCCTGGAGAAAATATATGTGATCTCTAGGAGTCAAGTTTGATTTGATGGCACATCATCAAAAAAAACCCTATGGATTGTGGCTCTGTCATATTAATGCAAATGGCCATCTCAGTTGGGGAGAGCTCCCTCTTGATAGAATGGTCTCTGTACGGATCTCATCTCTCAAAGGGTTTAGACCAGGGGTCCCCAACCCCTGGTCCATGGACCAGTACTGGGCCGCGGCATGTGAGCAACCGGTCCACACAAACAAGCAAAGCCCCATCCGCGAGATGCAGGCAGCACCCTAAACCACACACCCTCCGGTCCATGGAAAAACCTCTCTTCACGGAACCGGTCCTTGGTGCCCAAAAGGTTGGGGACCTCTGGTTTAGAGTTTAGCAGTTTAATTAGAATGTTCAACTATCACCACTATGTTGAGGTGGTATTGATATGTTTCCTTTCTTGTGGTCTTTACTTTTTGTTTCCTTTTGCTCTCCCTTATAGGAAGATATTAAATATATAGTATTGTAATTTATGTGGAGCATTTATATCATTAGTAGATTGATTGACTGACTGAATGAATGAATGAATGAAAAAACTGAGCAATAACTTCATCATTCATACAGAGACTAGCATGGGGAATTTCCATCTTGTAGGCCTAGTATGACGCTTGAGATTCCTTCTGGGGCCCATAAGTTCATTTTGCAGACCTTGTCCTCACTATAGTAAAGCAAACAGAGCATAGCTGAAGAACCTTGAGAAGTGCCAAGGACCACACTTCAAAAAGCTATGCAACTTTTACATTCAAGTAAAATTAGAGTCCCCATAGTTACTTTCCAGTCATGTATTTATTTCTCCTGTTAAAAAATACAACTTAGTGACAACTCCTGTAAATATCTGAGGGCCACGTCTTACGATGTTCAGGGCCTTCGATTGCACAGTGCTAAACCGAAGCTTCAAATAAGGCAGTGAAATTTTCAATATAATAAGTTTAAGCAAAGCGGGATGCACAGCACAGATCGCTCAGCGTTGCCATTATCCTACATTGGATGTGACAGCTGGAGCAAAAAATGGATGGTGTGCAGGTCTGTATTCATGCATGCTTCTGCTGATGGTTATTTTCAGGAAATGGGGAAATGCTGAAGCAGATAAGAGTCTACTGAAAGGTCTAACTGGCTTCTAGAGAACTAACAATATGTCTTTCAGCTATCAACATCTTTCTTGAAGCTTCTGTCTTTCCTGCACTTGGCATGAGTACTTTTGCATCCTTCCTCTGAATGGTAGTTGATTGTCCTAAATGCTTCTCGGCCCCTTGATTAGAACCTCTTCAGTGTCAATTAAAATGCAGTCTGGAGAGCATGTTGCATTTCTTTTCTTTCCTTTTTTTCCCCTCTCCACCCTTTCTTCACCTGCCTCTGAAGATCCTGATTCTCTTTTCATTTTAGAAACTAAAACTCCAGTCTAAGCTCTGAAATTAGCCTTCCTTTTAATACAATCCAAATTCTAATAGGATGGTGAGGAAAGGAAGAGAGGTGGTTTTTTTTCTTCCTCTATTCCTGCTTCTATACTTACGGTGTTGCTGGAATACAGATAAAGGCTGTGAAATATTCTCAGGGGATTAATCTAAGAAGGTGAACGAAAGGAGGGGAATTAGAGTTTCGTACAAAATAATAATGGGGGAACCCTGGAAGGAAAGGAAGGAAGGAAGGAAGGAAGGAAGGAAGGAAGGAAGGAAGGAAGGAAGGAAGGAAGGAAGGAAGGAAGCTCACATGGTTGGAAAGTGTTGCTAAATGGATTGTGTATGTCTCACACACAGATGTGCTTCACATCTAAATGCTTCCGTTATAGATTCAAATGAAAAGTTGCAGGAATTGGGTGCGTCTAGTCAAGTAAAAAGAAGGACTGGAGTCACATGATAGCAGTGTTTCAATATTTGATGGGCTGCCACAGATAAGAAAGGGTCAACTTATTTTCCAAAGAATTGGAAGGCAAGACAAGAAACAATGGATGGAAACTAATCAAGGAGAGAAGCAACCTAAAACTAAGGAGAAATTCCGTAACAATGAGAACAGTTGACTAGTGGAACGAGTTACCTTCAGAAGCTGTGGGTGCTCCATCACTGGAAATATTTCTTTTATGACTCGTGGACTTCAACTCCCAGAATTCCAGATCCAGCATAGAAAAATCAATCTTTAACTAAAACGTAATATATTCCTCCCTCCCTCCCACTAAATCTGGCTTCAGAATACAACATCCTAAGTTTGGGATACTTCAGAAAATAGATCTTAATGAATTCTAACTGGAAGTGGCTGGATGCACATGTTTGCAACTAATGAGTGGTTCAGGCTCCATGATCTTTTCAGCTTTTGGGTTACGTAAATGCTATTCTTGGCTTAATAAATGCAACAATGTTTTAACCATTTATACGGACCAATGCAATGCATTTATATATGATATAGAACAGGGGTAGGCAACCTTGGCTCTTTTATGACTCGTGGACTTCAACTCCCAGAATTCCTGAGCCAGCATGGCTCAGCTTGGAAACCTCTCCCTTTCCCCTCAGCATGGCTGGCTCAGGAATTCTGGGAGTTGAAGTCCACGAGTCATAAAAGAGCCAAGGTTGCCTACCCCTGGTATAGGGTCTCCTGCTTGAGTAGGGAGTTGGAGTAAAAGACTTCCAAGGTCTCTTCCAACTTTCTTATTCTGTTAAATGTAGAAAAGAAAGCCCTTTCCCCAATTTGGTGTTCTCCTGATGTCTTGAACTGCAAATCTGACATGCTAGTGAGAATTTGGTGTGGTAATTCCAACACATCTGGTGACTATTAGATTGGCAAAGGTTCATATCCCAGTAGGAGAAGGCTGAGTTAATTGATCAGCTTTGAATGATTTGAATTTGGTACCACCTCCAATGCATCAACCATGGACTGCTGTAGTTGCTTGGCTCCATTTTCTGAGCCGACTTGCCTCCATTAGTTTATACCTGTTTGCAGGTAATGGACCTTGGCTGTCTAGGGGGAAAACGGTTCCTAACATTTGAATTTGAATATTGGTCTGTACTGTTGTCCTAGTACACCTACCTGACCCCTTTAGCTTCACTTTCCAAGATGTGTGTGATGATTTTGCTGAAGACATATTACCAATTATTCTGTCTTCTTTTATCTAATTAACATTATCAGCAAGAACTTAGCATTACCACTAAATGCTCAGATCTTCTGTTTATATATTTTATATCTCTAGATTTTTTTTTATCTTAATCTAGAGCCTTCACATACTATCTTTGTTGCGGTGTAGTAAGGGTATGAACTGGCAGTCCAAACTGCAGCTCCTTTTATATGAAACCTTTTATTAGTATTTAAATTTTAAACATCAATTATCCTTCTCAACCGAAAGGATGCCAAAATAAAAGGAGTAGCAGTTAATGCTGGAGAGAATAAATTACAACAGTTTTTGAAAGTCAGGAGATCCAAATTGAGTTCTCTTTGCAACTGACCAGGTTCTGGTGCCCTTCAGTTATCTTAATTTAGCTGTAACCATATTAAATACCACGGTATAGTGCAACATTGAAGTGCAGTATTAGGGGCAGCGCAATGGTGAATAGAATGTGAAGGATGTGTGTATATAATGTATTTATTTGTGTTTTTTATTTGTGTGAAGTGTGCACTGTGGACAGCACTTAATTTCATTGTGAGTTACACAATGACAATAAAGATATTCTATTCTATTCTATCTTCCATACTTCCCAATTGGTAGACCCAGGAATTCTGTTAGTGATGTTCTGAACACCAGCCCTAGACCAAAAAGGTTTTTTAAGGCAGGTGACTAGGGTTTTTCATGGATAAACTGTCTCATAATCATTTCTTTTTTCCTAACAGATGGTTTGCTTGGAATTACATTATATTGTTTTTCCGGCATTTCCAGACTTACTTTGTTGGGAATAAAACTATATAAATTGAATACTGTAAACACAAGTAGTGAAAAATCCATATATTATCTCAGTTTCACTCTGTGTTTAAAATGCAAGAATCTGAAGTTAGAATCTCTCCTATCTTTAAGCTATGTATATGATATTTGAGCTTTATAAAACTCTGATGCATAATCAGTGCTACGGAAAGCAAGTCCTTTTTTTGAAAAAAAATGCTATTAATTTCCCAAAGTAAAAAAGCGACAACGCAAAATTACAACAGAAAGGGAAAATACGGGAAAGGAACAACAGGGAACATTTTAAAAAGCATCACCCAAACCAAAAAAAAAAACATTAAACATTACTTCCAACTCTCTTCCATTCGGATGCAGTTACATAATAAAATACTCTCTTGTTTTAGTTTAATAAAAACCAGATACAAAACTAAAGTATAAAAGTTACGGAGCACGTACCGAACAGTCAAATAATAACACCAATACATAATGGGAAGGATTCAATGGGTGGATGAAAATAACAAAGCCAATCTCCATATCTGGCTGACTGTGCAACTGAACCATCATAATCTCTCACTCTACATAAAACATATAACACATAAATGCATCATAATAACAATTCCACAAATATGCATAATATTAATAAATATTTCCGTAATCAAATGTCTACAATCAAACGTTATTTAAGCTTAGGCAAATACATAAAAATGTAAAATGCGTGTCTCTTACACTCCCAACAGAAGGCAGAGGCCTAGGTGAAAAGCTAGACGTGAATATGCTCAGCCTGGGGAAGACGTTATGGAACTCTTCAAATGCTTGAAGATCTGTCTCATAAAAGAAGGCTAAGGACTTGTTCTCAGCTTAATTTAAAAGAGGGTAGATTTCAACTGAATGTTAGAAAAGCTTTTTTGACGGTAAGAGCGGTTCAACAATACAGCCAATTATCTAGCAAGACTGTGTGCTTCTCAAACCGAGACAGGACAGCCATCTCTGGGTTTTCTGGACCAAGCAGAGCCCCTCCCCCTCCTGTTGGCTTGGCAGGGTATCTGAGAGGCTGAAGAGTGACATTCAAGCAAAGAAATGTTATAGAGGTAGTCCTCGACTTATGACTGATTGCTCAGCGACCCACAGGTTGAGAACCGCTGGTTTAAATGTTCAACAGCCTTATTAAAACTTCTATGTTCGTGTTACGTATTTTCCTTCTGCTTAAAATTTCAAAATAACCAATAAGAGCTGGAATGCTTGGCAAGATTTCAGAAGTGATCGGCGACTGCCTCCTTTCTAGGGCTGAGAGAGAGTGACTGGCCTGGAGGCCAAAGGCAGGACTAGAATGCATGATACCCCGGTGTCTAGCCCAGGGGTAGGCAACCTTGGCTCTTTTATGACTCGTGGACTTCAACTCCCAGAATTCCTGAGCCAGCATAGCTGCATCTTTACTGCCCACAAAATGGATAGAATGGATATATCTTTAATCTAGCCGAGGGAGCCAAGAGACATTATCTACCTAGCATCCAAGGGATATCAAAAGATTGAAGACAGTTTTGGGGGGAAGGTTTTCTAAAAGTTGAAAGTACCGTTACTAGTAAGGCCTTGCCTTAGGCAGAAGCCCCCAATCTTCTGGGCACCAGGGACTGGTTCTGTGGAGAGAGTTTTTTTCTGTGGACCAGAAGGGAGTGGTTTTGCATGCTGCCTGCATCCCACAATTTCTGGCATGCCGCATCCTGGTGCTGGTCCATGGACCAGGGATTGGGTTCCCCTGCCTTAAAAGTACTGCTTGGGTTCTTCTGAAACCAGGAAGTGTGTTTGTTTATTAAATTTATATGTCACCCATCTCACTTTGCAAAGCGTCTCTGGGAGGCTTGCAATTAAAAGTATTACATTTTCAAGCACAGATAGTCCTCGACTTACAACAGTTTGTTTAGTGACCATTCAAAGTTACAATGGTACTGAAAAAAGTGATTTATGACCGTTTTTCACACTGATGACCATTGCAGCATCCCCATGGTCACATGATCAAAATTCAGATGCTTGGCAACTGACTCAGTTTTATGACATTCGCAGTGTCCTGGAGTCACAGGATCACCATTTGCAATCTTCTGTCAAGCAAAGTCAAAGGAGGAAGCCAGATTGGCTTAAGTTACTAACTTAACAACTGCAGTGATTCAGTTAACAACTGTGGCAGAAAAGGTCATAAAACAGGGCAAAAATCCACTTAACAGCTGTTTCATTTTGCAACAGAAATTCTGGGCTCAATTGTGGTTGTAAGTCAAGGACTACCTGTCGATTCTTTTAAACTGGCCACATTCCTGTGCACCCAAAGACTCTGAGCAATTTAACAGGATTCCCTGCCTTCAAATATTGCCATGATTAAAAATTAGAACATGATGTTACCATAATATTACCAGGCTATCTTTCCAGTGATTTACAAATCCTTGGTATAAGAATAGAGTATGTAAATGTCTCTGACTTTATGTCTACATTGCTGCAAGATATGATTAACCCTAAAGAGCTTTGATTATTGCTTTATTATTTAATTTAATTTGCCCATTACTCTACCACCTATCGGGCTATACATCTCCCAGTGGACGTGCAAGTTGAAATCACCTTTTCTACCACTGAAAGCAAAATGTTAAATAATTAAAATATATATGCATAATATTTATACCAATAGTGTGGAGGTCTTTTCCACACATTGATCCTTTAAATCATATCACCCCTTTCCAAGAGGGGGATCAGCAAGCTTAAAATGCATCCAAATTTTGCAAAGGTGTTAAACATTTTAAAAAGAACCAGTACAGTGAGGATTGGGCAGGTGGCTTTGGGGACAGGAGAGAGAACTGGACAGAGTGTCCTTGAAAAGGTATGACTCTCTTTGTGCCAACTCCACCTTGCAATACAGTCTGCTGCCGTGACTCCCTCATGAGGGTAGAATTTTAAGTTCTTTTTCCTTTAGCTGGCGTTTTTTCTCCATGGTGGTGTAAAAGTGCAAAAGAGATAATGGCATCCTTCTGATGCTTGAGTAGGACTTGATACTTCTAAGGGGGACCTAAAGGAGCTGCAATTAAGCCTGTCCAAGTCACGCTTTTAAAGGGCAGGGGCTCTGATTCCATAATCCATTCCTTTCTTAATGCAACTTGATGTAGATGGAGTGAGGTCCTATCAGGTGTGAAAAACCCTGCTGCTCCTGGCTTGGAGCGGCCTCCAGACGGTGATTTGGTAGCGTCAATCTAGTCATGCTTGATTTCAAAGCTTAATGTGGTAAAAAACAGGGTCCCTCTACCCCATATCAGCTTCTCAATTAGCAGGCTGCCTTGTGTAACAGCCTTGTTCCACAATCCCTCTGGGTTTGGCGTGTGCAAGTGTGTGCGTGTAAAGGAGAGAGGGTCATTAGGGCGAGAAAAGGGATGTCCAAAGTGTGGCTTTGAAAGGAAGAGGAAGAGAAGGAGGTGAGAAAGACACTTCTGCTTTTGTCTCTCAAACTTGCTTCCTTGGATTTTCATTCATTAAGGAACTTAAAGCACCAGCGTTTGCTTTTAAATGAACATCTTGCACCCTGGCCAGTTGCCTTTGCCTTTGAAGGGAAATTAGAAGGGTTAGTTAGGTAGGGAAGAGGCGTCTCTTCACAGTGCTGAATTTTGCTGATGTTACTCAAAACCATGGACCCTGTACGCTGAATAACCTTTTCTCCTTTCACAAGGAAGGCAAATAGAAACAGCCCACCAGCAAGCAGTACTGGGTATTTATTCTGAGGTTTGCAAACAAGAAGAGTTAACGGGGGGGGGAGCAGCATTACATTTCTTCTTCATGTTAAAAGACAGCTTGCATAATCTTGTATTAACTATTCAAACAGGCTGTATTTTTTCTTTGGGATCATGTGTGTTAAATTTACTAGCATTCATGTAGTAGATGAAGTATTGTGAATCGTACACAATTAGCATCTTGGTTAACGAACAATATTGTGTCAACCTGGCATTTGTTGCTTTTTGCCCCACAATTTAACAGTTATAATAATTGAGATGATTACTAATATATTTGAGGGAATTTTTTAAAGATATCATTCGGTGATAATCACTCAGGACACAAAATGTATAGAATAATCCTACTGTTTCTACTCAGCTATTCTGTAAAAAAAAACAACACAAAAATGGGTGAAAAAGTTGATCACATTCATTTTAAGGATGTTTTATTTTGTTTTCAATTGAGTTAACAGTGGAAGGGAAATGTTCTCTAATGTACCCAGCATGACACAATGTGGCACTGAATTTCCACAATGTTCAGTGCATTTGGTAACGTGAAAAATGTATTTTTTTCATGATTGCTATTGTCAGAATGTGAAAAGCATTTTAAAAATGTGAAAACATGTAAGAATAACAAAGCCTGCATCTACAAAAATATATTAATAGGCTACCAAACAAATCGTTTGGGCATTAGATGAAAGAGTTCAGAACTTTGAAGTCTCCAAAACTGGCTGGTTAATTTGTTTATCAAGAATAATACCCAGTACAAAAAAAGAAACATTATGTACAATTTTAGAGGCCAAGAGTCATTGCTCTTCCAGTTTACAGATTTTATGGTTCCTACATGTAATAGCTCTCAAAGTCTGTCTCATGATTTTTTTTTTCTCATTGTGGAATACTTTAAAGTTCTCCTCAATATTTTTGTATTAAGGAATGATCCCATCAACATGATGTACTAGTAACTCTTTATAATAAGTGCTTGGTGGTTAGAAGACTTGAGAAAAACCTGAGACTTTTAGAGAGAGAGAGATCCACACACACATATATGCATCTATACACATATCGATGTACACGTACAGTACACATTGTTGATTAAATCAAACACTGCGTAGATTATATCCATTTCCAGACAGGATGTCAAATAAGTCCTGCAAGTGTTATCTTAACGGCAATACCTTGAATACATTGCTGCCTTTTCTAGATGAGAGGAAACATGTACACATCATGCAGAGAGGGTAAAATGTACTTGATGATTCTTCCCAAGAAAAGAGATAGTTGCAATTAACATGAGATTTGGTACTGGATACAAGCTTGGTTGGTTTCAGAAAAGGGTATGTCTTATCCTATCTTGTTCAATCCAGATCTCCCCTATGGATTGCAGGCGTCCCCTGCTTATTTATCTTCTTTCTTTTCCTGCCTGCCTTCCTTCCTCTCTCCCTCCGTGGAACTCAAGATGATCACCAGCTCTTAGCCTTGATGGCCAGGTGACTACCTCTTGAGGGTGATTTGCTGGGAGATTCTTTGTGCAGTTGATTGGGTACCGGGAGAACAGACTGCTAAATAGATGGGCCAAGGAATCTGATCCAGCAGGACATTGCTTTTGTTCTTAAGACATTATTTCAAACAGTCTGCTTCCAACTGCCAAGCCATCTAAGGAAGTGCTTACTTTCCAAAGGTTTCTTCTGTGAGTAAGAAAAATTTAGAATCCTGTCTACTTGATCATTATTTCAAGGGAGACAGTGAAGTTTTAAATTATGTTGCATTTGGCAAAGAGCATCTATAAAAGAAGGGAACTGTAGCTTTATATGTCTGAAACTAGACCTGACACATTTTCACCCATACACAGGCATACAGAGGAAACATCGTGCTTCTGAGGTGCCTCTCAGTGCACTCTTTAAAGGTTTAACCTTTCAAATGCATACTTACAAGATGGTTAAATGTTGTCCCTTAGAGCTAAGCCGAGAGGCAAGAACGATGCTCAAGTTTGCCCTGTATTCCTTTAGGGACTAAAAAAAAAGTATTTGAATTTGGTGACCATCTTGGTTGGAAATAGTCTATCAAATATGGTGGAAATGAAATTGAAGACATGATGGATAATATTAGGGACATCTTGGGGAGATGAGAGAGCAAATGAAACATTTTTTACTGTTTTGTCTTTAAGGCTAGTGTTGTCCAAAGATGTTCATTTAATTTGATGGAGGGAAAAAATGCATTTAAAGTGGAAAGAGAAGAGTTTTTTTAAACACATGGGCCAGTGTACCTTTCCTTGACATGAGTACGTCTTATCCTAACCTTGTACAATCCAGATCTTCCCTATGGATTCCCCTGCTTATTTATCTTCTTTCTTTCTTTTCCTTCCTTCCTTCCTTCTTTCCTCCCTCCCTTCCTTGGATTGGAACCGCCAATCTCTCTCAGAGCCAGTGTACAAATAAAACGTTAAAACATAAAATTTAAAACAGAGACAAGGATATTTTAAATTGACATTGTGACATTAAAAGTTAATTAAAAGATGGGGGGCTTTCAGTGTGCTAACAGCCCCATGGCTGCATGCTGGTCCACGGACTGGGTGTTGTAGACCCCTATTCTAAAGCATTCTTTGTGTGAGGTAGAAAGCCATAAGCAAAGAAATTTTCAGGAAATTGGAGAAAGGATTTCAACCCAGTATTGAAGACTGTGTGTGTGTGATTGCTCCTCAAGCACATCTATACTGCAGACAAATTATTTGCTTCTATGCAGCATTAAACCTGTAATTCTTAGAAATCCTGTAGAAGCTACGCCTTCCTTTGCAGTTGTTGCTGCTTTAATAAAAGTCTAAGTATGTTGTTGGGGCTATCAGTATGTGGTATCAATAGGCTGTTGAGTACAAACATTTCTTTTTAGTGGAACATAGATTTATTCTGAATAGATTTTAAAAGCCCATGGAATATCAAGATTCTTGCTGTGCATTCTATTCTCCCTCTACAAAAGCTGAAATTACATCTTAAATGAAAAAAAAATAAAGAACTTGATCTCAGTTGTTTTGAATTCTATATGTTTTTGAACAGTTATCAGAATTTTGCATTTACCCTTTTGGACACAAGAGAAAAACACTGATCGACTAAGTTGTTGGAATCTCATAGTATAAGACCCTCAAAAAGAAGAAAATTATACCAAATAAACTTGATGCAGTAAACTTAATGATGAACAAAAACAATTTATTTTTACAAACACCTCATACTGTAGCATGTAAGAGCAGAAAGGTACTGAAAAAGTGGGGTTCCAACATGTCAAATTGATTAGGTAGTTCAGTTCAGAATATAGGGTGAACAAAAATCTTTGACATCCCTATATCTATGTGTAACATAGCCTATGTTAACCATCCTCTGTAGGGATGTAAAAAAGGTGATCCATTACATGGTATTCCAGAAAAAAATCAGTATTCCTTACATGAGTCTACAGTTGAGAAATGTTCACTTCGCTTAACAAAAAACGGAAAGAAGACGTTTTCTGTAAATGTTAACATGCGTTGCCAAAATCCAAAGAATCTTTTGGTTTATAAGTTGATGGAAGAGATGTTTTTGAATGCAGTTATTGCAGGCTCCTTCTGCTGGCTGCCAGCAGTTCAATTCTGACCTGCTCAAGATTGACTCAACTTTCAATCCTTCCAAGGTCAGTAAAATGATGATGCAGATTGTTGGGGGGGGGGCAATATGCTGACTCTGTAAACCACTTAGAGAGGGCTATAAAGCACTTTAAAGTGGTATATAAGTCTAAATGCTATTGCTATTGCCCTCCCAGACTAGCAAACTTTGATTCTTTCTTTGGCTTTATGAGAAGGCAAATCTCAAAATACACAGAACATATTAATGCGGATTTGTAGAATGACAAAACAGGTGGATCTAGCAGATTCTGGAGACAATGAGGAGCTTCTTAATTTCCTCCTTCATAGTTTTTTTTACAGATCCTGCGTTTCTTGTATCAAGGATATGATCCTTATTGCTTTTTCCCACTATGTTAAGAGTTTCTTCCTCTCCCTCCCCTTCCCCTCCTGTTTTTTGAATTATAAAGCCCGTGAATTGAAATTCAAATTAGCTTTCTGCTTTGCAGCCTTCAATTAGTCCTAATGATACTTTGTCTGAGTTACAGAGATAATGGTAGAGAAGAGAGAAAGATACAAAGGTGAGATGGATGAACAGATAAACTTTTCTCAATTATTTCATGTCATGGAACTCTCTAACCCACCTGCTCCTCCAAGGTGAAAAAATATTTCCCTTCTTCTTGAAGGCATGGCTTTAGATCTGCTTGGTGCTCCATTCCTTAATTCCATCTCCCCTGTCAAGATCCGTGGCAGGGTTTCTTCTATTAAGACTGTCACCCGAGATTTCACATTTTCATCTAGGTGCTACGCTATAGATCAGTGATTCTCAACCTTTTTAATGCCGCGACCCCCAACCGGTCGTAAGTCAAGGACTCGCCAACCGGTCGTAAGTCAAGGACTTCCCAACCGGTCGTAAGTCAAGGACTTTCCCTACCCGGGAGCACCACACATGCGTGGTGCCGCCCCCTGTGCCGGCCGAAGCATAGCTAGCAAGGGGCAGCGATGGCGCAGGGCGACCACTGGCTGGGCCACCAGATGGCCCAGGCCAAGGGAGGTAAGGCACCCACCGGGCCCCATGCGCGCCAGCAACCCTCCCTGCGCCCACCGGCCGCCCACCTCCCACCCCTGGCCCTCTTTTACTTATATTTTTAGTAGTTGCTCAGCTGGGAGGGGTGGAAACTTCTAGACAGCTCGCCTTCGCTGCAGACAACTTGCAGCACCGTTTGAAGACTGGGACTTTTGGCGGGCTCAGCAGGGCAGAGACAGCCTGGACAATTCCTATTGGCTTTTGAAAGCCAATAGAATTAGACTCTATTCAAGAGAGTCTATTCTATTGGCTTTCAAAAGCCAGTAGAATAAGAGGGAGTAGCACAGCTAAGGAAAAAGGGGAAAAAATGGCGGACTGCATTGTTTGGTGACCCCCGTGAAATGGTCGTTTGACCCCAAATGGGGTCGCGACCCACAAGTTGAGAACCGCTGCTATAGATACATTGCTAAACCCAAGCCATGGAAACATTGTGGGAATCAGAATGGCCTTGCAGTTTCTTCTCCTTTGAGATGTGTTTTTCACCACAAAGCCATGAGTTTTGAATACATTATATGTTTTCCAAGGTTGTCTTTCAGAATATGCTTCTCACCTGGAATGACCTATATGTTTATATTCAGAGCGGAGCACCTCAAAATATATTTTTATACATGGCACATATTTTCTTCTTCTTTTTCCCCTTGCCCTCCTCCCATCTCTTAAAAACCCTTTATTAGCTAAGAAGTGCTTAAGCATTCATCAGTTAGCACGTTCTGTATTGTTGCTGAAACTGCTGTGTACCTTTAATATAGCAGAGCACAATTTATTTTGGGGTCTAGCAGCCTCCTAGCTGTTATACCAAGGGGAAGGAGTCAGCAGTAACGCTGTTGATAGTTGCAACCGAAGGTAGGCATAGACCTATAAATAAGGTTTCACCTGCCTCCTTTCTCCCTTTTAATATTGATTTGTATCACAACACTTCTATTCATTTCTCGTGTGATTCTGGATTTTATTTTATTTTTTAAGTTTTGGTTTTCAGGATGCACGGTGGGGAAAAAACCCTACTGTTCCATCTTTTAGTCTGCTACTAAGCATTTTTTTAAATTCTAATTTGCTGTAGCAAAGTTTTCTTTTTTCCCCAGCTTGTTGTAGAAGAGAAATTGATGATCAAAGTGGTTTCTATTTGAGCCTTGCATATTGTTCAAAAGGTGCTTAATGTAGGCTATTCTCCTACTGTTTTCATACTAACTATATAAAGCAAGTTGAAGGAAAAGTAACCAAGATCAGTCAGTTGTGGTCTTTCTTAATCATTACAACTACAAATGTCTAAGATAGGTTTGGCTGAGAAAGTGTGACTTGCCCAGTCAGTTCCATGGGTTTGTGAAGATTTGAATCTGGGTCTTCACAGAGCTCATCTAGCATCTTAACCATTATGTTATGCAGTGATGTTCATCTAGAGCAGGGGTTCTCAACCTTGGCAACTTTAAGACTTGTGAACTTTAACTCCCAGAATTCCTCAGCCAGCTTTGCTGGCTGAGGAATTCTGGGAATTGAAGTCCACAAGTCTTAAAGTTACCAAGGTTGAGAACCCCTGCTCTAGAGCAGAGGTCTTCAAACTTGGCCCTTTTATGACTTGTGGACTTCAACTCCCAGAATTCCTCAGCCGGCATGCCTGGCTGAGGAATTCTGGGAGTTGAAGTCCACAAGTCATAAAAGAGCCAAGTTTGAAGACCCATGATACAGAGTGTCACCAATTCCCAATACTTCTGTCATATTTTCATTGATAGCCATAATGTTCTCCATTGCTTTGGACACGGCTTATGTCCCAGTCTTCCTTTTAAGCAGCTTAGAGAGACTTCCAGATGTTATTTTCAAATTATTTTGTAAAAGTGGTCAAAGAAGACAACCCTGTAGCATATTACTGGAGAATAATCAAATCAAATGTAGGCATTTTTTTATTGCTTCAACTCCTACTTTCGGGAATGTTGCCTTCAGCAAATGTCTTAAAAACCAACAATTTTTTTGGATTCAGAAAAATTATCACTCTACAGTTAAATAATGGAGATCTTCACCACAATCATTTTATCATCAAAATCATTATGCATAGTAGGGGGTAGATTGAGAGAGTATGGCTGCTTACCCAGTAACCATCTTGGAGTTAGAAGAGGATTTAAGCTAGGTTGTCCCTCTCTTACTCTGATTCTCAAAAGTCCTGTTTCATGGAAAGTAAGTAGCCAGTGACGTTAATTTCATTTCATTACAATAATTTTATATCTAGCCTAGTATCTAGCTAAAATTGCCTGATTTATAGCCAAACCAGATTATCCTTGATCAGTATTTGGATGAGAGACTCCCAGCAAATTTGAGGGCTATAGACTAGAGTCAGAAATGGGAAGAATATCCTAGAAGGTAATAACAACTTACTTCTTTACTGTGGGGGGAAAAAAGTGACTCAAATTAAAAGTGATTTACTTTTTGATATGTCGTAATATTTTTTTTAGATTATATATAATTCATATTACTCCAAGTTAGCTTGATCTTATGTGTTGGGATTTTAACTCCTAGAATACTTTGCCATGTGTTTTCAATTTTGGGGAGTTATAGCTCATTACAATGAGAAGGTCACCTTTTTGTAGAGATTATTACCCAACCAATCTATTGAAATAGTCCATATTCCAGCAATGGCTCATTGGTTGCTCACATCTGTGCCTAGATGCTTGACTCTGGAGAGAAAAATTCTGAGATTGGAAAACACTGCTGAACATTGTGCCCGAGTTATCCCAAGTAAGAGCAAAAACCCCCGTGTTTGATGCGAAGGATGATGGTAGAGCATTATTTTTCACAAGGCAACTGTTGGTAAAAATCACCTTGAGAAAACTACTTTGGAGTCTTACAGTGCGTTAAACATACGGAAGTTGAAATGTTTCAGGTAAATATTTCATCTGTATTAAATGACTGTCAGCCGGCTGAGATTCTAAAGATCAGATTGACTTGGGAAAATAGTATCTTAATTTTTTAAAGCATGATTCCCAGGGTTTTTTGTTCATGCATACAGCGCCATCTCTTTCTCCCTGCAACGTGGGCATAAATAAAAGGCAAAAAGTCCATAACCAGCCACCACTTGTTCAAGTCGAGAAACTGTGATTGCCAGCTTCAGAACAAGGCATGGATTGAACTTCATTTAAGGTACTAACTTTTCAAACAGCAATATCTCCAGATTTTAGGCAAAGCCTTAAACTGTAGGTATGGGTGAGGGCTTCTTTTTGAACGTTGACATGCGAGCTCAGTGGAGCAAACCAAAGTTTCAAATAACTCAGTTTAGAGTTTGCTCCCTTTTTTTCTTTTGTAGGTCCTATTTAAATATGTGTGTGTTAGCGTCTGTAAACATAAATCCAGCCCAGTGTTTCTCAACCCTACCAACTTTTAAGATGTCAGAACTTCAACTCTCAGAATTTCTGCTAGCTAGAGAATTTTGGGTGTTGAAGTCCAGACATCTTCAATTTCCCAAAGCTGAGAAATACGGTAGTAGGGTATCCTACTACCTATCCTCAACAGTCCTGAAATGGGTGCCAGTTACCATGTTGTTAATCCTTCATTATTCTGTTCTGAGATTTCTCTCTTCCTCCTTCTCTGTCTCTCCCCTCCCCATGTACTCATCCATGCCAGTAGTCATCCTGCCACAGACATCCCCTTATCTAATCATCTTGCCGCATCCTTCTCTGTAGTCAGTTTGGTGGGATAAAGCAAGTTCTATGTTTTCCGACTTTTTAATGCTGTAGATGAAGAGGTGGAGAGCGAGGCACAAGTGAAATTTACCTCTCTGCTTGGGGTTCAGACTAGTAGAGGGAGACTAGTATAGGTAGTCCTTGACTTACAACCATTCATTTAATGGCCATTCAAAGTCACAACAGCACTGAAAAAAGTGACTTATGACCATTTCAGCATCCCTGTGATCGAATGATCCAAATTGAGACACTTGGCAACTGGCATGTATTTATGACAATTGCAGTATCCCAGGGTCAAGTGATCATCCTTTGCAACCTTCTAACAAGCAAAGTCAATGAATGGGGAAGCCAGATTCACTTAACAACTGTGGCAAGAAAGGTTGTAAAATGGGGCAACACTCATTTAACTGTCTCACTTAGCAACAGAAATTTTGGGCTCAACCGTGGTCGTAAGCTGAGGACTACCTGCCAGGACATTACTGTTAGTTTGTTAGGTTTTCCACCTAGAAATTGGGTTACTGACTAATATAGTAGGAAAAAGTCAAGAGTTTTACATTCCTATCTTTTGTTTTGTTTCCATTTCTTTTTAAGAGGAAACTGAAACCATCTGAATAGATTCCAATATGATCTGATCTCATATTTTTAAAGCATTTAATTTCAGTAGGGGGAGTCGTAGTGAAGTCAGGAGCAGGTCTTTAATGCAATTCTTCTTACGTTTTAATAAGGTATTGTTTGGCTATGGTGATACAACACACTTCATTACAACTCAAAATTTAGTGGTTCCATCTGTGCAATATGCAAAGCTTGATAAATAACATTGGTTAGTTTACATTATGTCTTGGCATGCTGCATACTAGGAGAGTCAACATGCTGGTTAGTTGATTGTTCAGAGTGTTTGAACAATTGGAAAATTGGTTAATTCCACTAGCAGACACAGGTAACTGTAACGTAGCTTTATTAGACTGACTCCTATTTGCAAAATATTTAAAATCAATATTCTGGGAAAAGGATATCTGTTGGCCCAAATTACATCTCCCAGTAACCTCAAGCAATATGGCTATTAATCAAAGTTGCTTGAAGTCGTAATTCAGCAAACATCTAAAGAGCCACAGTTCCTGCATCTCTTCTTAAACCAAAACCGTTATGTTCCCAACATTGATATAATCATTACCTTACTGAATATTGCCTGGAGTGCAATTTTCAGAAGAATATGGAGTTTCTGGCATGACCAAAAATATCAGCTCACTCTTTTGATTAAAGTTTAAAAAATAAACACAGGTAGATGTTCTCAATCAGCTAATAGCTCAACTTCTTCAAACTGTTTTGTAGAGTACCCAGAATACTAGGCACCCTGCTAGTAGTTCATGGCTGGTACTCTTCATTCAGTAAAGTTTCTTCAACTCTCCTTGGTGTTTTTTTCAGGTGATGGTTTTCCTTTTCAGCCTTTCTCTTAGATCAGCCTTCGCTAACAAGTAACACCAGATGTCTTGGGACTACAGTGCCAGAATGTACAATTGTTAGGGGCAGGATCTCTTATTGATTCATTGATTTCTGTACAACCCACCAAATATGTTGTGGTTATTCCTAGTATTTGTATCACTTAGCCTCAGGGTTTGGTTGTTTTGCCCTCTGCTCATTGCAGTCCTTTCAACAAACAAAACCTATTAATGCATGATGCAACAAGGACTTTCATTTTTCATCTGATTATTTGCAGAACTTTCTGCTGATTAAGCATGAGAGGGATTGACAGTCTCAAGGGGACGTAGGGAGGACTAGAACCTGGATCTTCCCACATGTAGTCCATGCTTACTCTCGACACTTCAAATCTGCAAATGCAATATTCTGTCTAAATCCATCTAATCATAGAAGCAGTTCCTCTGTAGATAATTTGTTGCCTAGAGAATTTTCTTTCCAGGGCTGAAGGCAGTGTGGTAAGTGACAGCGGAAATGGAATTCTAGGTCCTACCTATGGCTTTAAACCTGTCAGGTTTCTACTTCTTTATGGTTCAAGAATCCATGGTGGCCATTGATGGAAGGTATTGAACATCTCAAGTTTCAAGTTTAATCAAATTTATATGCCGCCCTTCTCCTAAGACCCAGGGCGGCTCACAACAACAATACAATAATACAATAAAAATTTAAAAATTAATTTCATTCACACCACATACAAACACAATCAGCTGACAGTCACTGATGGTGGGACACTCTTAGGGCCGAGGGGCAGAGCACAGCTCATACGCCCCAAGCCTGTCGGCATAGATGCGTCTTCAGGAGTTTCCGGAAAGCTAGGAGGGAGGGAGCAGTACGAACCTCTGAGGGAAGCTGGTTCCAGAGGGCTGAGGCAGCAATGGAGAAGGCCCTTGCCCTAGGCCCCGCCAGACGACATTGTCCAACAGACGGGCCCCGTAGGAGGCCAACCCTATGCGCCCTAACCGGTCACTGGGATTTATGAGGCAGAAGACAGTCCCGCAAGTATCCTGGTCCATTGCCATAAAGGGCTTTATAGGTCATAACCAACACTTTGAATTGTGTTCGGAGACCAATAGGTAGCCAGTGCAGCTCGCGGAGAGCTGGAGTGATATGAGCATGTCTTGGGAGACCCAAGACAGCTCGCGCGGCTGCATTCTGGACTACATGTAGTCTCCGGACATTCTTCAAAGGTTGCCCCATGCAGAGAGCATTACAGTAGTCGAACCTCGAGGTGACAAGGGCATGGGTGACTGTGCTGAATACAGAATGTAATTTGGAGATATTGAGTAAAATGACATTGACTGCTTCTATATGCTAAGATTCTATATTGGGATAGTCTTGATTTAACAGAAGAGTCTGAAAAACACTTTTCAAGAAGATGTACATAACTCTTGGAATTCCTGAAAAACAACGGTGGTCTAGGCAACAAATGTCATGATGTTTCACTACAACTATGGCTGGCATTTTCAGAGACAAGTTGAACTGTGGTGGCATCTCAGAGGCAAGGATTATGCACTAAACCTTGAAGCCCAACACTTTCCAACAGATAGCAGCGATTCACAAGCAGTACTGATTGAATTAGATCTGTAGTAGAATTCCATGTTTTTTAACTAATTAACATTGGTTGATTGATAATCATAATGGGGTCTGAAAATCCCGTACCCTCCACATTTCCCCAGGGCCTCCAGCACCCTATTAATTTTGTTTCCAGTAACAGAGTCTGTCTCATCCTTACCAAATATTGTTTAAAGCCTACCTAGGACCTGCAGGAACGTCTATCTCCTGTCTCTGGTTACTGACATTCTGATCTGGTGTTTTATCACCTGGGCCTTTGATTTGCAAAATCAAAAAAGCTGGAATCTAAGCACAATGGGTGTGGAAACATTTAAAGAATCCAGCTGAGGAGTGAGAAACAATAGGTAGGACTAACATCATAAGAAAAGCTATTGCTCTTTGTAAGTTGATTTGTTCTTTCTACATAGCATCAACAAACTTGGTTTCAGTTCTCATTATCGTGAGCCTCCTTTGAGAAGCTAACTGATGCCAACCCTACTCATTCTTTTTCTTCAGTACATGAAGAGGCCGTGCTGGCTACTGACTGATCTCTTGATCCTTGGGAACGAAACCGAGGGAGAAAGTCTAACAAGTGCATCGTTTTGCAGTAAATTAGATCAGATTTCCGCATCTCCGCACTCAGTCTGTGAGCTTGACAGTTCAGTAAAATGTTCCCTTGTAAGGTTCGCCCTCTTAGGAAAAAGGGCAATAATTCATCATTAGGATTTCAGAGTCCAGGTGCAGATGAAAACTGATGGAGCCTCCAGCGAGGCAGAGAAAGTCAGCGGAAGAAGAAAATTTTATCTGAAGTCTAATTCCCTGCTTACAGCAGAGAATAATTAAGATAATATTGCTCCAAGAGTTCTTTAATGATTAAAAATCACATATGTAGGATCCATAAATTGGTGAGCAACAAATTGAGGGGAGGTATAGCATCAGGAGATGCAGTTTTTTTCTTTGTTTTTCCCCCTCTCTCTCTCTTTTCTTTTAAATGCGCATTATAGTCAAAAATTCACCGATGGCAGAGCACAACCAGCCTAGGAAAACCACAGGAGACCAGCCCTGTTCCAAGGACTTTGTTTAGATGCAACAAATCATTTGTCTGTTATTAACCTAGAGCTTGTAATTATGCAGATTGCCATAGATTTTCCTGGGCCTGGAAGTGAGATTGAGGGTTGTTCAAACTATAGCAGGAAGCTTGGGGCTGGCTATGCATTACTGAACTTGCCACATTTATCATGTTGACTGATGGCAGGAGAATCAGGTCTCGGGTCCCAGTGGTTAATGTAGTGGGTAATTAACTGTCATTTGCCTAGTAATAGGCTGATGATCAATGGTTTGTGTGGAAACAAATTCTAATCAGGTAGCTGATAAATGCTCCGGGAAAGAAAGCAATTGAAATTGGGGACAGCAGAAAAGAAAGAACTAGGTCTAGAATTTCAACATAGGAACTCTAGAGTTATATGATAATAACAGCAAAACAAGAAGAAAAAGTAGAAGACCAACAATAACGGGGGAGAGGGCAATCGTCTAAATAAATAGCTATGTTCAGAATTACCCCTTGCTAGCTAGAAAGGATCTCTTACATGGCCTTAAAATGGCGAGGTTTTGAATGGGTTTTTTAATAACTAAAAGCCGCAAGATGCAACATTATTGGACAATATATCTGACGGGGTTTTTTTAAAGTTATCTAAATTGGGATAAGCCACCGAGCAATTGTTTTTTGCTTTAAGTGAAGTTTTTTTTTTCTGTTTCAGTGAATAAGGATTTGATTTTGAATGATGACTACTCCAGCTCCTTTTGGACACCCACTGTTTTTTTTTCCTTCTCCTTTTATTAAAGGTTTTGGAGATTTGTAGGACTAGTTCAAGCAGATAAGAACTAAAGGGGATGACTCTCCAGCCCCCAAATCAGCATGTGATATTTCTAAACAGGTTCAATAACTAGGGTGACTTTACAGCTTTCTTGCATGATTGTGACTTTTCCAAGATTATTTCCCTGTCCTCTGATGGAAACCAAATACTATAAGGTTGAGTGTTCTCAGTATTTGAAAAAGTATTTCCCCCATACTAACATGTACATATCTTAATATGTCCCCAAGATGTTCTTCTCCGTTGTCTCCTTTTAAGAAGAAGTAGGTGAGTTGTTAAAAGATCCTGTGCCTTCTCAATCAGCTCTACAATCCTTTGATGTTGCTTCTGGATACAAGAGACTAAATGAGGTTGAGTTGTTTGTGATCAGTTTTAGTTGAGGAACCCACCCGCAGAAACCCACATGTTTCAGCATGTGTGAACTAGATTATCATATTAAGAACATAACATAAGAACATAAGAACATAAGAAGAGCCATGCTGAATCAGGCGAAAGCCCATCGAGTCCAGCATTCTGTGTCACACAGTGGCCCACCAATTGTACATGGGGATCTTGAGCAGAAAGAGAAGGCAAAACCCTCCCTTTCCCTTGACCCCCAACAAATGGTACTCAAGGGAATCCTGCCTGCCTCAGCCAACATAGAGGCGGCACATGGACATCCGTTTTAATAACCACCGATACACTTTGCATCCATGAATCTATCTAGCCCTGCCTTGAAGCTATCAAGGCTGACAGCTGTCACGACCTCTTCTGGAAGTGAATTCCATAAACCAACAACCCTCTGGGTGAAGAAATATTTCCCTTTATTTGTCCTCACTTTCTTACCTACGAGCTTTAGGGAGTGCCCCCTTGTCCTGATATTGTGTGATAGAGAAAAGAATTTTTCTCTATCCACCTTTTCTATCCCATGCATGATTTTATACACTTTGATCAAGTCACCCCTTAAACGCCGTCTTTCAAGGCTGAAGAGACCAAGGCGTTGCAATCTGGTTTCATAAGGGAGGTGCTCCATTTCCTTGATCATTCTTGTTGCCCTTTTTTGCACCTTTTCCAGTTCCATTATATCCTTCTTGAGGTGCGGTGACCAGAACTGTACACAGTACTCCAAGTGTGGTCTCACCATCGATTTGTACAGAGGCAATATTACTTATAAGACTGGGCTACTGTGTTAGGGTATTATTTATTTATTATATCGGACCGATATGCTGCTCTGTTTAAATGCCAACTCTGGATGGCTTGCAACGCATGCATAAAAACGATTAAAATAATTTTTAAATTACTTTAGATCAAAACAATAATTAAGAACCCTCACCCAGTATCACAGTATCCAGTTTGAGTCTCTCAGAGACAATAATAATCAAATGTTCTTTAAAAAGAACAAGATTTTCCTCAAGAAATACCAATGCCGTTAACCTCAATGATATCCGAGTGGTATCTGATTTATTCGATTTACACAGTATGTTGGGAATAAGCTAAATATGCACTGGATAATTCCTGAGTTAGTACATTATGAGGAAGATTGACTTAACAAATTATGCAAATCAACTGTGAGGGTAAACCATAATACGAGTTATAGTGATTTTTTGGACATGGTATGCTGTGGGAACGCAGAAATTTATTTTTTATTTATTGTTAATCTCGATTTAAAATTAAACATTTGTTTTAGACACAGCTGAAACGTATTCCTGCCCTTCAAAATTGTTGGAGGGCAGCAAAACAAGTTCATTTAATCCTTATAACCCTGTCAGGCCAGACATTTAGTTTATTCATTAGCCCACAGGCCATATCAAAATACAGAGCTCCAAACACAAATTATTAATAAAATTCTACAAAAACAATTTAAAATGAAATTGGAGTAAAATACAAAAAATTAATATATAGATAAGTAAAATAAGATAAAAATTATATTACAGTATCACTCCTGTAATCTATCCCAATCAGTCCCACATATGCCGATCTCAGCCGAACCATTTTGTTTTCGGATTCTGGCCACACATAAGGTATGTTGTTTTGATATGGGGTTACCAATGGATCATTCATTTAACATATGAACCAAGGTACCTGTATCTCACCCTCTTACACAAACAACAATCAAATAATATCAAATCTTCTACTACTCCGGAAATGCGGATACGTCCATCATATGGTGTAAAGTGGAAGCTCCCATATCTGACCATTGTATCAAGCTGTTCTAATCTCACTCGCGTAAATATCTCCCTAAAATGTTTTGGCAATTGTAACTTTAAATAGTTGTCTGTTTCAAAAGTACATTTATATTTACGCAGCCATTTCAAGTTACCAGGCCAGAAGAGTAGGAACACACTTAATTTGGTTGCAGAATTGATCCAGTTTCTGGGTTCATACAATCTGTGGAATGACAAATTAATGGAATGAATTTTTTTGGCAAACACAACCTGTTAATTTCAGGTAATCTTCAACTTATTATAGTTTAGTGATCATTCAAAGTTACGACAACACTGGAAAAAGTGACTTACGGCCAGTTTACACACTTAACGACCATTGCAGTGTCTCCCCATGGTCACATGATCAAATTTCAGCTGCTCGGCAACTGACTCATATGTATGAGAGTTGCAGTGTCCCCGGGGTCATGCGAACACCTTACGTCAGACATGTCAAACACAAAGCCTGGGGGCCCGATGTGGCCCGTGAAGTGGTTTAATGTGGCCCGCGGAGCCATCCTGGAAACAGTGAGGGAACAGCCCCCACTACCTTGGCCCTGGCCCAGGCTGGCTGGGAGCCAATGTACAATTTTGTGATGGCCATCTATGCTGAAATGCATTCAGTCTTAGCTCCACAAGGCAGTCCAGAATCAGCGAGGAACCAGCCCCTGCCGCGTCAGCCCCGCCCGCTGGGTGCATGCTGGGGAGGTGTCACCCTTTGTGAGGAATGAAGAAATGCACCACGCCTTGGTGCTTGCCCTGGTCCCACCCCCTTCTGCCAGAGACCCTCAGATCTGTCCCACTCCTGCCCAGGCCCCCTTGACGCGAAGGATGTAGAGCTGGCCATGCCCACCCAGTAGGCCACACCCACTCCATCCACACCCACCCAATAGGCTGCACCCACCCTGGCCACACCCACCCGGCCCCCCAAGGGCAACCGCAATGCTGACACCCCTGCCTTATGTGACCTTCTGACAAACAAAGTCAATGGGGGAAGCCAGATTCACTTAAAAAAAAACCCGTCTTAATAACTTAACAATTGCAGTGATTCATTTAACAACTATGACAAGACAGGTCATAAAATGGGAAAAGTTACTTAACTAAAACTGTCTTGCTTAGTAACAGAAATTTTGGCTCAGCTGTGATCATATGTCAAGGACCACCAGTATTTGGCTGAGTTTTTGGTTGCCTTTAAAAAAAAAAAAAACTTCTGCTCAGGCCTTCTTTAGTGTATTCATCACTAGCATTACCATGCTATCTCACAAAAAACAAAATAGGCAGATCATGATTGCAAGTTTTCAATGCTATCGCCTTGAAAATCTCACTAGAGATTTTCAAGATTATGGATTAATTTTATTCTTCTATTTAGGACACCTCATGACTTACAGGCATTTTATTAGATTTTTTTTTTAAAAAACTATCTTTTGTCTTTAATCATCGTTTATCAAAAGTTTGTGGCTGACCAAAGGTGTACAATCACTACATCATAAAATAAAATGAAAATACGTTGAATAAAGCCAAGTAGAATTAAAGCACATTTTAAAAGCCAACAAAGGTGCAGAATTGCAACAGTGGTTGACTTTTCACACAAGGGTGCCTATAGGAGCAGATAACATCAAAATGGGGGATCCTACTGGGCAATCAAAGCCCCCTTTTTAACATTTATTATACACACTTTAAAAAGGAGCAGGATTCAATGAGTCACTTCCACTATTTTGATAAAATTGATTATGTGATATGCCGCTCAGAGTTACTTTCTGTAAGACAGGCAGCCATATAAATTTGATTAATAAAATGTATAAATTGACATTCACATATAGACGTCCTGCTGATAACCATTTACATAGCAAAATTTTAGGCTACTGAGATTTTTTTTTAAAAAAAAATCATGAACCAAAAAAACAAAGCTGGAAAGAGCCTGGTGGGGCCATTTCACAATGTTGGTGCAGCCACAGAGAAGGCCCTGTTTCATATTGTTATGAGCTGGACTAGAAGTTCCCTTGGTCATCAGCAAATTCTGTGTGTCTAGTCAAAATTTGATCTTATATTAGATTAAAAATAAAAGAAGAATTGTATCCATAGCTTCCCGTTCAGTCATTTTAATATTAAAGCGCTGAGGTATCATTCAGGTTAGCCCGGATCCATGTACAAATTGGCTCTTATTTTATTTTATTATTTATTTTATTAATTTAATTTCTATGCCGCCCTATTCCAGAGAACTCAGGGCGGCTCACAGCATGATAGAAATTACATTATATACATATAAAAAACCCTTAAGTTAAAAAAAACCCCTTAAGTTAAAAAAAAAGAAAGAAAGAAACCAATCATTCCACGAACATACACTGGCTAGGGGCAAAATGTTAGCTGCCCCAGGCCTGCCGGCAAAAGTGTGTTTTAAGCATTTTACGAAAGGCGGAGAGGGTGGGGGCGACACGGATCTCCGGGGGAAGTTGGTTCCAGAGGGCCGGGGCCGCAACAGAGAAGGCTCTTCCCCTAGGCCCCGCCAGGCGACACTGTCTGGCTGACGGGACCTGGAGAAGGCCCACTCTGTGGGCCCTAACCGGCCGCTGGGATTCATGAGGCAGCAGACGGTCCCGTAAATAACCTGGTCCGATGCCATGTAGGGCTTTATAGGTCATAACCAACACTTTGAATTGGGTTCGGAGACCAATTGGCAGCCAATGCAGCTCGCGGAGTGATGCCGAAATTTGGGCATTTCTAGGCAAGCCCAACACTGCTCGCGCGGCTGCATTCTGCATTACCTGAAGTCTCCGAACATTTTTCAAAGGTAGCCCCATGTAGAGAGCATTGCAGTAATCGAACCTCGAGGTGATAAGGGCATGAGTGACTGTGAGAAGAGACTCCCGGTCCAAATAGGGCCGCAACTGGTGCACCAGGCGAACCTGGGCAAATGTCCTCCTCACCACAGCCGAAAGATGATATTCCAAATTTAGCTGTGGATCGAGGAGGACGCCCAAGTTGCAGACCTTCTCCGAGGGGGTCTTGAAAGTGGGGAGTCCATTCGATTGTCAAATTAAAGTATTCAGATTAAGGAATCCACAATAGTGAGCTCTAACAAAGAGAAACTCGACAAATAATTGGTTTCAGAACTGGTCAGTGGTCACAGACCTTAGGCATACAATACCTCGTGGCTTCATTGAGGTCCCATTTCACAAGTGTCTCAGGGCTGTTGGTAATAGCAATTTCCCCTCAATCCAGGCTGATTAGCGTAATACTGTCAGACTAAGGATTATGTGCATGTCGATGCCACGATGTTCAAGTCAGTCTGGAGGGCAATTGTTGAAGCAGAACAAAGGCATGCTAAAAGTTTATTGTACAGACTGACATTTAAAGAAGAGAATATTTGTAGATCAGGGTTGAATTTGGGAGGTCCTTGGTGCTGTCTGAGGTTTTTGGTTTTCTTGCAGACATTTCATTGCCAAACTAGGTAACAACATCAGTAAAATGGAAGAAAGGGAGGGAGGGATAGATCAGGACATAAAAACATCACTAAAATCAGCCTATCAAATGATGCTTTCCCTCATTCTGGACAGCAGTTCCTACAGTTTTCAAGACAATAGGATTTGGCCATGCCACCCAACATATCTAGAGAGACACTAGGTGTGAGTCGCATGTAGTAAAAAAATGCTTGTGTGTTTTGTGTAGATATGTGTGCGTTGGGGGGGGGGTGTCTGTGTGCATATACAGATAATGCTGGAATGTTATTCAACTTGTAGATAACAAGGAATTCTTACAGAATCAGAACTCATTGAATTTGGCCTGAGTGGTGCAGATTTAAAAAGCAGGTTTCATATTCATTGCCTATGTTGTCAGTCCTGAGATTCCTCGTGTAGCATCTTTGAATTCATTAGCTTAAAACTGTTTTTAATTTGGAATTTCCCTGGAGTGCCATTATATTTTTCTGCTGTCAGCCTGATGTTGAAAAGCAAAGTGGTGGATGTGGCATTTTCATCTATTTTCTATCATAGTTGCAAATGGCATTAGCAGGCTATGCGCAAAGTATAGCAATTTCTTTTTTTAAAAAAGAAAAAAAAGGAAGTCTATATAGATGTATTAAGTATTAAATAGCTTCACATTCGCATTGATAACAAACAATGGATCATGAGTTAAGCCCCAAACCAAAATTTATAATGCAAAATTCCAAAACAACCATTCTTCCTGCATGTGTGGGGAGCTAGTTTATTCCTTGTAATATAATCAGGGGTTTTTTTTGGGGGGGGGAAACAACCTTGGTACGGTTTTGAACAATGCACTCAAGTGTTTGCTGGGCACACACACACACACACACAGAGAGAGAGAGAGAGAGAGAGAGAGATGTGTTTTGGAAAGGGTTAACAGACTCCTAATCACCCAATTGATCTCAGCACTGCTTCATAATGCCTTGGTAACACTTGGATTACTGCAAGCAGTTTTGGTCACCACAATATATAGAAATATTTTAAAAATATAAAAAAGTTGTTGAGGCTCTGAGAATAGTGCAGAGAAGAACTACAAAGATGATTCGAGGTCTGGAGACTAAAACATACGAAAAGCAGTTGCAGGAATTGGGTATATCTAGTTCAGTGAAAAGAAGGACGTGATAGCAGTATTCTAATATCTGAGGGGCTGCCACAAAGAAGAGCGGGGGGGTCAGCCTATTTTCCAGAGTATCTGGACACGAAACAATAGATGGAAACTAACCAAGGAGAGAAGCAACCTGGAACGAAGGAGAAATTTCCTGACAGTGAGAACAATTAACCAGTGGAACATCTGGCCTCCAGAAGTTGTGGGTGCTCCATCACTGGAAGTTTTTAAGAAGAGACTGGACAGCCATTTGTCTGAAATAATATAGTCTGGTCCCAGGCTGCAGCATATCAGAAAACGGGTCACGTAAACATGGGATGCAGACAGTATGTGAAATCATCAGTACTGTGTACAGTTCTGGTCACCGCACCTCAAGAAGGATATAATGGAACTGGAAAAGGTGCAAAAAAGGGCAACAAGAATGATCAAGGAAATGGAGCACCTCCCTTATGAAACCAGATTGCAACACCTTGGTCTCTTCAGCCTTGAAAGACGGCGTTTAAGGGGTGACTTGATCGAAGTGTATAAAATCATGCATGGGATAGAAAAGGTGGATAGAGAAAAATTCTTTTCTCTATCACACAATACTAGGACAAGGGGGCACTCCCTAAAGCTCATAGCTAAGAAAGTGAGGACAAATAAAGGGAAATATTTCTTCACCCAGAGGGTCGTTGGTTTATGGAATTCACTTCCAGAAGAGGTCGTGACAGCTGTCAGCCTTGACAGCTTCAAGGCAGGGTCAGACAGATTCATGGATGCCAAGTGTATCGGTGACTATTAAAACGGATGTCCATGTGCCGCCTCTATGTTGGTTGAGGCAGGCAGGATTCCCTTGAGTACCCTTTGTTGGGGGTCAAGGGAAAGGGAGGGTTTTGCCTTCTCTTTCTGCTCAAGATCCCCATGTACAATTGGTGGGCCACTGTGTGACACAGAATGCTGGACTTGATGGGCTTTGGCCTGATTCAGCATGGCTCTTCTTATGTTCTTATGCCCCCTCCAGTCTGGAGGAAGGCCTCTCTGCACGGAACCAGTTCCTGGTGCCCAAAAGGTTGGGGGCCACTGGTATAGGGGTTTTATATACATGTATTTTTATATGTTGATTTCTATTATGTTGTGAGCCGCCCTGAGTTCTCCGGAAAAGGGCGGCATAGAAGTCAAATAATAATAATAATAATAATAATAATAATAATAATAATAATAATAATAATAATAATAATAATAATAGTAATAGTAATAATAATAGTGTTCCTTGCTTGAGCAGAGGCTTGGACTAGAAGACCTTCAACTCTGTTATTCTGTCCTGTTTTGTCCCTTTATTGTCAAACATAACCCCAGCCTACACATGACACTAGCAGCAAAGCAGCAGTATCTCCATCAATCTGCTTTCTCATCACTGTTTTTTCCTCTTTTTCCCTACTTCAAAGCTAGATGAATATTGAAAGAATGTGCATTTTTCTTATTCTTTGTTGGAGAGAGAGTTATTTTCATTAGATGGTGTGTCTTCCTGTTTGACCTAACACCTCCCCTCTAGGCTAACTCACTAGGCAATGCTTGATAGGAAACACACAACGCTGAAAGCTTCTACGATGATAATTACACTGCAGTGTATGCTGTGTGGTGTTGCTAGTGAAGAGGACTTAGTAGCTGCATTGGTAGCATATAGTTCTTACCTATTATTTATTAAATTACTACCTTTCCTGGCTTTATAACAGCGTAATGAAACCATATAAATACATGAATAAAAGCATATCTTAAAAACAGGTGAAGCTTTACAAGTAAGATAAATCAGGTTAAAAAGGCTAGGGTGGCTGGCTAGGCTACTAGCTGGGAAATCTGCTATTGCAGAACAACACTGTCCTGCACTGGCTATCCCAAGTTTCCAGCTTCAGTTCAAAGGATGGATTACTAACTATAAAGCCATCCAGCATGGCTGAAGGATAACCTTGTCAAGCATGAGCTTGTTTATCCAATTCAGTCCAGTCATCTGAAGAGGGGCTGTTGATCTCTGCTCTGTGCGAGGTCCACGGAAGTGGACTAGCTACCAAGACATCCTTTTTTTTTAATTAAAAAAATTCTTTTATTAAAACAATCAGCATTGAACATAAAATCATATTGTGCAGCAATCATCATAGCACCTGATATACAACACTAAGTATTAGTCTTTGTAAACGTCTGATTTGGTAAACATTTATCACTCCTCACATCAAGCCTCAACTATACGCCTGTTACACTTTGCTTGATTGGTGTTTCTCTTATCTGTAGTCTATCCACTGTTTCTGGTCTATCACATATTATTCATCTCAGTATTATTACAATCTTTTATGATCCCTAACCAAAGATCCTGAGGTAGAAATTCAATAACCTGAGGTAGATATTCAGTCCGCTTTTTCAATATTAAAGTGACCAACATTAGACATAAGATCCTATTGAGAAGCAATCATCCTGGAACATAGCATACAACATTAGGTATTAGTCTTTGTAAACGTCTGGTTTGGTAAACATTCTTCACTCCTCACGCCTATCCTCAACTATACGCCAGATATATTTTGTTTGATTGGTGTTTCCCTTATATATGGTCTATCTACTGTATCTAGTCTATCACATATTACTCATTTGCGCTTCTGAATTAACTTCGTCTCCGTAATAGTGCAATCTTTTATAGTCCCTAACCAGAGATCCTGAGGTAGAAATTCCATAACCTGAGGTAAAAATTCAATCTGCTTTTTCAATATTAAAGCAAGCAACATTATGCGTAAGATCATATTAAGAGGCATTCATCATAGAACATAAACATACAACATTATGTATTAGTCTTTGTAAACGTTGGGTTTGGTAAACATTCTTCCCTCCTCACGTCCAGCCTCAACTAAATGCCAGATACATTTTGTTTGATCGGTGTTTCTCTTGTATATAGTCTATCCACTGCCTCCAGTCTGTCAAGTATTGTTCATTAGAGCGACCTTTCAAGTATGCCGATATTTTTGCCATTTCCACCAAATTTGTTACTTTCAAGGTCCATTCTTCCATAGACGGTATTTCTGGATTCTTCCAGTATTGTCCCACCAACAATCTGGCTGCTGTGATCAAGTTCAGAAATAAGTTTATCTCTGAGGTGGTGCAATCCTTTGTGATCCCTAACAAAAAAACCTGAGGTAGAAATTCAATACGCTTTTTGAAAATGGTTTGGAGTGTCCACCATATCTTCCTCCAGAAGGCTTTGATTTTTCTGCATGTCCACCATACATGAAAGTAGGTAGCCTCCTCATCGCCACACCTCCAGCATTTGGACTGGGAGTCTGGATAGATGTATGCTAGTTTTTTCGGGTCTAGATGCCACCTATAAAACATCTTGTAGAAGTTTTCCCTTAAGTGTTGCGCTTTCGTAAATTCTACATTTCTCACCCAGATTTTCTCCCACGTGTCCACCAAGACATCCTTTTAATAGCCACCACACTTTGTCCTTGGAGGAACATTGACCCAGCAGTCCTCCCGTGGAAGCAGACCAGTTTGGTCTCGTGGTTAAGATAGTAGGGTGGAAAGTGGGAGACTGTGAGTTCTAGTCCTACTTTAGCCATGAAAGCTGGCTAGATGACGTTGGGCCAATAACCAAGAAATTTTGAGTTCTAGTCCTACCTTAGACACGAAAGCCAACGGGTGACTTTGGGCCAGTCGCTAGGACACAGTGAGCTCTAGCCTCACTTTAAGCATGAAAGCCGGCTTGGTGACCGTGGGCCGGTCATTCCGTCTCAGCCCAATTCACCTCGCAGGGTTGTTGTGAGAAAAATAGGAGCAGGAAGGTGTGTTGGAGATGTTTGCTGCCTTGAGTTATTTACAAAAATAATAACAGCAGGAAAAAGCAAGCCAGCCCTGAAATCTATTTTGTTCAACAGGCTTTTGGCCCATGTTTGTGGATAGCTATTATTTTAATGACCTTTATTGTAATCTGTTTTCTGTCTGCTGTATTATCTTGGAAATGCATGAACCAGAATCTTATAAGGGTGGTACATATGGGATCCTTGGGTGATAGAGTCAGTTTAAGGTGTCTTTTATTAATATCTGTTAATATAATAAATTTATATATGGCCACCCAACTCACAAAAGGCATCTCACAGCATTAAAGATCCACAACATAAAACTCATAAAACACCACTATCACCCCATAGTGGCAATACGGTAGATACCTTAACTTGATTTTATTTTATTTATTTATTTATTTATTTTATCAAATTTCTATGCCGCCCCTCTCCTAAGACTCGGGGCGGCTCACAACAACAATACAGCTACATATAAAAATTAATAATAATGATAACATCCAATCCAAAGATCCATACATACGACATGCAAACACAATCAAATACACAATCAACGATGGAAGCACATTCCTCGGCCCGGGGGCAGAACAGAGTTCATACCCCCCAAGCCTGTCGGCATAAATAGGTCTTCAAAAGTTTCCGGAAAACTAGGAGGGAGGAGGCAGTATGAACCTCTGAGGGAAGCTGGTTCCAGAGGGCTGGGGCAGCAACGGAGAAGGCCCTTGTCCTAGGACCCGTCAGATGACATTGCCTGATGGACGGGACCTGTAGGAGGCCAGCCCTATGCACCCTAACCGGTCGCTGGGATTCATATCAGCCTGGGGTCACCTGGCCCACTGACATCTTTGGGGCCTCCTGGAGAAATAATGTCTAAAGGAGATGGGCAGCTCAAAAATGTGAAAAATAAATAAAAACAAATAAATAGCAAGGTGGGGGGGTTCAATCTTCTCTCCAACCTTATCTTTCCAGTAACTTGGAACAAAGAGTAGCATGGCAGAGCTTAAAAGTTAAAGCATTTGAGTAGAGTTTTCCAATTGCTTCCACAGTATAATATACCAGCATTTCTAATGTGGCTATATATAGTTGACTGCCTCATTTACTTTAATAGGCTCTTTCTATAACATAATCATAGCTATAAGCATTGCTTAGGGTTGGAAGGTGCATGAACCACTAATGCTTTCTGACACTTTAAATGGCTTCTTCATAAAACGTTCTTTAATAATGGTAAAGCTTTTAGCACTAGGTGTCAAAAATGACTGGGAGGCTAGCCTCTCCCCACCAGCCCCAAAGTATTATTTCCTCTTATGCTGAAGTGCATGCATATTATAAATAAATAGCACCAAGGCCATGTTCTTTGCAATGCTGTCCCATGGCTGCCTTCGGATCTTCGGCCTCTTTCGTGCTGCATGTGTCTGGCTCACTAATGTAATTTTTTTTTTTAACTTTCCCCCCCTCACATCTTGAAGTGGTAAGACTTTAATGCACCACAGATTAATAACAGTAGTTCTAGAGACAAGTGGTAAACATTATGTTATGATGGTAAAGGGCTTATTTGCAAACCATAGATGTCAAGGGGGTCTTCTTTCTTTTTCTCCTCCTCCTCTTTGCCCCAAATTGTAATTTAACAAAAAAAAAGGTTAGTTTCATAATTGAAAACAAATATTACTGAGCTACAACTGAGCCCCAAATTTATCTTGCTAAGTGAGACATTTGTTAAGTGGGTTTTGCCTCATTTTATGACCTTTCTTCACACAGTTGTTAAGTGAATCACGGTAGTTGTTAAGTCAGTAACACAGTTGGTCAGTGAGTCTGGCTTTCCCCATTGATTTTGCTTGTCAGAAGGTCACAAAAGGGGATCACACGACGCCAGGATGCTGCAACCATCATACATATGAATCAGTTGCCGAATTTTGATCATGTGACCATAGAGATATTGCAAAGGTCGTAAGTGTGAAAAACAGTCATGAGTCATTTTTTTAAGCACCATTGTAACTTTGAACAGTCATTAAATAAATTGTTATAAATCAAGGATTACCTGTATATGATAGTGGGAACAACAGGGAGACAAAAACATATGAAGAACAGTTGCAGGAATTGGGTATGGCCAGTCTAAAGAAAAGAAAGATTAGTGGGGACATGATAGCAGTCTTCCATTATTTGAGAGGCTGCCACAAAGAAGAGAGAGTCAATTTATTTTCCAAATCACCTGAAGGCAAAACAAGATACAATGGATGGAAACTATTCAAGGAGAGAAGCAACCTGTAATTAAGGAGAAACTTCCTAACAGGGAAGACAATTAACCAGTGGAACAGCTTGCCACCGGAAGTTGTGGGCACTATCACTGGAGGTTTTTAAGAAAAGACTGGACAGCCACATGTCTGAAATGGTATAGGGTCTCCTGCTTGAACAGGGCTTGGACTGGAAGACCCGCAAGGTGCCTTCTAGCTCTTTTCTGATTGATTCTTGGGCGCTTTGTTTACTCACCCAATCTTCGTTTCTTTCTCTGTGTTCCTTCCACTCTCCCCACCCGCCATCGGCAGGTTATTTGGTGTGACTGGAAACTGTGCAGCCTGTAGCAAGCTTATCCCCGCGTTTGAGATGGTGATGAGAGCCAAGGACAACGTTTACCACTTGGACTGTTTTGCGTGTCAACTGTGTAATCAGAGGTAAGAGACTTTTCAGTGCATTTCCATGGGTTGATGCCAGTTGTTTCTGCTTAGAAAAGAATAGTCCCAGGCACGAGATTTTTGCCAATGTGCTCCAGGCTGAACTTGCTTTGATTAACAAGAGCCTTAGTTGAAGGAAGACAATCCAGGTAAGGAATGGCTTCATTTCTTCCATCCCATCCTTCCGATAATATTCAGATGTATAATGAACTAGAGTATCTTATTATGGGTATGAATCTCAGCTTATCTACTCTTCTACTCTACTTCCCAAATTAATCGTAACTTTGATAGGTTATGGCTTGCAATCAACAATCTGCCCCAGGTTTCAGAGAAAATGAGCAGAAGCATGGTAACATCCACTGAGTAGAGAAAGAAAGAAAGTGCTGGCACCCCCAACACCATCTGCTCCTATTGGTTGATGGGTTTCAGGTGCAGCAGATGCTGTAACCATAGTGAAGACTCTACCCAAATGGATCTAGCATTATCTCTTTCTGTCCATAGGCTTCCTGTGCCCCTTGGGAATTTTGAGGGCACCCGATTGGAGAAAGATGAGCTTATATCTAAAGATGATGGCTAAAACTCTCATCTCTGAGCAGGAATTTAAAGTGGTGCCTGCTCTTTCTTTAGAGATCTGTTTCATTTGTCCTGGTGCCTCTTGGCGAAGTGTTGCAAATTTGGATTAGGTTCATATTTTGGAATCTAGAGTTAAAACCAGGGGTCTTCAAACTTGGCCCTTTTATGACTTGTGGACTTCAACTCCCAGAATCCCTCAGCCAGCCAGGGTGGCTGAGAAATTCTGGGAGTTGAAGTCCACAAGTCATAAAAGGGCCAAGTTTGAAGACCCCTGGTTAAAACTGACACAGGCTTCCATCAGCCTTTCGACCTTCCGAGGTTGGTAAAAAGAGAACCAGATTGTTGGGGACAATATGCTGACATTGTAAACCACATAGAGAGTGCTGTAAATAACGTACGAAGCGGTATATACTGTAAGTGAAGTGCTTTTGCTAAAACTGGAACAAGACTTCAGACTTTATTATCTACCATTTTAGTAATTTACTGTAGTCTTTTTTAGCTCAGTGTGAGGCTATGCTAAAATTTACAGTTGATGCATGAGTAAACCATAAAAGGAAGAATTCAGATTTCTTGAAAATAACTTCAGTTTCTTGTAACAAAATAAGCTCTTACTAGTTCTTTACAATAGCATGCATACATATCAGTTAAACTTCATTCCTGGCAAGGCTCTTCCATTTTTCTATTTATGTTTAAGTTCTGCTTAACCACATTTGCCTAGGACAGCATTCTCTCAGCGCCAGATATATTGGATTTTTTTTTTTAACTCTCATATATTCTCAGTCAGATCCAAGACAACTGGAGGGCACCAGATTCAGGAAGTTGTATCTAAGAAATAGCATGTAATTCATAGGTAAATGTGAGCTGCTGGAAGACCAAGGGAAACACTGAAAAAGACAAGGCTTAATTCTGCATATATGGGAAGCAATATCTTACATGGTGAAACTCCAATACACACAATAGAAAAGTAAGCTCTAATTTATAGCAGGAGATTATTACTCTTCGTGAAACTTGGAGAGGGATTAGTATATGGCTCTTTAGAAAATCAGCATGTAATGTTCAGATTATAATATTAGTGGAGTTATGCTTTAAGTCATGGAGAAAATCTTTGTGGTCGCTAAGAGTCAGCAATGAGTTGATAGCACATAATCACTCGATCAAGCAATGTTGTTTAAGCCATAAACCATGAAAAAAACCCATTTGTTTTGCCTTTATCAATTATAAGAGTTAGAAATGCTTCTCAAGAACGTACGATAGCAATATCCACCCAACCTTGACTAATTTTTTTAAAAGCTAAGCTGAGGTAAACCTTGCTACTTCCTCCACCGTAATTCACGACTCTGGGGTAGGAAGATTAGGAAAAGTTATTCTCAAATATATTAATGGCAAATAATTCCCGTGCTACTTCTGAGAAAATTAGATGGATGTGACCATGAAATCACCAGAGTCAAATTCAACTCAAAAGAGATACTCCTTTTTTTAAAAAAAGGGGGGAAAATGTGGGAGTGAGACAAGAGGTTCTTTGGGACTGAAGGTGTCAGGCATAATCATATTTATATCTTGATTACCCTAGCCCACAGGTTGGCAACCTGAGGCTCTGGAGCCGCATGAGGCTTTTTGAGCCTTCCCCTGTGGCTCCCAGCCTCCTCTGCCATTTGCAGAGAGAGACAGAGACAGAGAGAGGCACTTGCGCTTCCCTGCCACCCCACCCCCCCTCTCTCTGTGTGTGTGTGTAAAAAAAAGAGAGAGAGTGCACTCACAGTGTTCTCCGAGGAGCTGAAAAGCTTATTGGGCCGAGCTCCCTTTGCTGCCTCTCTGCAGGAAGCAGGAAGGGCAGGGGAGAGCTAGCTAGCCCAGCTATGCTGACTCAGGAATTCTGGGAGTTGAAGTCCATGAGTCATAAAAGAGCCCCCTGAGCTTCTTGGAGAACAGCTTGAAGCCAGCTTGCCAGGTGAGCAGCAGATAGGAGAGAGGAAAAGAGAGGGGGAGAGAAAGAGAGAGAGAGAAAGAGAGAGAGGGAGGAAAGAGAGAGAGAGAAAGAGAGGGAGGGAGAGAGAGAGAGGAAAGAGAGAGAGAGAGAGAGAGAGAGAGAGAGAGAGAGAGAGAGAGAGACTCTTTTGATATCTAAAATGAAGATAACACTGCATATATCCTTTTTTACCTGTGTGTGTATGTATGTATGTGTGTGTGTGTGTATACACACACACACACACACTTACACTTACAATAAAGGTAAAAAAAGGATATATGCAGTGTTATCTTCATTTTAGATATCAAAAGGGTTTTGCGGCTCCCAGTGTTTTGTTTTCAGTAAGGAACGGGTCCAAGTGGCTCTTTGAGTGTTTTGGGTTGCCTACCCCTGCCCTAACCATATTCCTAGAGAAAATTGCCTTCCATAGGAAGAAATAGTCCCATTGGTGCAATGTTGAGCTGTTCCCCCCCCAAACTGCTTTGAGATTTGATTTTAATGATGAAAAGTAGATTTTAAATTGATACAAAATAATAAGACTTTAAGCCTCACCAGAGGTTGGTTCTTTCTCTCTCACACACGCAGATGCACACGAACATACATATATGTGCAGAGCTTAAATTAAGATAGTAGTAGTAGAAATATTGGATTGAATTCAATCTCTGCAATTAAAATTCTGCCAAACTGAGCCCCTTTTATATTTCTGCAAAGTATATGTGCTACCACATTTCCATACCCTGAGAAGAATTTATTTGCTTTCTTCTCAGTCTGCTTTACAGATCGGATTCACATAAGATGTATAGGAGAGGTGGGGCAGATTGGAACCCCTTTGCATCACCTTTCTTGCCAACAGCAGTCGAAATAAACCTGATCGCATAAAAGAAGACAATACAATGATTTATCAAGAAAAACATACTTTTTACCTGTGCTTGGAAGTAGTCACTCAAGTTCCTGAAGAAGTAATTGCAAGAGAACTGATCAGTTGAGATTTTAAAAAGGAAATGGGTTCAGGAAGCAGAGCTAAGCTGGAGTGAGATTTTTATCAAACCAAATCTTAATTAGTCATAGACCAACATATCACAGCATTTAAAAATGTATTCTCAACTTCAGCTCATTTATAACACAACTGAAGTCAGCTATTTACACACTTAATCCAATTGACAACAATAAAATTTGTGGACTTCAATTCCCAGAATTCCTCAGGCAGCCATGCTGGCTGAGGAATTCTGGGAGCTAAAGGCCACAAGTCTTAAAAGTTGCCACATTTGGAGAATCATGCCCTAATCCAAGCCAGCGTGGCTGGATGAGGAATTCTGGGAGTTGAAGTCCACAAGTCATAAAAGGGCCAAGTTTGAAGACCCCTGCCCTAATCAATACTGAGAATTATTTTAAAGCCAAATGCTAGATATACAGTATTTAGTGAAGAAGCATCACATATACACAATGTGATACATAAAGTCACCTCCTGTCTTGACTATTGCAACATGCTCTACATGGGGCTGCCCTTGAAAAGCATCCAAAAGCTCCAGTTGGTGCAGAATGTAGTGGCCTGTATAGTTTTGTACAGACCATGTGTCACCTCTCCTGTGGGAGCTGCATTGATTGCCCTTTTGCTTCTGGCTACAATTCAAACTGCTGGTTGTCTCCTTTAAAGTCCTTCATGGCTTGGGACCAGATTATCTGAGGGACCGTCTCTTGCCGTCACATCCACCCGACCCACTAGAGCAGGGGTCTTCAAACTTGGCCCTTTTATGACTTATGGACTTCAGCTCCCAGAATTCCTCAGCCAATGTGCCTGGATGAGGAATTCTGGGAGTTGAAGTCCACAAGTCATAAAAGGGCCAAGTTTGAAGACCCCTGCACTAGAGAGAGGAGGCAAGGAGTGTTGCGGGTCCCGTCCCCTAAGGAGATGCATCTCGAGGGACCCAGAAGAAAATCCTATTAGAAATTAAACTGGCCCCCACTCTGAGATTCTCTCAGAAGGCCCCGAAGACGTGGTTCTGGCAGTCGGCCTGGGGAACCCAGAATGGGATGGAGCTTATTAAATGGCTGGTATGAGTGTATGTTGTCACCAGGGATGGGTGTGTATGGTGTCATTATTTTATTATTTTAATTTTTTGTTATTTTTATTTCTTTTATATTGTGTTTTTATTTCCTGTAAACCATCTTGGGTAATAGTGAGCAAGTAGGCGGCAACATAAATTCTCCAAATAAATAAATAAATGTAATCTCTTAAAAGTTGATGTCTGTACCCCACCTGCTAGTTGTCATTTAAGGCAGAGGTCCCCAACCTTTTGGGCACCAAGGACCGGTTCTGTGGAGAGAGATTTTTCCGCAGACCCAGGAGGGGGCGTAGTTTCGTGTGCTTCCTGCACCCAACGGATGGGGCTTCACTTGTTTGCGTGGTATGCCACGACCCGGTGCCGGTCCACGGACTGAGTGTTGGGGACCCCTGATTTAAGGCAAGTCAATCATATCTACCCATTGCCCAGTTCAAGTGTTGGGTTCCTCCACCATAATTCTAGAACATCACTCTTCTATTATATACCAGGTTGCGAGTTTTGCCAAAGAATCAGAAAAAAACAAATGATGTGATCTCAATTTGAGGTACCTGTCTTTCATTTTGGAGGAAGAAGAAAAGAATTTGGATGCCATTTTTCTCTGGCTATGCTATGAAATCTCAGATGGTCCCCAAACTCTGCCTTCTTCCATACACCAGGCACACTCCTTTGTTAATACCAGTCCAACTATTCTCTTTCTCACCCTATATTCATATGTTTACTTTCTAACTGCAATTTGGAGCATGTTAGTGCTACCATTTCACACCATTGCAAGCTAGGAAACCCACAACTCACAAGCCACATAATTCTACCTTGAATTATTGGGTGCTTGATGAAGTAGCTACAGGTACTCTCCCGGCCTTCCGAAAGAATTTAAAAACCTACCTCTGCCGGCAGGCCTGGGGATGATTGTTGATTGTGGTGTGACTGATGAGTATTTGTGGGGTTTTATTTTTAATGTTTTTTGTTCGGATTTAAGAACATAAGAAGAGCCATGCTGAATCAGGCCAAAGCCCATCGAGTCCAGCATTCTGTGTCACACAGTGGCCCACCAATTGTACATGGGGATCTTGAGCAGAAAGAGAAGGCAAAACCCTCCCTTTCCCTTGACCCCCAACAAAGGGTACTCAAGGGAATCCTGCCTGCCTCAACCAACATAGAGGATGGACATCCCGATACACTTGGCATCCATGAATCTGTCTAACCCTGCCTTGAAGCTATCAAGGCTGACAGCTGTCACGACCTCTTCTGGAAGTGAATTGCATAAATCAACGACCCTCTGGGTGAAGAAATATTTCCCTTTATTTGTCCTCACTTTCTTAGCTATGAGCTTTAGGGAGTGCCCCCTTGTCCTAGTATTGTGTGATAGAGAAAAGAATTTTTCTCTATCCACCTTTTCTATCCCATGCATGATTTTATACACTTCGATCAAGTCACCCCTTAAACGCCGTCTTTCAAGGCTGAAGAGACCAAGGCGTTGCAGTCTGGTTTCATAAGGGAGGCGCTCCATTTCCTTGATCATTCTTGTTGCCCTTTTTTGCACCTTTTCCAGTTCCATTATATCCTTCAATTTAGATTGAAATTGTTTTAGATTGAAATTGTTTTATATATATGTTTTTTTAAAATGTTTTTATTAAATTTTTCAGAATTTTTACATAGAGAAAAATGATAATAACTCAACTGATAACAATCGTATAACACATTTACCAAACAATCCAAATAACTGCTCGGTACCCCCCACCACCACATCCTCCTACAGCTAAACTTCCCCCTCTTCTTTCCATCTAACTACCTACTTTCTCCTTTCTGGTTTCATAAGGGAGGCGCTCCATTTCCTTGATCATTCTTGTTGCCCTTTTTTGCACCTTTTCCAGTTCCATTATATCCTTCAATTTAGATTGAAATTGTTTTATATATATGTTGTGAGCCGCTCCGAGTCTTCGGAGAGGAGCGGCATACAAATCCGAATAAAATAAAATAAAATAAAATCCTCATCACTTTCTTTAGTGGCCGTTCAAACTTACAACAGCACTGAAAAAAAAGTGGCTTATGACCATTTTTCACACTTATGACCATTGCAGCATCCCCATGGTCCCATGATTTGCATTCAGAACTGAATCACATTTATGACAGTTGCAGTTTCCTGGAGTCGTGTGTGATGCCCCTTTGGCAACCTTCCGACAAGCAAAACCAATAGAGGAAACCAGGTTCACTTAAACAACCCGTGTTATTAATTTAACAAGTGCAGTGATTCACTTAACAAACGGGGCAAGGAATATCATAAAAACGGGGCAAAACTCACTTAGCAAATGTTTCAGGTGGCAACAGAAATTTTGGGCTCAATTTGTCGTGGTAAGTAAATACTAACTGTATTTACTCTTTCCTTTACGAGGCAAATTCCTAACCTGCATATTTTTCACATCCGCTGGGTTTTGCCATTTTTCAAATGCTGCAATGCCAAACATCTAAATTCGATTTCAAGAATGAGTGCGTATATGTATATCTGGTGCACACATCCATGTTGGCACACAGCTTCTGGGGGAGGGGGGGAGCTGATTTATGAGCCTGCAAAAAGGGACAGTAACCAGAAGCAATTAGCACAGGACCGTAAAGTAATGAGAGATTCAGCCCAAGCTCTTTGATAGTGTGTACTGAGTTCTTTCCTCCCCCCCAACTGTAGTAAGTTTTCCCCCTCCCCCATGCAGTGAGAATTGTGCAGCTGCCATAATTACAGCTTTCTACAATTACATTCTAAAACAAAGCTAAATTGACCTTTCTCATCACGTTGTGCAGAAAATTAAAATATCAGACAAGTAATAACCACTGTTTAAACAATGTAATAATGCTAAGCAATTAGAAGTTACAAGGCCATTTACAGTTCCTATACATCAAGCTTGTTTTGGTGCAGAACTAAAGAGTCTGCATTCAAAATAAGGTCAGTCTTTACCCTACCAGGAGGAGGATCTGCTCAAGGAAGAAATAATTGCAGCCTCTTTTGAATTGAGACTCAAAAGTCTTTCCCACTGTCATTCCTCCCGCCACTCTTCCAGGGTCTTCATTAAAAGTACCTGATACGTACCCGTTCCTGTTCGCTTCACTTATTCCATGCCTCAGCCACATATCTTTAGCATCGGTTATGCACAATTAGCACTTCGTTATTGTCTTCTCACTTCCTCCTCTGCAAGATAAAACTCCTTACTGGGAGAAGATAACTAATCTTTAGCAGCCAAGCAAGGCAGATAATTTTTGATACCCTCTGGACAAAATGTTTATGGAGATTCTCAGTCATCCAGGTCATGGTTATCCCAAAGGCAAGTGGACTTTGTTTTTCCTCAAAGACACTTCACTTCTCATCCAAGAAGCTTCTTCAGTTCAGTTCAGTCCAAAGATGGGGCAAAGCTTTTTCAGGCTTGGAAGAGAAAAGAGGTTGAATTGTGTTACCGTCTAACTAACAAGAGGAAATTCTTGTGGTGGCTATGGCTTCTGCTACCAAAGCAGGGATTAAACTTTGTAAACCTTCAGAGTTTCCTCTTCAAATGCAAAAAAGGAGAGTTCCAAACTGGGAAGAAATATCACAAACCACCCCTTCTTGTAGATCATGGCCAGATCATGCTGATAGTAGAAATTTCAAGTGAGATAAGGCAGGGACCAGAGCAGAGGTATCCTATAAATTGCTGTGGAATCCAATGCGAATTCTTCCCAGACTTTTCACCATACACCACAAGGTATGGTCCAAAAAAGTCAAGATCAGGGGTCTTCAAACGTAGCCCTTTTATGACTTGTGGACTTCAACTCCCAGAATTCCTCAGCCAGGTCATAAAAGGGCCAAGTTTGAAGACCCCTGACTTAGAATGAGAATGAAAATATAAATAGAGACCTCCATTGGAAAGCAGCTCTAGGCTTGGGTGAATCCTATAACTCAGGCTGTGGTGTATTTGAAACTACAGTCAAGCTGCTGTTATGTGGCTTTTAAAAAAATACATCTTGGTTGAGGCACTCCATTTCTTCACTTGCAGAATCATGCCTCCTGAGCTGCTGGCTTTTTAAAGAAACATCTGCTTTTAAAGCCTTTCAGCTCATCCTTGTAAACATGGTGAGAATTTATTTTATTATAATTAGTTTTAAGCATAAGACAGAAGTTACAGTAAGTTGTAGGCAAGGGGAGCTGGATCAATTTTGTTTTGTTTGTTAATCTCCTTTTTGCATAGACATAGGCAGAGGGACCTGTTAATTTATTGTAGCAAAAAAACAGGACATCTTTTCTAACAAAAAGGGCTGAGTTTTTGTGAGCTGCAGCTGTATTGCCTTCATACAGTAGGTCCCAATCTGAGCTTGTTGGAAGATAAATAAGACAAAATGTAAGAAGATTAAGGTTTTTATGATTTGAAAATTAGGGATTTGCTATTTTTAAGGCTTCATTAAAGGCAAGAACCGCCATTAACAGTCTCTTGTTAATTTTTCATCCCACAGAAACACAAAACCTTCCCGTCAAAATGCACGGTGGAGATTTACTTTAGAAGGGTAGAAGTTTTAAATGAAAAAGTAGAAATTGGAAACTTCAAATAGGCTCTCCAAACGTAAGGTTTATATGTCGTGGACTAGATAGGTGGTGGTAGTCTTAATTTAAGTCCAGATTTATTGGTGGCAAAAAAAGTCTTATTCTAACCCCCTTCCCCTTATTTCTCTTACCTGCAGTCTTCACAAACTTGCCCTGTCAACCAAGTTTCTCATGAGGTTCACACCAGGAAATTGGTTTAAAAACTGTTTGCAAAATAACTGTATTTATTACCTGATCTACTAAAAGGGAACCTCCTGTTGCCTTCTCCATATAGAACGAGTTTTCTGAAGATTAGAAACCCACGATTCAAATGACGGAAGAGATATTTTTTTTGACCTTTCATTTGTCCTTGTTCTGGAGAGCGTATGATCCCTCACCAGACTTCTGTCCATTTTGATTGGAATGTCAAATAGGGTTCTGGTTTTTTTTGTTTTGTTTTGTTTTAAAGCGGGAAGAAGGGCTGCATAACGGCCCAGAATTTCTCATTCAACATACAGCTGTAGCATTTCCCATTCAGCACTAGCACTGCTCCAGTTGCTAGAATTGCTAACGCTGCTCCACTGCTTCAGTTGATAGGACGTGAAGTGAAAAGAGGCCACTGCACACGCTCCCTTTTTTTCAATATGATCTTGAAATAGACTTTGCAAGCGCTTCCTTTGGCTGGGGAAAAAGGTAACACCTTCCGGGAGTTGTGCTTGGCTCCTGCTGATTATGCGGGTAACATTAGGATCCTGGCTTGCCGTAGACTTCTTCTGAGGTGCTCTTTCAGCTTCCCAGTCTAGACTACTCCTTTGGGATTTCTTAGCTGTCTCCTAAATATAAATCAGTCAACTCTTGCTTGGCTTGTTTTAGCTGTTCTCCCCTGTGAGCATGCATGGGTAGGAAACTTAATTAGCTGTGGTAAAAATTCTGCCTACTTCAGCCCTACGAGCCTTGGATCTGTTGGACTTCATCAGTGGACTTTACAGAGAAATGGCGTTCTTGTACTGTCTTCCACCATGGTGCTTGTCAAGGCAGAGATGAAACTCCTGTTGTGTTTTTGTCTTTCTGTCCACTGAATGATGTGAAAGAATCACTCAACCTCTCCCGTTTTTTTCCCTAGCAGGAGCGGTGGAGATGGAATCAGTAGAAAGAATGGGATATCACACTTTTCCTTCCACGTTTTATACTTAGATGATGGTTGTGCATCTTCATGGATTGCTTTTATCTCAAGTACACATGGGTGGGACGAATATTTCCTCAAAGGATGACAAAATTAGAGAGGAACCTGACTGTTTTTGCAAAGGTCAAGCAGTGTTCACCCAGACACAAAAGAAAGAGAAGGGATAAATTGTATAAGAAGATTTGTTCCCTTGGCTGCCGGTCTCTTATCTTTGTTCCATAAGAAATATAATGAAATATAAAAATGGGCTGCAGCAGACCACAGATTGGGAAATAAGACGCATTTGGTGAAACTGATTTGTTCATAAATAACTCCTGCATTTTCAGGATCACTTTATAATCTGTGTTTATAAAGAGTGGGTTTAAATCCACAGATGGAAGAAAGACGGGAAGAGAAAGGAATGTGGAGGTGAAGTTTGGAGGGGGGGTTGGGGGGAAGAGAGTGAAAGTCCACAAATAAACAGTCCAATTTTCCTTCGGGAGCCGAGCTAATTCTTTTCAATTCACTTTTTTTATTACACTATTTTCTCCCTCTCTCTCTATTTAGCAAGCATAAGGATAAATTTCCAAAGCTACCCAGTTGGAAAATAAATGGCTTCGCTGTTTGTCTAGAATTCCAATCTTTACAAATGTAAATCAGTCCAACTGCTGTTCCATTTAAAACCTCACAACTTCACAAAGCATTAAAGGCCTCTTTTCAGTATACAATTTACTCGTTGACAATTCCCTCAGATTTCGGCCTCCAGCATCATTAGAGAGTGACTGACTAATAAAAAACAAGGGAGCCGCTATCAGACCGGCTATAATTCTGTGTACTTTTCCTGGGTCAGCTACACCAGACACTGCTATTTGAAGGTTAAATTGTTGCAATTAAGTACATATACAGCCTATTCCCATAGCTACTCTGTTGTTCAATGTACTGTAAACAATGCATGCATTTATTTCAGCTCTTAATTGGGTCCAAAATGTTGCGGTTTAGAAGATTATCCAGAGGGGGTAGGGGGACAGAAAGGACATTGCAATCCAAGGCCAAATTAAAGAATGCTTTCTAGACCAAGATGGGTAATTAGCTGAAGCAAAGGCGTTTTCATCTGTCCCCTTCAGTGCAAAAAAAAAAAAAAAAGTTCATTTGGGTGACTCTTTTTTTATTTAATTGGACTGCAGCAGGCAGTTCCTTCAGATGGAGCCCTTGTAACAAACCGCTGCCACCCCCAATTGCATCGTTCATTAGCTAAATTCTTCTGTATGCTGAAGGACCCTGGCTGTGTCTGGGGGATGGTCGCCTCTCTTCTCCAGACTGCATTTACAGAGATTACTCAGTAAAATAAAATAAAATAAACCCACTGTAAACACCATGCTACTGATAGTTTTGGTTTCTGTAAAAAGGCCAATTTATGTAACCTCTTTTGAGCCCCAATTTTGGATTGAAAAAGACATGGGTAGAAGGAACCCTACAAAGCTTTTGATGCCTGCTCTCCTGTAGCCCACATGGTGCCATGGACCTCAGTTCCGTGGCATCACGTCATGCTAGTGGTAGGTAGATAGATAACATCAGATATATCATTCCATCTAGTTTCTTGGACATTTGCTTTCACTATAAAATTATTCCTGTTTATTATTTAGGCTTATGACTTCTCCCAGTTAATACATTTTAACCACAACTGAGTATGCTCTTTTTTTTTCACTTATGTTCTTAAGCTCACATCTCAACGAGCCATAAAGGGATTTGTTTGGTTACAGTTCCGCATGTTGTATAAACCCAACTAATTGTGGTTAATTTTATATCAACGTAACACAATGTATCTACAGCTTGGGGCATTGTGAAATTTCAGAATACTGGTTTCTGATTTTGCAAACAAGTCCATTATTACTTCTATTGACTAAAGTGATCCTGCTTACTTATTTTGTCAGCGTTTTGCGCACCTATTAATGTATCTTAAAAATTATTTTAAGAATTACTGTATATTTAACTGCTGTTTCTAGGGCATGCTACAGGAGGAGATCAAGCCAGCCAAATGATAAATGTGTAATCAGTAAATGCATTCATTTGAAACTAATTTGTATTTCTCACTTTAAATGCTTTGCTATTTCATAACTCAAAGGCATATATACTGCATGTTTTTATTTATTTATTTTTGTAGTGGCCCAAGGCCCTATTAGTGAGCCTTTCTAGTGTAACATTTTAACAAGGGGCCTACAAGCTTTTTATAGTTTAGGGCCTTGCCCTTCTAAATCTGACATTGATGTGAATTCAGCCATGTAATGGTTTCCCAAATGAGAAAATTGGGGTGAGCCCATTGATTCTGCCCTGTGTGTCTGCATCTGCTTTTCTTTTATTAGAAAAGGGACATAAAGAACCTAGTCAACTTACCTTGGGTTTACATTTTTTGAGCTTTGTTAACAACAGTTCATTTAGTGACCACTGACAGGACCGAAAAAGCGACTTATGACTCTTTTTTCACACTTTGCAACCATTGCAGTATCCCCCTGATCAAAATTGCAGACACTTGCAAACTGATTCATATTTATGACGGTCACAGTGTCCCGGGGTCATGTGAACACCTTTTGCGACCTTCTGACTAGCAAAATCAGTGGGGAAGCCAGATTCCCTAAACCAGGGCTTTTCAACCTTTTCACCCATTGTTACCACTTTTAGGGTATGGCAACATCCGAGTACTACCAGTCGCCTAGCAAAGTGTCAAAAACTTGATGACCAAAAAAAAAAGGGAAAAAGTGATAAAGTACAGGTAGTCCTCGACTTACAACAGTTCACTTAATGACTGTTCAAAGTTACAATGGCACTGAAAAAAGTGCCCCCCAAGCCACAGCCAAGCAAGACGCCTGCCTGCCTGGCGGCGCTCTTCTTCCTGTCCGAGGTTTTCACTGTTGTGAGCATTTCTGTTGAGGATTGGCAGCGGAGATGGGGTGGAGGGATGTTTGGTTTTTATTCCCCCCGTCTGCTGGGTGGTTGCAGCAGGTTTTGGTCACTTCACATGACCCTGGGACACTGTAACCATCTAAATAAGAATCAGTTGCCAAGCATCTGAATGTAAATCACAAGACCCTGGAGATGCTGCAACATTCCAGTGATCGGGCCTTCTTCTGGGCTCAGCAGAAGCGCCAGGATCAGTGCTGCTTTCCAGCTAATTGGTGCTTCTTCAGGGCTCAGCAGAAGCACCAAGATCAGTGGCAAGCTCCAGCTGGGGCCTGGCGCTGATCCTGGCGCTTCCACTGAGCCCTGACAGCCCCGAAGAAGTGTCGATCAACTGGAAAGTGGCACTGATCCTGGTGCTTCCACTGAGCCCTGACAGCCCTGCAGCTCCAGCCATCTCTCGCTCAGGCTTGTGCGGTGCTGCCACTGGTTCAGCTCATTGCCCTCCCTTGCTACCACTTTTCTAGGATGGTCGCGTACCACCTGCCAGGTGCCAATGTACCACAGGTGGTACCCGTACCACTGGTTGAAAAGCCCTGCCCTAAACAACCCTGTTGTTGACTTAACAATGGCAGTGATTCATTTAACAACTGTGGACATAAAAGGAGGCAAAATTCACTTAACAACTCTCTCACTTAGCAGTGGAAATTTTGTGCTCAATTGTGGTCATAAGTCAAGGACTACATAAATCAGTATTTCTGCAAAGTTTCACCCCGTGTCTACCTTGGTAGAGTGGTTCAGGTTGGTGCCCCTGAGTTCAGATCTGATGCTTCCTTCAGAAGCAGAAGCCACACAAAGATATAAGATAAAACATCGGCCCAAACCCTGATTAGTAGGTCAGTAATAATCCCTCCAAATCAGGACAACCAACCGTGAACATTTATGTATGTATTAATCAATTACATTTGTGTATGTATTAATCAAATTTGTATAGCTGACCATCTTACCGAAAGCAACTCTGGGCAACATACAACAATCGGATCCTTGTGAGGTCCTTTCCGTTAGGCAGTGCAAAATAAATAAAACAACTGGATACAAATCACAAATAGAAAACAATGGGTACAGAAATCGACCAATGAAAAAGCAATTGTACAACCAGTTTGTATACTGAGCCATTGGTGGGGTAGTAGTTAGAATGCAGTATTTCAAGCTAAATCTGCCGACCGCCAGCAGTTCGATTCTGACTGGCTCAAGGTTGACTCAGCCTTCCATCCATCCAAGGTGGGTTAAATGGGGACCCTGATTGTTGGGGAGCAATATGCTGACTCTGTAAAAGGCTTAGAGAGGGCTGTAAAGCACTGTGAAGCACTCTGTCGCAGTCCATTCCTATTCTGGTTGTTAAGATTTCCTCAGCAACCAAACGGCATAGAAGGTCAGCATTCTAAGTCTTGTGGGATGAGGTGGTGAGGAGAAAGGGCTGGGTGTAGATAAGGGGACCCTACAAAAATATGAAGAAGTGTGGTTGGCTATCTTAAAGGTTCCCCTCCTGGTTCGAGGCATCCCAGGATCCAGCACAAACCGAATCATCTCTTTTTTCCCTCTTGTATTTCCAGATTTTGCGTAGGAGACAAATTTTTCCTAAAGAACAACATGATTCTCTGCCAGACAGACTATGAAGAGGGTTTAATGAAAGAAGGCTACGCTCCCCAAGTCCGCTGATTCAGACCCTCCGATTACGGAAGTCCATCATTCTTTTCTTTTTCTGTTCTTTCCTTCTCTTTTTAACATGTATATAAGAAATGACACCAGAACCTGCTAAATAGCATAGATATAGGGAGACAAAATGATCCTGTGGAATAAAAAGAGAACTGCACTTATCTGTAGTAAAAATTGCACCTGTTCACGGCTGGATGTCCATTAAAAATATTGTAAATATACTGCTGAAAGTTTAGTTTTGAGTTTGGCTTGCTGGTTTTGGGAGGGTTTTTTTTCCCCCTTTTGTGTCCTTTGGCATGAGATGCTTATTTTGGACTAATGTACATAATATATTGTAAGATTTGAAGCACAAATGTAATACAGTTTTATTGTGTTACTATTTGTGTTCCTGTTTGCTTCTTTGTATTGTTGCATTTAGTACAATCGGTGTCTAAACTTTATGATATATTTATGCTTTCTGTATCTACCAGCTATTTTAAAAAAGCTATATCTTTCTAGTAAAACCAACAAGCAAGGGGGGGGGAAGAAAAGAGATTTTAAGAGCCAATCCTATTGTATTCTTCTCTGTATTGGAAGCTGTACAACTGCAACATTGACCCTTGAACTGTTCAAATTAAAAATGACAGATAAGATTGAGTCAATGTTAAGTACCTACTTCCATTGAAATGGATAGGACATGTTATAAGTGCATGCTTAACTCTTCTGTTGAAAGCAGTGGGGTTTAAAATTGCTTAACTTTTTACTAGATTATAATGCTAGCAACAGACAGTGCTGAAATTGCAGATATTTTGGAAGATGATCATTGGAAACCTGCTGCTGCTTTTTCCTTAAAAAAAAAAAAGGAATGTTAGCTCTTTTTGTTCACTCTGTATATTGAAAATTATTTCCTGTTTTGCCATAATTATTTGGAAATGGCTATGTTGTCACCTACGAACAACAATTTCACAGACAGGAATTTTCTGAGCAGGTCTTACATTCTTGTGGGGGCTGCTGTGCTCCACACCCTCCCTAAGAAAATATAATATTCTCCATTTCCAATATAACTGGGAATGAGGAGCTGAGCCCCAATGCAACTCAGTGCCTTTGGGTGTCATGTAAAATATTTTATATGTGTATATATAAATATTTCTGAAGTTATTTTAATGTAGCATAGTGATTTCTGCTTCTGTACAGGAACATATTATTTAAAAAGAAAAACACCCTCAGTGTCTTTCCTAAATTTCATCTTGTCCAGTGGATTTAAGAGATTTGTGTGGTCAATCCCAACTTGCATTATTGACCGTGAGTGCCCTCTTGAGGCTACTATCTATGTGCTAATGCAAGACAACTGGACTGGTCAGAGACACTTCCATGGTGTCTGTCCCACCACGATGGCAATGCCTTCTTCATGCAGGAGACTGACCAAATCCCTGTGTCTTCGTTCAGAAGCGCGATCCTCTCATTTGCTTTGGCCCGTCATTTGTGGAAACAGAAATGAAACGCCTCCAGTAGAGCCCTAAGGTTTTTAGCATCTGTTCTTTTGTAGATGTGTTTGCTCAAAACTTAACTGGATGTTGTATTTTTTTTTGTTTGTTTGTTTCTTAATTTATTGTGTTATCCATTCCAAACTGTTGGGGTGGGAACTTCTGAAAAGAAATAAAATCTAAGGATTGGATGGCAATATTTGAAACTGGTGCTTCTCCACGTCCCATCGCCTCCTTGTTGGCCAACTGCTGGTTGCCTAATACAGTTGCCATTTGCACTGTACACAACATCTGTTCAGAAAAATCACCAGCCAAAATGGGGAGATTCACAACTTCTCTGCTTGCACAATTTCCCTGGAGTGGTAACACTAGGACTGCTACTTCTCCAGTCATCTGGCCATCATTTGAAGTCCTCAAACAAATGCATTGTGAGTTGAGCAAAGCCCCTTCCTGGGCTCCCGACTTCATGATCTATTGCTCTTAAGCATGGTCCAATTAAGGGGGCTTGGCACCAGCTCATCAGTTATCCTGGTCTGCCAAGCAAAGTGATTGTGTCCATACTGGGAAGAGAACAACTATATTCCCTTTTGGTGTTGCAATCCGAAGATAATCATTTATGGTTTCTTTCCCTACTTGGCTATTTTATGCAACTCCTGTAGCCAGGTTTGTCATTTACACGAAACCTCTGGTACCCAGGAATGGGGGCTATGTTCATTTTATTTGCAGTGTCATATGAGCCAATCTAATTTGCACCTTCCACACAAATAGTGAGGCACAATTATTTTTCCTTTAGAAGGTGGAAAATACCATGATCTGTTTTTTTTAAAAAAGTGCACAAATATGTCAACCTTAGGCAAATGATGTGCCAGAAAATACTTTGAGAGCGTTCTTATACAATCTTGCATCTTTCTGTAGTACTTTGCATTGGTTTAGAATTTTGCATAGAAATTCACTATGCAAATTTCTAAAACAATGCAAAGTACTACAGAAAGATGCTGACAACATATTTGCATTTGGGGAAAAAATGCAAGTATAGTATTGCAAAAAGCAAACTGCACAAATTCAATTATTCCTGGTCATATCAGACTGACACCACTAAGTTCCCTTTTGTCACTGCTGACTACTTTTCACTGGAACTAGCAGTTTCGTTATTTATTTGCTTGGTTATTTATTCATTAAATTTATATGCTGCCCATCTCACAGTGCAGCAACTCTGGGCTGCTTATATATTGTTTAACACATTAAACATTCAAACACTTAAATATTAAAGTAAACAGAGGTTAAATAAATTGCAAACCAAAATATTGAACGGGGTGTGGATAGGAGCTTCTTCCTAATTCACTAAGTGACATTTGGAGCCCAAAACCCAGTTTTCAGACTCTTTCAGAAGACCAAGAGGGACACAGTGATCCAAAAGGCAGGAGCCACAGCAAAACAAGGCCCTTCTGTGTCCCACCAGCTGGAACTCCATGATGGACAAGATCTGCTGCAGCAAAGGGAACAGGCCAATCCCATCTGGATGAGATGGTTTGGTGCAAGGTGACGGCGAAATCTGGCTCTAGGTTCTGCCTCGGCTAATAAACAACCGAGTCAGAAGAAGATTTAAAAGCAATTTATTAGAGTACTCTGATAAAGTGGGGTCTTCCTATGAAAAGGGGGAATCAGGAAAAATGACTTGCATTTATAGTTAGCACAACAAAGAACTTCAAAGCAAAAGTTAATTGGTTTAGAAATAGTCAATCTGTTCAGTTATGTCGCAAGAATTAAAGCGTCCAATAATATGTGAACATAGCCACGGAAAAGAGCGTTGTGTTCTGAGGAAAAGTAAAACATTTGCAAAGGGAAAACATTAAAATGGGTCTCGGTTAAGATACATTCTCAGCGCCTCCCAAGGTTGGGCTTGACTATTTTCTTTGTTCATTCTTGAGAACAGCTAAACATGAAGCTGTTATCTACAATATATAGAATACTTTCCTGGTGGCCCTGATTTCTGAAACAGAGGCTTTTTCTTGAAAGTTTAGGCCACGGGTGTCAAACTCGACGTGTTGCGGTGTATCACAACTTTTTTTGCATTGCCGGAGCTGGGGTGGGTGCAGCCTCTGTATGATGCAACCGGCCAGCAGTTTGACACCCCTGAAAAAGCAAATTTAAAATACAAGAAAACCCATGTTAGTCAGTGCAACAATACTACAAAAACCATGTTTCAAGTATTAACAAAGTCCATCCCGTGTGGCCCTCAAAGGCATGATCTTCCACTTACTTTTGCACTTCAGCTAGCAGAGAGAATCCTAATATTGATCTCAGGAACATACAGCCTGTCTCTGAATAGCTATGCCATCTTATCTGTGTGCCTAAGCCCTGTTTGTGTGAATCTACCCCTCATTATTACATGACAGACCCATTGAAAAGCTAGGAGTTTCACAGACGTAGAGTGGAATGCATGCATGTGAGAAAAGATGCAAAGCTCAGGGGAAAAAAATAACATTATTTAGCACGCAGCAGCAAGTTGATTGATGCATAGAGGTGCAAGAGCACAAATGGTGATCTCGGGCGAAATGAAAACAAAAAGATGACTATTAGCCTCAAATGCTAAATTGAATTTGAGGCAGCACATGAGTTCTGGATGATAAGCTGTTAAGATAATATTGCTTGCTCGCTTGCTCACTTGTTTTCTTTGCAACAAGGGTGCCTGCATTCATTTCCTAATAGGTTGTTTTCTTCTCATTGTTGAGAAGAATATTTGCCATTTCCTTAAAGAACAATTCAGACAACTAGAGACCAAGCAACAGAAAAAAGTTACAGGGTGCAGCTCAATACTGTCACTTGCAAATTCAGTGAAATAGTACAATAACTAATTGATGGTTGATTGGGTCCTTTGGCTTGATTCAGGCTAACCTTTTTCATGGCAGCCCTGATGACCACACTTGGAATATTGCATCCAGTTTTGGTCACCACATTATAAAAAAAAGATGTTGAGATCTAGAAAGAATGCAGAGAAGAGCAACAATGATTATTAAGAGATTGGAGCAGTGGTGCGATTCACCCAGTTCACACTGGTTCTGCAGAACCGGTGGCTAATTTTTTGTTGCTCAAGCGTAGAATGGACTTCCGGAAGCGGCATCCACGCAGAGAACCATATTTGAATCCCACCAGTAAATTGGAGGATAAAACATACGAAGAACAGTTGCAGGAACTGAGTATGTCGAGTTTAATGAAAAGAAGGACTAGGGATGACATGATAGCAGTGTTCCAATTTTTGAGGGGCTGCCACAAAGAAGAGGGAGTCAACCTATTCTCCAAAGCGCCTGAAGGTAGGAGAAGAAACAATGGATGGAAACTAATCAAGGATAGAAGCAACCTAGAACTAAGGAGAAATTTCTTGACAATTAGAATAATCAGTGGAATGGCTTGCCTCCAGAAGTTGTGGGTGCTCCAAAACTGGACATTTTAAAGAAGAGATTGGACATGTAGGTTGCCATGTATACGCTCAAAACATCTATTAACATCTATTATTATTAATAAATCTATTATTAACATATTATTAGAGCCAGTTTGGTATAGTGGTTAAGGCAATAGACTAGAAATTGGAAGACTGTGAGTCCTGTTTTAGACACGAAGCCAGCTGGGTGGCCTTGAGCCAGTCATTCTCTCAGCCCTAAAAAGGAAGCAATAGAAACCACTTCTGAAAACAACACCAAGGAAATGGCATGGACTAATCCAGGCAGTCTCCAGGAGTCATCATTGACTAGGGAAGGCACCCTAAAAAAAGAATTTGCTATGAATGTGCTTTTGCAAAGTAACTAGCACAAACCAACATCAACATCCAGCTTGAGAATCCAAATAAAATTCCAGGTACATTCCATTTCCGAAAATAGTACTGTTTATTGAATACACAGCATGGTATAACGTCGAAGCAAAACTAACTGAGGTTCCCAGACACCAGTTCCTAGAATTAAACAATAATTTCTATGGCCAAACCCCCGCCCTCTCACGTAGTCCATGTAAACAATTTCAGTTTGTTATGGAACCGTCTGCTTCCTCTTCCACACCTGCTGCAATGTCCTTGGAAAGGTTTCAGGCTCTCATGGTCTTCAGTGGAATCGTAGTCGTTTCTCCATCTAACCCATTCTAAAGCAACACCTCCCCCACTTTACTCTAATGGCAAGTTGAAACGAAGAGGCACGTAGCTGCCAATGTTTCATTCTTAACAACTAAGTTTATTTCAGTACAAGTGTCACATGAACCTGATAATGTGCACTGGTTAGCAACCAAACTATTTTATTTTATACTGAGTACAGGTAGTCCTGGGTGTCCTTATGACCAATTGCTTTACAACCATTTGGAGTTATGGAAGACCCCTAAAAACACCTAAAATTCTCCTAAAAACTACTTATGACACAGTCCTGAAATTATGGTTGTTACAGCGCTCCCAGGTTCATTTGCACTTATGACCAATCGGAAGGATGCTGTAGTGCTCCCCCCATGTCCCCCCATTCCCAGAAGCAGCCACCATTTTCAGGGCAGCTGCATTGAAATGTAGCCCCTCAAAAAATGGCAGCCGCTTCTGGGATGACATCACGTGGCCCACTAACAGCAGCCTGTCCACCTTCATCCTGGCTCTCTAAAGTGGAGTTTGAGAGATGAAATTACTAAACTGATGATAGGAACTACAGCAGATCTATGTAATAACTAAGCTCTATGTAATATCTAAGGGGCTGCCACAAATAAGAGGGGGTCAACCTATTTTCCAAAGCACCCGAAGGCAGAACAAGAAGCAATGGAGGGAAACTAATCAAGGAGAGAACCAGCCTAGAAATAAGAAAGAATTTCCTGACAGAACCAAAAAAAACAACAACAGGGGAACAACTTGTCTCCAGAAGCATTTCAAAGCAAGGTGGGACTTCTGGAGGGGTGAAGGATTGGTCAGGACAAAGAAGGGTGCTACAAACCAAAGTGGATTTGTCTTGTGAGTTTTCCCATTGCCTTTGTGATGATTCCATAGTGACACAAATTCTTTGCAAAGAAGATTAGCAAAAGCATACTTGCTGTCTTCTCCTTCTTCACAGTGCCATTGGGTGAAAGCTTTCTGAAAAATTTTATGTAATCAATGTGTTCAGAACATCATCTGATACAAATTGCTCATTAACTCAATAGCACATCATAAAAGACAATTAATTAATGAGTCACCCTTGGATCACTTTGATTACAACACGCCTTGTAGCAATGGCAGTTATAAATTATGCTGCCTCTTTGTGTGTGTGTGTATAAAAGTTGCCTGATCATGGCCAATGTGATATTTTAACACATGCTTACAATTGGCAATTGGAAGATTAGCTTCATAAAGGAGTGAATGGCATGTGTCCTAAACTAAAGATCCTTGGTGGCACAATGGTTCGAATACAGTACTGCCGGCTACTTCTGCTGACTCCTGGCTGACAGCAGTTTGGCAGTTCGAGTCTCACTGGCTCAAGGTTGACTCAGCCTTCCATCCTTCCGAGGTCAGTAAAATGAGGACCCGGATTGTTTGGGGCAATAGGGTGACTCTGTAAACCATTTAGAGAGAGCTGTAAAGCACTATGGAGGGGCATATAAGTCTAAGCGCTATTGCTAAGTGCTATCCTCAAACAATGACTAGATGCTATTTGACAAGGAGATCAACCTATTCTCCAAAGCCCCAGAAGGCAAGACAAGACGCAACGGATGGAATTTAATCAAGGAGAGAAGCAATCTAGAACTGATCACAATAAACCAGTGGAACAGCTTGCTTTCAGAAGTTGTGGTGCTCCATTACTGGAGGTCTGGACAGCCATTTTTCCAGATGGCAAAGGGTCTCCTGCCTGAGCAGGGTGTTGGACTAGAAGACCTCCAAGGTCCCTTCCAACTTTATTATTCTGTTATTTTCTCTAAAAAGTGTCACTGTCACTGTTATTCCCATTTTATATAGGTAAGTGCTCAAAGCCAAAGGCTTTAGCAGATTATTGATTTCCAATTAAACAATTATGCAAATTGTTTTTCACATCTATGTCACTGGATGGACAGAAGAAGCCATGAAGGAGACATCTGTTTGGCCTCAAATAAGCTGAAGGAGTGATACGCGAGTAATTCTTCCTCCTGTATAATTAGATTGTTCTCTGCTGGGTCTAAGATACAATACGGTGTCTGTGTGAATGTTTGTGTGGGTGTGTTACAATTCAGTGAAGATCTACACATTATGTGCAGAAGCTTACTGACATTTCATTCCACTCATTCAAAAGAAAGGGTATCATAATCAAAGTAGAAATTACTTTTGATATTTATAAACAAATTAATGTGCAACATTTGGTGGAAAAATGCAAATCAATGGGGAAGAAACTAACAGTTATTGACATCACAACTGGCACAAAAGTTGAATGTCACCCAATTAGTGCTTGATTAGTGCCCAATTCCCCCCCCTAAAGTAAATATTAAATTTAGAGGAGGAGAGATTTTCTATACTGCTAAAATGGGAGGGAAGGGGGTTATATTTCCTCTTCATGTGTTCCATGTTTCAAATTACTAGAAGGGTGGTCTTCAAAGCTACAAATTAAATGCTGGCATGCTTATTAGTTCTATTTCAACTTTTTTTTTTAGTTGTTAGGAAACATGAAACTCCAGACTTCTTCCAGTCAGAGAAGACAATATAGGCTGGTGAACTATGCCTTTTGGTCCTCCATGTATGGTGCCTATCTCGGTAAATATTGTACTTAAGTTTACCATTCAGCTCTTGGATAGAATCTTAGTCCCTGTTCACCTTACTCCTTGCCCGTTGTACTGAGGAGTTCTTTTAACACTATGTTAAAAGAAGTCCAAACCATCTGAAAGTTGAGAAGAACTATTTCAGAGAAGGACTTGGCCTTGATGATTGTCATGACTCCCAGCAGATACATATCTACTCAGCAGGCTTGTGTAAGGATGAGTTCATAGCTTCCAAGAGTGTCCCACAATCGCCAGTGAGGTTTATTGAATTATTGCTGTAGCCTTTGCAATCACATCGTAGTGTGACCACCAGACATAGCAGCAACCACTGAACACACTTTGGTGGTCACACCAAGCAGCAGTGGGATTCAGCCAGTTCGCACCAGTTCAGCAGAACCGGTAGCTAATTTTTTGTTGCCCAGACCCAGAATGGACTTCCAGAAGCGGCATCCACACAGAGAACCGGTTGTTCACACATTTGAATCCCACCACTGGCTTGAAGGCCATTCTCTGGTGGCCACTCCTTGGTGACGAACTTCCACTGAAGTCACAATCTGTGCACCAAATTAAAAAGTGCTACTTATGATGTTGTGGTATGGTGTACAAAGCTAAAAATAATCCCCATATCTACAGTAAGTTCTTTCCACACAAGGGTACCGCCACAACAACCCAGATGGTGCAGACTTGATCTGCTCACTTTAGTTCTTTAGTAAAGGCAAAAGGAAAGTGCAAATGCATTTTAAAGCTATTAGATCAATTACAGGACTCAGCAGGATTCCAGTAAGTCAGGAAGACATCTAAAAAGCTTGACAACAAAGCCCCGACAGGACCTCTATGGTGAAGAAATAGCTGGAAATATATTTCACGATTATTGTAAAATAATGCATTAAAAATCAAGCAACATAGAAGCAGTAGCAATGCCACATACAAGAACAGATAGTTTTAATGATGAAAAAGAAGTGCCTAGTGATACTGGCAGAATCTAACTAGGGTTAGTTAGTTGATTTTGTACACGTTGCTTGTAGGAGAGGGAGCCAAGCTATTCTCCAAAGCACCTAAGGCGGAACAATGAGCAAAAGATGGAAAGTCATCAAGGAGACAACCAACCTTGAAATAAGGAGAAATTTCCTGACAGCGAGAACAATTAACCAGCGGAATGTTTGCCTTCAGAAGTTGGGGCTGCTCTTTCACTAGAGGTTTTTAAGAAGAGAATGGACACTCATTTGTCTGAAATGGCATATGGTCTCCTACTTAAGCATAGGGTTGGACTAGAAGACCTCCAAGGTCCCTTCCAACTGTGT